>CM062819.1:309675446-310275446 GCA_031772625.1 Pinus tabuliformis | reverse complement strand
GTAGATTAGGGTTTTTATGATCTAGGAAGGGTGAAGTACTTTATCATTTCAAGGAGTATCTTGAGGAGGACCCGGTAAGAACCTACAAATATTCAACACAAAATACATATATAAGATGATATCATTGCTGAGGTAGGCATTCCCATACTCAGATTGAAAACTTTAACTAACAATCTAACTACTGCTCTGATACAAGAATGATTTTGCAGTACATCACAATCATAGGCTTTTGTAGATACAGTATGGACGCATCCATCTATTTATGATTAGTCTACTATATAATGAATACAAAACTCCTTGCAGCCTGGATGGTGGAAACTAGATCCAGGGTCTTCATTTCTACTTCCCGAATTGGTACGATTCTATCCATGCAAATAAATGAGTTGATGTCGAGCATGGTAGAAACCACTTGATTACCAGTCAATGATGTAAACTGTTAACAAGTGTGAGAGAGACCACCAGTGATGTCAATGGTTCTCAAAGTACCCAATACAATCCATGAAATGTGAATGAATGGGTTGATGTCGAACACGTCACGGAATGCTTTGATCGAAAGTCAATGATGTAAACTATCGTCAAAGGCGAGAAACCTGCCATTGATGCATGCAGACTTCAAGGTACTGATGATTTCTAAGTCATCTTTCTAGATAATGTGCTGATGTCGATAGAAAGCGACCCATTGCAGGCAAGCCCACAACACGAAATCATTGTTCAAGTTGAAGAAATGTTGCTGTAAGGACTGACTCAGGGATGGTCAAATGGATGACAAGTATTTTTCATATGAATGGTTTATTTGCAGAGACCTCTTGAACACATAACGACACGACAGATGGCTTGGTGACGATTGACCCAAAGTTAATACCCAGAAACGGTTGAAGACTTTCAAAGTGGTTTGATCAACTTTAAGGCAAAGGATTTCCCAACCCAGGTGAATGACAAGTGTCGTGTTCAAGAGCGGTAATAAGGTTCTTCTGTAACAAAGGATAACAAATAGGTTCATTCTTCTCTCTTTGCCCCCACCATTTCTGGCAAGTACCTCTCTATTTTTTACAAGCTTGAAGAGGATAACATATGCTTGATTATAAGCTCATCCTTCATATGAGTCCAACTTAGTTTAGATTCGGACCCTAAGAAGGAGTGGTCTGTTCCTCTTTGTAATCGAACAGGTCCTTTACTGTGAAATTTTAACGAGTCCAGTATAGGAGAAACTCGGCGTTTTTCAATTTTAGAGAGTCTGAAAAAACTAAAGAAGACTCCAAGGTGAACTTTTTCGTAAGTTTGTGTTTCCCAAGCCTGAAAAAGTATAAAATAATACCTGATAGAACCGCTTGATCTTGCGACCAAGGAGTACTTTCATGATTAATGCCTTTGACCTAAAAAGTAAAAAGCGATCAGAGGCATGTCATTTTATTTCCGTATCGAGTTTGAAACGACAAAAACCCGGCAATCTTTTCCTGTTTTTTACGGTCAGAAAAGAGCTATAAGGGGACCGTATTTTAATTCCATTTTAACGAGTGTAAAAGAAATGCTCGGCAATCTTTTCATGTTTTAGGAGTCAGAAAAGGGCTTAAAAGATGACTCTGATGTCTTGGTTCGTAAAAAATGATGATTTTACCCTAAAGTCCTTTTGTCCTGCACAAAAGCAACACATTACTCATACCTGTTTAAGATGGGCAAAAATACATTGAAAAATATCCTTTCATGGTGAAAAATAAACAAACTTAGCATTCATTCATCCAAAAAACCTATAAAAAGACTTTTTACCATGTCATTTTTACCATTTTACTGTTGAGGTTGAGAAAAGGGCTTTTGACAAGAAACTTCCCGTGGACTTTGCGGAGAATCCGACCGTTAGAATCGAGTGCCGTCTCTTTCAGGTATTTCACAACATCCTCCTCTTCAATTTCATCCGTTTAGAATTTCATTTCAAGTCTTAGTTTGATTTTTTGGAGGGTTTGGGGTTTTAGAGTACGCTTTTCGGGGGACGCAGGTGCCCCATGGGTGACCTGCGTACCCCGACTTTTTCGTATATGGGAAAAAGGTCGGAGTACGCAGCCCACCTTCAGAACAGCTGCGTCCCGCCGCTCTGTTTTCTGAACGCGGGGTGCGTACTCCGCGTAAAGTAGATTTTCAAACCCCAAACACAAAAATCAACCATCAAAATTTTATTTTATGAATTCTAATTAATGTTTTTTGGTGTGTAGACTACCCACCATGCTAGATTGGCGTGAAAGAGAACACGAAGATGTCGATTTGGCCACAATAGGTCATCAACCTTCCATTGATGCTTTAAAGGCATGCGGTCTCTACAAGTACTGGGCCATACCTGGCATGAGGGCCCAGGTGCCATTCTTAGAGTGGCTGGTTGAAAGGTGGAACATTCAGGATCAATGTTTTTACATCGGAGAACACCAGCTCGAGATAGAGTCCTCTGACATATACTTTCTCACTGGCTTGCCTAACAGGGGCGAGCAACTCTCTCTATTCGGGACTAGGCCGGGTGGCCAATCCCTTGCTAGTCTCTGGCTAGAGTGGTGCAACAATCAAAACCAGGATAAGGGGATAGAAATCAAATACATATCCCAACCTGAACTTATGGTAATTGCCTTTACAGTTACCAGACTTTGCGGTGCTGCCGCTTTTCACATAGCCACTGGTTCCCAAATGCGAATGGCTATAGATTGCTTCCAAGGCACCATTTTCAACTGGTGCGATGCTGTGTTGGCCAATATGAAGGGCCAACTAACCGGGGCAAAGAACGGACAACTGAAGACCTTTGGATATGGGCCTTTAGTTGTGAGCTTTGCCCTAGAGAGAGTTCCAATGCTGATCCCCCAGCATCTTACAGTTCCAGTTGGGCCTCCTCGGGAGCCTAAGTTGACGAGATGGGTTGCGGTAATGGCCCGGCATCCTGATGAGGGAGCAACAGTTGTTTGATTTCCTGATGATTACTTTCATTGGCTGGAGGGCCAGGTCTTTGCGATTCAGGATTTTCCTTATGCCGGAATGGATTTTCGCAATGATCCGGACATGGTTCTTCCACAGGGAGAACAATGGGACGACAGAGGTATTTCATTTTTCACAAGTTTTCTAAGTTATCTATTTTTTTTTTGTTTTTTATATATCGTCTCAAAACTAACAGTGAAAAATTTTCAAAATGCAGATGTAGGCCCACGGCGTCCGGCCAATCTCCGGGCTTTTGAGAGAAGAGTACCAGCTGTACCAGCACCGGCCCCACAGGATGCGGCCACAGAGACCTTAGCCGAGCTGGAACAGGATCTAGAGCGTCTGACGGCGGGTATACTAGAGACGACTATAGACGACATTCCTATCCGACTTCAGCGCTATGTGGTCGCAGTCCCAGGACCTTTCAGGAGGTTCTTGTGTAGGGTAGCACGGGCAGTGGTCTCGTATAGAGAGCACCACCAGTGATTGGCTAGTCACTTTTGTAGACACATGTGACATTTTTGGTTTTTTGTACTTATCATTTTTGCCGATCATAAGGTGTTTTTCAACCTATGATCGAAGACGATGTATATTTTTGACACACTCCTATCTATATATATCATTATTACCGGCTTATTTTGTTAAACATGTGTGATGAAATGTTTATAAATTTACATTTATGATTGTTGCAAATGTCTATTTAACATTCGAGACGCCATTGCATCTGCTAATGTATTTAAAGACCTTGGAATATGCTAATATTCAATGTAATCAAATTCACGTTCCAAGAGACGCACCCTCAAAAACAATCTTAATAACACCGGATTTCTAATGGCATAGACTCTATTAAGCTGTAATACAACGAGTTTAGAATCTAACCTCACTATCAAACTCTGAATCCCAAATGAAATAGATTCAGATAATAGCTCAATCACTGCACTGTATTCTGCAATGTTGTTTGTTGTTTGACCGAGGCTCACCCCATGCATAGAAACTAACTCGTCAGAGGGCGAATAGATAACCCAAGCTGCGGAAGAGATATTCCGTGTACTACGACAAGCACCATTAGCAAATCCAATGTACGTTTGGAGAGGCGTCGACATCTGAAATATCAAGAGTAAAACCGAGATAAGCCAGAATAACGACGAAAAACACACTCTCTAAGCTAAACACACTGTCTAAACTAAGCAAACATACCAGCTAGAAAGAAAAAGTAACCTAACTAAAGCTAACTGAATCTCCATACCCACCATTTAATCATAATACCTCTTTAGGTAAAGTCCATTTCTGGGTTTACCCAAAGAGTCCCCATCAAAATCTACCAGCTCATAGGTCCCTTTTGCTAGCTTTCGCTTGACAATGTAGGGCCCATGCCACATGGGAACGAATTTTCCAGCACCTAATTTATCGTTAGCTTGATCATATAATAGCACTAGGTCTCCTTCCGAAAAATTACGAGGGGTTACGTTACGATCATACTGAGCTTTCATCCTTTTTGCGTGAGTCTCGATTGCTAAAGCAGCGTCACGTCGAGTCTCATCTAATTAAGCTAAGTATAACAGACGCTTCTCCTCTTCGGAAGTAGCTGGGAGTAATTCGATAGCCATTTGAAGTGATGGGATTTCGCATTCAATGGGCAACACTGCTTCCAAACCATAAACTAGTTGGAAAGGAGTGAACCCTGTTGATGTTTTTACTGAGGTTTGGTATGCCCAAAGCGTAGAAAATAACATGTTATGCCAATTTGACCGATGAATACCAATGATTCGTCGGATCATGATAACTAGAACTTTGTTGATGGATTCAAGCAAACCGTTTGCTTGAGGATAATAAGGAGTAGAACTATCATGACGTAAACCAAGCTGGCTTGTAAGTTCTGTCATCATAATGTTTCGAAAATGGCGCCCATGGTCAGTGATTATCGCTTGTGGGACACCAAACCTAGTAATAATATGATTGAATACAAAAATCGCTGCTGTCTTGCCGCTTGCCTCGAATGTAGGCATCGCCTCAGCCCACTTAGTAAAATAATCAACCGCAAGGATGATATACGCATGCCCCCCGGCCAAGTGAGGGTTACATGTAATAAAATCGATACCCCATTTAGCAAAAGGACCAACCGCAATTATAGGGTGGAGAGGAGCAGGTGGTGCATGCATCTTGCGATCAAACACTTGACAGTTGTGGCATTTCCGGACCACAATGATACAATCTTTAAACATGGACGGCCAGAAATAGCCAGCACGCAACACCTTCTGAGCTGTGGAATACCCAGACATATGACCGCCACATGCTCCAGAATGACAGTCATTCAGAACCCTTTCTGCCTCATCATGAGTTAAGCAACGACGAAAAACCAAGTCCGCCCCACGACGATAAAGAGTGTCTCCAATAATTCTGTACTGTTGGGACTGGAATCGAATTTTCCGGCGTTTCGACTTTGAAGCTTCGGGCCGAAAGGATTGGGTTTGGAGATAGATGATTATATCCCCATACCATGGATCTAAAGTGCTGATAAGAAACAGAGATTCGTCCGCAATGGGTTCCTCTGCCACAGTTTCCGTGTCAGCACGCGGGAAGTCACACATCAATTCCGCAAAAACTAAGGATTTCTTAGACTTGGACTTCTCGAACTCCAAATCGAACTCCTGCAGGATAACGATCCATTTAGAGTACTTGCCCCCTAGCAATTGTTTAGTCAAAATATAGATCATAGGGTTGCAATCCGAAATCACTGTAGTTTTACGGAGAAGAATGTAATGACGAAATCGCTGGACAGCCTGAACAGCTGCCAGGGCCAATTTCTCCACATGCGAATATTTTAGCTCAATGGGATTTAACGTCCTACTAAGATAATATATCACATGTTCCGTTCCGAATTCGTCTTCCTGAACTAAGACCATTCCAATGGTGGAGTGGGAGGCGGCGAGATACAGAAAGTAATCCTGGTTGTAGTTGGGAGGATGCAGCAACGGTGCATGGGTCAACGCGTGCTTAAGCGCATCAAAAGATTTCTGAGCTATCTCATCCCAAGAAAATTGAGCGTTTTGTTTCAACAACCAGGTGAAACCCTTTGTAACCTCGGCGTAGTTAGGAATGAATCGACGTAAAAAGTTTGCTTTCCCCTGCAAACTTTGGAGTTGGCGCAGACTCGAAGGAGGAGGTAATTTGATGATGGCTTCGACCTTCGAGGGATCGACACGGATACCGGCTTTTGAAACGAAAAATCCTAGTAATCATCCCACTTCTATGCAGAAGACACATTTGTGTGGGTTCAACCGAATTCGATAATGCCGACACCTCATAAAAATAGCGCGTAAGTGGACAAGGTGATCAGCTCGATGTAAAGAATGAGCAGGCAAATCATCGAGATACGGTTGCACAATGTGCTTGATGTCGTGAAACGTGTAAGACATTGCCCGTTGGAAAGTGGCTCCGGAATTCTTAAGTCCAAAAGGTAATTTGCAGTAAGAAAATGTCCCCCAAGGACAAATGAAAGCCATTTTTGGTTGATCGATAGGTAGAATATTGATTTGGTTGTAACCGGAAAAATCGTCCATAAAGGAAAAAATTTCACTACCGGCACAATCATCAATTATTTGATCGATATAGGGCGTGGGATAGTTGTCTTTTGGACAAGCACGATTTATATCCCTATAGTCGATGCATATTCTTATTGTTCCTTGCTTCTTGTTAACCGGAACAATATTTGATACCCAATCTGTTAACGGGATCGGATAAATGAAACCTGCTTTCAGCAGCTTCTCGACTTCTGCTTTAATCGCAGCCGCTTTCCTAGGGTGTATCTGACACAGACGTTGCCGAACAGGTTTAGCGTCCGGGTAAGTCTTGATTTCATGAACAACAATGGAGGGATCAATTCCTGGCATTTCCTCATAGGACCAGGCAAACACGTCGCGAAATTCTTGAAAAAGGACCTTGTATGTTTGAATTTCGTTATCTGTACACGAGGCACCTATATGAATGTTTTCAATAACTCCGGTTTTAACTGAGATGTCAATGGCAATAGCTTGGGAAATGTTTCCCAAATTCAAATCTGAATCAGGATGTTTCGTGGGATTCTGAGCGTCCTTGACATATTCAGCTGTAAAAATTGATGAAAAATCATTTTCAAAGTCATCACCCTCAGGTAAAAATGAAGATCTATGATGAAGATCTTCCCATGGTAGATCGTCTACACTTAGGATTTCGCGAAGTTGTTCGTTAGATGACACGACTTCAGGAAATGTTATCCGTTCTGAGGTTGATGTGAAAAGTGATTCCTCACAGACCACATTCAATTGGTCGAATTGGGTTGAACTGGAGTCGGAAAAAGACGGCACGGCCTCATAAGCAATTTCATATGGACTCAAAGGCATTGCATTACCGAATGAGTCTATCTCAGATTCAGATGGGACAATCCAAGGATCATCGTAAATAATAGTGTCTGAAGTAATCATATGAATGGACGCAAATGAAGGGTCTGCATTGATCAAAGGAAAAGGAAAAGTTCCCAGTAAACCGGAATCTTTAACTAATCCTACACCAACATCCTTGTAAGGGATAGTCGTTTTACCGACATGCTGGATACTCTCTGAAGAGGCTGGGTCGGATGAAAAGTAAGCCAGCTGGTCTATCGTTACGATCTTACCATTATATGGAAACTTTATAACTCTGAAGATCGATGACACGACTACTGTCATAGCGTAAGACCAACTGCGACCCAAAAGAAGGTTGTAGTCTAGAGGGGCATCAACCACCTCCACATCCAGACTAACGGTTTTTCCTTCAACCCCTTGTTGAGGCCTCGAAAATCGCTGCCACAACAAAGGGGATACCACCCGGTCCGGACCTTAATGCAGCTCCTTTTCCGTTTGGAATAGTGGTTCCGACTGGGGATAATGGGACCAGTTTCCCAAGAAGTATAAGTGAATGGGATGGATGAATGACTTATGAGATAAGATGGTAATGAGCGGACAGCTAAACTATAAACAAAATGTAATAACTATAATCGGATCCCGAGACTTATTACTAGGCAAAGCGTAGCGTTTGATGATTTGTGCTTTAAGGCAGGCATATAAATGACTCTAACACTTTAAGCATAGACGTTTGAACCATTTAAACATTGCTCTGCATAATTAGTTATGCAGAGCGATTAGAGCGAATTACTACACTTAATCATTCATATCATTGATACATGCATGAGTGAAAGAGATAACAAATCAACACAAACATTCAATAGTGAAGCGAAATGACGATTCGCTGTTATATCGCATACATGCATTCAACAATAGCAAAGATAATAACACAGCAATTCATATAATCAGAAAGAACACAGATACAGATAATAGTACCATGTAAGCTGATCGATCAATCCAGTACATCAATCACTATGTCGCAGTCCTTCCTTCCAATCGGAAAGCTTTCCAAACAACAGACAGTCGTGCGTAATTGTATAAAACAGCCTTCTAATCAAAATTCAGAACCATTGGTTGAGTTTCACAAAAAGAATATAGACTGAAGCACAATAGTGCAAACTTCAGCCTTTAAGTCTTATTACAAAATTTTACGACCCTTTCCAAAACAATGAAAGGGTCTATAAATACTATACTAATCTAAATATCTAAACAACTGAAAAGCTATTAAATTGGCATCAATAAATATTTGTTCCATCTTTTTTGGCAATCTGGCAGTTGGCGGCAATGCTTCATTCGACGGGTTCTTTGCCTTTACTCCTTAGCTGACATATCGCCAGCATTGGCTCTACTTCTGGTGGAGTGTTGAGACGCGAAGTTAGCTGAGCGTCATATGTAGCATCTTGAATGTCGAGGATCAGGTATCCGAGGGCATCTGTTAAACACTTAAGAGCAGACCTTTGAGTATGTGGCTTAATTAGAAAGAGCCAATATGCATCAGAGGTTAAAGTATTTACTCCGGTAATTAATTTCCTCTGTTCCTCCAAGTCAGGATAACTTGATTCTTCAAGCATACCTGCTGTTGTTATGCTTCCAGGTGTGCACTTGGAGATCATGTTCGCCAAATAAAGTGTATCATTGACTAGGTTGATCATATTGCTGGCAATTATTTTACACCTGGAAGCCGCCCTTTCTGCCTTCATTACCTGAGTATTCCATTCGGTGAAGAGTATGTCCTTATACGTTTCATAGATTCGGGACAAATTCGCCGCTTTCCCTTCTGGAGTGTCTTGCCACTCAACGTATTCGGATATGGCTTCTTCGGCCTGATCTAGCTCATTCCTGACCTTCTCTATTTGCTCACACACTGTTGTAGATATTTCGCATAATTGCTCAGCCTTAGCAAGTTTTTGACATAAAAGTCTGATCTGAGACAGTAATGCGCCATTTATTTGAGTTGCTTCTGCTCTGAAGACTTTCACATTCTGTGTGCTCTTGATACCTTCGAGCTGTGTTGATAGTTGAGCTATTCGCTCATCTTTTGATTTCATCATCAGCTCATTTGATGCTTCCAACTGTGACAATGCCTCCGACAATTCTTTTGCCTTCTGAGTTTCACTTTGGTCTATCCTTTGTCTTTCAATTTGCAGTTGCTGGGTTAACAAATTGTTCTCTTGCTGTTGAGCCAGCAACTGCTCTTCCACCTGTGCTGCTTTGTTTTTCGCCTCAATTATCTCCGCCTGTAATGCATATATTTCATGGTCCTTAGTCTTCAACAGAAGACTTACCTCTGATGCTTTGTCGATGGTTGCTGCAGAATAAGCTCCCGCGAATTGCGACAGCTTTGTTAGATCATCAGAGGGATCCAAATCCTCCTTCCAGACCATATTGCCCGTGACTGTTTGCTCAGGAAAGATAGAAGGTTGATCAAGCCTTCGTCTTTTCTTAGAGCGCTTGATAATGGCTTTATGCTTTGGGCTATAGAAAATATCCAGGGGAGGAATTTCTTCCACCTGGAGAATAATTTGATCGGAAGGGTCCTTATTGATAATCTCAACATCCTGTGAAATGGGTGGGCCGCTGGTTCCTCCTAGAACCTGAGAAGAAGTGATATCGGGCGCATTGCTTGTTTTAGAGGAGCCTGTGTCTCTGGAGCCTTCCTTTCCACTGATAATGGAATCAAATTGATTCCATTGTTTAATCAATTCAGGATCAATGGAAGATTGCTTATGGGCTTTGCTCCGTTCTTTCTCTTGTTCTAACTTCTGCTGTTCTTCAAGTGATTTTCGCTGCTGCTCCTCTCGCGTTTTCTGCTGCTGGTCCTCCAATTCCTTTTTCTGCCTATCTGCTAGTTCTTTCTTTAATCTTTCTTCTTCCTTCTTCTTCCTCTGCTCTTCTTCCCTCTGTGTCTTTTGCTGCCTTTCTATCTGCTCCTTTTTCTGCCTCTCTGCTTTCTCTTTTTTCTGCTTCTCAGCCTGCAGCTTTTTCTGTCTTTCCTCCTGTTGTTTATCCTGTTCTTTAGTTGTAACCGGAGGTGAATGTATCTGTTGCCGACCAGGCTCGCTTGAGGAAGATGCTGGGGTTGTGGATAATAACTCTAGGGGCAGAGTTTGCAACCTCTGCTCCCTAAGTTTATTAAACTCAGTCAACGCCTCATCGTTGTATTTCATTATGGCAAGCTGTTTGACTTGGCTTATTGTCTCGGCACCTACGAACAAGTCATCAAATGTATCCTCTTGATGATCAACTTTTGTTAATTTTGCTTGTTCTAGGGCAATGTAGGCAGTTTTCTTTGGATCATAGAGTCTGTTTGGGAGAGTGGCCAGGGATAAAGCTTGGATTTTTGCTGCTTCTTTTTCTGCGTGCTTGTAATTAAGCAGAGTAAAAACCCCAATTCTTAAAGAAAAAGAGGGCCAACCTTTCTTCTTCTCTTCTTTGAGAGTTTGTGTGACACTGTCGGCCATAATCTGGTAGCAGATTTCCCGGGCTAACAGCTTGTCTGGGATATACAAAGGGAGGACATGTGGCCTAGCCTTACTCCCAAAAACTCTGATATAGGAGAAATACTCTTCCCCAAACCAACTTGCTACGGCAGGTAAGTCAAAGGAGGCTTCATAAGAAATTCTGGAAATGGGTCTGTCAAAAATAGAATAGTAAATGGGGACCATGAAACCATTACAAATTTGGTACAAGTGGTCCTTGTAAGAGGACTTCCACAATTTCTGATGGTATAAATGAATGGGTGTTGGATCCTGGGTGGTCCATCTCCAACCGAGGACAGGAAACTCAAAATTAAGACACGGGGTATCCATAATGTAAGAAGAATAATAGAATAGAGGGATTTTCCTTTCGGAGACTATAGTTTTGTTTCTGAATTCACGAACAGCTACGACCAATTTATCGGAAAGAATAGTGGCCTAGTCCATGATTATAGAATTGATAGCCACTTCCATTAGGGGAACCATGTCAATATTGATATTAACAGAGTCATGTAATCCCCACAATCTACACATCATAATCCCCGCATAGCAATAGGGAGAGGCCAAAGAAACGTTGGAGTACTTACCCGAACTTTCATGCTTGTGCTTGGCTGGGTTCTGCCTCCAATCTCGGAGGGGTTCGGATGGTGATTCATTTTCTTTTGCGAATTTCTCCACGAAGGTTCTGTTGTAGACTAGCTTCGGTTCAGGCAGATGATACATTCGCCTCAGGTCATCAGGCTTGAATGACCCGAAAATCCTTCTGTCCCTTGTATGGAAAGTTCTATCAGTGATGGGGATTTCTTCGATTGCCCAGCGCACCACGTCTGTGTAAGGGAGAACCTGCTCTCTGGCCGCTATTCTGTGTAAAAAGGAGTCGGCCAAGTCTTTGAGTGTTGCATCAGACTTCCTTAATACATCTACACTAGCCGTTCTCACTATTACTTTTGGTTGCTCGGCCTCCAACAGATTATATGTACCTTGCCATGTGGTTCTATGAAGACCAGCGCACGTAGTGTCTGAGATTAAGCCTTTCTTTGAAATTGGAGCAGCTTGACCTGCAACAGATGTTGTAGTAGTACCAGAACTCCTCTTATTTTTCTTCCCCATCATGTTCAGGCTTTCTTCAACAAACGAACTCTACACAAGTGCGAGAGAAATCGTAACACAAGGAATAATGAAGACAAAGCATAATTGGAAAGTATATATCACTTGAAGCGTGGCGCTATTAATCTTCAAAAAGTGGCTATGGATCCGATCACTGGTAAGAGATTGCATATGCATTAATGGTGATTTTAAGACTTGCTACCCATTAAATGACCATTTACGCTGTTATTCAGTTGAATGACCACCCAACGCGTGCAACAGATATGATATGCCTTAGACGCAAGTATTCGTTAATCGAAGGGGCAAGGTTATTAAATACACATGCATTACCTTATCCCTGCATTTAACGGCATTTTGAAATCTGCGCCTTATCAACCGGATTTTAAATATAACTTTAAAGTTTAAAACAATCACTTTTTGAAAATGCCGATTACCGATGAACAATGTCGCATCGCATGGGAGGAGAGTGTTACATTATCGTTTGAAAGTAGCCCTGGCGAACGCCGATTGCGATATCGCATTGGATTAGCATATGAACCCATTGCCAGATGCAATTTAAGTGATTTGCCGAACTCCGATAGCGAATTCACATCGCATCGGGGAGAGAAGTGGGCGCCTTATAAAAATGCATGGGATACCGCCGACGGCCGATAGCGATATCGCATTGGGTCGGGGTTTATAACTTGACGCATTTTCTCATAAGAGGCAGTGCCGATATCCGATCGCCGATATAGCGTCGCATCGGGGTGTGAGATATGTGCTCTTTTTGTGTATGCAAATAAAACGCCGACTGCCGATAGCGATATCGCATCGGCAAAGGCCAAAGTGTCGTTTAAGTGCGCCTCTCTTGTCATTGCGATATGTGATCTTGCGATTGCTTTATCGCAGTAACAAAAGATTGTTTTATTTTGGAAACATTGTTGTTCGAAAAAGGCTTCATTTTACATACTTATTTGATTATCATCCCTTTTTCGAACAAATTCATTAATACCGATTAATTTCTAAAAGGGACCCATTTCATATGTTGATTATTTGTAAATACAGATGATATGAAATGGGGGGTTGTTGTAGGGCACAACAATTGGCGATTCGTTGGTAGAACCAGTTATCTCTGAAATTAACATAAACATTCAAGCCTTTCATAAATAGAAACTCAATCAGAAGGAGAAATTTCTAATATAACTAGATATTCATGTGTTCTGACAAAAGTGAATTCTATTTTGTTAACTTCGTCCCATTAAGTTTAAAGAAACCAAATACATAAAAAGTTTCTAAAATAAGTCTTTATTGGTTCATAATGATAAAAATAAAAAACTTTCCCATATCAGCTTTTATAATTAACTCCTTTGTCATAGGTAGAGCCTCTGTTGCCAGCAGACATTTATAGTCTCGACAGGGATACCTTTTAACCATAGTATTGTCCACTTTTCCATTCACATAAGAGTGTGATTAACAGAATGAATTCATAAAATGTTTTCATATTTTACTTCTTCATCTGTTTTTCTTTGTAATAAATAAGATAAAAAGCCAATGTCCTGGTTTGGTAGCTAGCTTATGACAATGCCATTCACTGGTAATAAGTTAACTGATCAAGCCGGCTCGTGATGAGACCCCTTGTCTTGAATCTTCAAGCCATTACCCTGTTTTGGTAGGCAGTATTGGTAATGTCAGTTAAGCTATTTCCCTATGAACATGGTAAGCAGGCTTATGATAAGACCTCTTATCTTTAATCTTTTATATTTTAGAATTACACTCTGAATAATCACATCCTTTAGTGAATGGGGTGAACAATTTTCTCCTTAAGAGCCGATGGATGACAAGTGAAGAGTTGAAGATACTGAAAAAATGGTTTAGCCTCTATTTCTTTTAACAGATAACCTTTGGAGACTATTTTGGAAACAGAAAATGATTCAGAACTTTTACCTCCTGAGAGGAGTCTTCAAAATTTAGATTAAAATTTCAGAACACAAGGATATCTAATTTCCTAGAAACTATTTCTTTTGAGTGAGGATTCTATTATCTAGAAACAAGCATTTATATTATTTCTGTGAGACAGCTTTCTCAAACACAACAAAAGGTCAATGTAGGTACTCTACAGTTTTATTTCCTACTAATCCTACAAACTATGTAAATCTAAAAAGGAGAAGGGGTTACCTTCTCAGTTAAAGAATTTTTTCAGGACCAGGCCATTGACGGGGAGAGAATCTCTCAACCCTGATAAGATTTGCAATATAAAAGTTGAATGGCCTATCTTTTCACAGATCTGAAATGGTCCAAGCCACATTTTCTGAAATTTGGTATGCTTGCCTTTATCCTCATGGGCCTTGTCCCATTTGAGAACTAAGTCACCAACTTGAAGTTGTTTGGAAGAGGATGATGCTGAGTCAAAAGATGCTTTGATGATTTGTTGATGCTTGGCATGAGTGATTCTGGCCTTTTCCCTTTCTTCTTCTAATTTGAGAATTTGGTCATATCTAAGTTGGATAGAAGAAGACGGAGTCTCTTGAATAAACTGCACTAGGGCTAAGGATGGAAGAACAAGATTTGTAGGCAACACGGCTTCTTTTCCATATACCAGATTGAAAGGAGAGGTCCCTATTGAAGCCTTTTGTGTTATTCTATCAGCCCATAATGCAAAGACCAAAGATTTATGCCAGTTTCTATGATTCTGTTCAACAGTTCGCTTAATGATTTTGATGAGGTTTTTATTAGTAGATTCGGCTAAACCGTTTCCCTGGGGATAGTAATTGGAAGAATATTTCATTTTAAACCCCCTTTTAATAGCAAAATCATATATAGCGTTTGCTGAGAAATAAGAAGCATTATCGAAAACAAGAGCATTTGGAACACCGAACCTGGTAATGATGAATTGGTCGATGAACTCGATGATTGCCTCTGCATTTGCTGCCTTCAAAGGAATAGCCTCTACCCATTTAGTAAAATAATCAGTAGCGGTAAGGATATACCTATGTTCTTTGGAAGATGGTGGAGTAATTTCCCCGATGATATCTAATCCCCATTGTTCGAATGGTTGTTCAATGTTGACAGGTTGCAGAGGGAAAGCGGGCTTTCGTTGTCTTCCACCAGATGTTTGGCAATTAAGGCATTTTCTTACGTGCTCATGGCAATCTCTAAATAGAGTAGGCCAATAATATCCAGCATGAATAATCTTATGAGCTGTTGTGTCGGCTCCAAAATGTCCTCCAGCTGGTCCATCATGTAGCTCCTGCAGAACCTTTAGTGCTTCAGTTTTCTCAAGACATCTTAGCAGGATAGAATCATAATTTTGTTTAAACAACACATCATCAATGAGAGTGAAGTTCTTAGCTTTCAACCTAATGGCCCTTTTATTTTTGTAAGATAAATTTGGAGGAGCGTAACCGTTCTTCAAATAAAATATCAAATCAGCATACTGAGATTCAGAATCAGTGAGACTTATCTGATTGATGGATTCGATCTGATCTTCATCGCTTGATTCGTGAATGTTTGATGCTCCTGCCAACATCCTGCAAAAACCTTGGCCCCTAACAATCTTTGCTGGCTTTATTTCTAAGTCATACTCTTGAAGCGCTGTAACCCAATTGGCTCTTTTTTCACCCAATTCTTTCTGAATTAATAGTTGTCTTACCGCTGGGAAAGGAACTATAACTTTCGTGTGGGTTTTCAAAAGGAAGGGTCTATAATGTTTGACTGCTTTGAACACAGCAAAGGCTTGTTTTTCCACATCTGAATAATTTAATTCGGCGCCTTGAAGATTTGAACTAAAAAATGATATGGGTGCTTCTAGGTTGTTATCATTCAGTTGTGTAAGTACTGCAGCATATGAAGTGTTGGATGCAATAGTATATAGTGTAAAATGATTAGAAAAATTCGGGGTATTCAAAGCCGGGGCATTGATTATTGACTGTTTGATAACATCAAAATCTTGCTTTTCTTCAGATCCCCATTTGAAGACTGAATTCTTCTTGATCATTGTCTGAAGTGGTAGTACAATCTGTGAAAAATCTGGAACAAATCGTTTGACAAAATTAATCTGACCTAAAAATGACTGCATTGATTTCTTGTTATGTGGGAAAGGGATTTCAGAAATTTCATTAATCCGATCAGGATCAATATAAATACCATCTTTGGATACTATAAACCCTAAGAGTTTTCCTTGATCTAGAGCAAAGAAGGACTTTTTTGGGTTTAGAGAAATACCATATCTTTTGCATCTCTGAAAGATCTGATTTAAGTCATGCAAATGATTATCTCTCTTTTTAGAATACACAGTAATATCGTCTAGGTAGACGACTACTGATCGATTAATTAACCCTCTGAAGGCTATGTCCATAGCTCTCTGAAATGTCGCTCCAGCGTTTATAAGACCAAAAGGCATTTTCTGATATGCATAGGTTCTCCATTTTGTCCTGAATGTAGTTTTGAGCTGGTCATCGGGGTGTACCAGAACTTGATTGTACCCTGAAAAACCATCTAGAAAAGACATCAATTCAGAACCTGCCACTGATTGGAGAATTTGCTCCATAGTGGGCAATGGGAAGTTGTCTTTTAAGCTCGCTTTGTTTAAATTCCTGAAATCAATACAAATTCGAATGTCGCCATTTTTCTTCCTGACTGGCACCATGTTAGAGACCCAGTTTGAATGTCAGACTGGAAAAATAATTTTGGCTTTTAAAAGCTTATTAAGCTCCGACTTAATCTGGCTCTCCAAATTTGGGTGTATTTTTCTTAATTTTTGCTGAATTGGTTTTTTATCAGGAAGCATAGGAATGGTATGCTGGATAATAGATGTATCGTATGTCTTTAAGTCATCATATTTCCAAGCAAAAACCTGTTTGTTCTTTCTCAACAATTTAATAAATGCTCCCTTTTCATTCTGAGATAGTCCTGTTCCTAAATTGATGTTTTGAGGAGACTCGTTGGTTCCTAGATTTATTAATTCAAACCTAAGGGTAGAACTTTGAAGCTTTGTGTTAATTACAGGTTTGAACCTGTCTTTAATATCATAAAGGTCTTCTAATTTTACCACTGGTTTGGGGATCGAATTTTCTTTGGGCACTCCTTTCATCTGGGAATCATGATCATCTTCCTCAATAACTTGCTTATCATAAGAATTCTCAGAAGTTAAAAACTGCAAAATATCATCGTCATGATTAAATACTCTCCAATTAGTGACATTGTCGGGAATTGAAGGTCTGAAAAGTAATTCTACGGAAAATCTATCAAGGCTGTAGTCTTCAGAAGGTAGAAGCTTTGAAGCTACATTGGCTAGCAAACCTGCGGCTGCATTTTGAGATTGAGGTATAGAAGAAATGTTGAATGCAAGAAAATGTGAGGTAAGTTCTTGAACGAGCGATTGGTAATGTTTAAGGTGAGTCGAAAGGCAATGAATTGCATTTCTAACCTGTTTGACAATGATTTCCGAATCGCCGAAAACCTTTAGATATCGTACCTCCAGACCGATTGCTTTATATAATCCTTGGATTAAAGCCTCATATTCGGCTGTATTATTAGTGCACTCAAACTCTAACCTACAAGACAACATTGTCTTTTCTCCTTGCGGACTAACCAATATACATCCAGCTCCTGAACCTTCAGGGGACTTAGAGCCATCAAAATACAGAGACCAAAATAAAGGAATATTAACAAAAGTATCTACATTTTTCTCAGCATCATTATAACATCTGGACCTATCAGTTTGTGAAAAATTTTCTATTTGAGATGTAAAATGATTAACTGAAAAAGGAGATGGTTGGGCAACAAAGTTGCCAAAGAATGATTTTGCCGAATAATTCCCCAAAATGTTATTGTTGAATGCGACAGGCTGGTTTTCTTGCTCGAATTCAGTAACTGTGTGGGTCATATGTTTCTCACGATCGATCCTTATCTGATTTGGCTTTCCCTTGTAGGGAAGCCACATGTGTGACCAATCTGTAGAGATATACCCATGTAGTTTTTCGGACCAATCTTTGCTTAAAATCAAACCATAAAATTCAGGTATGTCTGCGATTAAAATGTCAATTCTCTGGACAATTCTGGGGTCGGCTGACAACCTGATGGTCACAGAATTAATTTCTCCCACCACCTGCACTTTAGTTCTATCCAACTGTACAATATGAATTGCAGATTTCTGGGGTTCAATGTTCAGCTTAGAACAAACTGAAGCTGGCATTATATTTGATGAGGCCCCTGAATCTATTAAACAGTTGTGTAGGTTTCTATTATAAATCTCATAAGTAAGCAGGAAGGGTGGAGTGTGAGAATTTGATTTATCTCCGATCAAGATTGAATCGGTAATTTCAACCATGCCTGCAGGAGGCTGGCCTAAATCGTTGGCAGCTCTTGCACTGGGAAGGGGAGTAGAGGGAACAGCATTTAACTCTTTAAGAAGTAGCTTTTGCTGATGCTTCAGTTTACTGAGTTCAAACATGGTTATATTTGCCTTGGTTTTCTTCATATCATCAACAATGTTATATTCCATGGAATCAGATACTACTAGAGTCTTGGATGTTGAAGGAGAACTAGAAGTTGAAGGCTGATTTGAAGGAACTACCACAGGTGACTTCTTTAGGGGAACTTTTTCTTTTGCTGTAGTAGCGCCTGCGCTCTTCTTCTTTGAAGCTGCCTGGGGGAGTTCAGAAGCAATTTTACTTCTAGTAGTAACCGGGAAGGCTTCTTCTTCATTCTCAGTATCAGAGTTTGGGAGTATAAAATCCCACATTCCGTGACATTCAGCCACTTCTTCATCATCATCAGTCTGTGGAGGTGTTTCCTCTTCCTCTTCTTCTTGGTCTGAATCGGCGTTAGATATAACATTAGGTGGCTTTGATTCGGATTTCTTAAAAGTCCTAAATGGTCTTTTGCTTGAAGTTTCGGCCACTTGCTTTTTAATCTCAACCATTTCATTAGACAATGTTTTAAGGACCTTCTGTAAACCTTCCATGTCATATGGGTCCTTGGGGGTTTTCTTCTTGGAATCTTCTTTAAACGAGACTTTTTTAGCTTTTATATCTTCTAGAGCAGCTTTCTTTTCAAGAGCATTGATGCGCTTTTCAACTGCAAGTGCTTCTTTCATATTTTTAGCTAGGGTAGGTTTGCCAGCCCTGTCAACAAAGATAGCTATGTTGGCGGGTAGGGCAGCGATGTACCATTCGCTTTGGATTTGCTCACTCGGTTTAGAAGTGGTAGGGATTTTATTCAGTAGTTTATTAAATCTGGCATTCAATTCTTTTATTGGTTCCCTATGCTCTATTCTAAAATTGGAGAGGTCATTTATTAAAGTTGCTAGGGACAGGTCGTCTCCATACTTGGTGAGAAACTGCTCTTGGCATGTAACCCAACTGGTAATCGAACCAGAGGGTAAGGAAAAATACCAGGATCCTGCTGATCCTTGTAAAGTATAAGGGAACAGTCTTACTACGACATCTTGCTCTGTCACTCCTTTTAGATTAACTGCTAACATGAAGTTGTTGATGTGTTCTTCGGCTTGGGTTCCATTATCTGGATTAAATTTAGGCAGCCATTTTTCGGGAGCATTTGGTAGATCATGTAATGGTCTAGGCATGTTGACAACACCCGGTCTAGTCCATGGATCTGCCATTATGCTAGCGACAGTGGTTGTCACTACTGTCGGGGTTCCAGATGTTTGGTGAGGTATTAAAGAGTGAATAGGTTGGGATATTGAGGCTCCTGTTCCCTGATGAACAACAATTTGTAATGGAGGGGTGGGTGGTTGACTTTGCAGATGAGGAGATGAAATGGATGATATGGAAGAAAAATCCCCATTGTCAGATCCTTCAGTGTTTTTCTTTGGCTTTTTCCTTTTGGGTAAAGGAAACTCAGTAGGTTCAATACCAAGTTTTTCGCTCTGAAGTCTGGTAAGAGGATGAGCGAGGTTGAACTGCGAAGTCGCACTGCTTTCTGATATCTTAGATTTATGTGGTGAGATCGAGAAGCTCTGAAGTTTATGGATTAGAGACTGAACTTCAGGAGATTCAAGACTTAGTTGTTCTGGGATATGATGGGATTGAGCAGTGGTGATAGATTCCTCTTCTTCTTGGTTATGGGCTGGAGAACCAGCATGCAATTGAGAAAAATGAGGAGATTTGGAGGGAGAATTACTCTTAGAATGACTTGCCGATTTGGGTCGGCTTGCCATTCACAGTTGGCCCTCCTTCTAGCGCCAATTTTGTTGAGGCCTCGAAAATCGCTGCCACAACAAAGGGGATACCACCCGGTCCGGACCTTAATGCAGCTCCTTTTCCGTTTGGAATAGTGGTTCCGACTGGGGATAATGGGACCAGTTTCCCAAGAAGTATAAGTGAATGGGATGGATGAATGACTTATGAGATAAGATGGTAATGAGCGGACAGCTAAACTATAAACAAAATGTAATAACTATAATCGGATCCCGGGACTTATTACTAGGCAAAGCGTAGCGTTTGATGATCTGTGCTTTAAGGCAGGCATATAAATGACTCTAACACTTTAAGCATAGACGTTTGAACCATTTAAACATTGCTCTGCATAATTAGTTATGCAGAGCGATTAGAGCGAATTACTACACTTAATCATTCATATCATTGATACATGCATGAGTGAAAGAGATAACAAATCAACACAAACATTCAATAGTGAAGCGAAATGATGATTCGCTGTTATATCGCATACATGCATTCAACAATAGCAAAGATAATAACACAGCAATTCATATAATCAGAAAGAACACAGATACAGATAATAGTACCATGTAAGCTGATCGATCAATCCAGTACATCAATCACTATGTCGCAGTCCTTCCTTCCAATCGGAAAGCCTTCCAAACAACAGACAGTCGTGCGCAATTGTATAAAACAGCCTTCTAATCAAAATTCAGAACCATTGGTCGAGTTTCACAAAAAGAATATAGAGTGAAGCACAATAGTGCAAACTTCATCCTTTAAGTCTTATTACAAAATTTTACGACCCTTTCCAAAACAATGAAAGGGTCTATAAATACTATACTAATCTAAATATCTAAACAACTGAAAAGCTATTAAATTGGCATCAATAAATATTTGTTCCATCTTTTTTGGCAATCTGGCAGTTGGCGGCAATGCTTCATTCGACGGGTTCTTTGCCTTTACTCCTTAGCTGACATATCACCAGCATTGGCTCTACTTCTGGTGGAGTGTTGAGACGCGAAGTTAGCTGAGCATCATATGTAGCATCTTGAATGTCGAGGATTAGGTATCCGAGGGCATCTGTTAAACACTTAAGAGCAGACCTTTGAGTATGTGGCTTAGTTAGAAAGAGCCAATATGCATCAGAGGTCAAAGTATTTACTCCGGTAATTAATTTCCTCTGTTCCTCCAAGTCAGGATAACTTGATTCTTCAAGCATACCTGCTGTTGTTATGCTTCCAGGTGTGCACTTGGAGATCATGTTCGCCAAATAAAGTGTATCATTGACTAGGTTGATCATATTGCTGGAAATTATTTTACACCTGGAAGCCGCCCTTTCTGCCTTCATTACCTGAGTATTCCATTCGGTGAAGAGTATGTCCTTATACGTTTCATAGATTCGGGACAAATTCGCCGCTTTCCCTTCTGGAGTGTCTTGCCACTCAACGTATTCGGATATGGCTTCTTCGGCCTGATGTAGCTCATTCCTGGCCTTCTCTATTTGCTCACACACTGTTGTAGATATTTCGCATAATTGCTCAGCCTTAGCAAGTTTTTGACATAAAAGTC
The DNA here is from genome assembly GCA_031772625.1 of Pinus tabuliformis. Lineage (NCBI taxonomy): Eukaryota > Viridiplantae > Streptophyta > Pinopsida > Pinales > Pinaceae > Pinus > Pinus tabuliformis. The sequence continues at coordinate 310,253,768 of CM062819.1, read as the reverse complement.
TGATCTGAGACAGTAATGCGCCATTTATTTGAGTTGCTTCTGCTCTGAAGACTTTCACATTCTGTGTGCTCTTGATACCTTCGAGCTGTGTTGATAGTTGAGCTATTCGCTCATCTTTTGATTTCATCATCAGCTCATTTGATGCTTCCAACTGTGACAATGCCTCCGACAATTCTTTTGCCTTCTGAGTTTCACTTTGGTCTATCCTTTGTCTTTCAATTTGCAGTTGCTGGGTTAACAAATTGTTCTCTTGCTGTTGAGCCAGCAACTGCTCTTCCACCTGTGCTGCTTTGTTTTTCGCCTCAATTATCTCCGCCTGTAATGCATATATTTCATGGTCCTTAGTCTTCAACAGAAGACTTACCTCTGATGCTTTGTCGATGGTTGCTGCAGAATAAGCTCCCGCGAATTGCGACAGCTTTGTTAGATCATCGGAGGGATCCAAATCCTCCTTCCAGACCATATTGCCCGTGACTGTTTGCTCAGGAAAGATAGAAGGTTGATCAAGCCTTCGTCTTTTCTTAGAGCACTTGATAACGGCTTTATGCTTTGGGCTATAGAAAATATCCAGGGGAGGAATTTCTTCCACCTGGAGAATAATTTGATCGGAAGGGTCCTTATTGATAATCTCAACATCCTGTGAAATGGGTGGGCCGCTGGTTCCTCCTAGAACCTGAGAAGAAGTGATATCGGGCGCATTGCTTGTTTTAGAGGAGCCTGTGTCTCTGGAGCCTTCCTTTCCACTGATAATGGAATCGAATTGATTCCATTGTTTAATCAATTCAGGATCAATGGAAGATTGCTTATGGGCTTTGCTCCGTTCTTTCTCTTGTTCTAACTTCTGCTGTTCTTCAAGTGATTTTCGCTGCTGCTCCTCTCGCGTTTTCCGCTGCTGCTCCTCCAATTCCTTTTTCTGCCTATCTGCTAGTTCTTTCTTTAATCTTTCTTCTTCCTTCTTCTTCCTATGCTCTTCTTCCCTCTGTGTCTTTTGCTGCCTTTCTATCTGCTCCTTTTTCTGCCTCTCTGCTTGCTCTTTTTTCTGCTTCTCAGCCTGCAGCTTTTTCTGTCTTTCCTCCTGTTGTTTATCCTGTTCTTTAGTTGTAACCGGAGGTGAATGTATCTGTTGCCGACCAGGCTCGCTTGAGGAAGACGCTGGGGTTGTGGATAATAACTCTAGGGGCAGATTTTGCAACCTCTGCTCCCTAAGTTTATTAAACTCAGTCAACGCCTCATCGTTGTATTTCATTATGGCAAGCTGTTTGACTTGGCTTATTGTCTCGGCACCTACGAACAAGTCATCAAATGTATCCTCTTGATGATCAACTTTTGTTAATTTTGCTTGTTCTAGGGCAATGTAGGCAGTTTTCTTTGGATCATAGAGTCTGTTTGGGAGAGTGGCCAGGGATAAAGCTTGGATTTTTGCTGCTTCTTTTTCTGCGTGCTTGTAATTAAGCAGAGTAAAAACCCCAATTCTTAAAGAAAAAGAGGGCCAACCTTTCTTCTTCTCTTCTTTGAGAGTTTGTGTGACACTGTCGGCCATAATCTGGTAGCAGATTTCCCGGGCTAACAGCTTGTCTGGGATATACAAAGGGAGGACATGTGGCCTAGCCTTACTCCCAAAAACTCTGATATAGGAGAAATACTCTTCCCCAAACCAACTCGCTACGGCAGGTAAGTCAAAGGAGGCTTCATAAGAAATTCTGGAAATGGGTCTGTCAAAAATAGAATAGTAAATGGGGACCATGAAACCATTACAAATTTGGTACAAGTGGTCCTTGTAAGAGGACTTCCACAATTTCTGATGGTATAAATGAATGGGTGTTGGATCCTGGGTGGTCCATCTCCAACCGAGGATAGGAAACTCAGAATTAAGACACAGGGTATCCATAATGTAAGCAGAATAATAGAATGGAGGGATTTTCCTTTCGGAGACTATAGTTTTGTTTCTGAATTCACGAACAGCTACGACCAATTTATCGGAAAGAATAGTGGCCCAGTCCATGATTATAGAATTGATAGCCGCTTCCATTAGGGGAACCATGTCAATATTGATATTAACAGAGTCATGTAATCCCCACAATCTACACATCATAATCCCCGCATAGCAATAGGGAGAGGCCAAAGAAACGTTGGAGTACTTACCCGAACTTTCATGCTTGTGCTTGGCTGGGTTCTGCCTCCAATCTCGGAGGGGTTCGGATGGTGATTCATTTTCTTTTGCGAATTTCTCCACGAAGGTTCTGTTGTAGACTAGCTCCAGTTCAGGCAGATGATACATTCGCCTCAGGTCATCAGGCTTGAATGACCCGAAAATCCTTCCGTCCCTTGTATGGAAAGTTCTATCAGTGATGGGGATTTCTTCGATTGCCCAGCGCACCACGTCTGTGTAAGGGAGAACCTGCTCTCTGGCCGCTATTCTGTGTAAAAAGGAGTCGGCCAAGTCTTTGAGTGTTGCATCAGACTTCCTTAATACATCTACACTAGCCGTTCTCACTGTTACTTTTGGTTGCTCGGCCTCCAACAGATTATATGTACCTTGCCATGTGGTTCTATGAAGACCAGCGCACGTAGTGTCTGAGATTAAGCCTTTCTTTGAAATTGGAGCAGCTTGACCTGCAACAGATGTTGTAGTAGTACCAGAACTCCTCTTATTTTTCTTCCCCATCATGTTCAGGCTTTCTTCAACAAACGAACTCTACACAAGTGCGAGAGAAATCGTAACACAAGGAATAATGAAGACAAAGCATAATTGGAAAGTATATATCACTTGAAGTGTGGCGCTATTAATCTTCAAAAAGTGGCTACGGATCCGATCACTGGTAAGAGATTGCATATGCATTAATGGTGATTTTAAGGCTTGCTACCCATTAAATGACCATTTATGCTGTTATTCAGTTGAATGACCACCCAACGCGTGCAACAGATATGATATGCCTTAGACGCAAGTATTCGTTAATCGAAGGGGCAAGGTTATTAAATACGCATGCATTACCTTATCCCTGCATTTAACGGCATTTTGAAATCTGCGCCTTATCAACCAGATTTTAAATATAACTTTAAAGTTTAAAACAATCACTTTTTGAAAATGTCGATTACCGATGAACAATGTCGCATCGCATGGGAGGAGAGTGTTACATTATCGTTTGAAAGTAGCCCTGGCGAACGCCGATTGCGATATCGCATTGGATTAGCATATGAACCCATGGACAGATGCAATTTAAGTGATTTTCCGAACTCCGATAGCGAATTCGCATCGCATCGGGGAGAGAAGTGGGCGCCTTATAAAAATGCATGGGATACCGCCAACGGCCGATAGCAATATCGCATCGGGTCGGGGTTTATAACTTGACGCGTTTTCTCATAAGAGGCAGTGCCGATATCCGATCGCCGATATAGCGTCGCATCGGGGTGTGAGATATGTGCTCTTTTTGTGTATGCAAATAAAACGCCGACTGCCGATAGCGATATCGCATCGGCAAAGGCCAAAGTGCCGTTTAAGTGCGCCTCTCTTGTCATTGCGATATGCGATCTTGCGATTGCTTTATCGCAATAACAAAAGATTGTTTTATTTTGGAAACATTGTTGTTCGAAAAAGGCTTCATTTTACATACTTATTTGATTATCATCCCTTTTTCGAACAAATTCATTAATACCGATTAATTTCTAAAAGGGACCCATTTCATACGTTGATTATTTGTAAATACAGATGATATGAAATGGGGGGTTGTTGTAGGGCACAACACCCCTATAGGCAAATCCTGTAGAATGCCAAACGGATGGAACCCACGGCCATCAAAGGCCTTAAGAATCGTCGGGGATTGGTTCAGTGAAGGAGAACCAAGCGATCTCCAACACTGAATCGACATAATACACGTAGAAGCTCCTTCATCAATTACAGTCCGATGAATAGGCCTGTTTTTTACTATCACTGGAATCTGGAAAGCCATCTGATGAGGGAGACGCGGTGTACTATTTTCTAGATCAAAGATTATCAGGTTCGGGTCCTGAATATCAACAGCTCCTATAGCCAACAAGAGTAATTTTCGTTGTGCTGGGCATGATTGCAGCACTTCCAAAGCCGACATTGCAGAGGGTGAAACAACTAAATCCTCAACAATGTTATAATTCTGAGCTGCTCTCGCATGTGGATTGAAGGCAGACTTTCAAAGTATACCCTTGGCGGGCGGTTTAATTACCAAGTCCGGGTTAGGTTTCTCGATCTGTAGTGGATCGGAACCGGGAGCTGAGGTTGATGGATTAGAATGAGAATATTCTTCTTCTTTGCTATCAACAGGATTCTTACTACCATAATCTTGCGATCGAGTCGCAATCCGTACATGAGACATCATCAAAATGGGTTCTTCACTGGCACTCGAGGAAGAACCTATCATTTTACTCTCCTGCTTTGGAAATGGATCTTTCAAAACAGCAGGAGTTGGGGAACCTTTAACGATTTTCACAACCTCTGCCCGATGAGGGCAATCTCTTTTGAAATGATCTTCTTCACAAATTAAACAAGGATAGCGAGGTTTGCGCTTTTCGTCGTTAGATTCCGACTTCTCTTTTTTCTCCTTTGGAGCCTTGTCTGCTTTATCCTTCTTCTTGCCTTTCTTCTTACCACCGTTTTTTGATTTAGCCGTAGATGACTCTACAGCGTGAATGTCGGCGATAATTTCAGGAGAAGATTCTCCTGTCGGGGAGTCCGGTAAGGTTATTATTGGAGAAGAATTCTTTGAGGATTTCTTCTTACTTTTAGTATTCACCGTACCAATCATGCCATCAGCAGCATGAGACCCCAAAGGAGCAGCAGCGATTTGATTTGACTTAGGAAGATCTGGGATCTTCTCGTGCAACGTACCTGACTGAGTGTAAACTAAGTCAAGGTACTCGGCTTGAGCAATGACTTGCTCCTCAATAACTACTCCGGCCTTAGCTACATCTTCAGTAATCTTCGGTAATAATGATTTTACAAACCATTCAGCTAAGATTTAGTCCGGGATAAAAACTTTCACTAAACGTCTTCGACATCTCCATTCATGAATATGATCGGAAATATAAGTGGAGTTCGACTGTTTTAATGAAGTTAATAGCTCCGTGCCGTTATCGTATCTGACCGGCAACTGAAAATGAGTTAGGAACGAGGTAGCTAACTGGCTAAAATTGTAAAAAGAGGCCCGTGGTAACTCAATGTACCACTTGGCCACGACACCAATGAGCATACGCTGGAAAAGACGTAAGCGGATCGAATCATCCGAGATAGAATTTGAAGCGCACCAGAGGTGGTAAGTCATCACGTGATTGGATGGATCCTCTCCAGACTTACCTTCGAACTTGGGTATATCACTGGGCAACTTATTTGGCATTGGCGGCCAGAACGGAAGATATTGAATTGGATCGTTCGTTAGGCGCGTCAAGTCGGGTAAATCCAAAGTTGCAATAAATGGTAATTGCCGGTTAGGATCTCTAAAACTCTGGGTCACAATACCAGTTCCAGGAGGAGGATATCCAGGATAACTAGGAACAAGAATCGCATTCGGGATATTATATCCTCCTGGAAAACCAGGATTAACCGGACCGTACTGGGGTTGCTGAGGTTGTTGATAAGTGTACCCAAGATACGGTTGATACTGGTAAACCGGTTGTTGGACAGCAGGACCGAGTTGGTACTATCCCTGGTACTGTTGGTAGGTAAATTGAGGTTGACTTGTTACAACAGTACTTAAACCAGGCTGCCCTACAGGCATCTGGACTGTGGTTTGAATCATAGATCTGGACAACGGTAAAGATGTCTGAGGAGTGGTTGCAGAGACAGTAGAAACCGGAGCTGTCGATACTCCAGAAGTAAGTGCGGTAGATGTTGCGGTAGTTGCAGCAGTCATGTGAGATGGAGTAATAGGTGCAATCGGCGGCCGAGTAACTACCGAAGTTATAGAAGTTTGAACATTTGACTGGACAGGTTGCGTTTGCTGGGGTGAACCAGAAACTACGGGTTGTCCAGTTTGAGGTAGCAACTGTATACTTGGCTGCAACACCTGTTGACCTTGTGATGGATGCCACACTATCATTCCGGGGTATTGACCCGTAACAGGTTGAGGATACTGAGATCCATAACCGGATTGAGGATATGATTGATAACTGAAAGGCACAGTTCCCATACTTTGAACATATGACTAACCTTGAGGTGGTTGATAACCTTGACTCGAGTATTGACCTTGAGGTTGATAACCTTGGGGTAAATACTGATACTGGGGTTGACCTTGACCTTGAGGTTGATACCCTTGAGGTTAATACCCTTGGGGTTGATACCCTTGAGGTAAATATTGATACTGAGGTTGACCCTAGGGTACATATTGAGGCTGGGGTTGACCTTGAGGCATGTATTGTACTATGGGTACATACTGGCCTTGAGGTTGCCCCCCAGACACAATTTGTGTACCTTGAGGCTGCCCCCCAAGCGTTAACTGAGGCTGCCCCCCAGGCGGTAATTGGCCACCTTGAGGTTGAGAAACGGGAACTGAACCTGACATCATGTAAATGTCCCCTACACCCAACGGTTTATTACCATTGTTTCCAGCTAATAACCCATGATCAATGGGTTGAGGAGATGCTCCCGCAAAGGTACCAGAAAGTGACTGATACCCGGTGGGAACAGAAGGACCGCCATGTAAGAAAGATTCAGGAGATTGAGTAAACACAGACGACTGACCAGACATATTTACAGGAGTATAAATACCTCTAGGTGGAAAAGGAGTACGAGGTGGAGAAAAACCTACCCCTGAGTTGTCTAAATAATTGGTTAACGAAAGGTACCAAGTAGTACTTCTAGGAGGACTGTAAAAGATAGATTCACGCTCCCTTAGATCAATAGTAGGTTGATCTTCAAGGATAGATACGCCTAATTCTTCCTCTAGAGCAAGTTCTTCAATAGCTATCAAACCAGTAGGAAGATTTTCGGTGATGACTCTTTCTACCCTAGGTGAATCTGGTGCACTAGAAGTTGGAGTAACAGGTTCAGATACTTCAGGTTCTTCGCCTATATCACTAGTAGATGAAAAACTACCAGCAAGCTCAGAAACTGCAACTGCTTCAGGATTATAACCTGTCTCTAGACTTTGGTAATCTTGATGGACTACCAACGAAGACTCTCCTTCTTCAGGTGAACCTACTCTACTGCCACTAGGAGGAGTTACAAGGACCTTTAAACCTTCGTAATGACTCGGGACGTCTTGAGGAGGTTCACCCCGAAGTCTACGGGATTTCCTCAACAATTCGGCCACAGAAACAACCTCAGGAGACTTTCCCCGAAGTCTGCGGGACTGTCTTGGTAATTCCGCCACAGTTAAAAACTTTTAACTACTGCACACGCAAACAAAGTAAAATCTCAAAGCAAACCACCTAAAGTCTCTAAAGAACCAAACAAATTTGAATCATACACCTAAAGAATCTAGGGCGTCAAACCAAGCACAAACAGTAACCTTCCAGACCGAAAACGCTAGTTGGAGATGAAACCCAACATCGCCGGATTCAGTACAGAAGTGGCGGGTGGAATAGTTACCCCGGCAACCTGCTTAATGAATAGACCGGCACAAGTTCCTCCACTTTAACCGTCTCGAGTGAAGTGAACCCCCCGGAAAATCCAAGTGAGTCTAGACGACGTCTGCTCCAGGTACAGTGGGATCTTCCCTCCACCGTCACCTCTGTAGAATCCTAAAGATAATGGTCACTAAGGTTACCAACAGCAACAAATGCACCTGGGGGTATAGTCTACACTCCGACAGCACGCAAGGGTAGAGTATCAAGCTCAATCCCCTTGCCGGCTCCTTGGCAATAATCCAAGGTTTACCGACAAGTGACCCCTGGCTCCTCGACAATGGTTAATCCGAGGTTTACTGTTTGTAATACGTGCGTGTCTGGCGTCATTCCCAACGAGGGAGGATTGATCCCCTCACTGGTTCGGACACGAGCTCGTTCTTCTCCTTTAAGAGGAGCTTTCCCAGAGTACAAATGAAACAATTGGATTTATTCTATCGCAAGATAAGCTACTTGTTTGGTTTTGTTGTCTTGGAGAGTTAATTACTCTCCTACTCCAAGACACTAGCCTGATCTAAATTGGTGTTTCAGATCCCTAGTAAATAAAAGTTACTAAGTTGATTTTACTTTAAGCGTTAATTTTATTGTTTTTCTTAAAGACAAAAGGGTAGTGGAGATGAAACTGGTGGTGTGTAGACTCGACTCGCAACCACTACAAAGATGCACCTAAGATGATTTACACTACTTTCCTTTTTCAATGAATCTCCTAACTAAGAGAGTTGGAAAATGCAAATTTTATAGAAAACAACTTTCTTAGTAAAGACAATCAAAGAAACAATTCTCTTTATCTTTTCAAAACACACAACTCATGACCACTAATTACTCTACGAAATTTCCTTTTTCTCCCAAAATTCTACAAATGCTACCAAAGCAAACTTTTTCCAAAATAATTTTTGTGTTTTTTCTAGATTAATAAAGCATGTAAAACTATTTTATCAAATCAAATTTAACAAATCTAATACAATCAAATCAAATTCACTCAAAAGCAAATTAAAAGTAAATTTACCTAAAAGCAAAAAATAATGAGGACAAAAGCCTACAAGGATAATTCCCAGATGTTTTACTCAGTCAAAATGCAACTAAGGATCAGTTCATGCAGAATCATAAACTAACCAAAAAACAAAATCGAAATCTTTTTGTTCTTTTTTCTCAAGAATGGAATTCAAGGTTTTAACAAACAAACTTTTCGAGATTCGCAAAGAGAAGACACAAAGGTAGGTCTCTCACAAGGGTGACTTCTATGACAGGCCTGACTCCTAAGAGGACTGACCAAAACCAAGGAGATCCAAAGTTTTACAACCTCTAACGCCAAAGTCACTACAGGACCAGTTAAAAATCAAACCCTAAGGCAAAATCCCTATGAATTCCACCAAAACCATCGACACTAACGGGACAAGTTCAGGTGAAGATCTTTGATAGTAAACTAATGGATCTGGGCAGTAAAAACAAAATCTAAAGAGCAAAAAGAGGAAAAATGGAATTTTCTCAAATTTGACAGGGGTACGCAGGTAATCTGTTGACACGGGCGCGGGTACGCCCTGTGCACAAAGACGCAGTGCGTACAAGTACGCACTATGTCAAACTCAGAGACTGCGTACTGCTAGCAAAGCTAAGAAAAATAAAAATCTAAATTGACTCTAAGCTAACCCACCCAAATACACAGTTAGACAGCCAAAAATCAGAAAACAAGCGATTTTTCTCAGACCAAAATATCAAATCAAAAATAACTCAAACACATTCATGGATTCCCCAGCGGAGTCACCATTTTGTCACGCGGAAAGAGTCGTTAGTGTGGACACAACTGACCTTCCTAGAAGTCTAAGACTTTCTAATGACAAACAAGACAAATAAGAGCAATCCTTCCCTAAATATGCTTTTACAATATGAGAAATCAAGTGTTTAGATCCTACCTGTAATCCAACGCTGTTGTAGTAGTCCAGCTTCGTTGATCCGGATGAGCTCCTCCTTCCCTTCGAAACCTGCATTCACTAACAATCAAACGATTAAATAGCACCTGAATATCACATAAAATAAAACATATTTAACATATAGACCAAGGAGTATACGAAACAACTCATAAATAACAAATTGTTGAGAAGAATGGACTAATTTGTATTAAAAGATAACAAAAGGAACCATTACAACCTGAGCCTTGGTGTTGTGCAAGCTCCTCCCAAGGTCCACAAGAGTTCTCCCTTACTCTGATCGGCTAACCCACTCCCCAATGGAAACAAGTAAAGATGGTAATCTCTCCTCACAAGCTTCTACAAGGAAGTCCTAATTCCAGCAGCATCTACCCTTAGGAATGTTCAGCTTTCAACCTCCCCTCCCTTTGGCCCAATGCCTGTATTTATAGTGCTCTAGAGGAGGTTATTCAGGTCCACCATCAATGGGATAAGCCCCTCTTTGGATGGGATAGCTCCCCTCTTGATGGGATAAGTTCCTCTTTGGTAGGGATACATGAACCATCTGGAGGCGCTCCATACATGTCAAACAAGCTTCTAGAAGGCTCTAGAAATGACTACAAGTAACTTTTTTGGAGTGAAACTTGCGCCTTTTGACCTTTACAGGAGTACGCATCCATCCCTTTACATACAGAGCGTACAAGTACGCGGGTATTGTGAACTTGGAGTGCGTACACGCAGGTAAGGCTAAGAGAAACTGTGTACCAGAGATATATAGATTTTTAAAGACTTTTCTCTCTTTCTTGAAGTTTGACATGAAGAGCAGAGGCATGAGACTTGCCAAGGAGGATAGTATGACAGTGGATGGAGCCATACTAACTGCAAATAGTCATGGTGAAATTTTTTAGTGTAACATGGAGGTATGGCTGCATGCGATCCCTCAACCCACCTGGCTTGAAGTTTCCCCCTACTGGAGGTCTCTGCATGAGTAGATGTCTCTACTTAATCTCCTCTCAGCTTCCCTTGTTGTGGCTGCTCCACAACCTCCTGAAGCTGCTGCACCAATCGTGGCTCCTCCACAATCGTCTAAGACTTCTTCTGGCTCTACATGTTGAGAGGTAATATATGCTCCCTCTCAACCACCATGTCTCCATCAGTTGCCTCGCTGCTCAAGGCTTTGCATGCATCTTTAACCTCAAGAGCATACAGGTTCTTGACCCGTGAACCAATCTGCTTCACCTATCTAGTGATGATGTGTCTAAGGAAAACCTTTCCCTTACTGAAGACTACATCATAGCCTCTGTCCTCCAGCATCGCGATTGACACCAAGTTTCTCTTCAGTCCTGGAACATACCTGACATCGGTCAAGGTAAGGCGAGCTCCATGCTCCCTCTGAAAAATAACCATGCCTACACCTGAGACACTATACTTCTCATCATTACCCATCACTATGAGTATCTGGAGATCTTTCTCCTCCAAAGTACTGAACAAACTTTTGTCACCGGTCATGTGGAAAGAAGCTCCACTGTCAAGAAACCAACCACTTCCCACAATTTATGAAACCATGCATGCGAAGAGTGTGAAGTCCAACTCAAACTGTGAAGCAAGTGAGGCTACCTCACCTTCAGATCCTTCCCCGGATCACTTCTTGGACTTCTTCTTTGGGAAATTAGTAGCATAATGGCCCAACTCATGACAACGAAAGCATCTCACCTTCAACTTGTCAACCTTCTTCCCATCATTGGAAGAACTGGATTTGGAAAGAGAAACCTTCCCCTTCACCTTCTTTGCCTTACTCGCTAAGGCACAATTCTCCTCATCATTCATAGATGAAGAACTGTCTCTGGTGCATCGTCTAATCTCCTCTTGCACAAGATCCGACCCAAGTCTCTCCCATCCTGGCAATTTCTCCCTTCCATTCACCGAGTCCTAGTAGCTATGCCAACTTTTAGGAAGGGCAAGGAGTGCTAGACTCACCATATCCTCATCCTCAACAGTTACCCCCACACTTCCCAACTCATCCCGGCATTGGGTGAACTTCGTGAGATACTAGGGCATACTGTCTCCATTCTCACACCTAATGTTTCTGAGTTTATCCTTGAGTGCCAACTTCCTCTGGTCGCTATTGCTTTGGAATAATTCTGTCAACATTTTCCACATCAAATATGGAGAAGCCTTTCCATGGAGGCTGGACACAATGTGATCCCTCATGCCCTCCAACAGAATCCTTCGACACTTCGTTGTCTTCTTTTGCCAATCCTTGACTTGAGCAGCATCAGTAGGTTTTGGGACATCCACATATATGAACTCCTTCAACCCATTATCATTTAATACCGCCTCCATCCTGTCCTTCCTTGCAATATAGTTCGAGCTGCCCTCAAGGGAATACTCCAATCGCAATCCGTTGAAAGACATTTCAACTTTGACACCAAGAAAACACTGCTGCAAATTCGAATTCCACCACCTCAACAACTCAACCGCCTCTGATCTCGAATTTGTGAGAACAAAGTATTTCTTGTACAGAGATCGACTGTATGGGCATTCACCTGGATATCTCACCTTCCAAAAGAAGGATGAATCTAGAGGCTACCTGGCCCGATTACAGACTCTGCCTGAAGAAATAAATTGTAAACACTTTCTGAATAGTAGATCTGATGATCAACAACTCTGATACCATGTAGAAATTTTGAATAATATGACACTTATTCATAGAGATTATCCCGATTATACACTATTGTGGAATACATGCACAATACACAATCTCCTCTACATTGATCATCAATTTGTAGAAGCATAAACAATAACATGCGCACATAGAAGCATCAATCACACATATCAACACAGTATTTTCCCGGGGAAAGCATCTCGCTAAAAACCCCAACTATCTGTATATTATATTGATTGAAAACATGTAACAAACATAGTACAATACTCCTCACAAGTATCTAGCAATATCTCCACCTGTTACACACAAAACTAGCTCAGAATTGATCTCCAAATCTCCCGCGCTGCTTTGCATGCCTCCCCTGCACAATATCTGCTGCGAATGAATGAGAATGATTGAACCAAACTCGTTTTTACCTTGGAGAAAGTCACCCACACTGGGAATCACGTGAGATCAAAGATATATTTCTTGGTATTGGCCCCAACACTATGCAGTCTTCATTGGCATTACTCAATCCATGCATGTGCACAATCTCATGCACAACTGATAGCAATCACAACCTCTAACACCTGTCTCCACTGAACTGTACATGCACTGAGTTAACTGATGTATTCTTCAGTTGCATTATGAGTTAATAATTAGTAAATTAATTAATAACTAATTCACACAACTCATCACTTAGTCTATTGGCCAGTTAGACTATATACAACTAGTTCAACTAAGTCAAACTGAACACAACTCCATTAATTGCTCATCCAACTCCATAGAACTCAACCACATGAGTTCTAACTGATGTCCTGCATGCAATATATCAACTGACCCACAAAGAAAGCGTATTTCCTTCTGACAGCTGCATGTGCCACATCTGTAGCTCAAACTGGAGTGCTCCAAGAGAATAAGATAAAGTTTATAGTCTAAATATTATTATGAGACAATTATATTTGACTTTTCTATTTTTGACTAGCAGTCTAAAAATAGACTATGATCACTCCTGCTGTGATCACTCCTGCTGTGATCCAAAAATAGACTTTGTGCCATAATTTTCCTGCGGGCCCACTTAGTGAAGGCGACTCCTTTCCACTAAGCTCCATCATCTTGTTGCATTCTCAGCAAGCATTTCTTGTTGCACACTTTTCAACAGAAAGCTCAAGGAATTTTCCAATCAATGACTAAGGAAGGATCTAAGCTGCATATATGAATGGATACACTCCATAATGGTCATGTTTCAGGCACTTTGGGGTATGTTTCTAAAGGGGTAAATTTTTATGATGAAGTTAGGGCTCTATTATTTATGTGCTCATTTCCAGAAAGTTGGAATGGCTTAGTTATGGCTATTAGTAACTCTTTCTCTAGATCTAGTACTTTAAAGTTTGATGATGTTGTTAGTGCCATCTTTGGTGGGGAAATGCGGCAAAAAATATCCAGTGATACATCAGGTAATTCTTTGACTACAGAGACTGAGAGAGGAAAAATGGAAAGAGGAAGGAGCCCAGGAAATTGCGGTAAGTCAAGAAAAGGTAGATCCAAATGATTGATACCTTTACTTGCATTCAATTAATAGATATAATCATATTCATTCACGCATCAAATAAACATTGTAAAATAAACCTAGATTGCAATATAATTAGATGCTTTACAGAGACTAATACACAGTAATTGTATAATACTTCTCTTTATTGATATATTCCGGCTTAATACAAACTCTATCCACCCTACGCACACAATTGCAAGGGTCTGTGCACTCAGCTGTGGACTTCCACCCCAGGTCTCTGCGCACTCAGTTGCATAGCCTCTACCTACGCTAAGACCTGAAAACACTTAGACTTCTCTACCAAAACTTCCAAAGCTTCATTGTTCTAACTGCCTAGATCTTACTTACTTAGCTCTCTTTTATACAATCCCATGGTCTGCGGACCATGGGTAGATCTTTACAGCCGACTTGACACTTTACAAAATAAGGGTGGACAACCCTTTATGACTCTTGACCCCTTCACACTCTGTGACCACAAAATGCGGAGACTTTACAACTTTATTACAAAATTGTCCCAAAACATGGGCTTTTAGCCCCAAAACTTCTCTTGGGGGAACCCGTTCCCAACATCTGCTTTCATATTTAATTTTCTTAGTTTAATTATATTGCTATACTTGTTATTAATGTCTGACATGTATATACATGCAGGAAACAAAATTGTTTCATGATTACATTGGAAGTATGACTATACCTAGTCATGTTTCCTTCATCAAGTTAGAAATATGAATAGATTAATTTAGATTAGATATCTTTTCTATTTTCACTTATTTCATTATTTCTGATTTTTGATAAGAAAGTAATGAATCCAAGTTTTTCTTTGCATCCCCTTTCATTTTTTGGAAAAGTGGTTTTAGAAAATTTCTGAAGCTCTTATGTAGTCAGATTACACACTTGTGAAAACACTTGATTGTCTTGTTTTTGCAAAAGTTCATCACATTCATCATGTATGAAGAAATTCCAAAGTATTTGTATGACTTGACAATCTTTGATTCACAAATAATTCTGAAAAGCTCATAAGTCACCACTCTTGTCTCCCGATGTAAATTTCAAATGGATCCAATATGAAAGTTCATTATTTAGCATTTTAAACTGAATAAAAAGATGGTCTTGAACATATGAAAATTTTGAGAAATGCATGGGAGAAATTGAATATTCATAAGGTAAACTTACATTCAATATTCTTCAAGGTATGCATTTTACAAGTTCATCTTTATCTATCGTTTTATTTTCTTTTTCATAGATTATTTCTTGTTTATGTTTTCTTTCTCTTGGCACATCTTCATCGACTTGATTGTGGAGACCTGAAATAAGAATGCAACCAACCCTTTTCAAATATGAAACATGAGTTAGAGAAGTGTTATTTGTTATTCATTAGAATTTGAGTATTCCTTAATTTTTCTTTCATTCAATAAAAATCCAATAAGCCTTTAAAACAGTATCAAAATATTCATATTAGAGCATTCTAATATCATAATTCTCATCATTTGAAAGCTCCGATAAAATTACTCCCTGATCCAATATTTCTAATAATTGATAATAGGAGATTTTTGTTTAAAAAACTAAATGAAATCAGACGCTTCATTTCAAACAGAATACTTTAAGAAGTTGTCAGCGCCACAAAACGACACGTCTTATATCACATTTCGCATATTGGAGGTTCTCAAATGAGCATATTCCAAATTTCTACAATATCCCGAATCAACAATTTTCGATAAATGACTTCACCAATATTATGATATCCATAAAACTCTGGACTCGATATGATATTTAAATTCAATTTTAAAAGATATCGCATCTGCTCATAAGTCGCAATTTTGGTTGGGGAATATGTTTAAAAGTACCAATGTCCTAGATCTGATGTGAAATTAAATAGGTTTCATAAAACTGTCAGGTCCATTCTTCATTTCACATCGACATATCAACAATGTTACATCCCGTATTAAAATCTTCTGATCATCAATTTCTTATAAAATCCAAAGCGTCTCCCACCAATAAGACACATCATCTATCACATTCCCGCTATCACAAAAAATAATATCAGCAACTCTGATCTACGATGTGACTATTGTCCAATATAGCAATCACTCCATCACAATTTCCCATCACATATGCTCATATCGCAATCCTGCTATCGTAACACTTGTATCACATCATAAAGCTCAATTGATGCCTTGTCTTGACATACACTAATGCGATAAACTCCGATATATGCTTCTCTGCCATTATATTTTAACCATTGTATAACATTTAATCACATATCATAAAAGATGAATCTCGTAGCTTGAAAGTTATGCATGGAAAAGAAACTTATGATACAAAACATCTAATGAGGCATTTTCCTGTATAAAAGACTTTAAGGCACTCTTGGGTAGCCATTTGGGTAATTTATAAATCGGTAAGAAATTTGGAACAAGTAAATCTAATTGACCATGGTTAAATCATTTTTTATTTCTCTTATATTTAAGTTTTATATATATCACTCTATATTTAATATATGGAATTCAAGACCTCTCCATCTTCACCTCTGTATTACATTGTCTTGGATTTGGTTTTGATTCTTAAAAATTTACAAAAAATCATGGAGTTGATATGAAACTTATGGTATTAAGAGAAAATTCATCGTTTTGATTCATTAAGAAGCATATCCTCATTTTTTTTTCTCATGGATTTGGTGTACTTTTGATTCCTTGAACTCGAAACATTGTTTTCTTAGTTTATCGCTCACTTTAGTATAGATTTCATAAATGATGATTTTGCGTTAATAAGATTATAGTTAGTTCAAACTTATTCATTATTTTAATTTTAATTAAAGGAAGAAGTTAGCTAGTATTGGAGAAAATGATACCACTCAGGTAAGATTAAATGAAATTCCCAAATGGTAATTTTCATGCGCCCACTTTCGTTTATTTTTTCTTTTGATTTCAGTTTTATTTTCTTTTAGATGTTGTTGATATTGAACTCTATGTTTTACAGGTCTTCATGAACCTATTGCACCTCTACTAGATCAATTTTGAAGTTCATTCTCTTTTGTTTAGTTTTCTTTGAGAAGCAATAATGAACCTCATCAAATCAACTAAACTGGGAAGTTTATGGACCTCTAGTTTGTTTCTTTAAGCATTACTTTTATTAGAAAATGGTTGAGATGCTTTTTGCAGGATTTTACTTCGAAACAAGAAAAGCCGCAACACACATAAACTTCTCATTTAGCATATTATTTATCATCACTGCTATTCACCCTCTACATCTTGAGAGCCTCATTTCTTATTACTCTCATAACATAAGAAGGAACGTACATACACTTATTTTCTTTTGTCTCTTTTGTTGAGACATTTTTATAAGTAGTCTTGTTTGAGTTTATCTTTTAAAGTTTGAATTTTTATTTCAATTTTTGCTTCAATTTTTAGTTTTGTTTTATGAATTATTTTCTTACTTTAGTTGAGGAATTCTTTTGCTTTTTTTTTCTTTTGTTTTGATTTTGGTGAATCTATATGAATTATGCAAAAATCTCTTTTCCTCACTCGACAACAATTAACATACATGGGAAATATCTTAACTCTATCTATTTCAGTGAATTTCATTTATCATTAAAGGCATATCTTTATGGAACCATAAAATCATCTTGCTTTAAATATTTTTCATGGAGGAACACACATCCTTTCTAAGTGATTGAGTTTACTTTTTCAAGGAAAGAATTGATTTGGGTTTAACACAATGAATCCCTCCCACCCCTCCACATAAAAGCCTTTGATTGATAGTTGCAGGGAAAGAATTTGGAGTCAACATTATGAAAGTATTATGTTCATTAAACATAAATATCTATTACCATCCCACCTCTTTCACTCAAATACATCATAAACTAAAATCTTGCAAATACATTTATCAAAAGGGTGATTTAAATAGGAAGAATGGGAAATACAAGTAAACCTATCGGGGCTATGGATGCTCGCTGATAGCGGGACTAGGCTTGTGTGGCATAAAATACAAATTCACCGGCGTACTGTTTAGGCTTGCTGGCAACAAATCGATGTTAGAGACCAATCATAAAATGGATATATGCTTTATCAAAAACTCCTATCTGTACCTTCTTCTATTTTTCATATGAGGTAGTTTTAAAACATTTTTTCCTAAATTTCAATTCATGACTTTTATTGAAGTCTTCTTTGAGTACTTATCTCTATAGACTCATATTGCTTAATATATTTATGTGGGACCTATGGAAATATTTTACTGTTAGACGATTTCGTGATTTCCATTATTTTTAACCTTTGGGTAAATTAAAGTTCATTATCTTTAACTAGAGATAACTGGTTCTTCCCAGTGTATCACCATTGTTGTAGGGAAAACCCAACACCCCCCCATTACTTCAAATAATGGGACCCTTTCCATTAATTTTTGGCTAAGCATCTTTTATGATTTTCATTTAAGTTAATTGTCTTACAATTTTGTCATTTTTTCATTTTCATCGGATTTTTATTTTTGATTGTTTCATTGAATTTGACTTTTCACTAGATTTCCATTGATACTTGTTTTTCTTCATTTCGTTAATTGGTTTGTAGATAACACTCCTTTGAAGTTTGGTCATTTTTCTCTCTTTGACTAAAAAAATGTAAATAAATGCATGATATTTCAATTTTTGCAATTAAAATAGATATTCATTGTGAAGATTATCTCTCAGTTAATTTTTACTAATTATTTCATTTTTTTACTAATGGTCCTACAAAATGACCCAGCTAAATTGTACATTAGTTGAAAAACGTTTCAATATTTTGGTAATTTACTCCAATTTTTTATTTTAAAATGAATTAGAAAACCCAAGACCCTAAAATTACAAAGTGACTAAAGTCCAATTTAAAGTATAGTTAATTCACGTGGGCTCCACTTCACACTCCTTCTCTTCCTTCCAAAAAATGTGATCTAAAAAAAATTGTGATTGCAATATTGCGATATAGCATATGGCATATCAAAAATTCATTAATCACCTCAATTATTCATTTGAGATTTTGCAATTTTAAAATATGCGGTGACTTTTTGGTTTTATCGTGTAGTTCTCATTTTCTCCTTATATCTCTCGACTCACCTGCCTTACCTCACCCTCACATCACCTTATCCCTCCACTCCTTATAACTCCATACTCTCCACCCTCCTCACATTAATACGTTGTACATAATGGAATATATAATATTATATTATATTAATATTATAATATTATTATACAATACTCATAACATTATATTATAATTATAATATAATTTAGTTATAATATTAGTGCAATATAATAACATTTTGATTAATTAGTTAGTCTCTTTTAATTAATTTAATTTTGTTATTTTGTTATTAATTAATTAAAGTTTTTAATTATAATTAATTAGTATAAATTAAATTAAATTGTAATTTAATTTAGAATTAGATTTCAATTAAAAAATTCTAGATTTTAGCCCAATCAACAAAATTTCCAGAATTTTGGCAATTTTAATACACAAACCTTGGAAACTCATAAATGGTCTTTTACTTGGCCAAATGAGGCCCAGGATGGCTCATTGGAAAGATAAATTATGGAAAATATGTTTGAAGTAGTTTCATTTCTAGATTTGATCATTTATTGGGTCTAAAATCTAGCAAAAGATCAAGCTTTGAATTTTTAATAAAATTAATTTTCTGAATTTAATTTTCTGCATTCTCATTTTCCCATGACTTCTTCTGAGTGCAGATCCATTTGTCAATGATATCCTTGACCAATTAAATCCTCACATGTATCAATATAAAACCCTAATTTCTTTCTAAATTGTTTATTTAATTAAATTTGTTTAAATAGATATGTTTGAATTCTAGATTTGGTATTTTGATTTTATTTTTCCATTTTAATTTAGTTTTGATTTGTTTTTTTTTTTGCAGGAAAACAGTTGAAGAGATGAGGAGAACAAGATCTCAATCAATGAGAATGCTCCAACAATAGAATAATGGAATTTTGAGCCAATGAAAATGGATGGAGAAGATTTATTCTTCAACAAAATTTCTTGTTGAGAATTCTTTTGTAAATATTATAAATAACATATTGTAGAATGTATGAGGGGATTCTCTTCTCTGCAATTCTGGAATTCTTAAAGCACTATTTCAATAGGGATTTAGTGTTGTAGATGAGAGGAAAGAAAATATTAGATATGGGGATTATTGAAGATTTTTCTTTTGCCTTCTGAATTATGTATTATGGGAAGAGCTTGCACTACTGCAGCACTGGTTGTAACAACAAAAGTTCAAATATTGTAGAGGACTGTTGGATATCAGGCCAGAGAAATGGATTCAATAAATTGGTATTTCTAATACTGTTTTTCTTAAATACTAGTTTCATTTTGTGATGGCAGGAATGTGTCATTTTACTCATATTTTTGCACTATTTTCGATATGAGTAATTTGTCTCAATTATATGTAATTATTTATCTCTGTTGGTTGAATTCTGATTTCTGAGTAACTATTTACTCAGAAATTTGTCTTTTAATACTGATTTAATATATAGTGATATGTTGTGAACTATTTCCTCATAATATTGTTTAATTATTCGAATTATTGATTTAACAATCAATATCATTTCGTGAACTACTTCCTCAATGTTGTTGGTTGATTATTTCAGCTAAGAGGTCTCTAAATGGAATGTGTTTTGGTATTCATAATGTTAGTTAATTGAAATACTTTGTTAGCTTGGTATTCATTATAATCTAGACATATTTAAATCTTAATCATTTAAATATTATGCTCTCGGTTGGGTTAGATCTAATCTTCATAATTGAGATAGGATTAGAATACTTTTCCTTTTTCTTGCATTTTAGGATAATTTTGCATTTAGATTAATTCTACATTCCTAGAAGTCCTCTTCCCAGAGAGGAAAACTTTAGTTTTGGCTTGGTTGAGCCCCACATTAGCTTAAGAATCACTTTCTTACCTGATCAACAAGAAGGTTGATCTGATGTCTCTTCTCTATTGGTCGATGACGGTCATATTTTAAACCATTAGAGATAGAGATAAGGTAACTGGACCTAGTTAAACCAGTTGGAACCACCATTCCAAATGGAAAAGGAATTGCTTTAAGGTTCGGACTAGATGGTCTCCCCTATAGCGTTGTAGGCAGAGAATTTCGAGCCTTCAATAGGAAAATACCATACAAATGTAATCTACACAAGAGAATTCTTCAAAACAAACACAAGATGATTCGAGATCAGCGAAATAACAATATAATAAGACTACTTATGTACAACAATACCTTCTTTCAATAATGAAATAAAAGAACCAATGAAGTGTAAGTAAAGGAAATTTCAGAAAAATTATGCAACCTAAATGAAATCAAATGTAATATGATATTTCATTAGCAGAGAGGTTAAACTAAAATTTCATGAAAATTCCAAAGATCAAAACAGATGACCCTCAAAGGTGATTAACACCCAAAATTTGGAAAAACCTATGAGTGTTGACCAAAACAGAGAAGAGCTAAAAAATCCCTAAACTTTTATTTTTTCTAAGACTATCATAGGTAATTAGTTAGGTTCAGCACGCAACTGCACCATTGCTAAAGGAAAATTGTGCAACTTGCACATTGTTGCTAAAGTAAAAGTGTGAAAATTGAGTAAAACTAAGAAAAATAAAAAATAAAGCCACAAGTCCATAAATTTAAACTTTCAAGGATTTGAAACAATCAATCAAGGTAAATGAAAGAAATAAGATATCACAAGAAGGCATAATGAAGAAAAAATCATTCCCTAGTATGGTCGCAAATTTCTTATGGTGGAAAAATCACTCTTGCAAACAAGAGCAATCTCCCTAGATTCAAAGATAAATCTAGAAACAAAGAAACAAGCAACTCCAAACTTTCCTTAGTATATAACTGAAATATGACATATGAAATGTGCAAGAAATTCTTAGCTTTCTATGAAATTATTGTAGATTCCCCTTGATGCTTTCAAATCCTTCCTTTACTGATTCAAAGGAAGATCTGCATAAAAAGAAACATATAAGGGATAAAAGCATAACATTGATAAAGATTAAAACACAATGTATATGGAAATTGCAACATAGCATATATCATAGAATGAATCCAATACTCAATTATAAACTATGCGGAATATCAAGGAGCTTTGCAATGAGCATCAAAACAAGTGCAAATAGGAAATAAACAACTACTTGTATTAATGTTGAATAAGAAGGAGATATCCAATCTTAGCATTGATATTGAAATCTCCTCCCAATAGTCTCCAATTCTCCCTTAAGTGAAAAGCCTCCAACCTCAATTGGACGTCATAAGTTTACATTCCAAAAGTCCTCCTTTTACCCTTTGGAATGTGTTGAATTTATAGGCCAAGAGGAGGAGGTTTGAGATCCTCCTCTCAAGCCATGAAATCCATAAAAATATGGATTATGGTTCCAAAAAGAGATGGAGTTTGATCCATGAACAAAGGGATGAGGCCCAAGTAGGTAGGCGATCAAGGCATTTTAGTTGAGAAATATTTCCTCAAAACAACTTCTAGAAATTTCATTTTATTTTTAACCACAGTAAGAGATTTATGCAGTTTATAGTGGAGAAAAAAGCACAAGATTTCACAATCCACAATGGTAATAATTATGTTTAGGTCAACTTGTTATTGCCAAGTTCGACTTGTGCTTGGAGGCTCATGAAACTTCCTAGAATCAAAATAAATATATTTTACATGTTACATCATGCTTAATAGGGTCTTATACAAATGATAAAGACTCTTTTGACTCAAGAAAAATATTCTTTTGACATGACACACCTTAAAAGAATGAACAACATGCTTGACCTAGATGATCATCAAAATGGAGCATGAAACTGATGCTCAAAAATAATATTTTCTTTCTTCTTTCTCTTGTAACATAAGATATACGTAATGAAAATAGTACATAAACAAGTATGAAGACCCAAACTAGTTATATTTTCCAATACTTACACTAGTGTTCGTAAATGACAAAATCAACAAAATATTTAATATTATTTATTTTGATTATGATCACAGGTGGATGCAATATGAAAATATATGAAACATGATTTGTCAGTTGATTAAGGTTGCAAGGCGATGCAAGGTAGGAGAATGGAGTATCCTTTAGGTTAGAGCCTAAGAACACTTCAAGGTGGCAAAGTGGTGCTAGGGTAGGTTGGATCTTGCACAAGCCATTGGAGTGTCCTTCCATTTGGAGCCAGTAATGTCAGGGCGTTGGAGCATCCTTCCAATTGGAACTACTAAAGGTAGGGAATTGGACCATCCTTCCAATTAGAGTTGGTAAGCCAGGGCATTAGGGCACCCTTTAGTTTGGATCTTGTAAATTAGGGGGTTAGATCCTCCCTCAATTAGAGCTAAAAATATTGATGTAAATTATTGAAGACAAACATTAAGAAGAATTCAATGGTTTTTCTCTTGGAAGGGTTTCCACCTAGAAACATCTTGTGTAATATCTTGATGTCATGTGTTGGGATGGGGTCCCCTGGGTTAATTTTGGGGAAAAATCCCAAGTTTTGATGTACAAAATGTAAATTCTCTACAAATTGTGGCCGTGGAGCACGTCGATAATTAAAGAGTCATATAGGGTTTCACCCTTCTTTGTGTAAGTTGAATTGGATTTTTTAGGATCTACCCATGGTCTGCAGACCATGGGATTGTATAAATAGGTGTGTCTTAGGATGTCTAAGGCAAGTAATAAAGTTTGGTCTACTAGAGAAGTCTAAAGAGTTAGCAAAGAAGAGTAGAAAAAAGGCTCTATAGCTGTGTACACATAGGCCTAGTGTAGAGTTTGCAGCTGAGTGAGTAGACCCCTGTAGCTGATTACACTAGGAAGTCTTGAGTCTGTAAGCATTGACTGAACATTAATAAAGAGATTATTATAGAAATCCCTATGTTTCATCTATTTACTTCTATTATGAATGAATGTGCTTTATGTTGTGATGAATGATGGGTTTATGAAATAATGATGTATTGATGCGTGACTTTACTTGATTTATACTATTATATGAATACAATTGGTGTTGATTGTTTACGTGCAGAATATATTGTTGTATGTTAAAGTTATCGAACACTTAGGCCGATATGAGTAATTTTTGGTTAAAGAGTAATCTTTGATGCGCTAATTACTCAGATTACCCCTTCAGGGTGTGCAAAAGCCAGTCATAGACCTTCGCGGAGGTCTTAAGGATGATTAAAGGGAGTTATATCGATAAGCCATAAAGGCTTATCGATTTGCAAAGACATTACACTGATCTCTGGGTGTAGAAATTTGGTTCCAGCATCCCCCCATACTTCTTTGGGTGAGAGTTCAATCTACCCTCTGTGGATTGATGCTGAAAGGGCCAGTAGTGTAGGCATTTTTTTGACACAACTAACTCTGAACCTGGGTCAGGACCCACTGAGCCAACAAATGGTTCCGTTTCCAGGACCAAGATTTTCATAAAGAGATGTGTGATGTCGCATCACTGGAATCCAACAAAGAAAGAAATTGAGAAGTGGTTGGATAGAAAGATCCACGAATTCATGGTGCAAGAAAACAGAAATCCATGCCTAACAAAAGAACAATGGCTAGGCATATATATGTACATATAGATACACGAAATTTTCTTTTGCACCTTCCCAATATAACTATACAAGTGGATCACTAATTGGCAGACAGCCAAGGGAGGTGGGGGCTTAATGGTCTAATAGTGTGGACCCTGGTGCTAGGGAATAGATTGGAAGATTCTAAAGGTAAGATCACATGTGCCATCGATCACTGGCTTGATCGATTCATAGGAGGGTTTGTGATAGAATTCATGGTCGATACCTCGGTTAGCTACAACAAAGCAGAGTGACACTTCTTCAAGGCACTGCGAGGTAAGTATTTGAGATCTTTGAATACTTGGATTAAAATGCTCTTGTGTGAAAAGCAAGATATGCCACTACCTTGATGTTTGAATCTACGTGAACTGGAGGAATCTTTGAAAATAAGGAAAGAGCAGATCCTGATTATAGCCCATTGATAGGACCTCCTTCGAGCGATGAGGAGGGAGCAGTAAAGGCCTCACCACAAAGCGATGTATAGTTGATAAGATAGGATTTTTCGCGAATACCTCATCTACCCACACCACCTCCACCTTCACCTCCACAACATACACCTTTTCCCACACCGCCACCACCTCCACTGTTGTTCAACATGTCAAATATGATGAATTTTCCCATTTTCAAGGGCTTGAGAAATGAGGATGCTAACCAGTTTTGGTTCGTTGCAAAGGTTGTGTGGACAACACAAAATATTACATATGATCATATGAAGAAAGTGTAGTTTTTTACTACTCTACAAGATCGCACGTTGACATGGTACATTAAGTACTGCACTGATAATCCATTGGCATCGTTAGTGGATACTCAGACTGCGTTGAACAAGGAGTTCAGAATACCTAAGTCTGAAACATAATTGGTAGTAGGTTTTAAGGAAATCACAATGAGGGTCAGTGAAACACCCTCGGAGCTAGAAAAGAAGCTGAAGTGTGGAATCCATGAAGCCAATGTGAATCTCACAGAGATTCAACATCGTGATTGGTTTATAGCCACACTCTTACCTCACTTATATATTGCTTTGTCACAACAAAAGATAGGAACTCAGGCAGAAGCGCTCGATATCACAATGAGATTACATGAGACACCTATATAGGATCCCACGTTGGGAGTTCAACAGATTCATGCGGATTTGCAGAACCTTTGTTCGGAATTTTAGATTTTGAAAAAGGAGAAAGCAGCTCGGCCAGAGGTGCACGAAGAAGTTTGGTGCCTCAAGTGTAAAAACCAAGGGCATGATAAGGATCATTGCCTTGTTTTCATGAATTATATGGCAAGAGTAGGGCCCATGCCTCTGAGGCAGGAAGCTTAAGTAGGACCAAGTATAGGGACCGTGCTATGGTGCGCTATCTATCAAGTAGCAGGAAAACATGTAACATAAATTTGCCACCTGCTGCCATAATTTCTGCAAACACTGCAACAATTATTCTACAATTTTTGTAAATCAGTGGACCACGATGAACGTAACTGCCGTAGCCATGAATTGATGATGGAAATAACACCCACATATCAAATGCAAAAAAAAAAATGGCCTCTAGATCAAGGCACTGGGGGAGTGCATGGAGGATATCAAGGTTGTAGATGAGGCCGAGGAGGAGGAGGACTTGGCACAGGTCGGGGACAAGTTATTTTCTATAATTCCAGAGTGCCAGGACACTACACACGAAGTGTACGAGATAGACATCTTCGTCATGCTAATATTATTCTCAGTTTGACCACATGATAAAAGAATGCCGTACATTGATAGCTAAGATGCATGAGAAGAAGGCGCAACCTCAACAACCTACCCAAAATTTATAGATGATGAGGGCCAAGCCCTGTCAAGAGGATCCCAAGGTGAATATTGTGCTACAAAGCAGGATGATGATTGGTGATGATAAATGGAAGCGACCTAAAGAAAGTGAGTGGGTTCACAAGGCTCTAGAAAAAGAGGTTGGGTTTGATCTACAGTGTGAGGGAAACATTCATGGAAGTGAAGAAGAGCTTCACTGAGGCCTCTACCTCAGGAAGTTAGGATAATTTATCTGGAGAAGTTTACCCCTCTATGCTTACCACCTTTTTGGAGACTTGTATGAAGTTGTTGCATGATAGCAAGGTTGTGAAAGGATTACAAGAACTAATAAACAAGTGTGCTCATAAAGAAATTTCTCCTAAAGGGCACCATACAGTCAGAAAGATAGGAAAACACAAGACAAGAATAGGGCACGAGATGAGGCTCACTACGTAAATAGAAGACAATGAGATGGATCAAGTTATTTTGGATTTGGGGTTAGATGCGAATGTTTTGCCTAAGTAGACATGAGAAAGAATCGGAGACCTACATTGCAGTGGTCTCTGATTCAATTGAGAATGGAAAATCAATAGAAGGTTATTCCTGTGGGGAGATTGCATGGAGTGATAGTAGATATAGAAGGTGCAAGCACATTGGCCAATTTTGAAGTGATAGAAATTGTTGATGACAACAATCCATACCCCACACTCCTTTGAATTGATTGGGCTATCGATATGAATGGGGTCATCAATTTGAAGAAGAAGGCAATGTCATTTAGGAGGAAATCGCTCCACGTTGTAGTACCTTTGGACCCTGCAAAAGGACTGCGCTACACTGAACAGGTCCGAGATTATGAGGAAAGAGATGATGATTTGGAATAGATCTATAAGATAATAGTGCGAGACCAATATTGGGTTAATCCAACAGCTGATGGAAACATTTCATGGGACCGTGAAAGTCCCTCTACATTATATTCAGATGAGGAGTTGGAACACTGGTAGAATAGTTGGCACGAAGTATCTACGCTGTGTTATAATACGATGACTAAATCGTTACACCGTGTTTCATCCTAGGTAAGAAATTTTCCATATTATGATGGTCTAACTGATGTAGATAAATTTTTGGGTGTATTTTAAAGGGAAGTTCCTGAGAAGCATCGCTTCCAAGGACTAGATTTGGTGTTGTGTGCAATGCCCACATGGTCGTGGGGTACGCATAAGGAAAATCTTAATGAATGGCATGAGTATAGAAGAATGATGATATTGTGATTTGGTCACCCAAAAGTTCGACTAGTTGAAAAGTATGATGGGAGGAGTGATCCACGTGATCATTTGGAAAAATGGACTAAGGTTTATGGAACAAAGCCACACCTGGAATGGGTGCATATTTTCTGTCACACTTTGGACATCATTCCTATGAATTAGTACTTGTAAACAAAGCTTCGCCACGGCACCGCAAAGGGATATTTTAAGAGAGGGATTTTTTATGACATTCAGGTTTAAGGATGGCTTCGAATGCATTGACGAGGCGTTGTAGGAGGCCAAGGAAATGATCTTTAGAATACCACAGGATCCTTTGGAATTGATTAAACCATATTGGAGCACCCAGCTGCGCCATGCGCTGGAGTGCTATAATGTGACTATCGAAGAAGAAGATGAGAATCCAAGGAAAATTAATATCCTAGAGGTAGAAGGCCACCATGAAGTTAATGGACCATAGATAGAGAATTTGGATATCACCGCACCACTGAAAACTAGGCAAGTAAACATTGGCACAGAAGCAGAGCTGAAGTTTGCGAAAATTGGGTACTACTCGGATGATGCAACAGTAGATAAGGTTGTTGAGTTTCTATAAGAATATCAAGATTTGTTTCCTACCAAATCTTCAGACCTGAAGGGTATCATAGGAGACCTAGGTGTAATGAATATTACCTTGAAGCAAGATGCAAAGCCAATTAAGAAGATGCCATATCACCTTAATTCCAAGTATAATGAAAATATATGCTTAGATTTAGATAAGATGCTTTAGGTAGGTATTATTGAACCAGTGGAGGAGTCTGATTGGGTGAGGCCAATGGTAGTTCAAGAAAAGAAGCAGAAAAGGGAAATACGAATTTGCGTAGATCTCAGGAAGCTTAGTGATGCTTGTGTTCATGACCCTTTTCCCACACCATTCATAGATGAAGTACTCGATAATGTTGGAGCACAAGAAGCATATTCATTCACTGATGGGTTCTTTGGATACCATCATATTAAGATCATGCTAGAAGACAGGAGCAAGATTACCTTCATGACGGAGTGGGGATGTTTCCAGTATACAGTAATTCCTTTTGGACTTAAGAATGTGTTGACGATCTTCCCATGCACAGTCATTTCGGTATTCAAAGAGTTCGTTCACAAATTTTTGGAGGTATATTTTTATGATTGGACAGTGTTTGGACTAGTAAAGTTCCATGTAGCTAGTTTGCGCTTGATGTTGGATACATGCCGAACGTATCAGATCGCGCTAAACTTGAGAAAATGCTTATTTTGCATCCCCTTTGGAATTTTGCTGGGTCATGTGGTGCGCAAGAAAGGATTAATGGTGGGCCCTGCTAAGATCATGGTTATAGTCAATTTGGAAGTGCCGAGTGTCAAACCGCTGCATGCAACACTGGGCCATACTGTGTACTATTGGAAGTTCATCAAGAGTTATGCTCAGATCACCACGCCTATGGATAAGCTACTAAAGAAGGATGCTACATTCTGTTGGGATGAAGAATGTCAGCAGAGTCTATAGGTATTGAAGGAGAAAATGGTCACCGCGCTGATCCTAGTCTTCCCAAATTGGAAGAAGGAATTTCATGTGCATGTGGATGCTTCATGTATTGCACTAGGAGCAGTGCTAACACAGGATAGTGAAGGAGAGTTGGATCACCCTATAGCGTTTGCGAGTAGGACATTGTCTAAGGTGGAAAATAATTATTCGATGACAGAGCATGAAGGGTTGGCTATGGTGTACGCGCTCCAAAAGTTTAGGAATTACCTTCTAGGTGGACATTTCAAGATGTACATAGACCATTCTACATTGAAATATCTAGTTAATAAGCTTGTGTTGGGGGGGAAAATATGTAGATGGATGCTGTTGTTTTAGAAGTATGATTTCCAGGTAATTGTGAAGCTAGGGCAATTGAATGCAGGGCCATACCATCTGTTGTGCATTGAAATAGGAGGGGAGCCTACCAATTTGGAGGAAGGGTTTCCTAAGTCATAGCTCTTCATGGTGCACATAACAAATAATCATTTTGCAGGAATTATCCACTTCCTGACTATAGGAATGGCTCTAGAGGGATACATTAGTCATCAGAAGAAGGAATTGGTGGTACGCATGACAGACTTTTCAGTTATTGCATGACATTTGTATAAAATGAGATCAAATGAAAAAATTCGACATTATGTGACTAATTTTGAGAAAACTAGTATGCTTGCTAAATCTCATGGAGGAGCTGTGGGAGGGCATTATGCACGAAAAGCAACAACACAGAAGATTTTACGTGCTGGGTTGTGGTGGCTGACGCTACATAAGGATTCTAAAGCATATTGTAGGGAATGTGACGCATGTCAGAGAATGGGAAGGCCATCACAGAGGGATGAGATACCTCTGAATTTTCTGGTGTCATTGTAGCCATTTGAGAAATGAGAAATTGATTTTTTATGACGATTCAGCCTTCAGGCATGAAGACGGGTGTGCGGTATATCATCATTGTGACCAAATATTTGACCAGATGGGCGGAGGCACAACTTGTGAAGGACTGTACAAGGGAAACAATAGCAAAATTTTTATTTGAACATGTGTTGACCACATTTGATTGCTTGAAGGTACTGATGAGTGACCATGATACACATTTCCTTAGTGAAACAATCAGCTCACTGACATAAGAGTTCTAGGTTTATCATCGGAAGTACGCCATATCATCCTCAGGCCAATGGAACAGTTGAAGATTTTAATAAGATATTGGAGAATGCGCTGACAAAGGTTTGCAGCACAGTGGAATGATTGGGACATGCGCATACCAATAATGTTATGGGCTTACAGAACTACTTGTAAGAAGCTTACTATTCAGACAACTTTTAGGTTGGTCTATGGCATAGAAGTTGTGATGCCCATGTAGTACATTGTGCCTATTCTACACATAGTAGCTTTCAAAGGAATGGTAGACCGTGGAGCCTTAGAAGAAAGGCTCACATAGCTAATAGAGCTTAAGGAAGAAAGGATTTTTGCTGGATTCCATAAGCAAGTTCAGGAGGAACGCGAAAAAGCTTCGCACGTCAGCACGTCAAATTGCACACCTTCAAGGTAAATGATTTGGTTTTATTATATGACAATAAGTTTGATAAGTTTCAAGGGAATTTTCAAATGCATGGCTAGGACCATATGTTATCAAAGAGATTACATATGGTGGAGCAGTTCAGCTCATGAATTTGAATGGAGATCCATTTCTAGGAAGGGTAAATGGAAGTTGATTGAAGCCATACACCAGGGATCTGGCCCAATAACTACATTATGGTAGAACAATCTTAGCACTCTAGGTAGTTGCAAGGAGGTGTGAGATAATAAACTACATTGCCCAGTTTGTAGTGTTGCGCGACAGGGAGCTGCGCGAAATAGGATGATGGCACAATACCAGAAGAAGCACAAAGGGAGCTATGCTATAGGAGGAGAGACTGTGTAGCATAGCCAAAAAGTGACCGTTACAGTCAATGTTCATGATTTGACAGTTAGGATACAATTAAAAGGGGTAGGGGGCAACATTGAAGGCTATATTTAAGAGTGAAATCTTTGGCAATCTACTGCCAATTCAAAATTTATGGGTGGATTTTGGTGGAATGGTCAAATTTGAATTTGTATTTACCTATGAAATACGCATGGCCATCCAATGAAAAACACTTTGAATTCTTAGAATTTCTGTGTTGAGTTGTCGATTGTTTATGAATCCTCAGGTTTTCATTGATCTAATTGCTATTTCTGTATTTGACAAGTTACCTGAGGATACCTAGTGGTTTATTCTCAACATGATTTCTAGACTAGGAGAGACTACTAGTACTGGAGGAGTTGTTGCCTCTTAAGGAGCTACTTTAGAGGTGATGAGCATGGAGGCTCCAACTATTATGCCTACGACGTCAAGATCTCTTAGGTTGAAACCCACACTGGTGAGAGAGGCCCCCAAACCTAAGAAGGACAAACATAAGAAGCCCGTGTCGGTGCACGAGTCACCAAGGAAGCATGCTGCTACCCAAGCTCAGAAGAAAGAAAAACTGAGCGCAAAAGATAAGGGGAAAGTGGTGGATCTGGGGGTCGAAGAGGGCGTGAAGGACATAGATATCGACGGGGTGGATCCTATATCTAAGTTTCTGGATTATATCCGTCTGCATAATGGAAAATTAAAAAATAACCAAAGATCCAGATGCAGAGAAGTTCATGCTCCACAGATCCCTGTAGCTAGATAGCTTTCCATTTGAAG
Organism: Pinus tabuliformis; assembly: GCA_031772625.1. Lineage (NCBI taxonomy): Eukaryota > Viridiplantae > Streptophyta > Pinopsida > Pinales > Pinaceae > Pinus > Pinus tabuliformis. The sequence continues at coordinate 310,222,230 of CM062819.1, read as the reverse complement.
GTCCGCGCTTGGCATGGATCCCACATTTGAAGATGGAGGACTGGGATTTGTCAGACCATGAGAGGTTCCCCCACCTTGTTACAAACACCTATATGAAGAGGGTCTTTTACAAAGAATCTAGTGTCACCGTGTTGGAGCTTGTAGAGTGGATTTGCAAAGTGAACTAGTTGGGGTTGCTAAACCTATTGTGGGTGCCCCACTACCACTGCTCCAACATCAACTTGATTGTTATTAAGCAGTAGTTGACCTTGGTGCATGACATCTGTTTATGGTTGAGCGTGCCAGTCCCCATTACTGATATTTTGATCCATCAGATCACACTGTTGCCACACTTAGGGTTGAATCCAGCCAAGGAGTTTGGCAGAAAGACGAGTGAGCGTGAACTTGTAGAGAAAATGAAGGAAAAATTCAAGCTCGTGAAGAAGCTGTGCAGGTACTTTATCACTTCTATCACTGAACCTGTGGTAAAGATTTCCACGCAAATCCTTGCTAGAAAGATTATGAGAAAATGCCATGCAGATGAGGTTCCAGCGTTAGCGATTTATTTGGCTGCAAAGTGCACACAGGGTGTACAGTTAAACTAGGCACCCTACCTTTGTAGTGAGTTCCTCACGAACTATCAAGAGGTGTAGGACAAGAGTAAAACATTCCACTATTCGTGGTCTTTGCTCTCCATTGTGCTCATCGCTTCGGATTTGCTGGAGGACAATCAATTTCCTCCCATGAAGAAAGATTTGTTGGAGGCTGCACAGTTTGCATCCCTATAGGCAAAAAAGGATGTCACACATGTCACAGAGACCAAAGTCCTCTAGGTGCTGATGGAGGCAAGCATTCGCATGGCCATCAACCAGAAGCCACAGTTGTCACCAACCATGTTTGAACAACTTTCAAGGTATGCAGAGTTTAAAGCTGACTTCCACTGTGTATACATCTAGGCACGGAAGGATCCGTAGCAAAAATGGGTTGACCTACCTTACCTTGCTACAGACGACGTTATTCAAGAGGTCATCAAGCGTTGGCCGACAAATTGGCATTCTCGATCCGATTTGGCCATAGGTACTAGCAAATCCACGAAGAAGAAGAAGAAGGAAATGGCCAAGCAGAAGGTCTAGCAGTTGGCCGAGAAGTAGAGAAAAGAGGCTGAGGAGAAGGCTTGGGTGGAAGTGGAGCGCACTCCAAAGTAGCAGGCCGAACAAGAAGAGTGCGATTCTGAGCACAGTGATAAGTCTCCTTCGCCCCAAAAAGAGGAGGAGGAGAAGTCAGAGTAGAGTGGCAGTGGTCAGGAGGAGAAAAGCACTCCCTTCCAGATCAAAAGATATAAAGAACAAGGAAAGGAAGGGCCATGCAAGAAATCGAAATTGACCAAGTCGTCACTAGATCCAATTACTATAACAGATAGCGAGCTAGACGAGATAGGTGATAAGGTGTGTGATACCACGACAGAACTATTGCAATAGTACGAATTGCAGTAACAATAGACATTTAGCACCATTGAGAAGGATTTGCACAAGCTGCAGATTTAGACGAATAGGATCCAGGTAGGTGCAAGGTAGATCGGCACTGCATCAACAAGTTTGGCACGGGGGACCACTCAAGTAGCAAAGATGGTTCAATCATTGGATCTTCAGGCAGTTACGCTACCAAATGGATCCTTGAGCATTGAAGTAGTTGATGAAAAGGCCATCATGAATTCTTTCAAGAACATCAGCCTCAAGCTAGCCGCACTCCCAAATGAGTACCTTCACACGCTACAGGCAGGTGTGACAGTAGAGTTTCAGGCGTAGGAGGAGCATGCACTAGGCCTCATAAGTGAATATAGAGTGATAAATGAACATATGTTCGATGAGAAGTAAGATGCATTATAGGAAAAAGAGAAAAAACAGGCACAAAATGCCCAACTTGTGGCTGCGGTGGCAGAAGAATGTAGAACGGTGCTAGAATTGCATATTCGAGAGGAAGCACCATTGGAGGTGAAGATCAGAAAGCTAGTTGTAGGCATGCATGACACCAAGACAGAAGTGGATGGAGTTTAGTTTGATTTGAACCTAAAGATAACAGAGTTGGAGATAAAGACACAACCTTCAACCCCGCTAGATGTAAGGGAATAATGCAAAGCCGCTATGAAGGATGGAGTCGCGACGGTGGATGCCGTGGTGGTAGATTATGTTATCAATCTAATAATTCTTTTGAAGTAAAAATAAAGAAAAACCAAACGTAACCACAAACCGCTTTTGGAGATTAGGACCTAACCTTCCTGATGCCCAGAGAGGGCTATCCCTTTAAAATTTAGCTTTGTTTTAGTTAATATGTTTTTAGGCTAGTTATGATTATGTAGAGACCAATCCAAGGTTATAGATTAGACTAAATTTAATGTCAACCAAGGTAGGTAAACTTAGAGGCACATGTCTAAATTCTATAGACCTAAAAGGATCTAATCTATCTAAGTGTCTAGTGTGATAGGCTACAACACTCTTTTACAAGAGATTGAAGTATGTTTCCTTTCACAATTTAAACACTTATATCATCAAGTTTAATTAAATGTTCTAAAAACAGAGTGTTACTAATCTGAGTTCTCAATCCTCTTACAAGGATATAATTCACAAAAACTCTTTCAAAATAACACACTAAACATACTAAAAATCAAATTCATGAAAACAGAGTTCATAGAAATATTTTGAAATTCAATGTTCAATTAAACCTTTTACAAGGACTTGTTCAATAATTTTGCAATTGAACTTTCAAGCTACTACTATGAATCATAAAATATCAATCACAAGAACTTCTAATTAAATTGATAAACTCACAGGCAATGAAATGAAGTAAAACGCTATTCAAATCTGAATACTAAATTCTATGAAACAAAAAAGAAAGTGTACCAATCCTCACGTAGGGGCCCTTCCACGCTTTGATGGCACACTTTGAAAAACTTCAAGTGATAAGAAAGTTAACTCATAAACACCATAATTGATAAAATTCTGCCTTTGATTAAGTTCTGAGAGTAGATTACATTAAAAACAGAGTTCTGGAATACACTTACAGTCTTAAGTCTGCTCTTTCAATGTCTTCACTAGCATTTTTTTTTCACAATAATCAAAATCCTCCTATTTATTAAAATTTACAACCAAAAAGGCTATTTTCGTTCTTCCTAATCCTAACTGATTTCTAAAACAAATCGAAATCAGTTTAGGGTCCCTAATCTTAAGCAAAAGATCAAGTACATTCATTGTAACTTTAGATTTTTCTGCTGAATAGGTTGGGTTTGACCAGCATTGACCATGTATTCATGAGCTTCAAATTCGATGCTAAATAGATTTTCCACCATGTATGTACATCCTAGATCATGTCCTTATCTTCTATTTCAATTTTCCTTCCATGCCACATGTCACAACATAAGCCAATTACAGGAAGTCATTACATCTCGTAATTTTGTTGAAAAATTCCAATTTTTAACACAAAAACCCATAAATTAAATTTAATGTAAAATAACAATTATAATGCTTTATTAATCAATTTCAATGGACTATGAGGCATTTATGGAATAAAATGGTAGATAAATGATGGATTTTTAGAAGAAAAGAATAGCAATAAAATAGTACCAACATCTACCCCAAACTCAATAATTTAGCATGTCCTCATGCTAATCCTGATGTGCTCCCTTTATATTCTATTTCTGCTTGTGCCTCTGCTGCTTGTAGCAATACATCTACATTCTTCTAAACTTGGTACTCATGTTTCATATTCTTATATTTTTCTTTGAGAACTTTTTTCTGAGTGTACCATTTTGTCGCCCATTTGCATATTTCAGTTTGATCAATTTCAAGTTCATTCACTTTGTTCTTCAGTTTCTCATTTTCCTGCTAAATCTTCTTGCTCTGAGCTCTCAACATTTCATTTTCCTTCTTTATGACCTTCTCTGGCATGTTTGCTTCCATCAATTCCTATTTTAGCTCTTCAATCTATTTCTCTAACCTTCTCTGTTTCTTGTTTGTAGGTGCTGGCTCTTTCCTTTCTTCCTTGTTACTCTCAGTTTCCATTTCTGCTTCCTGTCCTGGCTGTGAGTTAGCACTGCTTTCAATTTCCATTGGTGAATTTTCATTCGGCTCTGATTGATCATCTTGTGTCTGATTCCTTTTTATTCTCCTTTATCTTCTCTTATAGGTAGTGAAGATTTTATCTTTTTCAATTTTCTTGGCAGTTTCTTGCCTCATCCTTCTTGTCTTTACACTACTTCTGGGTTGAGGAACATTGCTTGACTTAAGCTCGGGGATTTTCTCATCAATATCAATCATAAACTCTATGCTTTCTTGCTTTTCCTATTCATCTTCTTAAATTTTGATTTGATTGTCAATTAAAAATTCTTTCCATGTTTTTCCTCTCCTCTGCAACTCAAATTCAATTAGAATTTTGATCAAACCAAAATGATACAAAATCCTATCTTCATTACCTTTTTGTTTCTGAATGGTCTTCGAAATTTTAGTCAAGATTTGTAAGAGGAAATAGGGCAAACTGATAGTGCATTGAACTTTTAAGTGCAACATAATTTTTATGTGATATAGGTATACTATACTGTAACGTCCTTCACATGTAACAAATTTTTGAATAATGTATACCATCTCATCCCATGGGTGAATTAACCAACTTTAGGAACACCCTTTTTCCAATTGACAGAGAAAACCCTTGACCTACACATAAACTGAGTCCATGACTTTTCTCTAAATTGCTTGGTTTTGAAATATTTTTCCCCTTCTGGACTGATTTCAATGTTTGTGCTATTGTATCCTCTGAAATTCTAAAATAGAAATTTCCTATTAAAGCTTTCTCTCCATTGAAGGAAAATGAAAATTTCTTCGTAACCTCTTCATTATTTCCATCAAATTTCTCTAGAAAAGATACCTAGTGTTTTTCCCTTAAAATCTTGACACGGTCTTCATGATATTTTGAACTATCAAATTTTTTGGGCTCTACTCTATTGGTCATTTTAAAAATCTCTGTTCTAACCCTTTTTTTATGCTCAAAAATTCAACTAGGGTTTTCAAATTGTTACCTCTTTTCCTGCGTTCCAATGAGCTGACCTGGTTAACGTCCTCAATTCTCTGAGCTTACTTCTTCAATGCCTGAGCTGACCTGGTTAATGTCCTCAAATTCTGAGCTTACTTCTTCAATGCCTGGGCTAACCTGGTTAACGTCCTCAAATTCTGGGCAGAAGTAATAAAACTCTGGATAATCCTGTCTACTATATTTTCTCCCTTTATAGCACCTACTATCTCAGCCCTCTTTAAGAAATTCAGAGTCTAAACATTAACTTCGTAACTAACTTTATGAACTCAGAGTTTTATAAAATAACAACTCAACAACCGACCTTCATTTTGCTTAACGTCACAAGATCCAATTGCTATGATGATAATGCAGAGAATAGAGTCTTCAATCAGGGGGCGTAAGTTTGTTTTCAGAGCCAGAAGGCGCATTCAAATCATGAATACAGAGGAGCAGTACTGATTTGCAGAAGTATAATCATGATAACATAATATGCAAACCGTGTGATGATAACGGATACATTTCATAAGTAAATTTGGGTCAAAAGATTGTTTTTATAGCTCCAACAGTTGAAATGAATGAAATCATTTGAGGACAAATGTCTTCCATTGAATGGACTTTGACATTGAGTATCCACTACTTATTGGTACTTTATTGATAGAGGTAAGTTTTAAAAATGATGAGCTTATGAAAAGGTTTGAAGAGCGGTTTATGAAAAGGTTTGAAGAGCGTATGTTGGGTCCCCATAATACTAGTGATTACCCCATTACTATTGTAGTTATACCCCTTATTTATATTTTTGTGCCCCTATTGCCCCCATATTGTTATTACTGTGCCCCATAGAATCCCTCTATTGTTATTTTTGTGGCTTTATATTATTATTGTGTTGTGACCACCAACGACCCCCCTACTTCTTTAGTATTAGCAATAACGCTAAAGAAGTGGGGACCCTTAGTAAAAAAATCCAAAAAGATTTTATAATTTTTTTTTGTATTATACTCCTCAAAAATACATCACACGGAGAAGAGTGAAGCATTTCTTTATGAGCACATTAAAACAACTGCGAAGAAGCAGCGTGAAATTCACCGCATCGCATACATTAAGAAGCACCCATAAATGAGAATCTTAAGAAATCTCCGATGGCCGATATGCGACATCGCATAAACAACACACGAATAACTTGACAAATTGTAGCGATCTGCGATCTGCGATGCCGCGATGCAGCGATAAAAGCGATCTGTGATCTTGCAATTTGCGATCTTGCGATCTGCGATAAATGCGATCTGTGATAAATGTGATCTGCGATCTTGCGATGCTGTGATACGAGTCGCAGAAATCACCCATCGCAAATTCTCCTCGGCTCAGCATTTAAGAAAAGTTGTCCCTAAACCAAAAATTGGGTGCGCGCCTTAAAGAAGACTAATGAATGTACGCCAAAGTATTCATGAAGGACAATTTTGTGTTTTTCGAAGAGTCAGTTCACTTTGGGTGTCATGATTTTATACATTCGTAGAGATTAAAGCTTTCATGTCAAAATTTATTATCATTACTCTTTTCCTTTGCGTGAACTGCAGGAATAAAAAATAGGGAACAACATGAAGCAATGTGCAGGAAACTTCTAAGAAAAGAGGGAAAGCGTCAATGCTCGGAGAACAGAGAAGAGATGCCCTCATACATGGATGCTGCATGCAACAAAAACACAGATTTCAGAGTGTTACTGAACAGATGCTGATATCAATAGGCGATTCGACACTGAAGGTCAAAAAACTCACAAAAGTAGCATGTTTACAAAATTCTAAAGCTCATGCTGAGTAAAAGAAAAAGCGCTAAAGGTGGAAAACGCACCTGAAAGGCCCGGATCAAAGAACGGAGGTAGTTTTTGATGTGTGATTAGCGCCTAGCGCTAATCATGCATCGCTAAGAAAATTGTTCAAAAAGAAAAGTCCCTAACTTGCTTAGTCATCCACGAGTCCGGAAGCCGAGATAGCAAAAGCAGAGGCAGTTTAAGAAGAATCTGGGTTGTTACCAAGCATACATGCAGTAAATTCGCCCAACCAGAAGATGATTCTCAAAAATATCTTCTATTTTACTAAAAAGAGGTGCCAGCGCTTTCCATTTCTATTTTCGTAGCTCAAACAAAAGCAAAAGACGACCAACCGACTCTTCCCAGGCAAATGTTGCATGCTCACAGCACTAAGGAGCAAATGTAGAAATAGTTAGAAATTATATTCAATTTTTAGAAATAAGTTTTCTTAGATAAAGGGCGGTCATTTAAAACGTATCCGAAATTTATGTAATTAAGTTATTTAGTTAGCAGTATTTAAACCCTTCTCATGCATTTAGAGAAGGGTCCATAAATTTGTCAAAAACTTGTCCTCAGAACATGCACTTCTGCACCCTCAGAGGAGGTTTTGATGAATGGATGGATCGAGGTTTATTAATGTTTGCATTTGATATCTGCTACTGATGTTGCACTTCTGTACTCTTGCTAGATATTAGAACAAGGAGAGATAAATCATTGTTACTTGAAGCTTATGAGTAGGACCAGTCATAAATGGTACTTTTATCTCTTGGCCATTTCTGCTTATATTCTTAAAGTGATATACAGTTTTTAGTTGTTTATATGTTATTGCATGAATGTGTGAGTTACCATTTGGCACTTTTGTACGGTGGAGTCATTTATTTATGTTTGATATATTAATAACTTATTATGTGATATGTTGTTTACAACTGTTTTGCCTAAATTTTTATGCAAAGTGGTTCATCTTGATTGATTTCCATTCTTATGATAGCTGAATGATCTTTATTACCAGTTATTGTTTGAAATATCTTTAGATCGCATAATAGAAGAAATACATCCCGGGTTAGCATAGATTAGATGTGCTGTTTTTATTAGATTACAATATCATAGAATTAGATTAAAGTAGCTTAGATTAGAACTCTTAGATCAGCATCATCCAACTCTGCACACACACACACCCTTAGATTGGGAAACTGGTCCCATTATCCCCAGTTGGACCCGCTATACCAAACGGATAAGGAGCTGCCAACCAAGGTCCGGACCAAGTGGGTATCCCCCTTGTTTTCGACCCGATTTTCGGGACCTCAACATATTTGGTGCTAGAAGGAGGGCCTGAACTATGAATGGCACTTGAATCAAAATCTAAATACCATTCTGAGAGTAAATCGCCCTTATCATCTCCCCTGACTTCTCTAGTATATTTAAATCCAGAGTCGGAAGTCGCTCGAGTATCAATCGCTGCTACACACCCTGATATTTCAGACCAATTTACCATTAAACCTCTTGGAGTCGAATCTCTGATTCAAAAACTTCAGGGATTTTCCATTTCTCCTCAGAGGTCTGATAAATCTCAAAGCAGTGTGACTTCGCAGTACAATCCTGCTCATCCCCTAACCAGACTGAAAAGTGAAAAATTTGGCATCCAGCCAACTGAGTTGCCTCTTCCCACCAGGAAAAGAGCGTGGAAATCACCACAAGAGTCTGCCAGTGTGACTCTTTCGTCTACATCGCCCATTTCAACTACCTCACTGTGAAGTCAACCACCCACACCTCCATTCCAAACCATCATCCATCCGTCTACCAAAATCCCTCTTCAATCATCCACGATCATATTATCCTCATCTTCCCAACCAGAGAGATCATCTCCTGCACTTTTCTCTACTAGCAGCTCAACGATGGCCCAATCTCCATGGAACAACCCTGGGGTAGTCTTGATGCCTGCACCCTTGAGCCCAATACCGGCCCATCCTGAGAAATGGCTGCCTAAATTCAATCCAGAAGCAGGCATGCTAGCAGAAGAACACATAAACAATTTCATGCTTTCTATCAATCTCAACGGAGTTACTAACGAAGATGTTGTTGTTCGGCTTTTTCCCTATACACTGCAAGGAACAGCGGGGTCATGGTACTTTTCATTACCTTTCAGGTCTATCACAAGTTTGGATATCTTCCACAATCAATTCCTTATCAAGTTTGGTGATGACAGATCAACAGCAACATTAATCAATGACCTATCCAATCTTAAGGCCCAAGCTAAAGAACTTGTCAAAGATTTCAATTTACGGTTCAATAAGATTCTCAACAAAATTCCTACTGCTTCCCAACCCAGCAAAGAAGTACGATGTGAATGGTATATTACTGCTTTACCATCAAACATAGCAATCTTCGTGGATAGAGCAAATAAAACAACCTTAGTTGAAAACGTGACAGAGGCGATAGCGGTAGAGAAACGCGTAATAGCCCTGGAAAAGAGATCCGCGATAGAGCAACGAAAGTCTAAAAAAGTCACCTTCAAGGAAGACTCCAAGAAGAAACAAACAAAAGACCCTTTCAATTTGGAAGGATTGCAGAAAGTATTAAAGACCATGTCTAATGAGATGATTGACATAAAAAAACAAGTAGCAGAAACTTCTTTAAAAAAGCCCTACAGAGCTTTTAAAAGAGGTTCTTCAATGGATGCAAAACCACCCAATGTCATCTCCAATGTTGAAACTGAGGAAGAGGAAGAAGAAGAAAGTGCCACTGAAGGGCAAACCGATGACGAAGAAGTTGTGGAATTACAAGGAATGTGGGATTTCATTCTCCCACAAGAAGAAGATCAAGAAGTATTTTCGGTTAGCACACGAAGCAAAAATCAGCTTGATCCTCCCCAAACTACCCCTAAGCAGAAAGGCGCAAGCCCTACAACAAAAGATAAAGTCGCAACAAAGAAAACAACAACTAAAACGACTCAATCTAGCCCAGTCCAAGCAGATCAAACAACTCCATCAAAAACACTGATAGTGTCGGATGAAATGGAGTACAATATTGTTGATGACATGAAAAAGACTAGGGCTAATATTACCCTTTATGAATTGAGCAAATTGAAGCATCAACAGAAGATAATGATGAAAGAATTACATGCTGTGCCTATTGTACCTTTGCCTGCCACTGTACTCTCTCAAGCTTCACATAACATGGGAAGACCTCCAACTAACGTGATCAATAAGATTGATCCAAATTATATTGCCTTAATTGGAGGAAGATCAAGATCTCACACTCCCCCGTTTCTTCTCACTTACGAGATTTTCAACAAAAATTTGCAGAATTGTTTGGTAGATTCCGGTGCTTCTTCGAATATTTTACCCAGATCAATATGTGCTAAGCTAAATGTTCAACCACAAAAATCCGCAGTGCGTATAGTTCAGCTTGATCGATCTCAAGTCGAAGTGATTGGTGAAATTAATCAAGTAAGCATAATATTGTCATCTAACCCGAAGGTATGTCAGGTTATTGACATTCTAGTGGCCGATATCCCAGAATTCTATGGATTAATTCTTAGCAGGGATTGGTCCGAGAAACTCCACGGATACTTTGCAACCGACTGGTCGCACATGTGGTTACCCTATAAGGATAAACCGAACCAGATAAAGGTTGAACGAGAGTTACACCAGAAGTACATAGTAATGGAATTGGAGGGAGAAAATGAAGCAGTATCGTATAACAACAGTATCATAGGCAATTAATCGATAGATTCTTTTCTCGGTAATTTCAATGCTCACCCATCACCTTACTTAGAAAATTCAGTTTTGTCCAAAGTCGAAAATTTTTCCCAAACTGATAATTCAATGTGTGTTAATTTTGTAGATGAACTTGTAAATACATCTTTGTTCTGGAAATTATATTTCGATGGCTCTAAATCTAACGAAGGAGCAGGAGCAGGATGTGTTCTGATTAGTCCAGAAGGAAACAAGACCATGCTTACATGTAGACTCGAATTCAATTGCACAAACAATACAGCAGAACATGAGGCCTTGGTGCAAGGCCTATACAAAGCAATCGGGTTAAACGTCAAGTATCTTCAGGTCTTTGGAGACTCTGAGATTATCGTCAAACAGGTACGTAACACTATACATTGCGTATTAGGTCATTTAAAACACTATCAATCTTTAGTACAAGATCTGACTGAGCATTTCATAGCATTTAATATTTCTTCAATCCCGAGATTCCAAAACGCGAGCGCAGACCTTTTGGCTAACGTAGCCTCTAGGCTTATTCCCTCCGAAGATTTTAGTCCAGATAGATTCTCAATAGAATTAATCTTTAGGCCATCCATCCCTGACAACATTACAAATTGGAGAGTATTCAATGACAATCCTGATATTGTAAATTTCCTCACTTCTGAAGGATCCTACTCCAATTAGATAATTGACGAAGACCATCACGATCGACAAACACAACAAAATAGCACTAATAATGCTATACCTAAATCGGGGGTTAAGTTAGAAGACTTGTACGATTTGAAAAATCGGTTTAAAAGGTCTACCAATTCAAAGCTCTACAGTTCAACTCTGAACTACGAGTTAGTAAACCTAGGAACCGATGATAAACCACAAAACGTTAATCTAGGCATAGGCCTGGCCCCTAAAGAAAAACTAGCATATATTCGTCTTTTGAGACAATATAAAAATGTTTTTTCCTGGAATTACGATGAGCTTAAGATGTATGACACTTCTATCATTCAGCACACTATTCCTATGATTGACAATGAAAAACCTGTCCAACAGAAACTGAGAAAGATCCACCCCAATTTAGAAAATTAGATGAAAACTGCTCTAAATAAGTTATTAGAAGCCAGAATAATTTTCCCTGTCAGACATTCCAAATGGGTCTCCAATATGGTACCTGTTAGAAAGAAAAATAGAGATATTAGAATCTGTATCGATTTTCGGAATCTTAACAAAGCCTGTCAAAAAGACAATTTTCCTCTTCCACCTATGGAACAGATATTACAGGCTGTAGTAGGCTTAGAACTGATGTCTTTCTTGGATGGATTTTCAGGATATAATCAAGTGCTGGTGCATCCCAATGATCAGTTGAAAACCACATTACGAACTAAATGGGGCACATACGCATATCGGAAGATGCCATTTGGTTTGATTAATGCCGGCGCTACATTTCAAAGAGCCATGGACATCGCATTTAAGGGTTTAGTCAACAAATCTGTAGTGATTTATTTGGATGATATAACAGTGTATTCCAAGAAGCGAAGCGACCATCTCAGAGATTTAAAACAAATTTTTCAAGGATGTTTAAGGTATGGGATTTCACTTAACCCAAAGAAATCTTTTTTCGCATTAAGTGAAGGAAAACTGCTAGGATTCCTAGTGTCAAAATCCGGCATTCACGTTGATCCTGACAGAATCAAAGAAATCTCTGAAATATCCCTACCTCATAATAAAAAAGCCATGCAATCTTTCCTTTGTCAAATCAATTTTGTAAAGAGATTTGTACCAGATTTTTCATGAATTGTGTCTCCTTTGCAAACCATGATTAAAAAGAATTCAACTTTCAAATGGGGTCAAGATGAACATGAAGCATTCAACCTGATCAAACAAGCTATTATTAATGCTCCATCTTTAGCAACCCCGAATTTTTCAGAATCTTTTGTTTTATACACATTTGCCTCAGAGAAATCATATGCTGCGATTCTAACCCAAGAAAATCAAGAAAAAACAGAAGCTCCAATTGCATTTTTTAGCTCAAATTTACAAGGTGTTAAACTCAATTATTCAGACGTAGAGAAACAGGCATATGCTGTTTTCAAAGCAGTCAAATATTTCAGACCTTTCTTACTCAAAACCCATATTAAGATCATAGTACCGTTTCCAGCGGTAAGAAATCTTCTAGTACAGAAGGATATGGGCGAGAAAAGAGCAAATTGGATCACTGCTTTATAGGAATACGATCTTGAGATTAGACCAGCGAACATTGTAAGAGGTCAAGGCTTCTGTAAGATGTTGGCTGGAGCATCGCAAATCCCTGAAATTTCATCCGAAGAGGTACAAATGTATGAGGTAAGCCTAAACGATGCAGAATCATTGTATGATGATATCATTTATTATCTTAAGAATGGGTATGCTCCATCACACCTGGATCACACTAAGAAAAGAGCTCTGAGATTGAAAGCTAAACAATATCAGCTCATAAATGATATTATTTTTAGAAAGAATTATGATTCTGTTCTTCTTAGATGTCTTGAAAAAACTGAAGCCGAAAAAGTTTTGCAGGAACTCCACGATGGACCAGCAGGCGGACACTATGCTGGAGATGCTACTGCACATAAAATTTTACGTGCAAGATATTACTGGCCTACGTTGTTCAAAGATTCACAGAGTTACGTAAGGAAATGTCAAGTCTGCCAAACTACTGCTGGAAGAAAAAAGAAGCCGTCCCTGCCACTACAACCGGTAAACATCGAGCAACCATTCAGCCAGTGGGGCTTGGACATAATAGGTGAGATTGTTCCTCACTCTTATAAGTAGCATAGATACATCCTCACGGCAATAGATTATTTTATTAAATGGGTAGAGGCAGTTCCTCTCAAGACAGCTAATTCTGAAAATATTATCGAATTCATAGATCAATTTATAATCACTAGGTTTGGATTGCCAACGGCTTTAATGCTTGATAATGCATCATACTTTTCTGGAAATGCAATGACTGAGTTTGCACTTAAAAGAGGATTCAAACTAAAATATTCGGCCAATTACTATCCGCAAGGTAATGGTTTAGCTGAGTCAACAAATAAAAATCTAATCAGGATTATTAAAAGAACAGTTGACCAGAACCAAAAGAATTGGCATAAAGCTTTGGTAAATGCTTTATGGGCAGATAGAATAATAAAAAAAGCTTCGATCGGCACTTCCCCCTTTAATTTAGTTTATGGGAAAGAAGCGGTTCTTCCAACTCACTTAGTCATTCCCTCCTTGTCTTTAATACAATACATTGATGAAGTACCTACTTCCTCCATACAACTAAGATAAATGGAAATAATCAAATTAGAAGAGCAACGAGAATAAGCTAAGAGAACCCATGCTCATCATCAAGTGCTAATAAAATCCTCTTTCGATTCAAACAAAATGACCAGAAATTTTTTTCAGATGGGAGATTTAGTTTTAAAATGGGATAAGGCTCATGAAGAAAGGGAAAACATACAAAATTTCAAAAGATGTGGCTTGGTCCTTTTCAGATTGTTGAAGTCATAGGTCCATCAATGTTTGTCTTACAGGATCTAGCAGGTAGAAGGGATTCTTTGCCTGTTAATGGTAAAATCATTAAAATATATTTTCCATAGAATATTATTCTTCTATTTTGTAGAATAGTTTTGTCTTTTATTTTTTCCCTTTTTCATAATAAAACCGGTTGTTAATGGTTACTATCGGTATTCGCGAAAAGACACCAATTCTCTTTCAGATTTTGAGCTTTTCACTTGTATAAATAGAAAATTTTTGAAAATTTGATCTTTATTATTGACAAATACAGTTAAAAAACTTTAGCCTAGATATGATATTAGTTTCAACTTCAAAAAATTTGATGAAGGCAACCTTTAGCGAAGGAATTGTTTTATATAAGAACAATGAAAGGTATCAATAACAAAATAAAGATTCTCTATAAAACTGCTGTTTTCAAACTCTATTATTGTCGTCCAGATCTTTCTTAAGGAAAACAATGATATCCCCTCTGTTAAAGAAAATCGCAGCATTTAGAGGGACAATCCAAGAAACACTATATCTCAAAGAATAAGAGGTCTCATCACGAGCCGGCTTATCATGATCACATATATTATAACTTTGCCGACTTTTCCAAACATTGTCCATCAAAACAGGGCAATGACTCAAGATTATTGAAATCAAAAGACAAGGGGTCTCATCTCGAGCCAGCTTGTTCAACAAAAGTGTAAATCAAGTGAATGACTGTGTCATAATTTGGCTACCAAACCAAGACATTGTTCTTTAAGAATAAAAAAGGAAAAAGTGTCAAAATGGATTTTTCTTTGAGGGTTGTAAATAACCTTAAAACAGGATAAAGGATCATTGTGGGTAACAGGTAACCCTGTCCAGGCTATGGACGCCTGCTGGTAGCAGAGGCTCTACCTACGGCAAACGAGCATATTTTAAGGCTAGCACACAGAGAAGACTTTATTTTATCTTTACATGACCAAGTAATGGCTGAAGTAGATACAAGGACAAGACTGAGGAAGCAAGCAATTAGAATAGAAAGAGGTTGAAACAAAATATCATAGATAGAATAAGGCATAATGTACTCTATCTTTCCATAACAAAGTTTAGATTTACGAAAAATTTTCTGTTTTGGAAGTTTAAAGAATTCAATAGAAAAGCAGAGATAACTGGTTCTTCCAAGTGAATCGCCATTGTTGTGACCACCAACAACCCCCCTACTTCTTTAGTATTAGCAATAACGCTAAAGAAGTGGGGACCCTTAGTAAAAAAATCCAAAAAGATTTTATAATTCTTTTTTTGTATTATACTCCTAAAAAATACATCACACGGAGAAGAGTGAAGCATTTCTTTATGAGCACATTAAAACAACTGCGAAGAAGCGGCGCAAAATTCACCGCATCGCATAAATTAAGAAGCACCCATAAATGAGAATCTTAAGAAATCTCCGATGGCCAATATGCGACATCGCATATCGCAACGTCGCATAAACAACACACGAATAACTTGACAAATTGCAGCGATCTGCGATCTGCGATGCCGCGATGCTACGATAAAAGCGATCTATGATCTGCGATAAATGCGATCTGCGATACGAGTCGCAGAAATCACCCATTGCAAATTCTCCTCGGCTCAACATTTAAGAAAAGATGTCCCTAAACCAAAAATTGGGTGTGTGCCTTAAAGAAGATTAATGAATGTATGCCAAAGTATTCATGAAGGACAGTTTTGTGTTTTTCGAAGAGTCAGCTCACTGTGGGTGTCATGATTTTATACATTCGTAGAGCTTAAAGCTTTCATGTCAAAATTTATTATCATTACTCTTTTCCTTTGCGTGAGCTGTAGGAATAAAAAACAGGGAACAACATGAAGCAATGTGCAGGAAACTTCTAAGAAAAGAGGGAAAGCGTCAATGCTTGGAGAACAGAGAAGAGATGCCCTCATACACGGATGCTGCATGCAACAGAAACGTAGATTTCAGAGTGTTACTAAACAGATGCTGATATCAATAGGCGATTCGACATTCAAGGTAAAAAAACTCACAAAGCAGCATTTTTACAAAATTCTGAAGCTCATGCCCGGTAAAGGAAAAAGCGCTAAAGGCGGAAAACGCACCAGAAAGGCCGGGATCAAAGAACGGAGGCCATTTTTGATGTGCGACTAGCGCCTAGCGCTAATAGCGCATCGCTAAGAAAATTTTTCAGAAAGCAAAGTCCCTAACTTGATTAGTCATCCACGAGTCCGGAAGCCGTGATAGCAAAAGCAGAGGCAGTTTAAGAAGAATCTGGGTTGTTACCAAGCATACATGCAGTAAATTCGCCCAACCAGAAGATGATTCTCAAAAATATCTTCTAGTTTACTAAAAATAGGTGCCAGTGCTTGCCATTTATATTTTCGTAGCTCAAACAAAAGCAGAAGATGACCAACCGACTCGTCCCAGGAAAATGTTGCATGCTCACAGCATTAAGGAGCAAATGCAGAAATAGTTAGAAATTAGATTCAATTTTTAGAAATAAGTTTACTTAGATAAAGGGCGGTCATTTAAATCGTATCCGAAATTTATGTAATTAAGTTATTTAGTTAGCAGTATTTAAACCCTTCTCATGCATTTAGAGAAGGGTCCAGAAATTTGTCAAAAACTTGTCCTCAGAACATGCACTTCTACACCCTCAGAGGAGTTTTGATGAATGGATGGATCGAGGTTTATTAATGTTTGCATTTGATATCTGCTACTGATGTTGCACTTCTGTACTCTTGGTAGATATTAGAACAAGGAGAGATAAATCATTGTTACTTGAAGCATATGAGTAGGACCAGTCATAAATGGTACTTTTATCTCTTGGCCATTTCTACTTATATTCTTAAAGTGATATACAGTTTTTAGTTGTTTATATGTTATTGCATGAATGTGTGAGTTACCATTTGGCACTTTTGTACGGTGGAGTCATTTATTTATGTTTGATATATTAATAACTTATTATGCGATATGCTGTTTACAACTGTTTTGCCTAACTTTTTATGCAAAATGGTTCATCTTGATTGATTTCCATTATAGTTGAATGATCTTTATTACCAGTTATTGTTTGAAATCTCTTTAGATCGCATAATAGAAGAAATACATCCCAGGTTAGCATAGATTAGATGTGTTGTTTTCATTAGATTACAATATCATAGAATTAGATTAAAGTAGCTTAGATTAGAACTCTTAGATCAGCATCATCCAACTCTGCACACACACACACACCCTTAGATTGGGAAACTGGTCCCATTATCCACAGTCGGACCCGCTATACAAAACGGATAAGGAGCTGCCAACCAAGGTCCGGACCGGGTGGGTATCCCCCTTGTTGTCAACCCGATTTTCGGGGCCTCAACATATTGTTAGGTCAGCTGGATTATATTGTGACTCCTTAGACTCCTATATATAGAAAGGAGGTTTTGTCATTTGAATCATCCAAGAATTGTTCATTTATGTAATGTAAAGGAGGTTTCCCCCTCGAAGAGGCTGAATTTTAAGGCGTTGATCTATCTTTTCTATCTTTTCTTGAGTTGGTTTCATAACATTTGGTATCAGAGCTTTCGATTCTAGGGTTTTGCTGCTCCAAACAGGTCATCGTGGAATTTTCACTATAACTCCTTTTCTGCAATGTTTTGGAAGTTTCAAAACAAATCCATTTGAGAAGAAATTGCGTTGAACATTAGTTCCAAATTTCATATCTTTTCGCGCTATATTTGCGGAGATATGATTTGAGGAAGTTGGTCTTTTTGTAGACTCCTGAATTACATTCCAAACAGGTGACCTGGGGAAAATCCTCATAAGTTTCTTTCTGAGCATCGGATTTAAATTTTGCAAGAAGTTACAGAAAGAGGACGGACTGTAGTTTTCTTGTATATATTTTTTAGAGTTAAAGGTCGAAACAGGGACACGTGGCACTTCATACAAGTTCGCTCTATTGAACTAGTCTACAATCAGGTCACTGCGGGAGATTGTGCATAACGCTTTCTTGGAGAATCCAATTTGGATCAGACTAGTGGCATTGGAAAGAGGACATAGAAGGCTACTATAGATCACAATTCCAGAACTGGATGATTCAAAATTACAGAGATACATCAGATTCAATATCAGGCTTCTACAAAGTGAAAAAAGGTGTGTAGTTTTTTTTAAATTTTTGCGTAAGCTTAGTTTGAAGGAATTCAAAGGGAATAGTAAAGCATTATTATCGGTAATTGATGCCCCGAGGAAATTAAATGAAAAAACCTAGTAAGAAATCTAAAAGCTCTAGCATGACTTATGAAGAAGAGGAAGAAATGCAACATGATATAGAAAAATTACGAGACCAAGTGCAACAAGTGTCACTTGCACAAAAAGGAACAGAATCTAAGATGGATGGTTTAAGGAAATATGCAGAAGCTAAGATGGATGGTTTAAAGAAAGGCGTAGAAGCTAAGATGGACAATTTGAAGATAGATTTGAAGACAGACATGGAAGAATTGAAGAAGTTGCTACAAGAAAGGGTCACTAATGGTGAAAGGGTAGTAAAGGAAACTCATGATGAGAACAAAAGAAATGTTAATCATGATTCCATAGGCTCTAATGTTGGATCGAAGACCCACCATGTTCCAAAAATCGATATGAGGAATTTTGATGGCAAGGATCCCGCAACATGGATATTACAGATGGAACAATTCTTCGATCTCAATAATGTGCAAAATAGACAAAAGGTACGTATGGCAACTTTATATTTGGAACCAAATCAGTTTGTATGGTATCAATGGCTTTGCTCTCATAAACAATTTATCACTTCGGCAATTTTTATGGAAGAATTGATAGCACATTATGAGGATACAAAAAGCAACACTTTTTTAAGCCAATTGATAAGTCTCAAACAAAAGGGTTCAATAATGGAGCACATTGGGGAGTTCCAAAAATTGAACATAAGGGTAAAAGATATTCCAGAGGAGCATAGGATTGATGTGTTCATAGGGTCTTTAAAGGATAATATCCAACATGATGTTCGCCTTTGCGAACCTGATTCATTAGAGAAGGCATTCAGGTTAGCAAGAAAAATGGAAAACAAAATTATGGCAACCAGGAAGCATACCACTCTGTTGTGATCTACAACAACCCCCCATTTCATATCATTTTTATTCACAAAACTATCATATGAAATGGGTCCCTTTTAGTTTCGATTGGTATCAACTTTGTATTATTCAAATAGGTTCGAAAACAAAATGAAAACATTACAAAAAACCTTTTTGAAAAATCAATTTTTGTCTTATAATATAAATAATCAATCTTTTATCATTGCAATAAAGCGATCGCAAGATCGCATATCGCAATGGCAAAGGAGGCATAACTTAAAAACCCACTGGTTTGCTCCGACGCGATAACATGCATTAGCCTATCGGACATCGGCAATCATAAGTTCCCATAATTAAAGTGCATTTAGATTCGATGTGATGCGATATCGCTATCCGCGATCGACAATATACCATGCATGCTTTTAAAGTGCCTTTAGATCCGATGCGATGCGACAAACTCCCATTCGCTCCGATGCGATGCGATATCGCTATCAGCGATCGGCGATATACCATGCATGCTTTTTAAAGTGCCCATACTCCCAATGCGATGCGATGCAATATCGCTATCGGTGATCGGGGATTTCAAAAGGTGTCAATATAATGATTTAAGTTTTTCCCCGACGCCCAATTGCGATAAAGCCAAAAGCGCAAACTTCAAAAAGTCGTTCAAGCAGAGGGATATTACGATTAATTCGTATTAAAGGCCTTATCTTTCAAACAGTGATTTACCTGCGCTCAACCACCAAAACATCCAAGGCATGCTTAAACAAATCATTCGGCCGATTAATGATATGATGGGCATTTAAAGGATTGGCAGGTTTTAACGACCATTTAATGAAATAGTAAGTCTAAAAATCTTCTCATAGATTGTATCTGCGACCACTTTTAAGTTAATCCCTCATCATGCATTGATTAATATATCTCATTCGTATTTGGTTTTCGCTACCAATTCTCTATGGTACGCTTATTTCCACTACTGTGCAGAATTCTTCCGAAGTAATAGATTCAAGCAGAATGGGGAAGAAGTCTAAGAAAACCGCAATCGCTACCACTGCACCAGCCACAGGACAAGCCATCACTGATCCAACAAATAAAAAGAAAGGATTAATATCTAATACTACATGTTTAGGACTTGCCAAGACCACTTGGAAAAGTACCTATAATTCGATCGAAGCCGAAGAACCAAAGGTGACATCAGTACAAGCTATAGAGGGTTCCAGTAAAAAATCTGATGGTACTTTGAAAGACTTGGCCGACTCTTTCCTTCATCGGATAGCGGCTCGGGAACAAATTCTCCCATATACGGATGTAGTAAAGTGGGCAATTGAGGAAATCCCAATCACTGACAGAACTTTCTACACCAGAGATGGGAGGATCTTCGGTTCATTCAAGGCCGATAATTTGAGCCAAATGTATCATTTTCCTGAGCCAGAGAAGCAGTACAACAAGGCATTTCTGGAGAAATTCCGAAGTGAGAATGAAACTGAATCCGAACCCATTCGGGATTGGAGGCAAAATCCAGTGAAACACAAGCATGAAACATCCGGTAAGTATTCTGTTGATTCCCTATGTTCTCCTTACTGTTATGCTGGGATAATGATGTGTAGATTGTGGGGGTTACACGATTCCGCTAATTTCACTATAGAAATGGTTCCCTTGATGGAAGCGGTGTGTAATAGTGAGATAATGGATTGGGAAACTATACTGTCAGGTAAGCTAGCAACAACAGTTCTTGAGTTTAGAACTAAAACCCATGTCACCGAAAGGCTTATTCCCCCATTCTACTACAGTGCTTATATACTAGATACCCTGTGTTTTAATTCTGAGTTTCCTGTACTCGGCTAGAGGTGGACTCCACAAGACCCCACGCCTATTCAAATATACCATCACAAATTGTGGAAGACTTCCTATAAGCACCATTTGTACCAAGTCTGCAATGGTTTCATGTTACCCATTCATTATTCTATTTTTAATAAACCTGCTCCCAAGATTTCTTACCAAGCAGGGATTGATTTAACATCAATAGGAAGATGGTTCGGAGAGGAGAAATTTACTTATATAAGAATTTTCGGTAGCCAAGCCGAACCTCATGTTCTTCCTTTGTACATACCTGATAAACTGCTGGCAAGGGAGATAGCTTATCAGATTATTGCCAGAGGAGTTACACAAACTCTGAAGAAAAATAAGAAGCAGGTCTGGCCCTCCTTTCCTCTGAGATGTGGTGTCTACACTTTGCATGATTTCAAACATGCAGAAAAAGAAGCTACAAAAATGAAATCATTAACTCTAGCGACTCTCCCAAGTAGGTGATTTGATCCCAACAAAGTCGCTTATAATGCACTTGAACAGGCGAAATTGACAAAGTGTGATCATGTAGAAGATAAATTTGATGACCTGTTCTCTTCGGTTGAATCAATGTATCAAGTTAGATCGCTGGCCATAATGGAATACAAAGATGAAGGGTTAGTTGAATTCAACAGACTCAAAGAACAGAGGTTGCAAACTCTGCCTCTGGATTTGTTAGCAACAACCCCAGCAACAAGACCAAGCGAGCCTGAACAGCTACATTCAAAGGAACCACCGGTTACAATAGAAAAACAGGAGAAAGTGCAAGAGGAAACCCAGACTAAAGAGCAAGAACAGAGCACCATAGAGGTGAATGTGGATACTCAAATTGATCCCAAATTGCTCCAGGAATGGCAGCAATTTGATTCAATTATCATTAGTCTTGAATGTTCAAAGGACACCGAAACTTCGAAAGCGGCAGATACACAGGAAACCACTTCACAACAGGTTCCAAGTGGAACCAGCGGCCTACCCAGTTCAAAGGAAGTAGAAATAATCCCAAAGGACCCCTTCGATCAAATTATTTTGCAGATAGAAGAATTTCCTCCCTTGGATGTCTTCTATAGCCCAAAGCACAAAGCTATGGTAAAACGACAGAGGAAGAGAAGAAGGACTGATCAACCTTCCCTTTTCCCAGAACAGACGGTCACGGGCAATGTGGTTTGGAAGGAGGAAGCCGACCCCTCTAATGACCTAACAAAGCTATCACAATATGCTGGAGCCTATTCGGCAGCAACAATAGACAAGGCATCAGAGGTGAGTCTTTTATTAAAAACGAAAGACCAGGAAATCTTTTTATTGCAAGCACAACTAACAGAAGCACAGCAGAAAGCGGAGCAGGTAGAACAGAAATTGTTAAAACAACAGCGAATAAATAATCAATTAACTCAACAATTGTGAGAAGAGAAACAGAGGATTGATCACAGCGCAATCCAGAAGCAGAAAGAGTTGTCTGAGGCCTTGGCACAACAGAGGGCAGTAAATGAACAAATGTTGAAGACAAAAGATGAGCAGATTGCTCAACTATCAGCGTAGCTTGAAAAGACAAAGGATCTTCCACAGATAGCTGAATTCATAGTAGAGGCATTACAGATAAATAAGGCGTTAATAGCATAGATTAAGCTTTTATGTCAACAAATTCCCCAGGCGGAACCACTATGCGAATTGACGGCATCAATAAGTGAAAAAACAGAAAAGGATAGAACAGAATTGGATCAAGCTGAAGAAAAATTAACTGAATTTCTTGACTGGCAAGATACCGATCAGGGACAAGCGGAAAATTTACCAAGAATTTTGGAGTCACATAAACAAATATTGTTTACAGAATGGCAGTCCCAGTTAATGAAAGCAGAGAGGGCAATTTCAAGATGCAAATCAACCACAAGTAATTTGGTTGAATTGGTTAATAATACTCTCTACTTTTCAAACATGATTTCCCAATGCACTCCAGGTAAATTGACAATGATGAAAACATTGGAGCAGTCATGTTATCTAGATCTAGAGGAAAAGGGGAGATTAATTGCTGGAATTAACAGTTTAACATGGGACACCTATTGGTTCTTTTTGGTAAAACCACACAGTCAAAGAGCCGCCCTCAAATGCCTTATAGATGCAATCGGGTATATTATCCCCGATATTCAGGATGCCACCTATGCCGCCCAGCTTAACTCTCGCCTCAACAGACAGCCCGAAGTGGAGCTGATGCTTGCGATAAGTCAGCTCAAGTTTAAAGGCAAACAACCTACTTGATGATTCATGCCGCTAACTGCGAGGTTGCTGAGAAGAATATGTTCAAGATCATTTGATACCAATTAAGTAGGATTTCAGTTTCATAGATAGTTAGTTTAATTTAGTATTTATAGACCCTTTCATTGTTTTGGAAAGGGTCGTAAAGTTTTGTACTTGACTTAAAACCTGAAGTTGCACTACTGTACTTCAGGTATATTCTTTTATAAAACTGGACCAATCATTCTGATTTTGGCAAAGAAGCTTTTATGAAAATGTGCACTATTGTCTTTGTTTGAAAGTATTTCTGCGTTAGAGGAAGAATTTTGAATAGCGATTGATATTGGAGAGTGACTCGCAGCTCATATGGTACTATTATCTATGTCTGAATCCATTCTTTTTATATGAATTGTTATTTGATCGCCTTTGCTATTATCGAATATATGTATGTGCTTTAACATCATTTCTTTATTCCCTCCACTATTGGATGCTTATGGTAATGCTTTTCTTTTAATCATATATGTATTGATGATATAAATGATGAGTGTAGCAATACTGCGTTAATCACCTTGTTTAACTATTTAAGCAAAGTAATCCTTGAATGAGTAAATGTCCATGTTTATCAGATGGAGTCATCTACATGCTTGTTAATAAACATAGATCACCAAGCGCTACACTTCAAAGTACAATAGTTCCCGGGATTAGTAGTAGTTCTTTTCATTTCGCTGATAAATTAAGTTATTCGCCTATCATTAGATTAGTCAATCAATCATTCATTCATCCTGTGTATTCATTGATGGGAAGCTGGTCCCATTATCCCCAGTCGGAGCCACCATTCCAAATGGAAAAGGAGCTGTATTAAGGTCCGGACTGGGTGGTTATCCCACAATGTTGATACAACGATTTTTGGGGCATCAACATTTTTGGCGCTAGAAGGAGGGCCATCAACTGTGAATGGCAAGCAAACCCAAGTCTACAGGCCATTCTAAGAGTAATTCTCCCTCCACATCACCTCGTACTTCCTAATTGCATGCTGGTTCTCCAGTATCCAAACAAGAAGAAGAGGAATCAACTACCACTGCTCAAACCCATTATACTCCAGAACAGCTAAGTCTTGAATCCCTTGAAGTCCAGTCTCTTATCCACAAACTTCAGAGCTTCTCGATTTCACCACAGAAATCTGAGGTATCGCAAAGCAGTGCGACTTCGCAGTTCAATTTACCTCACCCTCTCACCAGACTTCAGAGTGGAAAGCTCGGTATTGAGCCTACTGAGTTCCCTTTACCCAAAAGGAAAAAAGCGAAGAAAAACACTGAAGGATCTGATAGTGAAACACTTTCATCCACATCCTCCATCTCATCTTCCCCAGGGCGAAGTCAACCATCCACTCCCTCATTACATATTGTTGTTCATCAGGGATTAGGAACTTCAACATCCCAACCTGCTCACTCCGCAACATCAATTCCTTCCCAGACATCTGGAATTTCAACAGTAGTATCATCTACTACTGGTGTTATAATGGCAGATCCATGGACCAGGCCTGGTGCAGTCAACATGCCTGCACCATTGCATGCATTACCTGATGCTCCTGAAAAATGGCTACCCAAATTTAATCCAGATGATGGAACACAAGCTGAGGAACATATTAATAACTTCATGTTGGCAGTTAACTTGAAGGGAGTAACAGAGCAAGATGTTGTCGTTAGGCTTTTCCCTTATACTTTGCAGGGATCAGCAGGATCCTGGTATTTTTCCCTGCCTTCTGGTTCCATTACCAGTTGGACGACTTGCCAAGAACAGTTTCTTACTAAGTATGGAGATGATAGGTCTTTGGCTACACTAATAAACGATCTCTCCAATCTTAGGATAGAGCATAGGGAACCAATTAAATAATTTAATGCACGATTCAATAAACTCTTGAACAAAATCCCAACGGCCTCCAAACCAAGTGAGAAAATCCGAAGTGAGTGGTATATAACTGCCCTACCTGCCAATATAGCTATTTTTGTAGACAGGGCTGGAAAACCGACTTTAGCTGAAAACATGAAAGAAGCACTTGCTGTGGAGAAACGTATTAATGCTCTAGAGAAGAAAGCCACTCTTGAAGATAGAAAAACCAAAAAAGTTTCTTTTAAAGATGATTCAAAGAAGAAAACCCCTAAAGATCCATATGACATGGAAGGACTTCAAAAGATCCTCAAGACTATGTCTAATGAAATGGTTGAAATCAAAAAACAAGTAGTCGAAACCTCAACCAAAAGACCCTTTAGAAATTATAAGAAAACTGAATCAAAACCACCAAATGTTATATCAAATGCAGATTCAGATCTTGAAGAAGGAGAAGAAGAAACAGCTACACCAACTGATGAAGAAGAGGAAGTTGTTGAATGTCATGGAATGTGGGATTTTATATTGCCTAACTCCGATACAGAAAACGAAGAAGAAGCATTTCCTGTCACTACCAGGAGTAAAGGTACCTCCGAACCTGTTCAGAAAACTTCGAAGAAAAGAAGTGCAGGTGCCGCTACAACAAAGGAAAAGGTACCCCCGAAGAAGTCACCTGTAACAATTCCACAAAACCAACCTTCAACCTCAACAATCCCATCAACATCTAAAACACTGGTAGTGTCTGATTCAATGGATTACAATATTGTTGATGACATGAAAAAGACTAAGGCAAACATTACCATGTTTGAACTTAGTAAATTGAAACATCAGCAAAAATTGCTTCTCAAAGAATTAAATGTTGTTCCTACTTCACCTCTTCCCAGTGCTAAAGCTGCAAATGATTCAGGACAACCACCTCCTGGTATGGTTGAAGCTACTGATGCAGTTCTGATTGGAGATAGATCAAATTCTCATACTCCACCTTTCCTTTTGACCTATGAGATATACAACAGAAACCTACACAACTGTCTGATTGACTCAGGGGCATCTTCTAATATAATGCCAGCTTCAGTTTGTTCCAAACTGAACATTGAACCCCAGAAGTCCGCTATTCATATTGTACAGTTGGACAGGACTAAAGTACAGGTTTTGGGAGAGATCAACTACGTAACCATCAAGTTATCTGCCGATCCCAGAATAGTACAAAGGATTGATATCTTAATCGCTGATATACCTGAATTTTATGGTTTGATCTTAAGTAGGGATTGGTCTTAAAAACTACATGGGTATATATCTACTGATTGGTCACATATGTGGCTTCCTTATAAGGGTAAGCCAAATCAAATAAGAATCGATCGGGAAAAGCATATGACCCATACAGTTATTGAATTTGAACAAGAAAATCAACCGATAGCATTTAATAACAACATTTTGGGGAATTATTCATCAGAGTCATTCTTTGGAAACTTCGCTACCCAGCCATCCCCTTTCTCAGTAAACCATTTTACATCTCAGATTGAAATTTTTTCACAAACAGATAGGTCAAGATGTTTCAGTGATACTGAGAAAACTGTAAATAAGATTGTTAATACTTCTTTATTTTGGTCATTATATTTCGATGGGTCCAAATCCAGTGAGGGCTCAGGAGCAGGATGTATTTTGGTCAGCCCACAAGGAGAAAAAACAATGTTGTCCTGTAGGTTAGAATTTGAATGCACAAATAACACAGCAGAATACGAAGCCTTAGTCCAAGGACTATATAAAGCTATTGGCCTCAAGGTCCAATATTTGAAAGTGTTTGGAGATTCTGAAATTATTATCAAACAGGTAAGGAATACAATTCATTGTCTTTCCACCCATCTCAAACATTATCAATTGCTAGTACAGGAACTTACCTCCCACTTTTCGGCATTCAATATTTCTTCCATTCCCAGGTCTCAAAATTCGGCAGCCGACCTGCTATCCAATGTTGCTTCCAAGCTCCTACCTTCCGAAGACTACAGCCCAGATAGATTTTCAGTAGAATTAATTTTTAGGCCATCAATTCCTGACAATGTCACTAATTGGAGAGTATTCAACCACGATGAAGACATTTTACAGTTTTTAACTTCTGAAAAATCCTATGATGATCAAATCATTGAGGAAAACGAGCATGACCTTCAAATGCAAGGTAAACACGAGGAAAATTCAATCCCAAAGCCTGTGGTGAAGCTTGAGGATCTTTATGATATTAAAGACAGGTTTAAACCTGTGACTAATACAAAGCTCCAAAGTTCTACCCTAAGGTTTGAATTGATAAACCTTGGCACTGAGCAAGCTCCTCAAAACATTAATTTAGGATTAGGACTTTCCTTGGAAGAAAAGAAAGCATTCATTAGACTGTTAAGAAAAAAAAAACAGGTTTTTGCTTGGAAATATGATGATTTAAAGACATATGATACATCCATCATCCAGCATACCATTCCAATGCTTCCCGAACAGAAACCAATTCAGCAGAAGTTGAGAAAAATACATCCGAACTCAGAGAGTCAAATAAAATCTGAACTTAATAAACTCTTGAAAGCTAATATTATTTTTCCTGTTCGGCACTCAAACTGGGTCTCCAATATGGTGCCAGTCAAAAAGAAAAATGGCGACATTAGGATTTGTATAGATTTCAGAAATCTAAACAAGGCGAGCTTAAAAGATAATTTCCCATTACCTACTATGGAGCAGATACTCCAATCAGTCGCAGGCTCTGAGTTAATGTCCTTTCTAGACAGTTTCTTAGGATATAAACAAGTTTTCGTCCATCCTGATGACCAAATCAAAACTACATTCAGAACAAAATGGGGAACATATGTGTATCAGAAAATGCCTTTCGGACTTATTAATGCAGGAGTGACATTCCAAAGAGCGATGGATATAGCTTTTAAAGGGTTGATTAACAGAATAGTAGTCGTCTACCTAGACGATATTACTGTATTTTCTAAAGAGAATTCCAATCATTTTCATGATTTAAATCAAATCTTTCAACGCTGCAAAAGGTATGGTATTTCCCTTAACCCTAAAAAATCTTTCTTCGCTCTTGACCAAGGAAAGCTCTTAGGCTTTATTGTTTCTAAAGATGGCATTTATATTGATCCCGATAGGATCAAAGAAATCTCTGAAATCCCTTTCCCTCATAATAAAAAATCCATGCAATCATTTTTAGGCCAAATCAATTTTGTTAAAAGATTTGTTCCAGACTTTTCTCAAATCATTTTGCCACTTCAAACTATGATTAAGAAAAATTCAGTCTTTAAGTGGGGATTAGCAGAAAAAGAAGCATTTGATTTAATAAACAATCAATAATTAATTCCCCCACCTTAAATACCCCCAATTTTTCTAATCATTTCACACTGTATACTATCGCATCTGATTTGTCTTATGCAGTAGTACTCACACAGATTAACGATCACAATTCGGAAGCACCCATTTCGTTCTATAGTTCAAATCTTCAGGGTGCTGAATTGAATTACTCCGAAGTAGAAAGACAAGCCTTTGCTGTATATAAAGCTGTCAAACATTACATACCCTTCCTTTTAAAAGCCCACACAAAAGTTATAGTTCCTTTCCCTGCATTAAGGCAACTATTAATCCAAAGAGAACTGGGTGAAAAAAGGGCAAACTGGGTTACAACACTTCAAGAATATGATTTAGAAATTAAACCAGCAAAGATTGTTAGAGGCCAAGGTTTTTGCAGGTTATTGGCAGGAGCATCCAACATTCCAGAATCAGGTGATACGGATCAAACCGAAGAAATCAACCAGATAAGTATTACTGATTCTGAATCACAATATGCTGACTTAATCTTTTATTTGAAAAATGGATATGCACCTCCTAACCTGTCTTACAAAAACAAAAGGGCCATTAGATTGAAAGCAAAAAATTTCACAATTATTGATGATGTGCTTTTTAGGCAAAATTATGATTCAATCTTATTAAGATGCCTAGAAAAACCTGAAGCACAAAAGGTTTTGCAGGAATTACATGATGGACCAACAGGAGGACATTTTGGAGCTGACACAACAGCCCACAAAATCATTTATGCTGGATATTATTGGCCCACTTTGTTTAGAGATGCTTATGAATATGTAAGGAAATGCCGAAATTGTCAAACTTCTAGTGGAAGACAAAGAAAACCAGCTTTCCCTTTGCAACCAGTCTGGTTGAAGGGAAAGTACCCCTAGGGTCCTTTGGGCTAAGACTCTACCAGACTGAAAATTGCTTATTCAAAGAAACACACACACAGCCATCATTTTTACTTTTAAGCAAATTCTAATGTTAAGGGTACGTACCTAAGGTCCTACGTTCAGGAAGACCTTTAGGGTCCAAACCCTTCTTGGAGTTCCCTTCTTCTTCCTTTGACCTGCAAGACAAACAAATCAAAGAACACAATAGTACATGTACAAATACTTATGTATAAACCATCTTTATGCTATAAAGTTAGTTATAAAAATCTTTAAGTAACCACTTGCATAAGAATTCAAAACAAGAATCTCATAAGCATAAAGAAAGATTGTTTCGGGAACAAAGACGTGTTTCTTTATATATGAAGGCAAATAAAGTACATATAACGGAAAGATATCACCTGAACACCTTCAGCAGGCTCCAAGCAAAGCTTCCTCCCGGATTCGTTCCAGCCTCAAGCCTCCAACAAGAGCTCCTTCCAAGTCTTACTCAATGATGATATCAAGGATGAATGATCACCAATACACATGGAAACAAGGGTTTCCTATGCAGAATGGGGGAAGTGCAGAAAGCACCAAGGACTTCAGACCTGGTCTAAGGGGAAAATCTCAGCATAATAATCTTGCTCTCATCTCTCTCTCCCTTTGGCCTTCCCTTTGATGTCTTTTTATACCATCTCCAAAGTAGTTTTTTAGTTAGGAGTTGGTTGGGAACAGTTGGGCCACGGGCACTAACAGGTGATCCAGCAGGTAAAACCCGCGATCACCGCCCGAAAATAAGGAATTATATATATTTTTAAGTGTTTTAATACATACACGCGGGTTGGGTATACACAGACCCGCGTGTACACGCGTTTAACTCAGGGCAATGTCACGTATAGGGAATAGAACATTGTTTTTTAAATTTTTGGACCAGGTCTGGAAGGAGGGGTATCAACTAGCAGCAACAGGAGCAACTGAAAAGTGAACCAATGAATGCTGATACAACCTGAGGTCTTCACCGACCACCGTGGTACATTTCTACACTATGGGAATAAATGATCTGAAGTTGACCATGTGAGAAATCGTTTGATTACCGGTCATTGATGTATACCGTTAACAAACACGAGACTACTCACCAATAATGATAATGAGCGTCAAGGTACCCAGTACAATCTAACAAGTGTGAATAGATGAGCTGAAGTCGAACACCTGTAAGAATCTATCGATCAGGAGACAATGATGGTTTCCCACTGTTGATAGCAAAGGATCTGCCACTAATGACTGCAAACCCCAAGGTACTGCCAAATGGACTCTAGATCTTTGCCCCAGAGCAATGAGTCGGAGTCGATAGGGAAAGATCCGCTAGAAGGAAGGCATTAAGGCATCCTCCATCAATCTAGCGCGAGTGTAACCCGTAGGCCAATAATGTGGAAGGAATCGGACGAAAAAGATGTAGTAACCCAACCGAAGTACGTTTCCGGCGTACACAAGATGTGGCTAGCGCACGGCAGAAACCCTCTAAACCAACCAATAATGAAAGCTGACACAGAGGCGAGGTATCCACCAATAGGGTCAAATGGAAACCAAGGTACTGCACGAATCCCAATGTGTGATAATGTATGCTGATGTCGAACACAAGGGAAACCACTCAGTCAAAGACCCATGATACTGATCGATGCTGAGCACAAGGTGACCTATCAATAATGAAAATAGGGCCAGGGTGCGGCTCTAGGCCTGTCCTCAGAGCAAGGTGTCGTTGTCGATAAGGACAAGACCCGCCAGCAAGAAGTCAATGGGGACCTTCTCAAACCGGCACGAGTAAAGGACCAATATAACTGATGTGATGATAGACATGACACTGACAACCAGGGATGGCTGACTGAAAAATGAGTCAAGAGACACCGCAGAAAGGCCGACTCAGGCTAACTTCCCTTGAACAAAAGCATGACTCAATGTGACTATGTGGTAGCATATGATGAATCTGTATAAGTTCGTCATGCAGGAGGCACGAACGAACCCTCCATATGATTGGAAGAGATAACCAATCGGGGGAGAACTGACTCGATAACAAGGTTATGGCATACCTAAGTCAAACTAAATCCCACCCATGCGGAGGAGACTTTGCTTTGAGTGCTTTGTTCAAGGGCGACATGACTGACTCTAGCTGCCAACAATAAATGGAAATAATGTCCCTGTTCCCGCTCTTTTTTGGAATATTTAATTTTTTTGTCTTTTTCTGATAAGCCAGAAAAAGAATAAAAGAATGCTATGATACAGTGGAAAGAACGAGTGTCGGTGAAATAGATGATCTAGTTCCTGGGAAAGGAACGTTCCTATGCTCAATGCAGGGAGGTGAAAACTGGTCAGTGACACTCAGAGGTATGTTCCTTCCACGGATCTGGGTATGTCAAGCTGCAGAAGTCAAAGGTATGCAAGGTTGATTTTGCAGACGTCATGGTCAAAAGTTGGCTTAAACACGAGTCCAGGTGAAGCCGGCTCTAGGCCAAAAGGTGCAAATGGTCAACATGCAATGCAGAAGTACAACTCAACACACATAGGAGCCTCTAGGGTATAAGGGCAGAACGAAGCGAAGAAGAAAAGAGGAGTGAGTCTTTAACGCATAAGTCATGGCGGGACTACAGAGGACTCCTGAGCCTAGGGACAAAAAAATCAGCATGAGTGCCAAGTGACAACAAGGTACTAACTAGGGCACCCATGATAAGGTAGGCTCTACCACACAAGTCATGATACTTCTAAGCAATGAGAAGGTTCCGCACCATAACTTGGTGGGGTCGATCCTAAGGCAAAATGGGAAAGGAAACTGATAAATGCACAATGCAGGCGGAAAAACCTAACCTATATGCCAGTTTTGAGAACCAATACCTGTCAGAACGGACCAACCATAAACTTCCAAAGGCGAAATCTTCCAAGTTCTGTAAACATAAATAGGAACACTAGACAGGAAGTTAATACATCCCACATATAAACTCCATATAAAATCTTTGTGTTATAGGATACAAAAATTGAAAATGTGTACCTCATATATACAATATGGTACAGGGAACCACGCAGCCTTGCGGCTTACGCATAATAGTTCTGCTGAACAAACCCCTTGCAGGGTTCAGGCCAAGGGCTCCTTTGGTAGTCATAACTCAGGGCTTCAAAGAGTTCCTCCTATGAAGGCAAAGCAAGATCTGAGAAATCATGAGAACTACAAGGATTAAAAGAGGGAATTAAAGGGTCCCATGTCCCTATAGGATGAATCTCTCGGTCAACTGTCGGGACCAAGTCCCAAGAAGGAGAATAATAAGTCAAAGGATCCTTCTCAGAAGAAATTGAACATTGAGGACTCAATGCCACATAATTCACCCGTGGCGGGGTAGAGTCTACTTGAACACTTGGAACAAACCAAGGGGCATTTTGCTGTAAAGTAGAATTAGGGTGGTGATTATCAGATGCAAGCTGATCAATAGTGACAATATTCCCATTATGAGGAAAGCACATTACTCGAAAGAGTGAAGACACCACAGCATTCATAGCATAGACATAATCATGCCCAAGTAGCATATTAAAGTCTAAAGGGCTATCAACCACCATCATATCGATTAAGACAGTCTTCCCACCTAAAGTGATAGGCACTTGAGGAAGAACACCCATAGATTCACCAGGTCTTCTATCATAGGCTAACAACTGACTCTGAGCTGTCAACAACTTTGGGGAACCCAAAGGTTTCCAAGTCAAAGAGGATATAATACTTGTAGAGGATCCTTCATCCACCATACATCGATAGACATTTGTGGAATTCACTCTGACCTTTATTTGGAAAGGTGCAGCGGAAGGAAGACGAGGCTCAACAAGACTACCCCAATCAAAGGAAACACTCTTAGCACTTGGAGGGGGAACATTCGAAGTAACCGGAATTCCCCCTATACTAGAAGACTCTGTACTAGAGATCAAACAAACTCTTTTGTTAGGCACTTCACCCCCCAAAAGAGGAGTGTAATCGGCCAGCGATTGCACTGGCTTTACCACATTTTCAACCAATGGTTGATGGGATTGATGAGAAACCATATCAGATCTAGGAGTAGAAGTACTTTCAGACTCGGACCATATCCTTCGAACCTCTGGAATACCAGGGCATAAATGAGTAAGATGGTCTCCCTTGCATATCTTACAAGGGAACTTAGGTTTAAAACTTCTACGTCCAGGTTTCTTATCAACCTCCATTCCGCCAACATGTCTAGCAGTGGTTTGCGGAGAGTCCTGAACATGACTTGCAGAGGTCGGTGACTCTTTGCTAGTATGACTCGCATTGACTAGACTCATGCCCCCAGCATGACTTGCAGCGGCTGAAGACTCATCTCCAACATGACTCGCAGAGGTTGAAAATGAAGTGCTAGTGTGACTTGCAGTGACTAGACTTGTGCCCCCAGCATGACTTGCCGTGGCTGAAGGCTCATCTCCAACATGACTCGCAGAGGTTGAAGATGAAAGGATAGAATTATTCTTCTTCTCTGACTTCCTTTTTCTCCTCTTTTTAGAATTCTTGTTACAAGAAGGAGGAGAAGAAGGAATCCCAAATTTCTCTTTGAAAGAAGATGAACAATTAGCACCCATGTGATGCCCTTGAAATAAAGCATTCAACTAAGAAGCTTCAAGAGCATTCAGAATATTCGGAGTGGACCACAACCAAACGGGTAGTCCAACATTCAACCCAGGAATATTCAAAGTGGCCATCAAGGGAGTACCAACGTTTCCAAAGAAAGGAAAAGCACAAGGATCCCCTTTTGGAAGGGTACCTTGGTTGGTTTCCACAGGAATATTGGCCATATCTAACTGATCCAAAGACCCTTTCCCTTGCGGGAATATAGAAATAACTCTTCAAAGAATATGGATAAGCAATCAAAACCTTTGTCCTTGAGGAGGCAACTCCACAACTTCCGAAAGAACGACCAAAAGCCTTTCAAGATCGGTAGAGCGGTAAGCCAGTCACTCAGACCACAAAGTCCAAATGTGACTAGACAAAAATACCTAAAGCCAACTATATACAAGGAGCAAAGAGCACACACTATAAAGTCCCTAAAGATACAACCAGTCAAAGAACTTCCAAGTATTTCCGCTCCGGGTGATTAGGACCGGACACCAAAATACGAGAAAGTGAATCAAGGGGCCTTCCGAAGATAGTCTGGGATAATGACGGCCCAGCCCTATCAGCGAAGGTAACAGAGGAAGTTACGCTGACCTCCTAACAATAGCCTGCGCCGGTGCAATCCCCCAAGCTTCGCAAGGGTGCCCTCCAGTAGTACTGTTGAGAGTGATACAATGTCGACCTCAGGTGCCACGGGATTCCCCTCCGCAGCCACCTATGCAGATCCCTAGGAGAGGAAACTATGGATACCAAATCGTCGCAGAAGCCAGGAGGAACAGTCGTGAGGTAAGTTCGGACAAGTAGGAGAGGGGGTATCTCTCTTCCCTGTCTTCACAGACCCTCGTGCTTAAATCCCATATCCGGAGCTTTCCTGGTCTTCCTAACACGATTGGATTTACTCTCGTTAATCAGACTCTTATGTTTGACATTTTATGTGGCCTTGGAGAGTTAACTCTCCACACGCCTAATCCAAGGTGCTAAAATCCTAAACTTGTTGGTGTAACTGACTAAAACAAAAAGGTTCTAGTGGATTTTAATTTAGCGCTTGATTTTATTAGGCTGTTCTTTAAGTCACCAGGTAATGGAGATGAAACTTGTGGTGGTTTTATGGACGCAAAAGAAATTAATAAAACTTAGCTACATGCACATGCACTTTTTGTTTTCGATGAAGAGCAATTTCTATGAGGTTCAGAGGTACTTCAAATTAAACAAAGTTTTTTTCTTTCTTTTCAAACTCCACACTCACAAAAGCTAACAAAACTATGCATGCCTAAAAAGGGGATGCAAAGCTATGCTAATGCAAGAACTATATGTGAATGCAAGAGTTTAAGACTACTCTGCAAACAAAGAAGGAAAGTTGCTCACTTATCAAATTTGTCTTGCCACTAAAATGCTTAGATAGAATATGATGTGCTACCAATCATTTCGTCCAAACAATAAAAACAAGTTTTAAGATAAAAACAAAGCACTTTCACTTCCCAAAAAAGGAAATCAAATGAAAAGCAAGTTTAAGAAAGCAAAACTCAAAACTTTCAAAAGATTTTCTTTCAATCAAACCAAAAAGTCTTTTTCAAAGGAAAGCTCTCAAAAATACTGACACCAATGATTGATAAATAGGCAACCAAACACTTTTGTGAATTGACACCTTTCAAATGATGAAAACTCAACAAAAATAAATGTGTTTGAAATCGCTTTTGACAATCAGAAGCAGCAATGAAAGTCCAAAAGATCAAAAGACAAGTTTCAAGAAAATGGTAACAAACAACTTTCCCGAAACGAAGGAGAAAATGGTCACAAAAATGATTTCGTTAAGCAAACAAAAGTGTCATCAAAGCAAAAATGGACACAAAGATTGAACCCAATCTTCCTACTCTACCAAAATAGAGCAATCAAGATTCTTAAATAGAAATCTTGTGTGTCAAAAAATCAATGACGCTTGCAATCAACGAAAACAAGACTAATACTCCTTATGACTAGAGAGAGTTCAGAACAAGATGCCCCTTGTTAAACAGAGAACTGTTACTGAAAAGTGACTGCTCGACGCTGACCCAAACCACCAGACAAACATTCAGCAAAAAGAAAATTTATAAATCTTGAAATTTATGTAATATACACGCCTGCAATTAAGTGCAGAATGCGTGTACACGCGACTGTAACTAAGGAAACCTGCGTATACGCGGGTTCACTTAGTGCAACTTGCGTATATACGCTTATGTAATCCAGGAAAAGAGCGTATCTGAAGTCTTTCAAGAAAAATAAAAATAACACCGACTGAAAAACTGGAAAAGCTTGGAGTTCAAGAAAAGATCAGACAGTCAGAGCCAACAAACAGAGGGGCTGAGCCTTGATTGGCTTGAAGACTACCCAAACTAGGAACAACAAGAGTGTTGTCCCCAGCGGAGTCGCCAATTCTGGTTGAAGGGAAAGTACCCCTAGGGTCCTTTGGGCTAAGACTCTACCAGACTGAAAATTGCTTATTCAAAGAAACACACACACAGCCAGCATTTTTACTTTTAAGCAAATTCTAATGTTAAGGGTACGTACCTAAGGTCCTACGTTCGA
Source organism: Pinus tabuliformis (assembly GCA_031772625.1). Taxonomy (NCBI): domain Eukaryota; kingdom Viridiplantae; phylum Streptophyta; class Pinopsida; order Pinales; family Pinaceae; genus Pinus; species Pinus tabuliformis. Next base: position 310,185,732 of record CM062819.1, on the reverse strand, counting down.
GACGACCTTTAGGGTCCAAACCCTTCTTGGAGTTCCCTTCTTCTTCCTTTGACCTGCAAGACAAACAAATCAAAGAACACAATAGTACATGTACAAATACTTATGTATAAACCATCTTTATGCTATAAAGTTAGTTATAAAAATCTTTAAGTAACCACTTGCATAAGAATTCAAAACAAGAATCTCATAAGCATAAAGAAAGATTGTTTCGGGAACAAAGACGTGTTTCTTTATATATGAAGGCAAATAAAGTACATAAAACGGAAAGATATCACCTGAACACCTTCAGCAGGCTCCAAGCAAAGCTTCCTCCCGGATTCGTTCCAGCCTCAAGCCTCCAACAAGAGCTCCTTCCAAGTCTTACTCAATGATGATATCAAGGATGAATGATCACCAATACACATGGAAACAAGGGTTTCCTATGCAGAATGGGGGAAGTGCAGAAAGCACCAAGGACTTCAGACCTGGTCTAAGGGGAAAATATCAGCATAATAATCTTGCTCTCATCTCTCTCTCCCTTTGGCCTTCCCTTTGATGTCTTTTTATACCATCTCCAAAGTAGTTTTTTAGTTAGGAGTTGGTTGGGAACAGTTGGGCCACGGGCACTAACAGGTGATCCAGCAAGTAAAACCCGCGATCACCGCCCGAAAATAAGGAATTATATATTTTTTTAAGTGTTTTAATACATACACGCGGGTTGGGTATACACAGACCCGCGTGTACACGCGTTTAACTCAGGGCAATGTCGCGTATAGGGAATAAAACACTGTTTTTTAAATTTTTGGACCAGGTCTGGAAGGAGGGGTTGCCCTAGGCCATGAGTGCAGCATCACAAACCATAAGAGTGAGATTTGGAGCTATAACACAGTCAACATTGAACAACCATTTGAGCAATGGGGATTGGATATCATTGGGGAAATTACTCCTCATTCTTCCAAATAGCATAAGCATATCCTTACTGCCACTGATTATTTTACTAAATGGGTTGAAGCAATTCCTTTGAAGACAACAAATTCTGAGGCAATCATTGAATTCATAGATCAATTCATCATTACTAGGTTTGGTGTCCCAAATGCTCTTGTTTTTGATAATGCATCTTACTTTTCAGGCAATGCTATGTTTGATTTCGCTATTAAAAGAGGATTAAATTAAAATATTCTGCTAATTACTATCCTCAGGGTAATGGTTTAGCAGAGTCTACAAATAAAAATCTGATTAAAATTATTAAGCGAACTATCGAACAGAATCATAAAACATGGCACAAATCCTTAATATTCACACTATGGGCTAATAGGATAACACAAAAGGCTTCCATAGGATCTTCTCCGTTCAACCTTGTATATGGAAAAGAAGCAGTACTACCAACAAATCTTGTTCTTCCTTCTCTAGCCCTAGTGCAATTTATTGAGGAAAACCCTTCTTCTTCTATTCAACTTAGACATGACCAAATTCTAAAATTAGAAGAGGAAAGAGAAAAAGCCAAGCTTATTCATGCAAAACATCAGCAAATCATCAAGTCATCCTTTGATTCAGTCTCATCCGGTTCAAAACAATTTCAAGTTGGTGATTTAGTTCTGAAATGGGACAAAGCCCATGAAGATAAGGGAAAACACACCAAGTTTGAGAAGATGTGGCTTGGGCCATTTCAGATTTGTGAGAAGATAGGCCATTCGACCTTCATATTACAAGATTTATCAGGTTTGAGAGATTCTCTCCCTGTTAATGGCCTTATCTTAAAGAAATTTTTCAATTGAGAAGGTAAGCCCTTCTCCTTTTTAATAGAATTTTGTAGTTTGTAGGACCATTAGAAAATAAAGTTGTAAGGTATCTTCCATTGACCTTTTCTGTACTTAAAATTTGCTCAACAGAAGTAGTGATGATATTTACTTTTAAAATAATAGAAGTCTTAGATAAGAGGAACAATTTCTAGGAAACTAGGTATAGTTGCATTCTGAAACCACACTTCAATTTTTGTGAACTCTTCCCAAAGTTTAGAAGTATTGTAAATCATTTTCTGTTTTCAAATTGGTCACAAAAGGTTATCAATATCAAAACAAAAACTAATCCAATTTTAGCATCTTCAACTCTTACCCTGTCATCCATTTACTCTTAAGGAGAAAATTGTCCATCCCATTCACCAAAGTTTATGGTTACTCAGAGTGTAATTTTAAAATATTTGATATAAATGATAAGAGGTCTTATTACAAGCCTGCATACCATGATCATCGGGAAATAGTTTAACCGACATTACCAATACTGCATACCATAACAGGGTAATGGCTTAGAATTATAAGACAAGGGGTCTCATCACGAGCCAGCTTGTTCGGTTAAATTACTACCAGTGAATGGCATTGTCAAACAGCTGGCCACCAAACCAGGACAATGGCTTTTTATCTTAGCAATAACAGAAAAGGAAAGGAAATACAAAATATGAAAACATGTTTTGAATTCATTCTGTTAATCACACTCTTAAATGGATGGGATAATGGACAATAATATGGTTAAAAGGTATCCCTGTCGAAACTATGAACGTTTGTTGGCAGCAGAGGCTCTACCTATGACAGACGAGTTAACCATAAAAGCTGATTTGGAAAGATTTTCTGTTTTATTATTATAAACCAATAGAGGCCTATTTAAAACTTAGAATGTATCTAATTTTAAATAAGAGAGGAAATTAGCAAAGATAGTTTCATTTTACTCGGAATACGTATATACCTAGTTATATTAGAATTTTCCCCTTTGATTAGAACTCTATTTTGAAAAAGTTTAAGTATTTCCATACTTTTCAGAGATAACTGTTTCTTCCAGCGAATCGCCAATTGTTGTGCTCTACAACAACCCCCCATTTCATATCATTTTTATTCACAAAACTATCATATGAAATGGGTCCCTTTTAGTTTTGATTGGTATCAACTTTGTATTATTCAAATAGGTTCGAAAACAAAATGAAAACATTACAAAAAACCTTTTTGACAAACCAATTTTGGTCTTATAATATAAATAATCAATCTTTTATCATTGCGATAAAGCGATCACAAGATCGCATATCGCAATGGCAAAGGAGGCATAACTTAAAAACCCATTGGTTTGCTCCGACGCGATAACATGCATTAGCCTATCGGACATCGGCAATCATAAGTTCCCATAATTAAAGTGCATTTAGATCCGATGCGATGTGATATCACTATCGGCGATCGGCAATATAGCATGCATGCTTTTAAAGCGCCTTTAGATCCGATGCAATGCGACAAACTCCCGTTCGCTCCGATGCGATGCGATATCGCTATTGGCGATCGGTGATATACCATGCATGCTTTTTAAAGTGCCCATACTCCCAATGCGATGCGATGCGATATCACTATCGGCGATCGGGGATTTCAAAAGGTGTCAATATAATGATTTAAGTTTTTCCTCGACGCCCGATTGCGATAAAGCCAAAAGCACAAACTTCAAAAATCCGTTCAAGCAGAGGGATATTACGATTAATTCGTATTAAAGGCCTTATCTTTCAAACAGTGATTTACCTGTGCTCAACCGCCAAAACATCCAAGGCACGCTTAAACAAATCATTCGGCCGATTAATGATATGATGGGCATTTAAAGGATTGGCAGGTTTTAACGGCCATTTAATGAAATAGTAAGTCTAAAAATCTTCTCATAGATTGTATCCGCGGCCACTTTTAAGTTAATCCCTCATCATGCATTGATCAATATATCTCATTCGTATTTGGTTTTCGCTACCAATTCTCTGTGTTACGCTTATTTCCACTACTGTGCAGAATTCTTCCGAAGTAATAGATTCAAGCAGAATGGGGAAGAAGTCTAAGAAAACCGCAATCGCTACCACTGATCCAGCAAATAAAAAGAAAGGATTAATATCTGATACTACATGTTTAGGACTTGCCAAGACCACTTGGAAAAGTACCTATAATTTGATCGAAGCCGAAGAACCAAAGGTGACATCAGTACAAGCTACAACGGGTTCCAGTAAAAAATCTGATGGTACTTTGAAAGACTTGGTCGACTCTTTCCTTCATCAGATAGCGGCTCGGGAAAAAATTCTCCCATATACGGATGTAGTAAAGTGGGCAATTGAGGAAATCCCAATCACTGACAGAACTTTCTGTACCAGAGATGGGAGGGTCTTCGGTTCATTCAAGGTCGATGATTTGAGGCAAATGTATCATTTGTCTGAGCCAGAGAAGCAGTACAACAAGGCATTTCTGGAGAAATTCCGAAGTGAGAACGAAACTGAATCCGAACCCATTCGGGATTGGAGGCAAAATCCGGTGAAACACAAGCATGAAACTTCCGGTAAGTATTCTGTTGATTCCCTATGTTCTCCTTACTGTTATGCTGGGATAATGATGTGTAGATTGTGGGGGTTGCACGATTCCGCTAATTTCACTATAGAAATGGTTCCCTTGATGGAAGCGGCGTGTAATAGTGAGATAATGGATTGGGCAACTATACTGTCAGATAAGCTAGCAACAACAGTTCTTGAGTTTAGAACTAAAACCCGTGTCACCGAAAGGCTTATTCCCCCATTCTACTACAGTGCTTATATACTAGATACCCTGTGTTTTAATTCTGAGTTTCCTGTACTCGGCTGGAGGTGGACTCCACAAGACCCCACGCCTATTCACATATACCATCAGAAATTGTGGAAGACTTCCTATAAGCACCATTTGTACCAAGTCTGCAATGGTTTCATGTTACCCATTCATTATTCTATTTTTAATAAACCTGCTCCCAAGATTTCTTACCAAGCAGGGATTGATTTAACATCAATAGGAAGATGGTTCGGAGAGGAGAAATGTACTTATATAATAATTTTCGGCAGCCAAGCCGAACCTCATGTTCTTCCTTTGTACATACCTGATAAACTACTATCAAGGGAGATAGCTTATCAGATTATTGCCGAAGGAGTTACACAAACTCTGAAGAAAAATAAGAAGCAGGTCTGGCCCTCCTTTCCTCTCAGATGTGGTTTCTACACTTTGCATGATTTCAAACATGCAGAAAAAGAAGCTACAAAAATGAAATCATTAACTCTAGCGACTCTCCCAGGTAAGCGATTTGATACCAACAAAGTCGCCTATAATGCACTTGGACAGGCTAAATTGACAAAGTGTGATGATGTAGAAGATAAATTTGATGACCTGTTCTCTTCGGCTGAATCAATGTATCAAGTTAGATTGCTGGCCATAATGGAATACAAAGATGAAGGGTTTGTTGAATTCAACAGACTCAGAGAACAGAGGTTGCAAACTTTGCCTCTGGATCTGTTAGCAACAGCCCCAACAACAAGACCAAGCGAGCCTGAACAGCTACATTCAAAGGAACCGCCGGTTACAACAGAAAAACAGGAGAAAGTGCAAGAGGAAAGCCAAACTAAAGAGCAAGAACAGAGCACCATAGAGGTGAATGTGGATACTCAAATTGATCCCAAATTGCTCCAGGAATGGCAGCAATTTGATTCAATTATCAGTAGTCTTGAATGTTCAAAGGACACCGAAACTTCGAAAGCGACAGATACACAGGAAACCACTTCACAACAGGTTCCAAGTGGAACCAGCGGCCTACCCAGTTCAAAGGAAGTAGAAATAATCCCAAAGGACCCCTCTGATAAAATTATTTTGCATATAGAAGAAATTCCTCCCTTGGATGTCTTCTATAGCCCAAAGCACAAAGCTATGGTAAAACGACAGAGGAAGAGAAGAAGGACTGATCAACCTTCCCTTTTCCCAGAACAGACGGTCACGGGCAATGTGGTTTGGAAGGAGGAAGTCGACTCCTCTGATGACCTAACAAAGCTATCACAATATGCTGGAGCCTATTCGGCAGCAACAATAGACAAGGCATCAGAGGTGAGTCTTTATTAAAAATGAAAGACCAGGAAATCTTTTTATTGCAAGCACAACTAACAGAAGCACAACAGAAAGAGGAGCAGGTAGAACATCAATTGTTAACACAACAACGAATAAATAATCAATTAACTCAACAATTGCGAGAAGAGAAATAAAGGATTGATCACAGCGCAGTCCAGAAGCAGAAAGAGTTGTTTGAGGCCTTGGCACAACTGAGGGCAGCAAATGAACAAATGTTGAAGACAAAAGATGAGCAGATTGCTCAACTATCAGCGCAGCTTGAAAAGACAAAGGATCTTCCACAGATAGCTGAATTCAGAGTAGAGGCATTACAGATAAATAAGGCGTTAATAGCACAGATTAAGCTTTTATGTCAACAAATCGCCCAGGCGGAACCACTATGCGAATTGACGGCATCAATAAGTGAAAAAACAGAAAAGGCTAGAACAGAATTGGATCAAGCTGAAGAAACATTAACTGAATTTCTTGACTGGCAAGATACCGATCAGGGACAAGCGGCAAATTTACCAAGAATTTTGGAGTCACATAAAGAAATATTGTTTACAGAATGGCAGTCCCAGTTAATGAAAGCAGAGAGGGCAATTTCAAGATGCAAATCAACCACAAGTAATTTGGTTGAATTGGTTAATAATACTCTCTACTTTTCAAACATGATTTCCCAATGCACTCTAGGTAAATTGACAGCGATGAAAACATTGGCGCAGTCATGTTATCCAGATCTAGAGGAAAAGGGGAGATTAATTGCTGGAATTAACAGTTTAACATGGCACACCTATTGGTTCTTTTTGGTAAAACCACACAGTCAAAGAGCCGCCCTCAAATTCCTTACAGATGCAATCGGGTATATTATCCTCGATATTCAGGATGCCACCTATGCCGCCCAGCTTAACTCTCGCCTCAACAGACCGCCCGAAGTGGAGCCGATGCTTGCAATAAGTCAGCTCAAGTTTAAAGGCAAACAACCTACTTGATGATTCATGCCGCCGACTGCCAGGTTGCTGAGAAGAATATGTTCAAGGTCATTTGATACCAATTAAGTAGGATTTCAGTTTCATAGATAGTTAGTTTAATTTATTATTTATAGACCCTTTCATTGTTTTGGAAAGGGTCGTAAATTTTTGTACTTGACTTAAAACGTGAATTTTAACTATTGTACTTCAGGCATATTCTTTTATAAAACTGGACCAATCATTCTGGTTTTGGCAAAGAAGCTTTTATGCAAATGTGCACTATTGTCTTTGTTTGAAAGTATTTCTGCGTTAGAGGAAGAATTTTGAATAGCGATTGATATTGGAGAGTGACTCGCAGCTCATATGGTACTATTATCTATGTCTGAATCCATTCTTTTTATATGAATTGTTATTTGATCGCCTTTGCTATTATCGAATATATGTATGTGTTTTAACAACATTTCTTTATTCCCTCCACTATTGGATGCTTATGGTAATGCTTTTCTTTTAATCATATATGTATTGATGATATAAATGATGAGTGTAGAAATACTGCGTTAATCACCTTGTTTAACTATTTAAGCAAAGTAATCCTTGAATGAGTAAATGTCCATGTTTATTAGATGGAGTCATCTACATGCCTGTTAATAAACATAGATCACCAAGCGCTACACTTCAAAGTAGAATAGTTCCCGGGATTAGTAGTAGTTCTTTTCATTTCGCTGATAAATTAAGTTATTCGCCTATCATTAGATTAGTCAATCAATCATTCATTCATCCCATTTATTCATTGTTGGGAAACTAGTCCCATTATCCCCAGTCGGAGCCACCATTCCAAACGGAAAAGGAGCTGTATTAAGGTCCAGACCGGGTGGTTATCCCCCAATGTTGATACAACGATTTTTGGGGCATCAACACACTCACAACTATAAAGACAGAAGTGTTGTTGCCCCTAGGCTTTGGATGATATAGCTCTTTTTCCATTTCTGGCTTTACTCCTATAATACTTTTCACATAAATCAGAAATTTCTTCGAAAGGTAAAGTGGAAATATCACCTTTGCCCATCAAATTAAGATCATCTAAGTATTCCTCTCGAATTCCCTTCAAAAATATTGTTTGAATTAGATCAAGGGACATGGTTCTATGCTTTGATTTTTGTAAATTGTAAACAAATCGTTCCAAATACTCCTCTAAATTTTCATCCTCTTGTTGATTCATTCTAAAGATATCATCTTTAGAATCTTTTGATCTACAATAAGGTTGATATTTCTTTAGGAATATTTTTCTCATGCCATCCCAATCAGTTATTGCATGTTCACCAAGTCCCATGAACCATCTTAATGTTGATGCTTTCAATGTTGCTGGGAAGAGTCTAAGCCTATGGGAATCATCTGTGTAACCATATGTTCCGCATACTATGTCAAATTTTGGTAACACAGATGGAGGTATGTTTTTCATTTTTATTTCCTCATCATAATGTCCTGCTTCTTGAATAGGAAATTTAAGTGTGATAGCAAATACACTAAAGGTCATAAGTGTGCTGAGAAGAAATTATTCTACATAGATTGTGAAGAGGAAGAAGAAAAGGAGCAAGAAAGGTCAAAATAAGAGGATATACTCCAGGAACAAAGCCTAGATGAAGAACAAATAAATCCGACCATATCTTGTAATGCATTGGCAGGAATCACCACTCCTAAAACCATCAAGATAGAAGGACAAATCAAGAAGAAAAAGGTAATACTGTTGATTGATTCAGGAAGAACCCACAATTTTATTCATAGTAAGGTAGCAAAAGAATTGAATTGCTTCCTATATCTAGCACCAGAGTGTCAAGTGATGATTGCAAATGGAGGAACAATAAATTGCTCTGGAAAGTGCCATAATATCAAGCTATCCATGGGAGAATATGTATTGACTAGCCCAATGCTTTCCATTCCAATGGGAGGTGCTGATGTTGTACTAGGAGTCCAATGGATGCAATCCTTGGTTACAATAGCTTTTAATTTTCAAGAACTTTTCATCAAATTTTCTATGGAGGGAAAGGAAGTTGAATTAAGGGGTATTGCAGGGAAACCAGGAAAGACAATCAGCTCTAATGGTATGACAAAGCTTCTAAAAAATGAGCAAAGAGGTGTAATTGCACAATTATGTTCGCTAGATGTTTCCACATCGGAATCATCAATTTCTCCAGATCTCCAAAAAGTCTCGGACAATCATTCCAAGGTATTTGAGACTCCCAAAGGTCTCCCACCTATGCGTGATCATGATCATGCTATTCATCTGATTCCAGGAAGTGTTCCTCCAAACATCAGGCCGTATAGATATCCCTATGTCCAAAAGAGTGAAATTGAACATATGGTTGCAGAAATTCTAGAGGCTGGTATAATTCAACCGAGTCAAAGTTCTTTCTCTGCTCTAGTAGTATTGGTGCATAAGAAGGATGGATCATGGCACATGTGTCCAGATTATAGGGAGCTCAACAAGCTCACTATTAAAGATAAGTTCCCCATTCCTATCATTGATGAATTACTGGATGAATTGCATGGATCAATTTACTTCACCAAGTTGGATCTTCGTTCAGGATATCATCAAATCATAATGAAGTTTGAATACATTCTAAAAATAGCATTTAGAACTCATGAGGGTCATTATGAATTTTTGGTCATGCCTTTTGGCCTTATTAATGTACCTTCAACATTTCAAGGTTTGATGAATTCAATTTTCAAACCATTCCTTAGAAAATTTGTGTTAGTATTTTTTGATGATATACTAATCTACAACAAGTCTTGGAAGGATCATGTTGAACATGTTGACAGGGTGCTACAACTATTGGAGGAGAAACAATTATATGCAAAAAGATCCAAATGTTTCTTTAGAGTCCAGGAGGTGGAATATCTGGGTCATATTGTATCTCATGAAGGATTTAAGGTAGACCCTAGCGAAACTAAAGCCATTAAGGAATGGAAAATCCCCACATCCATAAAGCATCTGCGAGGATTTCTCGGGTTGACAGGGTATTATCGCATGTTTGTTAAGAATTATGGGAGAATAGCAGCACCTCTAACAACATTATTGAAGAAAGATGCATTTTCATGGACTCCGGAAGCAACAAAGGCCTTTGAACATTTTAAAGAGGCAATGTGCCAAGCACCGGTCTTAGCTACACCGGACTTCACAAAAACCTTTATTGTGGAATGTGATGCTTCAGGAAATAGAATTGGTGCTGTTCTAATGCAAGATGAAAGACCCATTGCTTTTGAAAGTCGTCCAATCAAGGGAAAGTTTTTAAGCAAAGCTATTTATGAGAAGGAAATGTTGGCAATACTCCATGCACTTAAGAAATGGTGACCCTACCTAATGGGAAGACACTTCAAGGTAAAAACGGATCATGATAGCCTTAAATACTTTTTAGAACAAATATTATCCTCTGAAAAGCAACAAAAGTGGGTCACAAAGATGTTGGGTTATGACTTTGAAATCATCTACAAAAAAGGGAAGCAAAATGTGGTGGCAGATGCACTCTCAAGAAAGGATGAGGATGTGGAAGCATTGTTGTGCGCCATTTCTATTATCCAACCAGATTGGATAAATGAAGCAAGGGAGGAATGGAAGAATGATGAAGAAGTGTGGGCACTTATTCGAAAGTTACAACAAGTTTCCAGTACGTCTGATACATTTAGCTGGCAAAATGATTCGTTATGGTACAAAGATCGCTTATACCTCTGTAAGAATTCCCAGCTAAAACAAAAGATTCTTATGGAATTGCACACTTCTCCCTTAGGAGGGCACTCAGGATTTTTAAAAACTTACCACAGGGTTAAGAAGGAATTTTTTTGGGATGGCTTTAAATCAGATATTCAAAAGTTTGTGGCGGAATGTTTGGTTTGCCAACAAAATAAAGTTGAAACAATTAAGACACCGGGTCTATTACAACCTTTATCCATTCCAAGCCAACGTTGGGGGGAGGTTTCAATGGATTTTATCACAGGTTTACCCAAGTCTGAGGGAAAGAGTGTCATCATGGTGGTAGTTGATAGAATTACCAAGTATGCACACTTTTGTGCATTATCACATCCATTTAAAGCCAGTACAGTTTCTACTGCATTTATGGAAACAATTCAAAAGCTACATGGAAAACCAAAGATTATTGTAAGTGACAGAGATCCCATTTTCACTGGAAATTTTTGGACATAATTATTTTCTTGTCTTGGTACTCAGTTAGCTCATAGTTCATCTTATCATCCTCAATCTGATGGGCAAACTGAGATAGTAAACAAATGTTTGGAAGGATATCTTCGTTGCTTTGTATCTGATAAACAGACACAATGGGTCAAATGGTTGCCTCTGGCTGAATGGTGGTATAACACTTCCTTCCATACAGCAACAAAAATGACCCCATTTATGGCACTTTATGGGTATCAACCACCATCCATCACATCATATTTAAGAGAAAATTCTAAGGTTCAGGCAGTGGAACATCACATTGAACATAAACAACAAGTCCTCCAACTCTTAAAGGATAACCTCGTGTTGGTACAAAATAGAATGAAACAACAGGCAGATCAACATCGCAATGAAAGAAGTTTTGATGTAGATGATTGGGTATTCCTACAGCTACAACCATATAAGAAAATGTCCCTCAAGCAAGCTAAGAAGGATAATAAATTATCACCAAATTATTATGGTCCGTACAAGGTGTTGCAAAATATTGGTACTATGGCATACAAATTGGAGCTTCATGCAGCTTCTCTATTGCACCTAGTTTTCCATGTTTCATGTTTAAAGAAGGTTATAGGCGACAAGCTCCCAGTTCAAACAATATTGCCAGAACTTGAAAAGGAAGGAAAAACTATATTGGAACCCGAAGCAGTCACAGAAACAAGAACTCGACAGCTACGAAATCGATCAATTTTAGAGTATCTTATCAAGTGGAAGAACTTATCCGCTGAAGATTCCACATGGGAGGATGATAATTTTATGCAGAAGTATCCAGAACTACTCAAGCATTGAGGGCAACTCTTTTTTGAAGGAGAGGGGCATGTTGGGTCCCCATAATACTAGTGATTACCCCATTACTATTGTAGTTATACCCCTTATTAATATTGTTGTGCCCCTATTGCCCCCATATTGTTATTACTGTGCCCCATAGAGTCCCTCTATTGTTATTTTTGTGGCTTTATATTATTATTGTTAGGTCGGCTAGATTATATTGTGACTCCTTAGACTCCTATATATAGAAAGGAGGTTTTTTCATTTGAATCATCCAAGAATTGTTCATTTATGTAATGTAATTGAGGTTGCTCCCTCGAAGAGGCTGAATTCTAAGGCGTGGATCTATCTTTTCTTGAGCTGGTTTCATAACAACGTAGTAGGAATTAGAAAATAAAAATGGGCTAAGGTGTGATAGAGAAATGTAAATGATCATATAGAAATAGGCAAAGTGATAATGAGGTGAGTATTTAGGGAATATTACAAAGGTTATGGGTATAAGGATTTTTGAAATTGATAACAAGCAATAATAATTATCATTTTTAACACTAAAATAATTTAAGAATTTTAAATGTTAAATGTTAAAAATAAAAATTTCAACAATGCATTACACTTGTTGGTTGACAAAATGCTGATTTGGCTTGCACAGGTATGACTGATCTGTTGGTACAGGTATGACTGATCTTCATTTTCTAAAACAGGTCCCTTTGAAATGAAATTGAATATAACAGGCCCCTTTCAAATCTGAAGAACCATGTTTGTGAAGCTTCGTTTATCCTTGGTGTTGATGTAGCCTTGATTATAATTATGATGATAAGAAACCTTTGTAAACTTTGTTGAAGTAGCCTGATGTATCTTTAATGCAGTCTTTAACAGGTCCCTCTGATATTGGTGATGTTGACATAGCCTTCTGAACAGGTCCCTCTGATATTGATAACGTTGACATAGTCTTCTGAACAAGTCCCGCTGCATCTCTCATTGCTTGAACAGGTCCCTCACTATTTCTTCAATGTTGACATAGTCTTCTGAACAGGTCCCACTGCATATCTCATTGCTTGAACAGGTCCCTCTAATTAGAACAAAAACAACTCTTTTATTGAAATACTGAATTACTGAAACAAATTCCTTGAAGATTTAAAAATGAGGAGATGAGATAGGGAAAAACCACTGTTTCTTCTCCCCCACTAAGTCTTTGACTTGTCCTCAAGTCATTATTGAATTGCTAAAAAACAGTAAACAAGTAGAACAAATAATTCTTACCAGCCAAGTGATTGGTTTTCTAGTAAGAATTCGGGTTTAGAGTGTTCCAGAGTCTGGTTTTCACATCTAAACCATTATTATTTTTGTTTAATTTTTAATTTTTAATTTTGTATTTTTCTTTTACTGTTTTTATATTTTTATTATGTTTTTTTTTTAAGAAAGAAATTGAATTAACTAAGGTAGAGATATCACAGCTGTAGGCTATAATATCTCAACCTCCCTTTGCTGAGATACAGTTTGAATAAAATCTTCCTTGCTGACGGGCTTATGATAGAGTTTCAACCTATGTCCATTGACAATAAAGGTGTTGCCTTCTCCATCAATTGTAGTAAGCTTGATTGGTCCATTTTCATATACTTGACTATTCATATGGGCCCATCCAATAGGTTGTAAATTTGGCTTTATGATCACTGAATTTAGAGTCAAAGAGTAAAGCCCAGTCTCCTTCTTTGAACTGTTTCTTTTTTATGTGTGCATCATGCCACTGCTTTCTTTATTTCTGTATTAGGATTGCTCTCTCCTCTGCTTGCTGCCTCATTTCATCCAACTGGTTCAATTGCATAATTCTCTCTTTTTGTGCTTCATTGTGATAAATTCCTAAATCTGCAACCATCTTATAAGTATGTATTTGAAATTCAATAGGAAGCATTACCTATTTTCCATACACCAGCTGATATGGTGTAAATCCTGTAGTGTTTTTCCACGTGATTTTGTAAGCCCAGAGTTGCATCTTTGAGCTTCTCTTCCCAACTCTATCTCTTCATTGCTACTGTCTTAGTGATGATTCCTTCCAATAACTTATTTGTAGATTCCACCTGGCCATTGGCCTGTGGATGGTAAGGTGTACTTTTCCTGTGCTTGATTTTATATTTTTCTGTGATGTCTGGGACTAGCTTTGAAGTAAACTACTTACCTTGATCTATCACTATCTCCCTTGGTACTCCATACCAAAATTTCTTCAAAGAGGAAGTTTACCACTGTTTGTTCAGTTGCTCGGACTAGTGCTTTTGCTTCAGCCCATTTTGTCACGTAATCAATACATACTAGGATGTACTTTTTGCCTTTTGAAGTTGGATTGACGGGTCCTACAAAATCTAGAGCCCATTTTTCAAATGGCTCTAAATGTACTTGAGGCTGAAGTGGCATTTCGTCTGTAGCTATTGGTCTGCCCATTCTTTGACAGTTGTCACAATTTTTCACTTACTTCTTGGAGTCCTTGAAAATAGATGGCCAATAGTATCCAAGACTAAGAATCTTGAATGTTGTCCTTTTTGCTGCAAAACGCCCACCACACGGTTCATCATGACAAGATTTTAAAATATCGATTATTTCATCATTTCTTACACATCTTCTAATAATCATATCATAACCGGTGTAAAATAAATCTCCATTAACCCATGAATATCTAGCACTTTGTTTGATCAACCTCTTCTTTTCCTTTGGAGTGAAATATGGAGGTGTTTTTCCTGTGGACAAATAATTAGCTAAGTCAGCATACCAAGGATTCACTATTGAAATTGCAAATAAATTTTCATTTGGAAAAGAATCTTCAACCAGAACAATCTCACCTAAATTTTACAGTTTAGAAAGAAAATTTTCCACCTAATTCTCCTTACCTGGTCTATCTAACACTGTAATATTAAATTCCTGTAATAATAACAACCATCTGGTAACTCTGTTGTGGGGAAAAATGCCTATGCAAGACGATCCTATCCACCTAAGGTGTGACAGTGCCTTAGCAACAAACAGAGACAACTATTCTAGTATTCTTCCTTTATGAATTAAGAATGAAGAGAGATAGATGGACTAACCGGTGTCTTCCGTTTGTCCCTCGATCCGGTCTCTCTTCTCTTTGAGGGTTCCCAGCTACTTGCCTTCTCGCTCGCCCAGCTTCAAGAGGTTTCTGCAAGATCACAAGAAGAGAACACTACACAAGACATGGATTCATATTCATAACTAGTTCAGGATTAGAAATAAACTAAACATACTAATGCAATCATACATCAAAGATACATCAGTATATAGGAGAAACCAAGATAGCTTTATTGATGAATAACAAGGTTCAGGAAGAGATACAACCCAGAGGGCTCCAATCCAGCATCTCCTTCCCAGCAAATGGAATTCCTATCTTCACCCCCTTCAAAGCATTAAGCACCCAATAGTTCCAGTCTCAAACCAACAACAATTCTTTGCAATAACAAAATTCCCCCCTCTCTCTCATGGAGGAGATATCCATATATAGATGTTTGGAGGGAGGATGAGTCAGCTTGAGATCTGACTAGTGTCCTCTCCCTCTGTCAGTTCTTGATTCCACTTGGAGGTTCTTGCTTCCACTTGGAGATTAGGAACCTCTTACTCATCACCAGTCGAATTCACTGAGGCAAGTGTCATTGAGGAAGATTCTGGAAGCTTCCTGGGTTTTGACACCTCTTGGAATGAACTTGCCATTTGGAAATTCTCGCTCAGCGCACCTTGGTAGTGCTTCTACCTGTGTTGCAGTGCAGGTAGCCAGTGTTGGCTTTGACATTCAGCGCAGACAGCTAGTGGAGCCACTGAATTGATCCTGAATTGACTTGTTTTTGAGCAGTTTCTGGTGGAGAACTTCTGTGAATTACTGTGGTTTGTTAGCCTTGTTCCTCTAGGGGTAGGAACAACATGTTTAGGGACTTTGGATCCCTTAGATTATGGACATTTCATGCTCAATGCTGTAAGGCACAAAAATGTCTATAACTGTTTCCCCCTAAAGTATGAGGTCGTTTATCGGGTGAAATGCTTTATCAGGAGGATCCGAAGTTCATCCAATGCTGGGAGGAGACCTGTAACAAGATACAATACAATACATTATTTTTCATACTGCTTTCATGATCTAGCTGAGGCGGGCATTCCCATGCTCAGCTTTATAAATTCATTTTTCTGTACATAGAAGAGACAATCGTCTGGTGGTAGACTGATAATTTTGATGAAATTATCATCCTTTGAGTAGGATGATTATCTGCTGCAATGATGTACATGTCAATGTCTTTATTTTTCCTGAATATATATCGCAGCCCGGATGGATGAAACCAGATCCGGGGTCTTCAAACTCTTTCGATCTTCACTCTAAGTACAAGTCGATCCATGTGGGAATTGTTCTGAAGTCGAACATGGAAAGACATTGCTTGATTACCGGTCAATGAGGTAAACCATTAACAAGCGTGAGAGGAATCACCGATAATGATAATGACCCTCAAGGTACTGCAGTACAATTCACGTGGTGTGAATAAAGGACTTGGCGTCGAACACCACGCAAAATCTTTCGGTCGAAGGTCATTGATGTATACCTGTCGCCGGAAGTGAGAAACTTGCCATTGAGGCATGCAAGCTTCAAAGTACTGAAGGGGTTGTTCCTAGATCAACTTCTTGGATAATGAGCTGATGTCGACAAGAAGCGATCCGTCAAAGGAGGGCCTTAATGAATCCCACATCAATG
Organism: Pinus tabuliformis; assembly: GCA_031772625.1. NCBI lineage: Eukaryota > Viridiplantae > Streptophyta > Pinopsida > Pinales > Pinaceae > Pinus > Pinus tabuliformis. Next base: position 310,169,172 of record CM062819.1, on the reverse strand, counting down.
ACACAGAACGGAGCTAATGATTTTGATGGGGGTGAAAACGATCTGTGACATATGATTCAGGGTGGCGGTCATGAAAGGATGAAGGATGATGTACGACAGTGGATGGGACACGGTCGAATTTTCTGAACGACTTCTCTTGAACATATGGCGACACTGATGCGATGGATTGGTAGCATTACCCCAAATATGGATGGTATGGCGAGACCATGGATGTGACCAGTGAATGAAACAACCCAACCTGATTGTGGTACGGAGGAAAAGTGTCATGTTCAAGAGCAACTTGCTACCATCAAAGTTTTCTTGAGTTTCTCCCAATTTTTCCCCAGTCATTGCTGACCAGTACCTCTTTATTTTTTTCAAGCTTGAGGAGGATAACATATGCTTGTTCTATAACTTGCCCTTCGGGCAAGCCCATCGCTATGTTTTAACGAGCCTAGCGATAGTGAAACTCGTTCTTGTCTAAAGACAAGTTTGTTGCTATTTAATGCATTTAACGAGTCTAACGACAAGGATAACTCGGTCCTTTTCATTTTTAGAGAGTCTGAAAAGGTACATAAAGTTAACTCCAAAAAGTCCTTTTTCGTCATCTAATCCCTTAGGTCTGAAAAAGTATAAAACAATACAGAAGGGATGAGTTTTCGATAGTTTTAACGAGCCGAATAAAACAAGTGCTCGATCTTTTTGTGCAATAATCCCTCAGGTCCAAAAATATTAAAATCTAGAGGAGGGATAGCACTTCCTATCCCTTTAACGAGCTGGAAGGCCAAGGACTCAACAATCTTTTCATATTGTACGAGTCAGATGAAAAGAGCTTAAAGAAGACTCGTCTTTTGAGGAACGAGTGATAAAACGGGTTAGCAGCTGATTCTAGGTACAGGTTGGAATTTTCCAATCATGGCAGTGTCACAAGGATGGCTAGTGAAATCACTCTTCGCAGTTGTTCCTCAAAATGGGTAAACAAACATATGGAGGTGAACGATCGCCCAATGGAAAAGTGGAGGTGACGGTGCAAACACGACCAAGGCTTTAATGGCTGATGATATTACATTCATTGTGGTTATTTACCGGGATAGTTCATTTTTTAAACGAGCTTAAATGCGGGTGGAAACATTTGCTCGATCTTATGTTTATTTTTTAACGAGCATGAACTATGTGCTAAAACTGCTTGGATCTTGCGTTTATTTTTTAACGAGCATGAACTGTGTGCTAAAACTGCTCGATGCGGGTTTATTTTTTTTTTAAATGAGTTTGAACCCTGTGGTAACACTGCTCATGATAATTTTGCATGCCCCCAGCATAATAACGCAAATCGAGGTGCATGCCCCCCAAGCTTCATTGCATTCAACTCGGTGGTTGGAATGAAGGTTTACCTTTGAGACTCGGAAAGGGGATTTGTTTCATTTTTTAATGAGGTTGACACAGTAAAAGAACTATCCTCATGACTCCTTGTTTCATTTTTTAACGAGGTTGACACGAGATAAGAACTGTCCTCGGAGCCCATTGTATTTACAGTATTTCTATTAGGGCGATGATCCATGCTGACAAAATGTTTAGGAATCTTCCGAATCCATTAGATATAGAAGATTTCATATTGTAGGTTTCCACTGTGGCTACTTCCGCCAGATTACTCGCAGGCGGTAGGGCAAAAGTACCCATTAAGGCAGGGTCTTTTAGGAGACCTACTCCAATGTTTTGAAGCGAATGATTGCTTCCATGGATCGTTGGAGTGCTTCCCGTAACTTGTGAATTGTCGGGGAGGAAATTTTGTTGGTCAACGACTGTAATTCCTCCTTGAAAGGGAAATGCAATCTTCCTGAAGTAGGTCGACACAACTACGGCCGTGGCATATATCCAGGGCCTTCCCAGTAGGATGTTGTAATCGAGGTTTCCATCGATTACTTCAACATCAACTTCTACTGTTTTGCCCCCCAGTTCAACTTGCAAGTTACTTAAAATCCCGTATGGAGTGTATGATCGTCCATCAAATGCTTTTAACGTCGTTGATGATTTCGACAAGGGTGGTGAGCCTAAATTTTTCCAGCAACTCATCGACATAAGACATGTAGATGCCCCCTCATCAATAATTGTTCGATGAACAGTTTTGTTGAGGGATTTCACTTGAATAAGGAAAGCTAGTTGAGCTGGTAACTGAGGGTCATATTCTTTATGATCAAAGGCCACAAGATTGGAATCCATTGGGCCAATCCCACCTATTGCTGATAATAAAGCTTGCTCCTGGGAGGGGCAATTTTGTGGTACCTCAAGTGTCGACATAGCAGACGACGATTGGGCCAAGTCCTCTACTATATTATAATTCTGTGCTACTTTGGCACGAGGATTAAATGTCGATTTGTGTACTACTCCCTTTGGCGACTTTATCATTGGTTCAGGAATGATGGGTGGCACAACTTTGGTTAAAGTTGTCGTCGAACTACTAGGTTGTTCATTAGCCTTGTTATTCGACAGCCGTGGATTCTCGTAATCTTTATTCCTTGTCAAAGCATCATTTTTCTGCCTTGAGACAGACAACATAAGCACTTGGGATCAGGAAGCATTTTGATTAGCAACCAGTTTGGTTCCCGGGCTTGGAAACGGATCAGTCAATACCGCTGGGGTTTTTGAACTCTTAAAGAGTTTCTTAACTTCAGCTATATGTGGACAATCTCTCGTCCAATGATCCTCATCGCATATATGACACCCCGCAGGGGGTTTCCTTTTTCTCCCTTTCTTTCTCTTCTTTCCCCCTGGTTGCTTTAGTTGTTTGCCCTTGTCGGTCGACATGACATTTACTTCTGAGGCAAGAAGTTCCTCATTTGGATTTTGACTAGAAATATTACAGGCCTTTTTAGATGTAGCCTTTGTCGATTTCGTATCTGTTTTGCCAATCACGCCATCGTCGGCGTGAGAGTCATTGTTTGATTTAGGAGGAGGAGGAATTGAGAATTCCAGTCTAGGGGCATCAGGTATTTTGTCGTAGAGCGTGCCAGACTGAGTATAGACCAAGTCCAGATATTGCGCACGAGCGATGACTTGCTCTTCTGTTACGACTCCCCCTTTTGCCACATCTTCCGTGATTGTAGGAAGTAAGGATTTGATAAACCATTCAGCTAATAGCTGATCGGGAACGTACGTTTTCACCATCCTACGACGACATCGCCACTCATGTATATGATCAGATATGTGAGTGGCCGTTTGTTACACTAAAAAATGTCACCATGACCACTTACAGTTAGTATGGCTCAAATCAACAGTCATGCTACCCTCTTAGGCAAGTCTTATGCCTCTGTTATCCATCTCAAACTCAAAGAAGAGAGAAAGTCTTGTAAAAAATATGTTTATCTCTGGGGTCGCAGGTTCTCTTTAGCCTCACCTGCGGGGACGCTGACCATGTTCACAAAAGGTGCGTCCTTCGACGCTCTGTATGTTAAGGGACAGGTGCGTCCTTCTGTAAAAGGCAAAATGCGCGAGTTTCATCTTAAAAAAGTTACTTGTGGTTACTTCTAGAACTTTCTAGAGGTCGGTTTGATGATTTGGATGCGCCTCCAGTTGGTTCATGTATCTCTATTAAGGGGGAACTTATCCCATCAATAAGGAAGCTATCCCACCCAAAGAGGGGGATTATCCCATTGATGGTGGACCTGAATAACCTCTTTACAGCACTATAAATAAAGACATTGAGCCAGAGGGAGGAGAGGTTGGAGCTATACATTTTCTTTGGGTAAATGCTGCAGGAATTAGGACTCCCATTTAGAACCTTGTGAGGAGAGATTGTCTTTGCTTGATTTTACTTGGAAGTGGGTGAGCTTTGTCAAAGTAGAGGAAAACCCTTGATGGACCCTGGGAGGAACTTGCACAACACCAAGGCCAGGTTGTAAGAGTTTCTTTGTTTCGTTATTAATACAAACTGGTTTATTTTTCTCAATAGCTTGTGTTAATGAGTTATTTCATGTGTTCCTTAGTCTGCATGTTAAATATATGTTTTATTATATGAAATGCAAGTGCTTGGTAATTGTTTGATTGTTTGTGGTTGCAGGAATTGACTTGAAGGAGGAGCTCATCCGGATCGGCAAGGACGGACTACAACAACCGCGTTTTGGAATAAGGTAAGCCTAAACACTTGTAGTTTTCATGTTTTAAAAGGTATATTTAGAGAAAGATCACTCCATTTTGTCTTGTTTGTCGCTAGAGAGTTTAGACTCCTAGGGAGGTCAGTTGTGTCCGCACAAACGACTTTTTCCGCCACGACAAATTGGCGACTCCGCTGGGGATCCATTAATGAGAAAAGTCTTTTCCTTTATGTGAACTTTGCTTTGAGAAAATTGGTTTATTTTTCTGGTTTTGGCTCTGTGATTCTGTCTCTGGGTGGGTTAGCTTAGGATTAGTTTTATTTTGGTTTTTCTTGAGTTTTTCAGACGGACGCACCCTCTGAGTACTGCACAGTGCGTCTTTGGACGCGCTGTTGCCGTTTGCACAGAGCGGGCCCGCGCCTGTTCTAACGGGTTGCCTGCGTCTTCCTGTAAAAATTTAGGAAATCTCCATTTTTGCTTTAATTGCTTTTAGATTTTGTTTTTTCTTAGTTTTTTCTGCCCAGATTCATTAGTCCCTTGTCCAGAATCTTCACCTAATCTTGTTCCTGCTCTTAGCTTTCATCAATTGGGTGTTTTGAGTCTCTTTCTTGAGAAATTCTTGATTCGATTTCCTTTGATCATTACTTGGAGGTTTGTCTCAGTCTTTTCACAATTTTGCATCTTTTTGCTTTTGTTTTTGCAAAAAAATTTCCCCCTCATTCGCCGGGGGGGGGGGCTAAATTGTGTATGAGTGTTAATCGCCTTTGAGTGTTTTTATTTTTTGATCTTTGGAACTCTCGCCCAATTTTCTCGACTTGCACTTGATTGGTTCTTAGATTACATTAGAATCATCTTGTGTTTGAGGATTCTCTTGCATAGATCACATTTGCATAATTAGAATTCTCACTTTCAGAATATGAATGAAAAATGTGCATAGATTACATTTGCATACTTTTCAAGTGAATTGTGCTTAGATTACCATTGCATAGTTTACATTCTGAAAAATCAATCGTAGATTTAGATCATCTTTCTTTGATTTGAATTTACACAAAAATAAAAATAAAAATTAGTTTGGAATTGATTTGCATTAGTTTTTCTTGATGAAATTAGTGCATTAGAGAATTTGTTAAATTTTCTCTTAATGATCAATTTTTTGCATTGTTGGAAGTGAATGGAAACTCTCTCCTTACTTTAGTTAGGATTCATCGAATTGAAAAGATTACATTATCATATTCGATTGCATTCAGTTGAGTCGGGTCATAACACCATTGGTTTCATCTCCATTTACCCATTTGAGTAATAACAGCCTTAATAACACAGCGCTTAATTAAAATTCATCTAGTAATTTTTACATTTCTAGGGCTCTGAAACACCAACATAGCTTAGGCTAGGGTCTTGGAGTAGGTGAGTACTTAACTCTCCAAGACTACAAAACCAAACAGATAGTTTATCTTGAGTAGAATAAATCCAATTGTTTCAATTGCACTCTGGGAAAGCTCCTCTTAAAGGAGAAGCACGAGCTCGTGTCCGAACCAGTGAGGGGATCATTCCCCCCTCGTTGGGAACGACGCCAGACAGTACGTATTACAAACGGTAAACCTCGGATTAACCATTGTCGAGGAGCCAGGGGTCACTTATCGGTAAACCTTGGATTGTTGTCAAGGAGCCGGTAAGGGGATTGAGCTTGCTACTCTGCCCTTGCGTGCTGTCGGAGTTTATACTGTTCCCCCAGGTGTATTTGTTACTGTTGGTGACCATAATCTTTAGGGTTCTACCGAGGTGACGGTGGAGGGAAGGTCCCACTGTACCTGGAGCAGACGTCGGTTATACTCACTTGGATTTTCCGGGGGGTTCACTTCACTTCGAGACGGTTAAAGTGGAGGAACTTGTGCCGGTCTATTCATTAAGCAGGTTGTCGGGGTAACTGTTCCACCCGCCATTTCTGTATTGAATTCTGCGAGGTTGGGCTTCATCACCAACTAGTGTTTTCGGTCCGGAGAGCTTACTGTTTGTGTGTGGTTTGACTCCTAGAATTGATAGCGCGTGTTAATTTGTTTGTTTTCACTTTTAGAGACCATAGGTGTGAATTGTGAATTTTAGTTGTTAAGTGTGAATTGTGAATTGTTAATTTTAGTTTTAAATTGTTAATAAAATTCACTGAAGTTGAATATAATGGCAAATGTTCCGGAATTTATCAACCTAGGAATCCCTCCTAATGAGAATCCTAGTACTTTTCCTTACTTTGGAAATGTTGGTCCTCCTTATATGGCTACTTTGTCATTACCTGGATTTACAATAGGTTTACCGATATGGTTATTTTCAACTTCGTTGGCCCAAAATACTCCAATTGTTCCATCTCAACCGGATGCTTCACCTCAACAGAGTTCACCATCTCAACATCACCAACCTTCTGTTGACCCTTTACCTTCTTCGCCTAATCTTTCTTCCTCCATTTCTTCCTCTTCGCCTGGTAAAAGCCTTGATGTTAGTAACCAGGAGGCTAAGAAGAAGAAGAAAGGGAAGAAGAAGAAGAAGAAGAAGAAGCAAGATAAGAAAGGAGTCAACCAACCAACCATGGCTGTAAGTGTTAGTTGTGTTGAGGAAAATTCCGACATGCACCGTAAACCCAAATACCCTTGCAGGCTTTGTAAGGGAGACCACTTCCTTGTCAATTGTCCTGGAATTCCAAAGGTCTTGGAAGTATGGTCAGAAAAATCTCATCAACTTTCCGTTGATCCATCAACCAGTGATAGTCAGGTTCCTGGGAAAAAGGGTAAAGTTAGGTTTCCTTGTAAGTTATGCAAAGGGAGTCATCAAACTCACATTTGCCCTCACATGGATGAAGCCTCAACATTATTGGAAAACCTTACTGTTCCACAGCAAGAATTTCCAACTGGTTACCGTAAACTTTCTCCCAACCTACCGTCAACTGACGGAGTGATTGATTCAAATTCAAATACAGTCGGTCACACTCTCCCATTGGAGAGTGAAACTCATGTCACTCAGGTTGATGATCCATTAGTTGATCAAGTGGTCGATTCAATTTCACATTCGGTCGATCCCACTTTCCATTTAGAGAGTGAACTTCATACCGCTCAGGTTCTTCTTATTACATCAGATTCTTCTATGCCAGGGGGCATTTCACCTGTTTCTACAGAACCCCCTCCAAGTACTGAGGTCTTTTCCTTTGACTGGAATAGACTGACAGAACCTCGTCTTCCTTCCTCCATCCCTTTCCAAATCATTGTCAAGGCTGGTGGTAGGGACATACATCGTACTCAGGTAGATGAAGGTGCTTCTGTTAGTATTTTATCCTCAGCTGTTTGGAAAGCTTTGGGTTCCCCTCAGCTTGCGCCTATTACGCAGAATCTGAAAGCTTTTAATAGAACAATTAGTGAACCTTTAGGGATCCTTCCTAAGTTTTCTATTACCTTGGAAGGTAAAACTGTTTGTGTTGATCTTATGGTAGTTCGAGGTCCCTTGGATTTCAATTTACTCCTTGGGCGAGACTATGTTTATGCAATGAAAGCTGTCGTATCGACACTCTTTCGCGTGATGTCTTTCCCTCACAATGGTAGTATTGTGACTGTAGACCAGCTTTCGTTCCCTAGTCTTTTTTCAACTACCAATAATATGACACCCCTAAATGTTCCTGATTCTAAAGTGGTATCTACCCTGCCACGGGTTAATTATGTGGCAACCGGTCCCATGATTTCAGTTACCGATGTAAGTGAGCCTCTCACTGTTTGCTCATCTTCCTTTGATTTAGCTCCGGTAATTGACATGGAAAACTCTATGGGATTACTTGAACACGATGTTCTTATCCCTTTTGAGTCCCTTGACATGTCTTCCTTCCCAAGAAGTATTCTTCCTTCGGATGAAGACCTCTTGGAAGCCATGATCAAGGTGTGTCCATTGACATGTCTTTCCTCCAGTTGGAAGCCATGATCAGTGTGTACGAGGATAGTTTGTTCCTCTCTCAACCTCGTTAAAAAATGAAACTGGATGGTACGAGGAAAGTTCCTTTTACTGTGTCGACCTTGTTAAAAAATGAATCAGTGAGTACGAGGATAGTTTTGTTCCTGTGTCAACCTCGTTAAAAAATGAAACAGGGTGTTTTGAGGACAGTTCCTGTTACTGAGTCAACCTCATTAAAAAATGAATCAGGTTTGAGGATAGTTCCTGTTACTGAGTCAACCTCGTTAAAAAATGAATCAGGTACGAGGATAGTTCCTGTTACTGAGTCAACCTCGTTAAAAAATGAATCAGGTATGAGGATAGTTCTTTTCTTGTGTCAACCTCCTTAAAAATGAAACAACTCCCTTTTCAAGTTAAATATTGAAAGTAAACCTTCATTTCATCCAGCCGGTTGAATGCAATGAAGCCTGGGGGGCATGTACCTCATTTTGCATCATTATGCTGGGGGCATGCAAAATTTTTGAGCATAGTTCCTTGTCTTGTGTCAAGCTCGTTAACAAATGAAACAAGGGTAGGTTAAGTAGGTAGATTGTAGAGCGTAGTCATGAGCATAGTTCCTTGTCTTGTGTCAAGCTCATTAAAAAATGAATCAAGGATTTTAGAGCACAGTTCCTTGTCTTGTGTCAAGCTCGTTAAAAAATGAATCAAGGTTTTTAGAGTAGAGTTTTTGTTAGGTAGATTGTAGAGTAGTTACGAGCATAGTTCCTTATCTTGTGTCAAGCTCGTTTAAAAAATGAAACAAGGGTTTTGAGGATAGTTCTTTTCCTGTGTCAACCTCACTAAAAAATGAAACAACTCCCACAAGTCTTTCCAAGATCTTGAAAGTAAAGCTTCATTCCATCCACCTCATTGAATGCAATGAAGCTTGGGGGGCATGTACCTTGGTTTGCATCTTTATGCTGGGGGCATGTGAACTTATAACAAGCATAGTTTTTCGTTTCAAGCTTGCATAAACATGAAACTGAATCCGAGCATAGTTCTTTTCCTGTGTCAAGATCGTTAAAAAATGAAACAAATCCTCCTCTAATTGAGTCAAGAGATTGACTAGATCTCGTAAATGTTAAGTGTTTAGGTTAGTTATTTTAGTTTTTTGCATAATTTTCTTACAGTTTTAGGTCAAGTCTTTCAAATGATCTCGTACTTGAACCTTCATTTCATCCTAATGGTTGAATGAAATGAAGCTAGGGGGGCATGCACTCTAGCAGTTATGCTTAGGGGGCATCAAGCATAGTTTTATCTCTGTTTCAAGCTTGTGAAAAAATGAAACTACTTAGAAGCATAGTTTTTCTCTGTTTCAAGCTTTTGTAAAAATGAAACCTATCTCGAGTCAATTTCAGTTATTTTCAAGACTCGTTAAACTCATGAAAATCTCGAGATTACTTTGCTATCTTTCATTCTCGTAAAACAAATGAAAATGCCGAGTTCTTTTCGTCTTTTCCTACTCGTAAATTAAATTGAAAGTCGGCCATATGAGTACATTTTTATCCCTTTTTCGAACTCATTAAAACTTACGAAAAAGTGAAAACCATGAGTACATTTTTATCCCTTTTTCGAACTCGTTAAAACTTACGAAAAAGTGAAACCTTGGAGTTCTCTTTTAAGCCCTTTTCAGACTCCTAAAACATGAAAAGATCGCCGAGCGTTTCTTTTACACTCGTTAAAACGGAATTAAAAGACGGTCCCCTTTTAGCTCTTTTCTGACCGTAAAATCAGGAAAAGATTGCCGGGTTTTTGTCATTTCAAACTCGATAAGGAAATAAAATGACGTGTCCTTGATCGCTTTTTACTTTTCAGGTCGACGACACTATTATGAAAGTACTCCTTGGTCGCAAGATCAAGCGGTTCCCCTAGGTATTATTTTATACTTTTTCGGGCTTGAGGGACACAAATTTACGAAAAAGTTCAACGTGGAGTTTCCTTAAGTTTTTCAGACTCTCTAAAATTGAAAAACGCCGAGTTTCTCCTATACTGGGCTCGTTAAACTTTTACAGTAAAGGACCTGTTCAATTACAAACAGGAACGAACCACTCCTTCCTAGGGTTCGAATTTAAACTAGGTTGGACTCGTCCGAAGGATGAGCTTATAATCAAGCATATGTTATCCTCCTCAAGCTTGTTAAAAATAAAGAGGTACTTGCCAGAAATGGTGGGGGAAAAGAGAGAAGAATGAACCTGTTTGTCACCTTTTGTCTCAAAAGAAACTTTATTACCACTCTTGAACACGACACTTTTCATTCACCTGGGTTGGGAAATCTTTTACCTCACAGTTGACCAAACCACTTTGAAAGTCTTTAACCGGGTTTCGGGAATTAACTTTGAGTTATTCGTCACCAAGCCATCTGTCGTGTCGTTATGTGTTCAAGAGGTCTGCAAGCAAAAACTTTCATCTGCAAAAATACTTGTCATCCATTTGACCATCCCTGAGTCAGTCTTTACAGCAACATTTCTTCAACTTGAACAATGATTTCGTGTTGCGGGCTTGCCTGCAACGGGTCGCTTTCTATCGACATCGACACATTATCTAGAAAGATGACTTAGGAATCGACATTACCTTGAAGTCTGCATGCATCAATGGTAGGTTTCTCGCCTTTGACGTCAGTTTACATCATTGACTTTCGATCAAAGGATTCCGTGAAGTGTTCGACATCAAAACATCTATTCACATTTCACGGGTTGTGCTTGGTACTTTGAGAACCATTGACATTACTGGTGGTCTCTCTCACGCTTGTTAACAGTTTACATCATCGACTGGTAATCAAGTGGTTTCTAACATGTTCGACATCAAATCATTTAATCACATGGCTAGAATCGTACCAATTCGGGAAGTAGAAGTGAAGACCCTGGATCTAGTTTCTACCATCCAGGCTGCGAGGAGTTTTTTATTCATTATCTATGTAGACTAATCATAAACAGATGGCTGCGTCCATACTGTGTCTACAAAAGTCTATAAAAATGATGTACTGCAAGATCATTCCTGTATCAGAATAGTTAGTCCATTAGTTAAAGTTTTGAATCTGAGTATGGGAATGCCTACCTCAGTGATGATATAATCTTATCCATGTATTTTGTGTTGAAAATTGCAGGTTCCAACCAGGCCATCCACAAGACAATCCTTGAAATGATAAAGCGCTTCACCCTTCCTAGAATTACAAAACCCTAAATCTATTCCAGGCTTCGCACTTTAGGGGGCAATCTGTTACACTAAAAAATGTCACCATGACCACTTACAGTTAGTATGGCTCAAATCAACAGTCATGCTACCCTCTTAGGCAAGTCTTATGCCTCTGTTATCCATCTCAAACTCAAAGAAGAGAGAAAGTCTTGTAAAAAATATGTTTATCTCTGGGGTCGCAGGTTCTCTCTAGCCTCACCTGCGGGGACGCTGACCATGTTCACAAAAGGTGCGTCCTTGGACGCTCTGTATGTTAAGGGACAGGTGCGTCCTTCTGTAAAAGGAAAAATGCGCGAGTTTCATCTTAAAAAAGTTACTTGTGGTTACTTCTAGAACTTTCTAGAGGTCGGTTTGATGATTTGGATGCGCCTCCAGTTGGTTCATGTATCTCTATTAAGGGGGAACTTATCCCATCAATAAGGGAGCTATCCCACCCAAAGAGGGGGATTATCCCATTGATGGTGGACCTGAATAACCTCTTTACAGCACTACAAATAAAGACATTGAGCCAGAGGGAGGAGAGGTTGGAGCTATACATTTTCTTTGGGTAAATGCTGCAGGAATTAGGACTCCCATTTAGAACCTTGTGAGGAGAGATTGTCTTTGCTTGATTTTACTTGGAAGTGGGTGAGCTTTGTCAAAGTAGAGGAAAACCCTTGATGGACCCTGGGAGGAACTTGCACAACACCAAGGCCAGGTTGTAAGAGTTTCTTTGTTTCGTTATTAATACAAACTGGTTTATTTTTCTCAATAGCTTGTGTTAATGAGTTATTTCATGTGTTCCTTGGTCTGCATGTTAAATATATGTTTTATTATATGAAATGCAAGTGCTTGGTAATTGTTTGATTGTTTGTGGTTGCAGGAATTGACTTGAAGGAGGAGCTCATCCGGATCGGCAAGGACGGACTACAACAACCGCGTTTTGGAATAAGGTAAGCCTAAACACTTGTAGTTTTCATGTTTTAAAAGGTATATTTAGAGAAAGATCACTCCATTTTGTCTTGTTTGTCGCTAGAGAGTTTAGACTCCTAGGTAGGTCAGTTGTGTCCGCACAAACGACTTTTTCCGCCACGACACCGTTGTCTGTTTGAAGTTGGTTAGGAGTTTCGTTCCCGTTTCATACCTTATCGGTAATTGAAAATGGGTTAAGAAAGTCGTGGCTAAGGTACTGAAGTTGTCGAACGAAGCTCTAGGCAACTCAATATACCATTTTGCCGCTGGACCCGTTAACGTCCTCTGAAAAAGGCGAAGCCTTATCGAATCATCGTTTAGGGTGTTTGATGAACACTATAGATGAAATGTCATCACGTGATTCGATGGATCTTCACCTGGATTTCCATTAAATTTAGGAATATCTGACGGAAGTTTATGCGGAATCGCTGGCCACCAAGGGGCATAAGCAATTGGATCATTCGTCGGCCGGTTTAGATCTGGTAATTCTAGAGTTGCTACAAAGGGCAACTGTTGATTCAGGTTAGGCGAAGCATACCCAGGATACGATGGAATTGCCTGAGCAGTGGGTCTTTGCATACCAGCATAATGCTGGCAACTTTGACAAGGTTGATGGGCATAACCACTATAATATGGTTGCCCATTACTTACAAAGACTTGTTGCTCAGGTCCTTGATATGATTGCTAGAATGGCGGTTGTTATGATTGAACCAGCCCTGGTTGTTGGACCATTTGCTGTTGTCCAATACTGGATGATTGACCAAGATGAGGAGTCATAGTACTTGTTTGAGCCTGAGTCGCTCCAGATAAGGAGGCACTAACTTGAGGTTGTGATTGAGTCGTTGAGACAAGAGGATATTGTATTGCAACCTAAGGCTGTTGGGGTTGACATACAACAGGTAGCGCTTGTACTTGCGACGCATTCACCATAGCAGGTATAGTGGGAATATTCGACACAGGGTGGACTGGTTGCATTGAATATACAACCCTTGGTTGCTGAGGCAGTATTGGTACCCAACCGCTGGATGTAATTCCAGTTTGACCTGAACTTTGTTGTAAACTCCCATATGGTTGTTCTCCGGGAGGGAATAATGAAAAGGCATACTGCCCTCCATATGGCGGAAATCCAGTACTTAAAGGGTAGATTGGCCTTTGAAGACACATTGGATCAATTTGTTGAGTTTCAACGTAAGAAATACCAGATGATAATCCGGATGAAGAAATAGGAACTAACCATGTTGTCAAAGCAGTCCCTGATGGGACTCCGGCTTGTTGTTGATAACATACCGGGACAGATGGTATACCATCGAACATCGTTGGAGTAGCAGCAGGAGGTTCTGCTGTTGCTGTGTCATTCGACACAGTCCTAGATGTTGACGGTTGTTCAGACATTTTGAGTCTATCCAAAAGATTTTCTTAGCGATTCTACAAGAACTTGTGATGAAGGGAGACTAACTTCGAAGATCAACGAGGAAAAGGGTGATTGTTCCGTTCAAAATAAATTTTAACGACGCTTTAGACACAACTTGCTTTTTCAATTTTAAAGAGTCGAGAAAAAGCTAAATATGACTCTAGTCTCCTTCGATGTTTTAACGAGCCCGAAGTGACAAATGCTCGGATGGACTTTTTCCATTATAGAGTCTGAAAAAGGCCAAAAGGAACTACTCTGGAGTTCTAGGCAGAGGGTGTGCCAAACTTTTCGCAAAACCGCAGAATACTTTTTAGGGTACGGGCGGTCGATCTTCCTGAATGCTGTGTTCAGTGCATTGCGATCAGTAGGGCATCCGACACGGATTCCTAAGGATAAAGGTTTTATGCCTATAGGGGTCTCCCAATATATACGCGACGGTACGTGGGAGCACAATCTGTACTGGCGCTATCGTCCCTCAGGAGGAATCACCCACCATCAACGAGATCGACAGTCACCAGGCTTTACGACGCCGGAACACGTCTCTAGCCTAGACCTCTATGTTGTGCGTTATGTTGCAAAGCATTGTTAAGTTCATTCAATTTATTTTAAGTTGATCTTTTTTAAAAGTTTGCCTTTCTGGATCACCACGAGATGTATGATACAATTCCTAAATGCAGTCTAAAGATGATAAGCAAGCTTTATATCTTTTCAACTATGAAAATCCTAGCTACTAAGGGAAAAGAAAGACACCATCTTTTCTCAAAGAGCAATCAGCACACTCTAATTCACTTTTCCTAAATCAAACATGCAAACTATCAAGATGCAAATGCACAATGCAGGTGTTTGTTTTCCGCTTTCTTAGTATTGATGCCTACAAAGAAAGCTTTTTGTACAACTTTGAATTTGCTTTTAAATGACAAATACAAACAAGTTTACTTTTTCGAAATCAGAGAGGGTAGAAGAGATTACAACACTTAACGATTTCCGAAATGAATACTTGTTACGACACTTAAAAGAGACAAACTCAAACCAAAAGCAAAACTAAATGTATAATCAACTGTAATCAGCCAATGAACTCTCTCCTAAGATCACAATCAACAGATCTGAATCAAGGGCTACAGGACGATTATTTCACTCTTGCAAAGGAAAACTGCAAATGACGCCACAAACACATAAAAACACTTATAGTCTTTTTGTACAAAAAGAGGCGGAATTTAAGTAGAGAAAAGGAGTTATCAGACAAGTACCTATGCTGGTTACAGGCTGCAAAAATCAAAGATCAAAACAAGGAAAAACAGAGCAGAGAACCCCAGCTGCACAAGGCCTAACTGGATCAGCGCAACCTCAACACAGGGGTTTTGACATTCAGCACAGGTAGCCTTCACGGGACCTGCGTTGAAATGCAGAACCTCTTCACAGGGTCTGCGTTGAAGGAGAAACGAGAGTTTCTCACTGTGTTCTGGGTCACAGATTGCTGATTAATCTACTGTTTCAGGCCAAATCAAAGCAACAAGCAAGGTACAATCAAAGGGATGCTTTGAGGGAGTACTAAGATCTGTCACAAAGGATCATCAAATCATTTGTGAGTCCATTGTTCAGATCATAGACAAATCCAGTGATTGGATCAAAGCAGCAGCTATCTACTTTGCATCTGAGAATAGCAGATGCAGTTCGATTGTTGTTGTTGACTCTATGAAACAAACAATGATAGAAACACAAGTAAAATGACTAAACAGATCTCCCCAGTGGATTCGCCAATTTGTTGTGGGGAAAAATGCCTATGCAGGACGATCCTATCCACCTAAGGTGTGACAGTGCCTTAGCAACAAACAGAGACAGCTATTCTAGTATTCTTCCTTTATGAATTAAGAATGAAGAGAGATAGATGGACTAACCGGTGTCTTCCATTTGTCCCTCGATCCGGTCTCTCTTCTCTTTGAGGGTTCCCAGCTACTTGCCTTCTCGCTCGCCCAGCTTCAAGAGGTTTCTGCAAGATCACAAGAAGAGAAAACTACACAAGACATGGATTCATATTCATAACTAGTTCAGGATTAGAAATAAACTAAACATACTAATGCAATCATACATCAAAGATACATCAATATATCGGAGAAACCAAGATAGTTTATTGATGGATAACAAGGTTTAGGAAGAGATACAACCCAGAGGGCTCCAGTCTAGCATCTCCTTCCCAGCAAATGGAATTCCTATCTTCACCCCCTTCAAAGCATTAAGCACCCAATAGTTCTAGTCTCAAACCAACAACAATTCTTTGCAATAACAAAATTCCCCCCTCTCTCTCATGGAGGAGAGATCCATATATAGATGTTTGGAGGGAGGATGAGTCAGCTTGAGATCTAACTAGTGTCCTCTCCCTCTGTCAGTTCTTGATTCCACTTGGAGGTTCTTGCTTCCACTTGGAGATTAGGAACCTCTTACTCATCACCAGTCGAATTCACTGAGGCAAGTGTCATTGAGGAAGATTCTGGAAGCTTCCTGGGTTTTGACACCTCTTGGAATGAACTTGCCATTTGGCAATTCTCGCTCAGCGCACCCTGGTAGTGCTTCTACCTGCGTTGCAGTGCAGGTAGCCAGTGTTGGCTTTGACATTCAGCGCAGATAGCTAGTGGAACCACTAAATTGATTCTGAATTGACTTGTTTTTGAGCAGTTTCTGGTGGAGAACTTCTGTGAATTACTGTGGTTTGTTAGCCTTGTTCCTCTAGGGGTAGGAACAACATGTTTAGGGACTTTGGATCCCTTAGATTATGGACATTTCATGCTCAATGCTGTAAGGCACAAAAATGTCTATAACAAACTCTACCATTAGTTATTGGTTTATTCATTAAATACTTAATGGTAGAGTGGTCAGTATGTACAAAAACCTTGTAACCAGTTATATAATGTCAGAATTTATTCCCATCATGAATGATTGCAAGCATTTCTTTTTCAGTGACTGTGTAATTTAATTCTACAGGTGTTATATTTTTACTAATGAAATAGATGGCATAATTCAAAGACTCTTCTTTTTGGCCTAACGAGGCACCTAATGTAGTATCAGATGCATCTGTAAAGATGTGAAATGGTAGGGTCCAGTTAGGTCCTTTTAAGACTGGTGTGGTTGATAATGTTTCATTGAGTGTTTCAAAAGCTTTCTGACAATTCTCATTCCAGTTGAAAGGTGTATCTTTTGCTGGAAGCTTAAACAGAGGTAAAGCTATTTTACTAAAATGTTCAATAAACCTTCTGTAATAGCTTGCATACCCAAGAAAACTTCTTACCTCTTTTTGAGTCTTGGGAATTGGCAAATTGACAATGATCTGGATTTTTGATGGATCAACTTTAATGCCTTGGGAAGAAATATAGTGACCTAATACTATCCCTTCATTTAATATCATAAAATACTTTTCATTGCTCAGGGACAGATTAGCTTCGATACATCTCTCCAAAACATTTTCAAGATTTTCTAATGAATGCTCAAATGAATTACCATACACTGAAAAATCATCCATATAAACTTCAACACATTCATGAACTAAATCAACAAAAATAGCTAATATAGCTCTCTAAAATGTAGCTGGAGCATTGCAAAGTCCAAATGGTAAAACATTATAGGCATAAGTGCCCCAAGGACAAGTAAAAGTGGTTTTTTCCTGGTCCTCTAAGGCTATCCTGATCTAGTTATAGCCACTAAAACCATCAAGAAAAAAGAATGATGATTTCCCATCTAATGTGTCTAGCACTTGGTCAATAAATGGTAGTGGGAAATAATCTTTGAGGGTTGCTTTGTTCAATTGTCTGTAATCAACACAAATCCTCCACTTGCCATTTTTATTGGGCACTACTACCAATGGGGATACCCATTGATTGTCAGAGATAGGATAAATAATATTGACTTTCAATAGTTTTTGTAATTCATCTCTAACAATATCCTGAAGAATGGGATTCATTCTTCTCTGTGGTTGCCTCACTGGTTTGATATTACTATCCGTATAAATATGGTGAGTGCATGTTTTAGGGTGAATTCCGTGCATATCGGTGTAGTCCCAAGCAAATGCTTTCTGGTATTTTCTCAATAATTGAATCAATTTTTCCTCCTGAGATGAGTCTAGGTGAGTGCTAATATTCAAATTTTTTCGTGGACTAATCTCTATGGTCTTGATTTGTATGTTTGTGATAGATTGAATGGGAAAAATGTTCTGAAATGTTGTTTGCAAAGAATGAATGGTGCATGTTTCCTGAAAATTCTATGCCAAAAGTTCATCTGCAGCATAGTATTGTTCATTTCTTAATTCTTCAGAAATATCAGGTTGAGAAAGGAACAATTCTACCAAATCATCATTATTATGTTCTTGAAAATCATAGATTTGATTGATGTTGAAAACATATTGAACTTCTTCCTTATCATTGTATTTATCATCAAGCCATAAATTGTGTGCTACTGCTAGTGATTGTGCTGATGGGTAGGGAGTAAGTTGTTTTCTTTCAGTTCCTCGTGAAATAATCATATTACCCGATCTACATCCTATGAATGCATCTGCAGTTGCTAACCATGGTCTACCAAGGATGATAGGGTGTCCTCCTAAATTATATTTTGGCTGAAGAACTAAAAAGTCCATTGGATACTACCAAGAGTCTAGTGAAACAATTATGTCCTCCAAAATCCCTTCAGGAATCACTTTAGACCTATCATCTAGTTCTAGAACAATTGGTGTGTACTGCAAGTTTGTGAGCTGCAGTGTTTTCATTGTTTCAAGAGTCATCACATTTATTGTGGCCCCAAGGTCAATTAATGTGTTTGGAATATGTATGTTGTTAATGATTGTAGTGACTCTGGGAATACTAGGATCAACATACTTTTCCATTGAAATGGTGTTTGTCATAAGGCTAGCTAAATGTCCCATAACATGAATAGTTTGTGGATCAACTCTTTTCCTGGTAGGCTTCTTGAGGCATAGTTCTCTGATTGTTTTAGTATATATTGGAATGTCTTTTATGGCTTGTAATAGTGGAATTTTTATATAGAAATTCTTTAGCTCATCTAAAACATCAAATTGTGGTATAGACATGGGAAGTTTTGCTTGGACCAATCTTTCTGGAAAAAGTGGTGGATGCAACGGTTGCATTTGTTTATTTTTGATGTCATCATTTTGTTTCCTTTGAGTTGGAGTTTCATTTTCATTTTCTTTGTTTTCTTCTTTTTTTTCAGCTATTTGAGGTTCTTTTTGAAGTACCTTAGCAGACCTCAGCTCGATATTTTGTAAAGGTAACGTGGGATATGATGGTCCCTCATCTACACTGTAAGCTGGTCTATCTGCTCTATTATTTGGATTTGGTACAGGTTGAGCAGGAATCTGAGTGGGTCTAGGAGGTTGGTTAGATGGAAGTTGTAATTGAAGTGGATTTATTGGTGGAGGAGTAGGCAATGCTTGTTGAGTGTTTTGGGGTTGATGAACAACTTGCTGCTGAGGATATTGTTGATATGTTTGAGGATATTGTGAATATGGCTGATGATATTGTTGATATGGTTGATGATACTGTTGATATGGCTGAGAATATTGTTGGTATGGTTGAGGATATGGTTGATATTGTTGAGAGTATTGTTGAAATGGTTTCCATTGTTGTTGTGGGTAATTTTGGTGTTGCCATGGCATGGGTACATTCCAAGAATTCTGAACATTCATCTGGTCTTGTGCAGGAAATTGCAAATTTTGGTTTGGAAACATACCTGGAGGTGGAGGTCTTGGTTTCCATGGTCTCTTAGCGCCCATGAAATACATATTCTCCATATCTGCGTTAGCTTCCAAATTACAATTCTGCAAAATCTTGATTTTAGAGCAATGAAATATATCATGATTTTCAGTACAAAAGGTGCAAACTTGAATGTTTTCTAATGGGCAGTCTTTCAAAGCATGTTTCTTCCAGCATTTTGGACAAAAGACAGCAATTAATTGATCCTCCTCTTCATGTCTTTTCTTTGCTTTCAGAGTGTCAATTTGATTTCCTAAGGTACTTAATAGATCTATTTTGAATTCTTCTAACAAGTTTCCTATTTCAGCCCTTGTGACACTTGCTGAAGCAGATTTTGTGGCTTTGGATGATATAGCTCTTTTTCCATTTCTGGCTTTGCTCCTATAATAATTTTCACATAAATCAACAATTTCTTCGAAAGGTAAAGTGGAAATATCACCTTTGCCCATCAAACTAAGATCATCTAAGTATTCCTCTCGAATGCCCTTCAAAAATATTGTTCGAATTAGATCAAGAGACATGGTTCTATGCTTTGATTTTTGTAAATTGTAAACAAATCGTTCCAAATGCTCCTCTAAATTTTCATCCTCTTGTTGATTCATTCTAAAGATATCATCTTTAGGATCTTTTTATCAACAATAAGGTTGATATTTCTTTAGGAATATTTTTCTCATGCCATCCCAATCAGTTATTGCATGTTCACCAAGTCCCATGAACCATCTTAATGCTGATGCTTTTAATGTTGCTGGGAAGAGTCTAAGACTATGGGAATCATCTGTGTAACCATATGTTCTACATACTATGTCAAATTAAAAAAAAAAAGAATCTGGATCTTTTGAAGCCATGCCATAAAAGTTTGGTAACATAGATGGAGGTATGTTTTTCATTTTTATTTTCTCATCATAATGTCCTGGTTCTTGAATAGGAAATTTAAAGGTTGACTCTTCCTCCTCTCTTTGATTTTGTGGTCCTCTTGCTAATCCTCCTCCTTCCTCAACCATTTTGATAGGTTCCTCTGTTGATTTAATTTCTTGTTCAGTGTCACTTGTTTCAAAGAGAAATTGTTCTAGTGATTCTTCTCCTTCTTGAGATTTTTCAAAATCAGTAGGTTTAAGGAGAGACTGTTGAGTTATTTTACTGCTTTCTCTTTTTATAGAGGATTCAGGGAGATTTTTCTTCTTTGATTCATATGCCAATAGAATTTTTCTCTCAATGAGTGTGAGTCTTTGCCTTGATTTTTGTTTATCCTCTAATTCTTTTATGGTGACCTTCCCAGCTGGTGTTGTGTGTTCAATTTTTCTTAAAGGGTCTACTCCTGGCGGTGGATTAGTTCTCGGATGGGGGGTTTTTATGAATCTACCTTTATCATCTCTACGTCTAGACATAAGTAAACATGACTTCTAAAATGATGAATTAAAATTAAATCTATGTTTTTGTTTGTTTTTGTTTTTTTTTTTAGAAATCCTCTAGTTGTGCCTCCCCAGCAACGGCGCCAAAATGTAGAGACCAATCCAGGGTTCTAGATTAGACTAAATTTAATGTCAACCAAGGTAGGTAAACTTAGAGGCACATGTCTAAATTCTATAGACATAAAAGGATCTAATCTGTCTAAGTAAGTGTCTAGTGTGACAGGCTACAACACTCTTTTACAAGAGATTGAAGTATGTTTCCTTTCACAATTTAAACACTTATATCATCTAATTTAATTAACTGTTCTAAAAACAGAGTGTTACTAGTCTAAGTTCTCAATCCTCTTACAAGGATATAATTCACAAAAACTCTTTCAAAATAACACACTAAACATACTAAAAATCAAATTCATGAAAACGGAGTTCATAGAAATATTTTGAAATTCAATGTTCAATTAAACCTTTTACAAGGAATTGTTCAATAATTTTGCAATTGAACTTTCAAGCTACTACTATGAATCATAAAATATCAATCACAAGAACTTCTAATTAAATTTATAAACTCACAGGCAATGAAATGAAGTAAAACACTATTCAGATCTGAATACTAAATTCTATGAAACAGAAAAGAAAGTGTACCAATCCTCAGGTAGGGGCCCTTCCACGCTTTGATGGCACACTTTGAAAAACTTCAAGTGATAAGAACGTTAACTCATAAACACCATAATTGATAAAATTCTGCCTTTGATTAAGTTTTGAGAGTAGATTACATTAAAAACAGAGTTCTGGAATACGCTTACAGTCTTAAGTATGCTCTTTCAATGTCTTCACTGGCATTTTTTTTCATAATAATCAAAATCCTCCTATTTATTAAAATTTACAACCAAAAAGGATATTTTCGTTCTTCTTAATCCTAACTGATTTCTAAAACAAATTGAAATCAGTTTAGGGTCCCTAATCTTAAGCAAAAGATCAAGTACATTCATTGTAACTTCAGATTTTTTTGCTGAATAGGCTGGGTTTGACCAGCATTGGCCATGTATTCAGGAGCTTCAAATTCGATGCTAAATAGATTTTCCACCATGTATGTACATCCTATATCACGTACTTATCTTATGTTTCGATTTTCCTGCCATGCCACATGTCACAACATAAACCAATTAAAGGAAGTCATTACATCCCGTAACTTTGTTGAAAAATTCCAAATTTTAACATAAAAACCCATAAATTAAATTTAATGTAGAATAAAAATTATAATGCTTTATTAATCAATTTCAATGGAATATGAGGTGTTTATGGAAGAAAATGGTAGATAAACGATTGATTTTTAGAAGAAAAGAATAGCAATATAATAGTACCAACAGATTTTTCAAGGGGTATTTGATTTGTGTTTGAGTTTGGGTGGTGGGGTCTGCATAGCCAAATGGGTAAAATGATGTCTTTTTCACCATTGGGATATGGAGTCAAACAATAAGGAAGAAAATTTGGATTAACTCACTAAATGGAATGTTCCAAGGGTAAGATAGCAGAGTGTTTTTTCAGAGCTTTGAGACAGAGGGGTCAACGGGTTTCACTCGGGGTGAGAGAGAAGTTAAGGGTTCTTAGACCTATATAATGAATGAGGAATGAAGGGATAATCAATATCAAAGGGAAATTAAGAATCCTTTAACCTGAATATTCAAGAAATCAATCTAAACCAAAGAGAAATTAGGAATTCTTTAATTTAGATATCAGCAGAAAACATTTAAATGTATAACTCTTAAGACATAGTCTAATTAATCAAGTTCTGAAGTATTATTCTAGTTATAACATTTACGTTGAGAAAAAAATTAAATATCATGAATAACTTTGAGAAAAATAACAATAACACATGAAAATACTTGTTTGAAATTCGTTGAACACATGAATCCTTAGAAATATCTGATATTTATTTATCAATCTAGCTTGCTGGCTCAGCAAATGATACAATAACCTTCTGGATCTTCTGATAAAAAAGTCTATAGAAATGTCTAATAGAATGCACCCAAAATACTTCAAATGAAGATGTATTTATACAAATTCTAAACTAAAATATCTTGAAAAAATATCAAGATTGGTTTTACAAATATCTCAAACTGTTTCATATTAATAGAACTTAAATAAAGGACACTAAAAAATAATGAATATATTTGGCACTATATTTATGGATTGATGGTGACAAAGAAGAGAAATTTGAATTTGATATCAACTCTTAATTGGTGACAAGGCTTCCAAGTCACTACAGTTTCCAAAACTTCAGCTCGATATCTTCACAATATTCTCTACAAAAGGATGTCAAAAAGAGGACTTTTCACAGTCTGAAACATAGGCCGTGAAGATATGAATTTATCTCTTGGTTTTTAATACCTGTGTAAAAAGTGAGATAGGATTTTGTAGACTGGCCTTTTATAAAAAAAACCTCCTCCAGTTTCTTAAAATTTATTTTTTATTGGCCACAATATTTTCTGTAAAACTATGACTTAAACATGAAATTTCTGGAAAATGTACCATTCCTACTCTGATTTCATCTTTTAACCTTAATTTTCTTTTAACTGGTTTTACCTTTACTTTGGATAAAATTCATTATTGCTGGTTAAATTTTCTTCATCTTTGTTTAACCCTTACTTCCTCCATGTTTACTTTTATTGTTTATCTTGATTGCTCTTTTTTGTCATCTATCTTCACTTTGACATTAATTTATTTTATATGTATGCTTTGTATCTGCCTTCCATGATGTTTGTCTTCCCACTGGCTACTTTTATTCTCTTTGATTTTTCAATATGATACACTTTTACTGATACTCTTTCATCCGACTAATTTATCTTTTTCCTTTTATTGTGCTTTTTTGACTTTCACTGTAACCTTTTGACTTTTACCATACATTTTCAAATGAGCGGGTCGTTTTGGTTTTTTCTCAAAATACCTGGAATTTAGGTGAAATAACTTCAAATTGGTGTTCTTGGCAACTGCAGAAGGTTGAAAAGGATCTGGTATGGACTGAGAGCTTGATTGGGGTCTCTAAAACTTTTTTAAGAGTGAAATTGAGGTCAACTGGTAATTTCAGGGTTTCAAGGTGTCGCAATGGCTTGCAGAGGTTTTACAAAGAAATTGATTGAAAAAGGCCCAATAGGGCTTCTCGACCTTTTTATTGAACAACAATTATTTTTTGGTGGGCGAATTATGAATGAATAGTGGGTGGTTTTTCAAGTAGGGCGGGGAGGTTGTTTCCCAAGCCATCACACTGCTTTATCGAGGAGGCAATATTTTTGTGAGGTCACCCAATCTACCTTAATGCTTGACGCGTAGTAGACGTGGGTCCAGGAAATACCAATTTATCGAGTGGGTAAAGGTAAGATATTGTGTGAACCTGATATGCTTGTGAATCATTAGATTTGGGCGCTGACGCTCGGATGAAAGTCGGGTGACTGATTAGCATAGATGAAATGGGCAAAGGTTTTGGGGGGGGGGGCCGGGGCTTTAATTAATGGTGGTTTGTTATTATTCTAGAGTTAAACATGAGATTAAATGATTGGATGGGGTTAATGGAGGGAATATCTTAACTTTACAAAGAATTGGTGAGTTAAGAGGGTTTTGTCAGGGGGATAGGGTAAAAATATAGTTTATAGTTAAACTAAGGGTAGGGGTAATATATACAAGGATTTATTTATATACTAGGAAAAAGGGTATATCGAGAGCTATATTATTAAGTTAGAAATTAATATGAACTGAAATAAGCGGAATGAAAATATTACTAAGTATAATGTAATATTTGTGCTTTTCCTTTACATACACTTATACTTAGGATACAATCTTTTTGTGGGTATTTTGAGTGAAATGGAATTTAGCATGGGTTTTTTGACTTTTCATAGACTAATGGAGTTTAACCTTAGGAAAAGGGGTTTTGTTAGGGTAATGAAGGGAAATGACTTTATGAAGGGAATTCTAACACTCGATGCCCATAAGTCATTAAGCCGAGGGTTTGGTCCCACCAAAAGTCAAAGAAATGCTCCGAGCTTTTATGACTTGAAGGATTTTCAGTACTAGAACATACTTGTGTATGGGGAAATTAGTAAGTATAGGGATGAAATGAATGAGGGGAAGTCAATTAAATCAGCTTGTAAACCTATGTTTTTTCTTTCTTAATTGCTCTTGCACATTGAAACATATGATTAAACATGATAAATGTGCTTTTATTCAATCAACTTTATACTTCAACAACCTTTCTTCTACTTACCCATTACTTACCCTAACATTTTTTCTTCACTTAGTTAGGTGCATTTAGGCTAGCAGACCCTTATCATTCCATTTTTCTGAAAATTAAACTATCTAATTCTAACCTTATATCTTCCAAGGACTCAGATTAAACTGATGAGCTCCTTTTATTTTCTCTACCTATCTAATGGTCTACCAAGATTAAGTTGTTTGGTCAGATTTTATTCTCTAACTATAAACATAAAATTCAAAGCATGAAATAGTCAAGATTAAGCAGTTTGACTAGCATGGGTGGTGGCATGTATGATAAGTTGCTCACAATCATTATTTGCAGAAGAAGTAAAATTGTAGTGGCATTTATACTTGCACACTTTCATGATCCGTTTTTGTGTATGAGGTTCATATATTTTCATTTTTTGATCTTTTCTTATTCCTTTTGTCCTTTGATATTTCTTTTAGGACACACCCTCTTTACATTTTTTTTTTAATATGGAAAACATTTGCAGAAAGCGAAGGTATGTACAATATTACAAGGCTTAACCTTAGCCAATTCAAAATTATGAATCCTATCACTATAGGACTCTAATAGTGGCTCCACATGGGGATGGAATCTCCTTGTGAGATGTCAGGAACATCATCGACCAGTAGCCTGATCCATTGGGCCAATACCAAACATGTATATGCTTTGTTGTATAATATCTATGACTGAAACTCTTGAACTGAAAATACACCCTTTTCTACAAACTGAAATTTGATATGAAACTGAAAGAAGGTACTGCAATTGTCAAATCAAAATAATAGATCATAAAAACCTTTAGGACCTTCTTTCCAGGCTTCAACTTCTAATTAATTATTTCATAACTTGCTGAAAACTGAAAAATAAAATAAACTGAATTCCTACCTACTTACTCTAATCAGTTGTTCAACTACTGGTTAGGTAAAATGAAACAACCAATGTAACCTTTCAAGCATTATGTAATTTGATCTATTTTGCTGCATTTGCTTGTTTGTGATCAAAACTAATATTCTAAAACCAATTATAATCTTGTCAACAAATGAGAAGATAAGGAAATACTTGATTTCATTTCTTGACACTAGAAACTGTACAAAAGGATCTTCTAACATATATACACTAATGTTTAATTGATCTGTGCAACTGTACAATTGTTCTGGATGGCCTCCATGCCATGAAAGTGAAATGTCATTTTCATCTTTATCACCCTATAGATTTTTAGATAAGCTTTGTGATGATATTTCTACTGATTGAAATGTCTATCTAGTGAAACCTTTATCATGTTGATTTTGAATCTCATAGTCAGTTAATGGAGAAAAATTCTGATTGCATTCATCATCTAACATATTAGCTATTGGATCATAAGAGACATGGAAGGATTGTTGAAGCCTATTACATATGGGTTTTAATGGGACTTCATGGATTTATGCATGATTTTCATCCTTTTCATTGGAGATATTATACCATATTTGCTTTAAAAATTGAAATGATTCAAAACATAGTGGTATAGAACTTTCCTGTGTCATCTGATTAGACATCTCAATAGAATTTGATAAGTGCACTTGTGAAACTAAAGAATCCTAATTAAGATTTTCATTGTCTTCTTTGTTGTCAATATCAATACCTAAAGACTACTATTTTTTTATTACTTTAAAGTTTTCTCCGATGAACTGAAATGAATCAAAACAAAGAGGCAAAGAAGCTTCACTTATTTCCAAATTTTCTGCACTTTCTTCCTCACTTTCATAGCTGATATCAATAAGATGATTACTATTTTCAAGTTGCTGAAACTGAATTTCTTTATTTCCCAAACTAGTTTCTGATTGCTCTATAAAGTTAGTTTGTGTTAAACACACATGAACAACTCAAACATATGAAAGATAAATCATTCAGTACATTTTTTATTAACAGGAGGTGTACATTTATAATACAATGTTGTGACTCTTGGGATTCAGATCCCAAGGTCTCTTGGACTGCTTTGTCCATTCAACTTCCACGCTAACCCATTAGGATTAGGTGTCCAACATTCCCCCCCTTAATCCGAAGGGTTATGTATGAGTCCAAGAAGAGAGCTGTAATAAAAAATGTGCAAAAGATGCATGGCAGCACTAGGCTGAATGTGCTCTCTGAAATGTTGGTATAAAGGGCGGTGGTTTAAGGATGACCACCAACACTGGAACGCTTAGTGCAGTTCCCTGAACTCTTCCAAAACTGGCAAGAAACTGAAGTTTTCTGCTAGAGGAACTGATCCTATTGTTTTAAAGAGGGAAACCTTCAACCATAAAAGGGAGGTCTCACCCCGCATAAAAGGTAAAACTTCAACCTGAAAAGGGAAGTCTCAACCTGTGATGGTTTAAGGATAACCAACAACTCTGGAACTCTTCCAAAACTGGCAAGAAGCTGGAGTCTTCTGCTAGAGGAAGTGTTCTCAATCTGTGATGGTTTAAGGATGACCAACAACTCTGTAATTCCTGGAACTCTTCCAAAACTGGCAAGAAGCTGGAGTCTTCTGCTAGAGGAAGTGTCCCAGATTGCCAACTGAAGGCATGTTCAGGGGCATCTTTGTCTCTGGCTACAACTCTGAAACTGGTGTGGCAGGTTGTGGCTCAGGCTCGCTTGATGTGACTTTGAAGCTTGTAGATGACCATCATTTTCCCCCCTGTCAGGTACAAGGTGAGAAGATGGAGAAAACTCAACTGCAAGACTGTTCAATATTCTGGAACAAGTTCTGACATGTGTTTGGAATATCTTCTTGGCTGTTGATGCCCATTGCCAAGAAGCGATCCATCCAAGATGAATCTTTGTTCTTGCAGGACGTTTGTTTCTGAAGCATCTGTGTGAAGAATGGCTGGTTTTATGACAGTGCTTACATGGATGAAGATCAAAACAGTGATCTTTCAGATGGCCAACTCGATCACAGTGTTGGCATTTCTCAATCTGTTGTTGTTGTTGTTGTTGTTGCTGTGGAAGAGGGGCAGAGTCTGGAACAGCTGAAGCTGAACTGTCATGAAGAGCAGGTGAACTATCAAGAATGAATCCAGCACTTTGAAACTGAATGGGCTTGGCATAGTCTGGAATATGAAAGGACAAGTCCTTGTCATATCCAAGACCAGTTTTGTGCTTGTTGTGGACAAGCTGTTCCCAAGGTCTGATGATGGGCTTGGGAAGTGCAGACTGAGTTTCTGCATCTGCATATACAACTGCTGCTTTATTTGAATGAACTGTACCATTATTAATATGCTGCTGATGGGTGGTTGTCTCAATGTTCTGAATAGAAACAGGTTCAGAATGGTGTCTATTTTGATGTAGCTCTTCTTGTTGTAGTTGTGATTCAAGTTGTAAAAAATCAATTTTTTCATGTACATCTTGTAAACAACTATGAATATCGGTGAGAAAATCCTTGCTGATTTTGACTGTATTATCCATAGTAGAGAGTATTAGATTGTTCACTAACTCTAATATTGCACCGATTGGAGCCATTTCTAACCTCAAAATAATAAAACAATGAGGAAAAGATGGACACCAAATAAACTTATGGCAACAACTTCAAATCAACTTGCAATAGATTCAACATACAGAGAATGGTGATATCCAGAAAACAGACTCCTCATTCAAAAAATGAATTTTCTTCAATTCACCTGAGAATTTAACTTCCAACAAAGCATGCTCCACTCTTCAGCAGGATCCAACTACATTCACAAAACGCATCATCACTAGTTCCTGCCTCTCAAGTATTTTGTTACAAGGTACAGCTGTTCAAGGACAGGCAGTCTAGCTGAATGTTTTAATAATTATAAGATTCCCAACTGTACAATTACCACCATAAATTTGAACTGAATGCTGCTCTTACTTTCAAGTTCTGACAAAAATCACTCTTAAGAAATATCTATGCCTACACTACTCCCAGTGCTCACAAACTAAATCCTGTGTACAAGAATACTCTCCAGCAAGTGTATGAAAGCCTCCTCATTGGCACGTGCAAAGAATTTATTCAAACAAGATGGTAAAATTCATTGATATCTTAGAATTGAAGAACATGAGGATTAACCCAGTCTTTATTACCATCGATCCCTTGCGTGATACTCCTTCACAATTGTGAGCATATCTCAAAGAATTTCATGCAAAAATAATGGGGTTGACTGGACCTGTAAATGCAGTAAGGCAGGTAGCCCAATTGTACCGTGTTTATTTCAAAAAAACTGATGAAGAAGGATCGGATTACCTTATTGACTGTTCACATAATATGTACATGGAATTTGTGAGAATGTTTGGGCTGGAGTATAATGCAGAGCAATTGACTGATGCTATAGCTTATGAACTTATATTTCTAATGACATAATGCGCGTGCGCAAGGAATAATGGATTGAGTAATCAAACACATATAAGACATGGGCAGATTTCTGCTGAGTAGAATTGTGATGGCATCAGAGCTAAACGTTTCTATTCTCGTTACCCCTTCAAGGGCTTTTCCAACCTCCATTCCCACTCTTTATCCACCTCGCAAAGCCTCTTGGGATATGGACACACACCCAATCCCATCGGAGCAACGCATCGTTACAGGAACTGCTTAAGTTTACCGGTTTTTCATTTGAATAGTCATGTCTTCAAATATACAACATCATCAAATTCCAAAAAGAATGGAACTGAAACTAACCGTCACTTACTGCAGAATGGCTTGACATCAAGGCCATTGGCATTCAAGCTCGACATTGTTCCAACAGCATTGTTGGTACTTATCAGTGCAGGCCTTCTGTTACACTACAATGATGAAAGGAGGGCTATACCAGAAAAAGAAGCGTTATGCATTCACCATGTCACCGGTTCGAACCCG
The DNA here is from genome assembly GCA_031772625.1 of Pinus tabuliformis. Lineage (NCBI taxonomy): Eukaryota > Viridiplantae > Streptophyta > Pinopsida > Pinales > Pinaceae > Pinus > Pinus tabuliformis. The sequence continues at coordinate 310,139,361 of CM062819.1, read as the reverse complement.
GTCGGGCCCTCCAACCGCGGCATTGCTGCAATGATATGATCCAGTGGGCCGCGGATAGAACTCTGCCTCTGCATTCAAAGAACCGGCTCAGAACTTGCAAAACCTCGTCAGAGGTCCTCTGGCCTCATCCATTCAACATCTCAGCGATTCTTCCAGTTTTCCAGCTGATCCGGACGAAGCATACGACTGGTTAGTTAATATCCATGACAATATATTCGAACGCGTCGACGTTTCCATGGACAAATTCAAGAGAGGTCGGCAGGAGCATCATAGCGGTAACCTGGTAGTGTGGACGACATAGAGAATGGTTTTCAGTTGGTTTATGGAAGCAGAATAAAATGCAGAGAGCAGAAGTTGGCTCTGGGTGCTAAGGCCATGGCGGCGGAGGAGGATATTTCTGGAGGCGTGAAAGTGCTTTCACGGGATAAGAAAACCAGTGTTGGGCGTAGCCGGGTGCCGTTTCACATTCCCAGCATACCTCGGCCTCAGGACATATACAATATAATTGTGGATAACAGTAACGTGCCTTTCAAGCATCCAGGATTGCAGAAGACTGAAGACGTTGCATTAAATCCCATTTCCAAGTTTCAAAAATGATCTCGAAGCCGGGAGGCGTTCAAAATGGATGCGAATGTCAGGACTGAGTCAATGTCACTCAGGACAGAGGCGTTCAAAATGGATGCGAATGTCAGGACTGAGTCAATGTCAGGACAGAGGCGTTCAAAATGGATGTGAATATCAGGACTGAGTCAATGTCAGGATAGAGGCGTTCAAAATGGATGCGAATATCAGGACAGAGGCGTTCCAAAGGCAGCGCTGGAAAGGAATATGGCAGAGGGCCAGGACTGTTCACGACAGAGGAATGGCAGCGCTAAAACAGGTGGCTCACAGAAACAGGTGGCTCACAATGGAGCAGGGCAGGAGATCGCCCGCTCTGATACCATGTTAAACACACATGAACAGCTCAAACATATGAAAGATAAATCATTCAGTACATTTTTTATTAACAGGAGATGTACATTTATAATACAATGTTGTGACTCTTGGGATTCAGATCCCAAGGTCTCTTGGACTGCTTTGTCCATTCAACTTCCACGCTAACCCATTAGGATTAGGTGTCCAACAGTTTGGATTTGAACAACAAAATTATCATCATATTGATCATATTTAGCCAAATCATTAAAATAAGTAATGTCATCAAACATACACATTAGATCAGTGGATTTCCTCTCCACATATTGCTCATTAAATCTATGTTATGGTATATGGTAGTTGGAATTAGCAGGGATTTGTTCATGGCTATCAACCTCTTCTTTTTGTAAAATAAATGTGTCATGGTGGTTTTGAACAAAAAATATATCTTTCATGGTGATCTTCTGTATCATTTCCTCTATTTTTCTTACCAAAACATCGAGTTTTACCTCTGCAATGTTGTTCTTCTCCGCTCCTGCTTTCAACTTTTCTCTTCTAATTTGTAGATTAACTTGTACATCTATTGCAGTGTTGAGCGGTTTCTTTCTCTTAGCTGAAATTCTACCTATGGATCAAATGCTTTTGGATAATGCAAGAGAGCTGAATTAGGAGGAGATCTTATATTTGATGGCATTGAATAATAGATTTGATTAAATCTGTCAGAAAATTGTTATATTGTTTCATTTGGCTATCTTTTTAACTGATTATATTATTTTATGATCACAAAAAGATTGTCTTTGATTATACATCTATCAAGGAACAATTTGACAAAATGTTGGAAATTTGAGATGCTTGCAATATGTATATTCTTGAACCAACTCTTTACTCTACTTTCTAAAGAGAGAGCAAAAAGTCTGATTCTAACATCATCTTCATCAATCACAAATAAGTCTAGATAATTATCAAAACCTTGAATATGTTTTCGGGCAATGATTTTACCATCTTCTCCATCAAACATAGAGAGATACTTGTAATAATTGTTAGGGAAAACATGGAGTGTAGGAGGTAAGATGAGTGGCTTATACCTATCAGGAACTTTCCATGGTACATGAATATGTACAGAGATTGTAAGATCATTCTTGATTATTTGAGATTTCTTGATTGGAAAATGATGATCATAAGATTCAAAAGAAACTTGCTCAAATGTGTAAGGAGATTTTATATTTACAATTTTCAAAGGAAAATAATTAAAAACTAATCTAAGATCTTCTCTAAAATACAATATACATTGAAAAAACTTCTTGATAAGAAAAAACATTATGTCTTGGATAACAATCCAAGTTAGAAACCTAATCTTCCCATATTGTTCTTTCACTTTCATTCCTCTAGTGGAGTCTTGATTGTGAAATTGATTTGGAGTCACCAAGTGGATGATTTTAACCTTTGTGTCTGATCACTGTACACCATCATAGATCAAATTTGAACCTGTAAAATCTTTTTGAGGAAAATGTTAGTCATTCCCCAGTATGGTCGTCAGAAATGCTATCACTTTGATAATTCTTTTGAAGTAAAAAGAAATAAAAACCAAAGGTAACCACAAACTTCCTTTGGAGATCAGGACCTGTTGTGGTCACCAACAACCCCCCTCTTTGTTTGATATTAGTAATAACCTCAAGCAAAGGGGGACCCTTAACCAAAAATCCAAAAAATATTTTTGTTTGAAAAATCTTTTGTATTAACTCCCTAGGAAGCTATATCGTGTCGCAAAGGACCAAAGGAGCGCTTTCCCAAAGCGCATAAATACACTGAGGAGGAGCGACGCGAGATCTCATCGCATCGCGTGCATTAAAAGCGCTCAAAAAGGGAAAACCTAAAGAATCGCCGACGACCGATATGCAATGTCGCTCGTCGCAATGTCGCATAAAGCAGCACAGAGTGACAAAGCGAAAAACTTGCGACCTTGCGATATTGCGATATGCGATCTGCGACCATGAAAATCTACGACCTGCGATCTATGGTGTGCGACAAATGATACTATCAATTGCTGCGATGCCACCTATTTACATCGCAATCTTTGATGCTGCGATGCAAATCGCAAGAAACCATTCGTCGCAGGCATTCCTCGGCATGATCTGTGAGCCCAAAATTAGGCGCGCACCTTACGGGAAATTAATGATTGTACGCCTGTGTATCCAAAGATGATTATGTTGCATTTTTCGAAGAGTCAAGTCATAATGGGTGACATGATTATGCATTCATTAGAACTTAATGCTTTCATGTCAATCTTTTCTTCTGTCTCTTTTCATTTACGTGAACTATAAGTCAGCTACTGATATAAATCTATATGCAGGAAACATCTAAGGAAAAGCGCCAGAGCTAGAAGAAAAGAGAGGAGATGACTTCGCAGATGGATACCACATACAGCAGGGCCACGGATTCCAGAGTATCACTCAACAAACGCTGATGGAAATAGGCTATCCAGGACTCAGAGTCAAAGGCGCACAAAAGCAAAGCGTTTATGAAAGATCCTGAGTCCCAAATTGGGTAAAGCAAAAAGAAAAACGCTTAAGGGGAAAGACGTCTCAGAAAAGCCTGGAACAAAGAATGGAAACAAGTTTCAATTGAGAAAATCATTCAGGCAACAAAATCCCCAGCTCATTGAGTCATTCGCACGGCCGGAAACCAAAATAGCAACAACACAATCAGTTTGAAAGAAATCTAAGTTGTACTAAGTATACACGCCGTGAAGACACTCCTCCAGAAGAACACTTTCAAAAATATCTTCTAGTTTGTCAGAAAGAGGTGCAAGCTCTTGTTATTTCTAATTTTAAAGCTTGAACAAAAGGAAAGGACAAGCAGCCGACTCTTTCACGGCGAACAGCGCATCGCTTACAGCACTAAGGAGCAGATACATAAATGGTTAGAAATTAGATTCAATTTTTAGAAATAAATTTGTTTTAGTAAAAGGGCGGTCATTTGAATCCGTTCCCTAAATTTGTGTAATTAAAATTAGCCGGTTAGTAGTATTTAACCCTTCTCGTTGCATTGGAGAAGGGTCCGGAAATTTGTCAAAAAACTTGTCCTCAGAACATGCACTTTTTCACCCTCGGAGGGGGTTTTTGATGAATGGACGGATCAAGATTTATTTATGTTTGCATTTTAATACCTGCTACTGATGTTGCACTTCTGTACTCTTAGTAGGCATTAGAAGTAAGTAGAAATAGATCATTATTGCTTAAGGTCTGTGAGTATAAAATCAGTCATAAATGGTACTTTTATCTCTTGACGAGTTTCTGCTTGCATTCTTAGAGTAATATACAACTGATGTTGTTTATATGTTAATGTATGAATGAGTGGACTACCATTTGGCACTTTTGTACGGTGGAGTCATTGATTGGTGCTTAATACATGAATAATTGATTATGCGATATGCTGTTCACAACCGTTTTGCTTAACTTTTTATGCAGGATGGTTCATCTTAATTGATTTATATTCTCATAATAGTTGAATAATCTTCATTACCAGTTATTGTGTGAAATCTTTCTAGATCGCATAATGGAAAAAGTTCTATCCCGGGTTAGCGTAGATTAGATGTGTTGATTTTGATAGATTAAAGTAGTATAAAATTCAGTCTCAGAGTTTAGAATTAGATTAGCTTAGAAATAATTCCATATTTTCATTATCATATGCTACACACACACACATCACCAAACTACACACACACACACCCCCTTAGAACGGGAAGCTGGTCCCGTTATCCCCAGTCGGACCCGCTACACCAAACGGGCACGGAGCCACCAACCAGGTTCCCGACCGGGTGGGTATCCCCCTTGTTGTTGACCCGATTTCAGGGCCCTCAACATATTTGGCACTAGAAGGAGGGCACGAACTATGAATGGCACCTAAAGAAATATCCAAATACCATTCTGAGAGTAATACACCCTCATCAACTCCCTTGACTTCTCCAACACGGTTAAAACCAGAATTTGAAGTCGCTCGAGTATCTACCACTGCTACATATTCGAATATATCAGACCAATCTATCATTGAACCCCCTGAAATTCAAACTTTGATTCGTAAACTCCAGGGATTCTCTATTTTTAACCAGAAGTCTGATAAATCCAAAAGCAGCGTGACTTCGCAGTACAACCCTGCTCATCCCCTTACCAGATTGAAGAGTGAAAAATTTGGCATACAACCAAGTGAACTCCCTCTCCCTACCAGGAAAAGAGCAAGGAAAACACCACCAGAGTCTGACAGTCAGACTCCTTCATCCACTTCGTCCATATCAACTCCCTCACCGCGAAGTCAACCACCCACTCTTTCATTTCAACTCACTCACCCATATTCTACAAACCTTCCTCTTCAAACATCAAAGATCTTAATATCTTCATCTTCTCAGCATCAGGGATCGTCTTCTACACTTCCATTAACTAGCAGCTCAACGATGGCCCAGTCTCCATGGAACAATCCTGGGGCAGTTTTAATGCCTCCACCCCTGAGCCCTATACCGGCCCATCCTGAGAAATGGCTGCCTAAATTAAACCCGGAAGCAGGCATGCTAGCCGAGGAACATACCAATAATTTCATGCTTTCTGTTAATCTCAACGGAGTCACTAACGAGGATGTTGTTGTCCGGCTTTTCCCTTATACAATGCAAGGAACAGCCGGGTCATGGTACTTTTCGTTACCTTCTGGATCCATCACAAGCTGGGACATTTTTCAAAGTCAGTTCCTCACCAAGTTTGGTGATGACAGATCCACGACGACATTGATCAATGACCTATCTCATCTTAAGGCTGAGGCTAGAGAACCCATTAAAGATTTTAACTTACGGTTCAATAAGATCCTCAACAAAATCCCCGCTGCCTCACAACCCAGCGAGGAAGTAAGATGTGAATGTTACATCACGGCTTTACCTCCAAACTTGGCTATCTTCGTAGATAGGGAAAACAAGACCACCTTAGTTGACAACTTGACAGAAGCGTTAGCAGTGGAAAGACGTGTGGTAGCCCTAGAAAAGAGATCTGATATAGAAGAACGCAAATCTAAGAAGATCTCTTTCAAAGAAGACACCAAGAAGAAGCAAACGAAAGACCCTTTCGATTTGGAAGGATTACAAAAAGTGTTGAAAGCCATGTCCAATGAGATGATTGATATTAAGAAACAAGTAGCAGAGACTTCTTCGAAAAAGCCCTTTAGGACTTTTAAAAGAAATCCTCCCATGGAGGTAAGACCACCTAGTGTTGTCTCAAACGTTGAATCTGAAGAAGACGAAGATGAAGAGAATACCATTGAAGGGAAAACCGACGAGGAAGAGGTCGTAGAACTACAAGGAATGTGGGACTTCATCCTCCCACAAGAAGAGGATCAAGAAGCATTTCCTGTTAGCACGAGAAGCAAAAATCAACTTGATCCTCCCCAGACTACCCCAAAACAAAAGGGCGCAAGCCCTGCAACAAAAGAAAAGGTCGCAACAAAAAGACAACTGCTAAAGTGACCCAGCTTAGCCCAGTCCAATTTGATCAAACGCCTCCATCAAGAACACTAATAGTGTCGGATGAAATGGAGTATAACATCATTGATGACATGAAGAAGACTAGGGCTAATATCACTCTGTATGAATTGAGTAAATTGAAACACCAACATAAAATAATGATGAAAGAATTACATGTTGTGCCTACTACATCTTTACCTACAGCTGTAGCTTCCCACAATCTGGGAAGGCCTCCAACCAACACGATCAATAAAATTGATCCAAATGACATCGCCTTGATTGGAGGAAGATCAAGATCTCATACTCCTCCTTTTCTTCTCACATATGAAATCTTCAACAAAAACGTGCACAACTGCTTGGTCGATTCTGGTGCTTCAACGAATATTTTACCCAGGTCAATATGTGCCAAATTGAATGTGCAACCTCAAAAATCCGCAGTACGTATAGTTCAACTTGATCGATCCCAAGTCGAAGTGATTGGTGAACTTAATCAGGTGACCATAAGATTGTCGTCTAACCCAAATGTGTGTCAGGTTATCGACATTCTAGTAGCTGATATCCCTGAGTTCTATGGTTTGATTCTTAGCAGGGATTGGTCGGAAAAACTCCACGGATATTTTTCAACCGATTGGTCGCACATGTGGTTACCATACAATGGTAAACCAAATCAGATAAAGGTTGAACGAGAGTTGCACCAAAAATACATAGTGACAGAACTAGAAGGAGAAAATGAAGCCATAACGTACAATAGCAGCATTGTAGGAAATTACGCAATAGATTCTTTCCTAGGTAATTTCAATGCTCATATTTCACCATACTTAGAGAATTCAGTTTTATCCCAAGTTGAAAATTTCTCCCAAACTGATGACTCAAAATGTTTTAGTTTTTTAGATAATTCTGTAAATACATCTTTATTTTGGAAATTATATTTTGACGGATCTAAATCAAATGAGGGAGCAGGAGTAGGATGCGTTCTGATTAACCCAGACAGGAACAAGATTATGCTCACATGCAGACTTGAGTTCGATTGCACGAACAACACAGTGGAGTACGAAGCCTTGGTTCAAGGCCTATACAAAGCAATCGGATTGAACGTTAAGTATCTTCAAGTCTTTGGAGATTCGGAGATCGTCGTAAAACAGGTACGTAACACCATACATTGCCTGTCAAGTCATTTAAAGCATTATCAATCATTAGTTCAAGATCTCACTGCACATTTCGTAGCATTCAACATCTCGTCAATTCCAAGAATTCAAAACGCGAGCGCAGACCTGTTAGTTAACGTAGCCTCTAGACTTATCCCTTCCGAAGATTTTAGTCCTGATAGGTTTTCAATAGAATTAATCTTTAGACCATCCATCCCTGACAATATCACCAATTGGAGAGTGTTCAACGACGATCCTGACATCGTAAATTTCCTTACTTCTGAAGGATCCTATTCAAATCAGATAATCGACGAAGACCATCATGATCACCAAATACAACAAAATGGCTCTGACAATGCTATACCGAAATTGGTGGTCAAGTTAGAAGATTTATATGATTTGAAAAGTCGGTTTAAAAGGTCCACCAATGCTAAACTTTGCAGTTCTACCCTGAACTATGAATTAGTAAACCTAGGGACCGATCAGAAGCCACAAAACGTTAACCTAGGTCACGGCCTAACTCCTGAAGAGAAATCAGCATATATCCATCTTCTGAGACAATACAAAAACGTTTTTGCCTGGAATTATGATGAGCTAAAAACATACAACACTTCTATCATTCAACATGTTATCCCTATGAATGACAATGAAAAACCTGTCCCGCAGAAGCTCAGAAAAATACACCCTAACCTGGAAAATCAGATAAAAACTGAGCTTAATAAGTTGTTGAGAGCCAGAATAATCTTCCCCGTCAGGCATTCTAAATGGGTATCCAATATGGTGCCCATTAGGAAGAAAAATGGAGACATTAGAATCTGTATCGATTTCCGAAATCTCAACAAAGCCTGTCAGAAAGATAACTTTCCCCTCCCACCTATGGAGCAAATATTACAGGCAGTAGCAGGTTCAGAATTAATGTCATTCCTGGATGGATTTTCAGGATACAATCAAGTACTGGTGCATCCCGATGATCAGTTAAAGACTATGTTCCGAACCAAATGGGGCACTTATGCATATCGGAAGATGCCATTTGGTCTGATCAATGCCGGAGCTACTTTTCAGAGAGCCATGGACATCGCGTTTAAATGGTTAGTCAATAAATCAGTACTGATTTACCTGGATGATATAACAATGTACTCCAAAAAACGAAACAACCACCTCAAATATTTGAAGCAAATCTTTCAAAGATGCTTGAGGTATGGGATTTCGCTCAACCCAAAGAAATCTTTCTTTGCATTAAGCGAAGGGAAATTGCTCAGATTCATAGTGTCGAAATATGGTATTCACATAGAACCCAACAGAATCAAGGAAATTTCCGAAATATCCATACCCCATAACAAAAAAGCCATGCAATCCTTCCTTGGACAGATCAATTTTGTCAAAAGATTTGTCCCGGATTTTTCACGTATTATTTCTCCCTTACAAAATATGATAAAAAAGAATTCAAATTTCAAATGGGGTCTAGATGAGCACGAAGCGTTCAACTTAATCAAACAAGCTATCATCGATGCTCCATCTTTTTCCACCCCAAATTTTTCGAAATCTTTTATCTTGTACACTTTTGCCTCAGAGAAATCCTATGCCGCGATTTTGACCCAAGCAAATCAAGAGAAAGCGGAAGCTCCAATCGCATTCTTTAGCTCGAACTTACAAGGTGCTGAAATTAATTACTCAGACGTAGAGAAACAAGCATATTCTGTTTTCAAAGCGATCAAATATTTCAGACCTTTCTTGCTTAAAGCCCACACTAAAGTCGTAGTACTGTTTCTGGCGGTAAGAAACCTTTTGGTGCAGAAAGACGTGGACGAAAAGAGAGCTAATAGGATTACCGCTTTACAAGAATATGATCTTGAGATCAAACCAGCAAACATCGTAAGAGGTCAAGGCTTCTGCAAGATGTTAGCCGGAGCATCGCAAACCCCGGAGAACTCATCTGAAGAGGTACAAGCGTATGAGGTAAGCCTAAACGATGCAGAATCATCATATGCTGACACCATTTATTTTCTTAAGAACGGGTATGCTCCATCACGTCTGGATCATACCAAGAAAAGATCTCTGAGATTAAAAGCTAAACAATACCAGCTCATAAATGATGTCTTGTTTAAAAGGAATTATGATTCTGTGCTTCTTAGGTGTCTTGAGAAAACTGAAGCCGAAAAGGTTTTGCAGGAACTCCACGATGGACCAGCAGGTGGACACTATGCCGGAGATGCGACTGCACATAAAATCTTGCGTGCAGGATATTATTGGCCCACGCTGTTCAAAGACTCATACAATCACGTAAGGAAATGCCAAGTCTGCCAGACTGCTGCAGGAAAACAAAGGAAACCGTCCATGCCGCTACAACCAGTCATCATCGACCAACCATTCAGTCAATGGGGCTTGGACATAATAGGTGAGATCGTTCCTCACTCTTCTAAGCAGCATAAGTATATCCTTACGGCAACTCATTATTTTACCAAATGGGTAGAAGCGGTTCCTCTCAAGACAGTTCATTCTGAAAATATTATTGAATTCATAGATCAATTTATCATCACTAGGTTTGGATTGCCAACAACATTAATGTTTGATAACGCTTCATATTTTTCTGGAAATACTATGACTGAGTTTGCGCTTAAAAGAGGTTTCAAACTGAAATATTCTGCCAACTACTATCCGCAAGGTAATGGATTGGCTGAATCAACAAACAAGAACCTAATCAGAATTATCAAAAGAACAGTCAACCAAAACCAAAAGAATTGGCACAAAGTGCTGGTAAATGCTTTATGGGCTGATAGAATCACAAAGAAAGCTTCAATCGGCACTTCTCCCTTTAATTTAGTTTATGGGAGAGAAGTGGTTCTTCCGACTCACCTAGTCATTCCCTCTTTGTCTTTAGTGCAATATATCGATGAAGTATCTACTTCCTCTTTACAATTAAGACAAATGGAAATAATCAAACTAGAAGAACAAAGAGAACAAGCTAGGAAAACCCATGCTCATCACCAAGCGCTAATAAAATCTTCTTTTGACTCAAGCATCATAACTAGAAAAAACTTTCAGATGGGTGATTTAGTTTTGAAATGGGATAAGGCTCATGAAGAAAAGGGCAAACATACGAAATTTCAAAAGCTGTGGCTTGGCCCTTTTCAGATTGTAGAATTCGTAGGCCCGTCTACATTCGTGTTGCAGGATCTGGCAGGAAAGAGAGATTCTTTACCTGTCAACGGATTGATTCTTAAATTATACTTTCCATAGAAGAGAAATCTTCTAATTTTTGTAGGATAGATTTAGTTTTTAGTTTTTATTTTGTTTTGTTCTTCTCTTCTTATGAATAAAACCCGTTGTAAATGATCATTTAAAAAAGGATTCATGAAAGAGCACGCCAATTCTCTATCAGATTTTGATTTCGCTTGTACAAATAGCAAATTGTTTTGAAAATCTGAATTTTATTATTGACAAATAGAGTTAACTTCACTTTGATTACGATACTCGTTTCAACCTCTAAAAAACTTTGACAAAAGCAACCTTTGGTAAAATAATTGTTTTGTATCAGCACCATGAAAGGTATCATCAATAATAAAATAAGCATTCTCTGCAAAACTATTGTTTTCAAAAACTCTATTATTGTCGTCCAGAGCTTTCTTAAGGAAAAACAATGACTTCCTCCCTGCTAAAAGGAAATTACAACATTCAGAGAAACAATCCAAGAAAAACACTATATCTCAAAGAATAAGAGGTCTCATCATGAGCCGGATTATCATGATCACAGATATTATAACTTGCTGACTTTGCCAATACTGTCTATCAAAATAGGGCAACGACTTAAGATTGTTGCAATCAAAAGACAAGAGGTCTCATCACGAGCCGGCTTGTTCAGCAAAAGTGTAAATCAAGTGAATGACTATGTCATAATTTGGCCACCAAACCAAGACAATTTTCTTTAGAGAATTAAAAAAAAAAAAAAAAAGGCAAAGTGTGTCAAAAAGGATTTTTCTCTGGAATGTTGCGAGTAACCTCAAGCAGGAAAAAGGATCATTGCTGGATAACATGGTAACCCTGTCGAGGCTATGGACACTTGCGGGCAGCAGAGGCTCTACCTATGAAAAATGAGCATACTTTTAAGCCAGTACGCAGAGAAGACCTTATTTTATCTTTAATCAAGACCAAGTAATGTCTGGTGCGAATGCAAGAAAAAACCTGAGGAAGCAAGAAATTGGGATATAAAAAGGGTTGAGACAAAATATCGTCGACAAGGTGAGGGGTAATCTACTCTATCTGTCCATAACAAAATTTAGACATATAAAAATTTTGTTGTTTCGGAAGTGAATGGTCAATAGAAATGCAGAGATAACTCGTTCTTCACAGTGAATCGCCATTGTTGTGGTCACCAACAACCCCCCTCTTTGTTTGATATTAGTAATAACATCAAGCAAAGGGGGACCCTTAACCAAAAATCCAAAAAATATTTTTGTTTGAAAAATATTTTGTATTAACTCCCTAAGAAGCTATATCGCATCGCAAAGGAACAAAGGAGCGCTTTCCCAAAGCGCATAAATACACTGAGGAGGAGTGACGCGAGAACTCATCGCATCGCGTGCATTAAAAGCGCTCAAAAAGGGAAAACCTAAAGAATCGCCGACGGCCGATATGCAACGTCGCTCGTCGCAATGTCGCATAAAGCAGCACAGAGTGACAAAGCGAAAAACTTGCGACCTTGCGATATTGCGATATGCGATCTGCGACCATGCAAAGCTGCGACCTGCGATCTATGGTGTGCGACAAATGATACTATCAATTGCTGCGATGCCACCTATTTACATCGCAATCTTCGATGCTGCGATGCAAATCGCAAGAAACCATTCGTCGCAGGCATTCCTCGGCATGATCTGTGAGCCCAAAATTAGGCGCGCACCTTACGGGAAATTAATGATTGTATGCCTGTGTATCCAAAGATGATTATGTTGCGTTTTTCGAAGAGTCAAGTCATAATGGGTGACATGATTATGCATTCATTAGAACTTAATGCTTTCATGTCAATCTTTTCTTCTGTCTCTTTTCATTTACGTGAACTATAAGTCAGCTACTGATATAAATCTATATGCAGGAAACATCTAAGGAAAAGCGCCAGAGCTAGAAGAACAGAGAGGAGATGACTTCGCAGATGGATACCACATACAGCAGGGCCACGGATTCCAGAGTATCACTCAACAAACGCTGATGGAAATAGGCTATCCAGGACTCAGAGTCAAAGGTGCACAAAAGCAAAGCGTTTATGAAAGATCCTGAGTCCCAAATTGGGTAAAGCAAAAAGAAAAACGCTTAAGGGGAAAGACGTCTCAGAAAAGCCTGGAACAAAGAATGGAAACAAGTTTCAATTGAGAAAATTGTTCAGGCAACAAAATCCCCAGCTCATTGAGTCATTCACATGGCCGGAAACCAAAATAGCAACATCACAATCAGTTTGAAAGAAATCTGAGTTGTACTAAGTATACACGCCGTGAAGACACTCCTCCAGAAGAACACTTTCAAAAATATCTTCTAGTTTGTCAGAAAGAGGTGCCAGCTCTTGTTATTTCCAATTTTCAAGCTTGAACAAAAGGAAAGGACAAGCAGCCGACTCTTTCACGGCGAACAGCGCATCGCTTACAGCACTAGGGAGCAGATACAGAAATGGTTAGAAATTAGATTCATTTTTTAGAAATAAATTTGTTTTAGTAAAAGGGCGGTCATTTGAAGCCGTTCCCTAAATTTGTGTAATTAAAATTAGCCGGTTAGTAGTATTTAACCCTTCTCGTTGCATTGGAGAAGGGTCCGGAAATTTGTCAAAAAACTTGTCCTCAGAACATGCACTTTTGCACCCTCGGAGGGGGTTTTTGATGAATGGACGGATCAAGATTTATTTGTGTTTGCATTTTAATACCTGCTACTGATGTTGCACTTCTGTACTCTTAGTAGGCATTAGAAGTAAGTAGAAATAGATCGTTATTGCTTAAGGTCTGTGAGTATAAAATTAGTCATAAATGGTAGTTTTATCTCTTGACGAGTTTCTGCTTGCATTCTTAGAGTAATATACAGTTGATGTTGTTTATATGTTAATGTATGAATGAGTGGACTACCATTTGGCACTTTTGTACGGTGGAGTTATTGATTGGTGCTTAATACATGAATAACTGATTATGCGATATGCTGTTCACAACCGTTTTGCTTAACTTTTTATGCAGGATGGTTCATCTTAATTGATTTATATTCTCATAATAGCTGAATAATCTTCATTACCAGTTATTGTGTGAAATCTTTCTAGATCGCATAATGGAAAAAGTTCTATCCCGGGTTAGCGTAGATTAGATGTGTTGATTTTGATAGATTAAAGTAGTATAAAATTCAGTCTCAGAGTTTAGAATTAGATTAGCTTAGAAATAATTCCACATTTTCATTATCATATGCTACACACACACACATCACCAAACTACATACACACACACCCCCTTAGAACGGGAAGCTGGTCTCGTTATCCCCAATCGGACCCGCTACACCAAACGGGCACGGAGCCGCCAATCAGGTTCCCGACCGGGTGGGTATCCCCCTTGTTGTTGACCCGATTTCAGGGCCCTCAACAGGACCTAGCCTTCCTGATGCTCGGGCTCTCTCTTTAAAATTTAACTTTGTTTTAGTTAAGATGTTTTTAGGCTAGGTATGATTGTTCAAGGGGTATTTGATTTGTGTTTGAGATTGAGTGGTGGGATCTACTTAGATAGATGGATAAAATGATGTCTTTTAGACCATTGGGCTATGGAGTCAAACAATAAGGAAGAAAAACTGGATTAGCTCACTAAAGGGAATGTTCCAAGGGCAAGATAGCAAAGTGTTTTTTAAGATCTTTGAGACAAAGGGGTGAAAAGATTTCACTCAGGGTAAGAGAGTAGTTAAGGGTTCTCATACCTGGATACTGAATGAGGAATGAAGGGATAATCAAGATCAAAGGGAAATTAAGAATCCTTTAACCTGGATATTCAAGAAATCAATCTAAACCAAAGAGAAATTAAGAATTCTTTAATTTAGATATCAGCGAAAAACATTTAAATGTATAACTGTGAAGACCGAGTGTAATTAAACAAGTTATGAAGTATTATTCTAGGTATAAAATTTATATTTAGAAACACATTAAATATTATGAATAACTTTGACAAAAATAACAACACGTGAAAATACTTGTCTGAAATTCGCTCAACACATGAATCCTTGGAAATATCTAATCTTTATTTATCAATCCAGCTTGCTGGCTCAGAAAATGATACAATAACCGTTTGGGTCTTCTAATCAAAAAGTCTATAGAAATTTCTAATAGAATCCACCCAAAATACTTCAAATGAAGAAGTATACAAATTCTAAACTAAAATATCTTGAAAAAATATCAAGATTGGTTTTACAGATATCTCAAACTATTTTATATTAATAGAACTTAAATAAAGGACACTCAAAAATAATGAACCTATTTTGCAGTATATTTATGGATTGATGGTGAAAAAGAAGAGAAATTCGAATTTGATAGCAACTCTTAAATGATGATGAGGCTTCCAAGTCACTAACTACCTCCTTCCTTTGTGCATTCTGCCCCAGAAATTCCGCAAAAGTAGGGTCTAGTGATACCTTTGTATATCTCCATACGAGATATATATATGTAAAAAATGAAAGAGGTTATTGTAGGTAAGTATGTTATTTAGATAAACCTCTTTGAGTTTTTGACAATTCAGCTCCAACGGTTCACAATATTCTCTGCAAAAAGATGTCAAAAACAGGACTTTGCAGAGTCCGAAAAATAGGTTGTGAAGATATGAATTTATCTCTCTTTTTGTAATACTTGTGTAAAATGTGAGATATGGTTTTGTAGACTGTCCATTTAGGAACACAAACCTCCTCCAGTTTCTCAAAATTCATCTTGGATGGGCAACAATAGTTTATGTAAACTTATGACTTAAATAAGACATTTCTGGAAAATGTACCATTCCTGTTCTGATTTCATCTTTTAGCCTTAATTTTATTTTAACTGTTTTTACCTTTACTTTGGATAAACTTCATTGTTGCTGGTGAAAGTTTATTCATCTCTGTTTAACCATTACTGTGTCAATGTTTACTTTCACTGTTTACCTTGATTGCTCTGTTTTTTCATCTATCTTCACTTTGACATAAATTTATTTTATCTGTATGCTTTGTAACTATCTTCCATGTTGTTTGTCTTCCCGCTCAATGCTTTTATTCTCTTTGATTTTTCAATATGATACACTTTTACTGATACTCATTCATCTGGCTAATTTATCTTTTTCCTTTTACTGTGCTTTTTTGATTTTCACTGTAACCTTTTGAATTTTACTGTACATTTTCAAATGAGAGCGTCATTATGGTTTTTTCTGAAAATACCTAGAATTTGGGTGAAATAACTTCAAATTGGTGTTCTCAGAAACTGCAAAATATTGAAAGTGCTATGACACGGACTGAGAGCTTGATTGGTATCTTTGCAACTTCTTCAGGAGTGAAATTGAGGTCAACTGGTAATTTCAGGGTTTCAAGGTGTCACAATGGCTTGCAGGGGTTTTGCAAAGAAATTGGTCGAAAAAGGCTGAATAGGGATTCTCATCCTTTTTATTGAACAACAGTTATTTTTTGGCGGGCGATCTATGAATGAATAGTGGGCAGTTTTTTGGGTTGGGTGGGGAAGTGGTTTCCCAAGCCATCACACCGCTTTATCGAGGAGGCAGTATTTTGGGGAGGTCACCCGATCTACCTTAACACTTGACAAGTAGCAAATGGGGGTCCAGGCAATACCACTTTGTTGGGTGGGTAAAGTTCGAATATCAAGTGAAACCAATATGGCTATGAATCGTTAGATTCAAATGTTGACAATCAGATGGCAGTCGGGTGACAGATTAGCACAAATGAAATGGGAAAAGTTTTTTTTTTTTTTGGGGGGGGAGGCTTTAATTAATGGCAGTTTGTGATTATTCTAGAGTTAAACATGGGATTAAATGATCGGATGGGGTTGATGGAGGGATTATCTTAACTTTATGGAGAATTGGTGAGTTAAGAGGGTTTTGTCGGGGGGATAGGGTAAAAATATAGTTTATAGTTAAACTAAGGGTAGGGGTAATAGATATGGGGATTTATTTATATAGTAGGAAAAAGGGTGTATCGGGAGCTATATTATGAAGTTAGAAAATAATATGAACTGAAATGAGTGGAATGAAAACAATACTAAGTATAATGTAATATTTGCGCTTTTCCTTTACATACACTTATACTTAGGATAAAATATTTTTGTGGGTATTTTGAGTGAAATGGAATTTAACATGGGGTTTTTTACTTTTCATAGGCAAATGGAGTTTAACTTTAGGAAAATAGGTTTTATTAGGGTAATGAAGGGAAATGACTTTTATGAAGGGAATACTAACACTTGATGTCCATAAGTCATTAAGTCGAGGGTCTGGTCCCACCAAAAGTCAGAGAAATGCTCTGAGCCTTTATGACTAGAAGGTTTTTTAGTACTAGAACATATTTGTGGATGGGGAAATTAGTAAGTATAGGGATGAAATGAATGAGGGGAAGTCAATCAAATCAACTTGTAAACCTATGTTTTTGCTTTCTTAATTGCTCATGCACATTGAAACATATGATTAAGCATGCTAAATGTGCTTTTGTCCAATCAAATTTATACTTCAACAAGCTTTCTTCTACTTACCCATTACTTATGCTAACATTTTTTCTTCACTTATTTGGGTGCATTTAGGCTAGCAGACCCTTATCATTCTTTTTTCTTTTGAAAATTAAACTATCTAATTCTAACCTTATATCTTCCAAGGGCTCAGATTAAACTGATGAGCTTCTTTTATTTTCTCTACCTATCTAATGATCTGCCAAGATTAAGTTCTTTGGTCAGATTTTATTCTCTAACTATAAACATAAATTTCAAAGCATGAAATAGTCAAGATTAAGTAGTTTGACTACCATGGGTTGTGGCATGTATGATAAGTTGCACACAACCATTATTTGCAGAAGTAAAATAGTAGTGGCATTTAGACTTGCACACTTTCATGATCTGTTTTTGTGTTTGGGGTTCATATATTTTCATTTTTTGATTTTTTCTTATTCTTTTTGTCATTTGATATTTCTTTTAGGACACGCCCTCTTTACATTTTTTAATTTTTAATATGGAAAAAATATGCAGAAAGCAAATGTATGTACAATATTAAAAGGCTTAACCTTATCCAATTCAAAATTATGAATCCTATCACTATAGGACCCTAACAGACTGCACCATGCTTTTCGAGTAGGCTATAGAGGTAGTCACAATCATGTGGGAGGATCCCACCCTGTAGGACTTGAATACATAAGTGTGTGAGCTCTAGCAATAGTATGATGAAGTAACGGCAACATCGCACACCATCGCTATAGCACAACACCTTGCTAAGTTGCAGGAGGTGAAGCAGCTATTTACACAGGTGGAAGTAGCATAGAAGAAAGAGGTAGTCCTCAATGCCAAATTAGGGCCTTGGTTGGATGAGGCCTACATTGTCTCTGCCAAGATTCAAGAGAAAATGGAGAATTTATAGAGTATGCAACAGACAATCAAGCAGGACAGAGCAACTGGTGGAGAAAATCAAGCAGGTAGCGATGCAAAGTGCGGCTCATGTAGCAGTGGCATAAGTGGAGCTGGGGGATCTTTGCATTAAGATCTTCGTGTGAGCCAAGTGACTCAATGGTGAGTCATGATCTTTGTGTTGGGGGGCTAGTGGGATGGGGTCCCTTGGGTCAATTTTGGGGCAAAAGCCCAAGTTTTGGGGAAAAAAGCCCAAGCTTTGATGTACAAAATTTAAAGTCTCTACAAATTGTAGCTGCAGAGCGCGTAGATAATTAAAGAGTCCTAAAGGGTTTTACCATTCTTTTTGTAAGTTGAGTCAGATTTTTTAGGATCTATCCATGGTCCGCGGACTATGGGATTGTATAAATAAGTGTGTCTTAGGATGTCTAAGGAAATTAATGAAGTTTTTTCTATGAGAGAAGTCTAAAGAGTTAGCGAAGAAGAGTAGGAAAGAGGGCTCTACAGCTGTGTGCATAGAGGCCTAGAGTAGAGTCCACAACTGAGTGTGGGGACCCATGTAGTTGAGTGTGTAGGGAAGTCTTGAGTCTGTAAGCATTGACTAAGTATCAATAAATAGATTATTCAAGAATTTCTTGTGTTTCACCTATTTACTTCTGTTATGAATGAATGCACTTTATGCTATGATGAATGATGGGTTTATGAAATAATGATGTATTAATGTGTGAATTTAGTTGATTTATACTACTATATGAACACAATTGATGTTAATTGTTTACGCAAAGACTATCTTGTTGTATGTTAAAGTTATCGAACACTTAGGTCGGTATGAGTAATTGTTGGTTAACGAGTAATCTTTGATGTGCGTAATTACTTAGATTAACTATTTTGGGTCTGTGAAAGCTAGTCGTAGACCTTCACGGAGGCCTAGAGGCTGATTAAAGGGAGTTATCGGTAAGCCATAAAGGCTTATCAATCTATGCGAAGACAAATTTAGGGAACAAAAAGACATTACACTGATCATTGGGTGAGGAAACTTGGTTCCAACATCCCCCCATACTGCTTCGGGTGAGACTTTAGTTTGTGCTCTGGGGATTGATGCCAAAAGAGCCAGTAGTGTAGGGATTTTTTTAGCACAACTAACTCTAAATCTGGGTCAGGACCCACTAAGCCAACATCATGTATTGTTGAATTATGTTGTCTATTGATGTGATGATTGATTTGTGTTTGAAGTAATGCTAAATTGTTAATTTAAATGTTCTAAAGATTAAAATTAATTGATCGAAGGGAAATGTTGATTCACCCTCCCCCCCCCCCCCCAGCCGCCCCCCACCCCACCACCACTAACTTAATATTTGCAAGAATGCTTAACATATAAAACATGCTCAGGAACCTTCAAACTGATTTCATGACCAACAATCCTATCAACAAGCCATGCAACTTCTTGGTATGGATCTATTAAGTAAAAAATGTCAATTTTATAGGGCATGAAATTCACCAGTGGTTGGTTACACAAGCTCTTTCCTCATAGAAAAATCCTCATCACCATTATTCATGAAAGCTTCTACATTGTTAAACTTGAAAAATTGAGTTGGTGTAAGTAGTCTTGGAATATTTCTAAAGGTGGTTGGTGTTAAAGACATAAGGTGATGTTGGTACCAGGGAAGGGCCAAGGTTTACTTTATGGATATTACCATAATATGGAACATGTGATAGATGAATGTCTAGAGATATTGGTGAAATGGGAAGAAAGAAACGGATGCCTAAATATTGTGACTGCAAATATGTACAAGGACTTGAAGCTAAATGGATCTATTCAAGTCCTTATCACTAGAGAAAGTATAAGGATAGGGGAATAATTGATAAGAAGTGAATGAACCAAATTATGGCTATATGGGGAAATTTGCAAATCTACATAGGCACCACCTATGTTTGACATTATTCATAAAAAAGCTCTTCAACAAGGTACAAATGATGATGGAAGAGGCATCTCTATGTGTGTTACTATGAGAATAATTATTGCACAAGGATCCACTATGTGATTGGTATTTTCAAAGGGAAAGTTAAAAGGATTTAGATGACCAACAAAGAAATTTCTTATTCTATTGCATTAAGGTGTTAAATAATCCTTTAGTCATGAATAAGTTGACACAACTAATAGCCAAGGGAATGGAGGAAATTAATTTCGCCTATTGCTCTGTAACCTAGGAGAGGGTTGTGCCATGCTAATAAGACGAGAAGAATGGGAAAATATTTTAAAATTATAGTTAAATTTGGAAACTTTGAGATGGAAGATGTCATGATAGATTTGGGATTGAAGTTATAAGAACTAGTGGGAAAACCAATTGTTTTTGGTCATCCATTCGAATTCAGCTATAAAATTAGTACAATACCATTTGTAGATTAGAGAACATTGAAGTGAATGGTGATGGGGTGAAAACGAAGGTAGAGTTTCAGGTCATTGATATTATGGATGACTTAAACCCCTATCCAAGTTTCTTGGGAATTGATTGAGAATTTGAAAATAATGCTATAATGAATCACAACCAGATACAAATGTATTTTGTGTTAGAGACACTGTGTGTAATTTCCTGATTAGATATAGACGAAGGCTAAATTTATATCGAACTTGTGAATTATGATGTGCATAGCTCCAATTTTTAGTACAGTTATAAAATTACAAGTAGGACGAACATTATATCAATCCCACTATGGATGGTGATCTAACTTGGAGAAGAATCTACTTGTTCCATAAATATTTAGATGAAGCACTAACAAGGTGGTAGAAGAAGTTGTATCGCATATCCAATTGAAGATGCATAAGTGTCATTGAGTAAATGCATTGGATTGAAACAAATATTTGTTGTATTCCAAGGTTTGATGTCACATGATTAGTGGAAAAATGGTAAAAAAGAGGAAATCATGCTTGTTCCTTAGAGTGTTGACACCACAGGTTCAATAATCAAATTGATTCCTCTCCATTGGTTGATGACTCATTGAGACAAGGCGAATGATACAACATAAGTATTTTATTGCATTAGAATTAGATTCCAACTTTCTAGAGTCTTTGAAATAATGAGAAAGTATAAAAGAATTGAAGATCCATAAGAACATATATGGTTCTATGAGTAATGTTGGATAGATAGGTAGATCTCATGAGTTCAATTGGTATAATAGTTTTTCCACATAATGGATATGGTCCCTAGGAGCTAGAATATCTAAGAGGAAATGAGAAAGCAAAAAACAGATTAGAGATATTAAGCCCTCCGTTTTTCATAATTTTTGGATTTTACTCAAAAATATTGTGCTGAGAATCCTACAATAGATGAAAAAATTTATTATTTTACTAACAACATATTCACTCTACAAAAACTCCATTCTAGGCGTACCATAAGAATATTATTAAGCTATATCAACTTAGCTACTACTGGAAGGTGGACAATGAAATAATTCTAGAAATGATACTAAAAAATTGCATATTAAGGAGACTAAGGGAGAGCACACAGTACAATGAAAAGGATTCTAGTAGCACCATGATGATTTACACTTAGTTATAAAGATTGAATAGATACAACATTGTTACAAAAGAGGCACCAAGGATGGTGATCATTGGGGATTACTAGGATTAAGAGTGCTAAATTTTCCTTACACCCTAGTTCTTTGTCTATAGCTACACTAGCACACAAACACACTATGATTGTTCAACCATGACAAATTGCACAATGAAAATATAACAATAGTGAATGAATAAAATGCACAAGATTTTGTAGGCCTAAAACTTGTTGTTATTATTCTATCAATAACAAAAACATAGGGATCCTATACCAAGGACCATTTCCTTTCACATGATGATACAAGACTAGCATACAATAATATACAAATAGGAATTGAGGTCAGATCCCTTTGACCTTCGACTTTCCCAATGAAACAATGAAAATAAAAAACTTGTTGATGTATCCCCTTCATATCCAATCCTTTGAGTCATAATTTATCAATTGTTACATGGTTGTCCTTAGCCTCCTTCACATATATTTTTCTCCTCTCATATCTCCATACAATAAACTACTCATAACAAATTAGGTCCTTCAAATTCACTATTTAACTGACCTTCAATATTTCTATCTAACCCTACTTTGATGAAAAAAATTCAAGATATCATTTAACAATCATCTACAACTGAAAAAATCCTCAAATCACCTTTGTTGGCTCTCCTAAGGAGATGAGGCACCTTGATCAATTCTCCTTAAGGTTTTAAGGCCTCTTGACCTACTCTCCTATGCTTGTGACCTAGTTTAGATAGGTCGCGACCTATTCCAAGGCTCTTCCCAAAACCTTAAGTCCTTGCCTATAACAACATCTAGGAGTTTGAATCCCCTGATATAGAAAAAATTAAAGCACATCCTCTTAAAAATAACATACAAAACTTTATTTGGGCAGACTATTCTACATATTTAATAGGTAGAAATTCAACCTCCTCTTTACCCTTCTTCTTGCAATAAAAAACCTCACTCGTACTCTTCCTTATAAATTTGCGAATCTTCTATATTGGGATGTTATTCACAAGAGTGGCTTTCCATGTGGTGAATGACCTCTCATGGTCTATTCAATACATAACTCTCTAAAATTTACTTAGGATCCCCCTTTTATCCATCAAAGATGCCCTCCACAACATTTAGATTAAAATATTAATTTATTTGGGTTCTAATCCCACATATTTGGGTTCAAAACCCATAAGATTGGGTACCTATCCAAAAACGTGGGTCAAATACTCACAAGTCAGGTACCCTAGACTTGTGGGAGTACCTCCCAATATATAATTTTCAACACTCCTGATGAGCACCAATATTGCAGAAAGAATGCTGCAACTCCTGGGGCTACCAACCTTACTTTATCAACCTAGGGTTCGTACAAACTTGGAGGTGATAGTGCTGTATACACAAGTAAAAGTGATGGTTTTTCCTTTTTCACTATTCAGCTAGCAAGAGACCACTAGGGTTTTTCAAGCCAGACTTATATGGATTCAGATAAGCTTGATTACTGATGAGGGTAAGAGAAATCTACTCTAGGAGAAAGCTTGTCTACTGTAGTAAGGAAAAACACTAAAATCCAATGCTAAGACACACCATTTCATACCTAACTGCTAAGAGATTATGTTTAAGAAATAATGTTAGATTAACATGTATGAAATTCTGCTATCGTAAGCATGTAAATTCAAAAATCAACATTCTACTACTGTGCATGTAAATGGCTAAAATAAATCTGTATTTTCTTTTTTCCCTTTTTTCTTTTTACGGAAAAGTGTGAAAGTTAATCTCTCTTGGTGATGTGGAAGGTGGCTTAGGGATGTTTGTGGATGGTTGGAAGGTTTGGGAGACCCTTAGTTGACCTTGCTTGGCTTCCTAAAGGCTTTTCCCTCAATTAGGCCTCAAAACAGGCCACTACAGGAAAACCTACAGGATGTCCTGTATTTCTACAGGATATAGCTGAGAGAAAAATTATGGGTGATGAAGGTGATGGAAGTCTTGGGGAAGGTGGTTGGTTGATGGAATGAAGCAATAAAATTCCTAGGATCACTCAAAACTCAAAACCAAGGTTGGGAGATGGTTGGATTTACTCAACATGCTTGGAGAAGTTTCCTTGTAAAATAATAAAATTGGTGAGGGTTTTAGTGAAAGAAAGGACTGATCATGGATGGATGAAGTTTGAAGGAGGGTTATGGCTATGAGATCTCTCTTTACTTCTGAAACACCTGAATTGCATCAAACATTGATATTTTCCCAAAAATCATGTAAATAAGGAGAATTTCAATAAGCTAGGAAAAAAAAGTTTAATGAGCTAGCTGTCTTCTTCATGCATGAGGAAAACTTACAGAATAACATGGAATCATTGATGAGATCTACTGTAATGTTGTATATGGAAGAAATAATGACTAGGTCCTACTCTTGTAACTTGATCAAATGTTGGCTTAAGTACAAAAAAATTTAAATTCTATGAGAAAGTAGAATTCTATCTTTTTAGGGCTGCATATGAGTCCTTTCCTCAAATCATGATCCCTAAAGGGAGAAGTGAGGCCAAAACACCTATTCACAGCGTTTTGATGGTTCTTTATCTCTTCTAAACTACTACTGAAGTTAGGCACAAATGGAAGCAAACTAATAAACAAACTAATCAAGTCTACACTACTTGCAATGATATTCTTCTAAGGATAATTTAACCATGAATCTATGAAATCAATCTAAGCATAGAGATACAAGAAGAGGATCCTTTACTGCTAGGGTTGGGCCCTAACCCAAGACATTTAGCCCTCTAAGTTAAATCAATACTAGATCAATAAAAAGCTCATTCTCATTATCAAAATAGAAAATTATATAGCAATGTCTTCCACAAGTCTGGAGCTCAAAAATAGCTAGTTTTTTTACAGCAAAAATTCGAATCCTAATGAGGCTCTAGGCCTTTTTATTTATACAACTGAATTCCCCAACGAATTCCTTAAAGCTAGGGAGGCTCATTTCCAAACTCAAGATAAACTAACTCTTTGATTGTTACTTGCTTAGCTGCCTTTTGATCTTCATGACTTGGCTGCTTTTACTCCAAACTAGTGTGATTGATGGAGGAATATTCGAATGAGGGAGGTGCAAATGAGGATGATTTACTTCCTACAACCTCTCTTCCTTTTCCCATTCGAGTTTCAACCTTTAATCTTGCCAAAATTCCCTTATTTTCTCTCACAAACCCACATTTAATGCACATTAGTCCACTAGGCATAATATCTCACTTTGACTCATCTCATTAAACAAAACATAATCAAAACATGTAATAAATTGTGAGAAGAGTTGATTTGACTAAGCTAGGAGGTGAATTAAGGTCAATATAGTTACTATTGGCATTATGATGAATTTGTTGTACTTGATGGCAACCCTCTTATAGTAGAACAACTCACTTATACATGGTAACTAGATGAACCTATAGAAGAGATATCAGATGTGACAAAACTCATGATAGTAGTATTTGCAGGGCAGCTTCAAGGAATCAGTTTAGATGGAAACTCACTTAGATGACAGTTCAGGCTCTCAGAATGAAAGAAAATATATATACGTAGGTTCCCCTTGACCAAGCCGCGTATACACGTGGGTTAGAAGTACAGAAGGTGCATATGCGTATACACGCACTTTCATACAAGGAAAAGCATGTACATGTTGGAAAACTTGGTTTTGGTCCATGGTATTTGGACCATGGTATTTTGGTATTGGTCCATGGTATTTGGTCCGACGTGTTGACCCCAGGTATTTGCTCCAAGGTATTGGTTCTAAGAGGTTTTGGACCATGGTACTGAGTAAGGCCTAAGACTATAAAAGGAGGAGAAGATCATTAGGCAAATGACACTCAACAAGTCTCAAATATCTAATGAAGTGTGAGATCCAGTATTCAGGTTATGGGTTTATAATGCTTTACTTGATCTGAGCCAAGGAGGAATATTAGCGGTTGATGGAGGACAATATCTAATGATGGATCAGGATCTTATGGCTTGGAATGAATAATCTCTATATGGTTTGATCATGCTTATTCTAGATCTGTATACTTACGCATGTAATTTTCTGTAAATATTATGATCTGGGTATAAATCAAGTTTGGAATAACTAAAAATCATGAATGAATATTTACAGATATATATGCTGGTTGACTTTGATAAAACCGCGTATATATGCAGGTTAGATACATCTAAATAGCGTATACCATATAAACTATGATGTTTGAAGTTACAGGTGATTCTAGTTGTTGATGCAAAGTTCTGAGTTCTGGTGACTGTTTACTGGTGTTAGTATTATGCACATTCAAATTGGTTGATTGTGATTAGCTTCAAAGTTGATGGATGAGATCTAATAATGGATCAGGATCATAATGTCTTATCTTTATGTGATCTTATGGACTAGATCTGATTGTTGACACACGCATTATCCTTTTGTATGTAATGATCTGGGCATGTCTAAAGTCAGGAAGTGCAGCGAAGTTATAAGTAAGTATTTGATGATATATACGCTAGTTCCCTGTGGTGAAGTTGTGTATACACGCTGGTTCAGCTCTTCCAAGTAGAGTCTGCACTCTAATGCATGATTTTTGATGATACAGTTGGATCTGAATATTGTTGTAGAGTTCTATGATCTGTTATGTGTTTTGGTGACTATGTTTCTGTTGACAGGGTTTCAGTGATTCAGTGTTGGGTGTTTCAGAGATTGATGATGCAAGTGGTGATTGATTTTGTGCTTCAATGATATTGATGGGTCTAGTATGAAAATTGGATGAAATGTGGCCTTCAGATTATGATGTTGTGTTCCATGAGTATCTAGTCTGAAAATTTATGAAACGTGGTCCCTAGAGGAAGAAAGCGAAGGTTGTAGCCTTTTGTAGGTCAGCACCTACGTACTAGTACATTAGCTAGTACAGGACCTAAGCAGGTTGTAGCACCCTTCCAAGAGAAGCTGGAGAACGAGAGAAGGTTGTAGCCTTCTGTAGGTCAGCACCTATGTAGTAGTACATTAGCTAGTACAAGAGCTAAGGAGGTTGTAGCTCCCTTCTAGGAGAAGCTGGAGAACGAGAGAAGGCTGTAGCCTTTTTCTAGTAGAAACCTACGTACTGGTATAAGACTGCACCAATACAAAAATATTGTAAAAAGAAGTTTCTTATTAAAAGAATATAGAGATGAATTGCAGCAGGTGGTTTTCACCCATGTTGGGTTTCCACCTTACCTCATGGTGTTCATGTGTGCTTCTTATGTGTGATGATATGTTTTGTTTTACTGCACCTATTTACTGTTCATATGGTTAATAATGGTCTGATGCACTCATTAAATATCAACTAACTGATTCATAAGTTTATTGGATATACGCTAGTTGCATTAAACATAGTTACATATACATGCGTGTTCCCTTAACTGAAGTAGCGTATATGAATCTAAGTATAGAAAAGAAAAATATTAGCGATTTGATAATACTGATTCACGCCCCCGCCCCCCACCCCACCCCCCCCCCCCCTCCCCCCCCTCTTAGTATTATTTCCAACAATTGGAATCAGAGTAGGTCCTTTGGTAGAAGCTTGATCGCCTGAAGCAGATCCGTAGAACAATGAGAGAGAAGTTAAAGAAGAAATCACCTCAGAAGAAGAAGACATCTCAAAGGAACTATGACAGTGGTAGAATCGATTGGGGAATATGTGGAAGAAACATTTCAGATTCAGAATCACCTCAGAATGAAGATGAACAAGCAAAAGAACTATTAGGTATGAGTTTGTTATCCTCTAGTGATACATTTCTCCATCCATTTGAAGATGATGAAAGTGATAGCAAAACAAATGAACTTGCTCTTATGGGTGAGGATGAAAGATACCAAATAGAGACAGAATTTAAAAGGCTTACAAACAAAATTAAAGATCAACAAGATCTATTGGACAAAAGAGAATGTGTCTCCAATGAAGAAACTACCAAACTAAAATCTCAACTGGAGGAAGGAAACAGGGTAAGGAAGCTATTCAAGTAAAACGAAGATCAATGTCAAAAGTTATAAGATGAAGTGACATCATTAAGAAATGAAGTAAATGAAAGGAGCACAACAGTTAAGAAACTCAGAGAAAGATCCAGTTACTATGAAAGTCTTGAAGCTAAGATCCTCTCGCTAAAAGAAGATCTTGAAGAATCAAATAAGCAGAATAAAGAACTACTCCAAGCTCTTGAAAAAAAAAAAAACAAAGTTCTTGAAATAAGTCATCAGTTGGAAGAAGGAAGAAAAGCTGAAGAAATCATGAAGAAACAGTATCTTGAAAAAGAAGAGCAACATCAGGTTAAGGTAAATATTCTAAAAGATAAATTAGAAGAAAAGAATAAGCTCTTACGATTTCAAGATAGTACTAGGATCTTGGATGATATTCTTAGTAGTCAAAGGTCTCCTACTATCAAAAATATTCTTGGTTTTCATGAATCTATTGAAGGTGAATCTAGTTCACAATGTAAGACAAAGAACTCTAATGCAAAATCTGAAATGCTCAACAAGGAGATGAGAGGTCAATCCCATCAACAACCAAGGAAAGAAATTCTTCAAAGAAAATCTTTTACTCCTAACTATGGAAGTGATAGTCGGTCAATTCCTCAAATGAATAATGTTTAATGTTATGTATGTCATAATTTTGGACATGTTGCAGCCATATGCAGAAGAAGAATGGTTCAAGACCATCACACATAAAGATCATCACGTTCCAGGTACTTTAAGGGATATTGTTTTGCTTGCAATCTGTTTGGTCATAAAGCCATTGACTACTATAGAAGGAATATGAAACATATGAGATGTTATGCATGCAACAAGCTTGGACATATATCAAAGGAATGCAGGAACAAATTATGGGCACCATACCAAAAGGAGAAAACATCATCACACTTGAAGATATGGAAGAAGAAGGAAGTACAGTCAAAAAGATGTGGCACAGCACAATGTATAACAGACTCAAAGGGAGTTGAAAGTGTAAAAATTCAATGTTCTAAATATCATACGCAGGTTTCATGAAGAGAAGTCGCGTATATACGTGAGTTAGACACTGCACAGTCACGTATATGTCAGTTTTAGAAAAGCAGTGGGACAGTCTGAGGAAAAAGGATCTGATATGGTTCAGTCAATTATTTCTCTGTTTAATTATGGTTACAATCTATTGATAATGTGTGGAAATGTCTTGGTACTCATAAGATGTTTTTGATCCTAACTGGATGATGATTATGCCTTGATACTTCTTGTTGATATATGCATGATCAGATCTGACAGTGAACAAATAGCACAAGTTTAGGGGGAGCATATGCTTTGAATAATGCATTGTTGGCATTATGGTTAGAAGTCCTTGGTGATGATGCTTATATGGCTAAATGATACATCTTGCTATGATATGGTTATGAGTTTCCCATGACAAAATCTCATACGATTCTTGGGGTTACACAGTGTCGAGCAGCAAAAAGGGTCTTTTTCACCTCTATTTACCCTACATTAACTTATCAATCCAGGAACGATTTGTTATCTCAAAGAGTGTACTCGGTTTGAGGCAGTCATTTGTCAGAGTAATGCTAGTAGTATATGCTCTAACTACAAGAGTAAACGGATGCTTGAAATAGGATCTACTTATAGGAAAGAACCTTAAAACTCAAATCATGCACTCAACAACTTATCAGTCAAGGGTACAGTAATGGTAACTCATCCCTCTGTAAACTGATGTAATTAAAGATAATCAAGGAAAATATCGTCAACCTGAGAACTAAACAACAAATGTCAATGCTCACTATAATCTCAAATAATTATGCATACCAAAGCAATAATAATACCAATAACAGGAAATGGAACAAAAACTAGTCTTATGAACAAGATTGAATAGAAAAACCTTATTCTATGGAATTAAATGCAACAATTATATCCTGCAAGAATTAGATAGCAATCTTTGCTCTAAAGATAAATCAGACAGAAACGGAAATGGAACAACAACGAATAGAGATGAAATATGGAACAACAACTAGAGTCAAATATAAATGTACAATGAACCAAAACAAATATCACACACGGCACGCTTAGTATTTAGAAGAAACAGTAATCTGACTTTGATACAACAAGTATAAATCTCAGTTATAAAGAATAACGATTGTAATTCATAATGGAACAACAATGCCAGTTGAACAACAATCGCGATTAAGTGTAAACCATAGATAAATACAGTAATACCAACTTATGAATGTTACAACATGGTTACTTGGTAATTAAACAGTAATAGCATTTTGTAAGGGACATCAATGTTATATCAATGGTTAAAGGAACAACAATGCATTACAAAGTCAAAATTAGCAACACAACATTCCTATTATAGAGAACAACATGACTTAGTTGAGCATAAACAAAATATAACAGAACCGTGATGTAAATTAGCAAAACACATCAGATTACCGAATAGAGCTAATAATGAAAACCACACACGAATTAGAGATAATGGTACAGGAGCAAGTGTTCCACCAGGGTCAGGCCCTTAGCCTCCAGGGACACACCGCTTGAGATTACTCCAGAATCAAAGATGGAACGACAACCAGATTTATATTAAAACATCAAAATAGAGTTACAGTGGATCGCTCTTCAACGAGAGTTGATGATAAAAGCTTCAAATACAAAGGAGAATTACATAAAAATAACAACAAGTCATCCCCCAGGCTAGTAGTGTTTCCCCTTCTTATAACAGTCGAGTAGAGATATCAGTGATACAAAAATCGTTAAGATAGTGATCCCTCGGGATCAAAGGATCCTGAGGGATTCACTAGACTGTTGATTCTCAGTTATCCTCTTGTTCTATTGCGCCGATTTGATATCTCCTTTTCCCTTTCTTGGCTGATACGCTCTAATTTGGATTGCCTTGTTTGCATATGGTTCCCTGCCAAAGGGACAACAGTTAAATTTGTCCTGCCTTTTCCTTTGGGACGGAAATATTCCATTTTCTCCTTTTCCTACATAATAAAAGGGAAATTATTAGTTGTTTTGCATTGCATACAAATCCCATAGATTGTGTCATAATTTCTTATTATCTACCTAGTTCATGTTGCAAAGAGGTTATGAGTATTAAAGAAAAGATGACAAAATAAATGATAGTAGCATACTTTCTTCAGTACTCCACACACCCCCCTGCTTACCCTTTTTCATGCCCTCATGAAAACATTGTAGTTGACATGCAAGGCAGTGAGAGAGTAGGCTGGAGACGGGATCTCATGAGGTGGTCTACAACCATGATGCCTAGCTAGGTGTTCAAAAAGATGTCCTGTCTGACCCTCAAGCATTTCATATAAGGCTTGGTATCCAGGGGTAGGGTACCAAATAAACGGACTACGGAACCTACAGGCTAACCAAGATGGTCCTTCTCTCAAAATAAGGTCAGCATAAAGACCCAAACGATTAGCAGCTAGCTTAAAGTTCTCGTAGTTAAATGGTTCCCTGAGTTGGATGTTCGGATTAGAAGTCTGATATCGGAATTTGGCAGCTGCAATGGCAAGGTCCTTAATGGTAAATAAATATTCTATCCCTTGCTGATTGATTGCTATATGAATAGGTCCTAATGCCTCAATCACGCCCAAAGTCCTCATGAGGTTCCTATGTTTGTTCCACAATTGTAATGGGTCTCTAGGCTGAGCTTGCACCCATAAGTCTAATCCATTTTCTTGTCTTTGAAAGGCATTATAGGCTTTAAGCCATTTTATTTGATTAACACCAAAAGAAATGAATGCCTGCAGTTGGATATCCCCAACGAAAGGGCTGGGGTTCTGCTCTATTTCTTGATCTAACACAAGGTTATGCAGATAGAATTCACATAATAATCTTTGAACCTTCACCCCATAGTGCTTACAACAATTTATGAAATTGTCAATAGTATTTATTTCTATAGGGGCTCTTGTTTTGACAGCTTTAATTTTCAATTGCAAATATTGTTCCATTAAAAACAAGGCATAATTCCTAGCAAGTGCTCTACACGCTAGGATTTCAGTATACAAAGAGCATAAGATATCCATTTGTTTGATGACTACATCTAGTCTATGAGTTACCTTTTTGACCCTTTCTTCTTCCTTTCGCCATCCTTCAAAGGCTTGGCTTTTAGATAAGTTGACATTCCTCAACTGCTGTTGTAATTTTTCATACTTTTCTCGATAGACAGTGTATTTTGTTAGTTTCTCTACTGTTTGCTGGGCTTGCACCAAGTCCTTCCGCAGAGTTACTGTCCTCGGATCACTGTCCCACATGGTAGTTGTAAGCGAAAGGTTTACTTGAATCTTTTTATTGCATCATATTGTGTTTATGGTTCGCATTGCTTTAGAGGATTGTGCCTCTATCTAAACTTCTTTGTCACAAGCCGATATATCATATGTTTGTACTTCAACATGGGTGACAACTAAATGTTGTTCCTTTTGGTTTTGAATGATAGGCTGGACTTGAGTCCTCCTAATCTTTTTCTTAAGGGGTTTCGCCGGAGTGGTTGCATGTCTTACCCCCAAGGTCCTTTTTGCTCTCTTTCCCATTTTCAAAACCCTGATTTGTTTTCAAAGTCGTGCTATTAAATTAAGCAGTCTTTGTTGTTCTTTTCGTAATATTTTGATCTCTTATGTTTTCTTGGAAAGAATGACTGTCTGTTTACTCGGGCCTAGACTATCATCTTGGCCAATTCCCTGGTTCTCTTCTTGGGGTGATTTTTCGTTGTTCTGATCAGGTTGTTCAGTTGTAAAAAACCTAGCTTGTTCTCTTATTTCCTGGGTGACTTCTTCTTCCACCCCTTCTCCTCCATGAAATTATTCCGGTGTAGTATAGCTGGGAATAGATTGTTCCTTTTCTGTATCTTCATCACTTTTCTCTCCAGATATACTTTCATCATGAATGGAGTGATTCTCTTCTTCTTCTTCCTCATCGTACAATTCTTTGGATGCATCTTTGTCATGATCAGAATGCTCCTTCGGTTCTTCTTTGATGTGGAGGTTTAGTGGGCTGAGAGGTTAAGCGTATTCATCCATATTGGCTAGAATTTGGGCTAATTCATCCTCCTGCAATGGATTTTGTAATGGGCTTTCTTCACATTGCTCTGTCTCTTTCTCTGCCTACCCAGACTGCTTAGTCTCTTCCTCTGTTTCGACTTCCTCATTTTCCTCCAACTCTTTCTCATTCTCCTCTCCTTCTAATTGCAGGGGTTGCTCATCCCTTGAATCATCTATCTCTACCAGTTGGCTGGTATTTCCTTGGGAATTTTCCAGCCTTCTCCTGGTCCATGCCAATCTAACTGATTTCCTCCGTTTCAATGGTCTATTCGGTATGCTAGTAGCACGTTTTCGTTTTGGGGCTGGCAGAGCCAGTCCCCCGTCTATCATGACAATTAGTTCTTCCCAACTACTCTATTGTTGAGCAAGACTGTAGCTAACTATCAGTCATATTAGCCCATGGTGACTTACTACTGATTCTACGTGTCATGATTTTTTCATGCATCGGGCAACATCGTGTAGTAAAGAATTTCAAAATGCAGGAAAATTCACAGAGCATTTTTGTTTTAATACAGCTAAAATTTTAAGGTGGCGTGGTCTTACCACGTCTTTCCTGCCTTCACAGGTGATGTAGCTCTGGATGACTCTTGCCAATTCTGCCCACGGCTCTCCTAATGCTGCTGGTAGAACTCCCTTTCCTCTTACAGTCAGGTTCTGGCCTTCATCTTGGAAGATTTTTATGATTTTTCATAGTCTCTCCTTCTTTAGAGTCCACATAGGTCCAGTGGCTGGCAGTCCCGAGACCTCTGCAATTATGTCATTGGTGACTGTTATGTGTCTCCCTCTTACCGTGGAGTGATATTCTTGCAAGTTCCGCAATAATTCTATTGCTACGGTCACGTTGGATTCTTGTCAACGATTGAGATAAACTATCCATCTACCCTTGTTAGGATTTCCTGTGCAGCATCAGAAACTATCAATACCTGTGGTTCTCTCTGATTTGATCTTCCTCCTATTCTTTAGCACATTATAAAAATGTAGAGACGATAATGGAACAGTAGGTTGTTCAAACTGTTAGAAAATACAAAGAAAATAACAAAACAACAAGCTCGTTCAAAATCGCTAGTCACTTAGTAATTATTGTAGAGCATAATACCAAAATATCTTAGGAACGGCAAGCCATGCAAATTGGAAAACAATATACCGTTAAGCCTTGCTATTCCCAAGTGAAAAGTCTCTGAATAATAGTCTGACACGTATATGAGCAAATTATGAGGTCACCTGCTTCCCCCCCTGCAATGTGATAGGTCATCCTCAGCCGTCAAATGAGGGAGCGGCATGCCAAATTGCCATGGTACAGAGTCATAAAGGAACAAGACATACTGATATGCCATGTTTACAAAAGGATCAGGTTGCCGAAATCAAGGTGTATAATAGAATCGCTTAATAAATAAGAGAATGTTGTGATATGATGTGAGGCTGGGAGGATAGGAAACTGATGTGCACAAAAGGTCTGATGCGGTCATTATCACCTATTTCCGTCATGATTGGTTGTAATAGATTTTCATGTGTTTAAAGGTTCAGGGAAGTTATATACACAATCTCATTTGACCTATTACAAAGGTATAAAACAAAGAAGGGTCTTGATAATTGCTATTGGTGCATAAGGAATGTGACTTCAATACCATCAATAGAGCTTTGTTGCCCATAGGTGTCCATAACCTTGACAGAGTTGTTTCTTTCACCCATGGAACCATGATCCTTTGTGTATTCTTAGGAAGTGTTGTGCAATGTCAAAATGGAGGTCATTATGCTGGCTAGGTAACTAGATAAACCATAATGCCATTCACCAAGAAGGAGTGAAAGGTGGGCAAGCCGGCTCGTGGTGGCCATAGTGGGAATGCCATTTCACTTTCTTCCTTATGATCATGGTAGGCTGGCTCTTGATGAGACCCCCTATCCTTCATTTGATAACCCATATTAGCAAATCATATAAACATTTTTCTGCTTTGTTTTTCTCTTTTATAAAGTACTTTCCTATTTATACACAAATGGTGGTTTAGCACTCCTTAAGAGTAGGAATGGTGGAAGAAGTCTTAGCATTTCAATAGAAAAATATACCCTTTGTTCTTATTCCTTAATAATGATCAAAGAAGATTATGGGAATTTAAAAATAACCACCATGATAAAGATAACCAATTATATTAGTATTAGCAAATAATGACAGCAAAGTGATGAATAGTTGTGTCCTTTCCTCTTTTCTGCTATCAATTCAAAGCAATTTAAAAAAAAAATAGTGATTTTATGTAATTTGCTGATTTCAATATGCTATAGTTTTGTATCCATTGCATAAGTGTATAGTTGTGCTCCAAATCACAAAAAATACTCGAAACTGTTGTATATTGAGAGGAGCAATAGCTGTCCTTTAATTGGAACAACAAGGAGAAAAAGCATAAGTAAAATGAATACAAAAATGTTGTCTTTTTAAAAAGGAATAGTAGAAAATGCAAGTATTGTTCCTTCAGAAAAGGAACAATAGAAAATGCAAGTGTTGCTCCTTCAGAAAAGGAACAACAGGAAACAAAAGTGTTTTTCCTTTGAAAAAGGAACAACAAGAAACAAAGGTGTTGTTCCTTTGGAAAAGGAACAACAAAACGCAAGTGTTGTTCCTTCGGAAAAAGGAACAACAAAACAACAAAAGTGTTGTTCCTTCAAAAAAGGAACAACAAAACAAAAGTGGAAAAGGAATAGCCAAAATGAAAGTGTTGTTCCCTCAAAAAAAGGAACAACAAAAAACAAAAGTGATGTTCCTTCGAAAAAGGAACAACAAAATGAAAGTGTTGTTCCTTCGGAAAAGGAACAACAAAACGAAAGTGTTGTTCCTTTGGAAAAGGAACAACAGAAAAACAAAAGTGTTGTTCCTTTGGAAAAGGAACAGCAAAAACGACAGTGTTTTTCCTTCGAAAAAGGAACAGCAGAAAAACACAAGTGTTGTTATTCGGAAAAGGAACAACACAAACGATAGTGTTGTTCCTTCGGATAAAGGAACATCAGAAAAATCCAAGTGTTGTTCCTTTGGAAAAAGGAACAACAAAATGGTGAAAATGTTGTTCCTTCTGAAAGGGACAGTAGAACGAAAAAGTGTCGTTCCTTCAAAAAGGAACAGCAAAGATGATGAAACTGTTGTTCCTTCGAAAAAGAATAGAAAAATGCAGAGGTGTTGTTCCTTGAAAAAAAGGAACAACAAATCAGTGTGAATGTTGTTTCTTTCTAAAAGGAACAACAAAATGCAAATACAAAAAAATATATGTACAGAGAATAATTTACGCTAACAAAATGAAGGAATTATGTACAGAATGTAAGAACAGTTGAATCAGTTAATGAACTAGAGGTGAGGAAGATTTCTCTTCCTCCACCAAAATCTGCATGTCGGAGTCTTCACGGAGTTGCTGGTAGAAGGATTCCCGAGTAAGTGGTTTGCGGTATAGTCGAACTCGGTGGCCGTTTGCCTTGAAGGTATGTCCAGATCCATCAATGGTGGTTAGAGTAAGGGTGCCATTATCATGTACCTTCTGGATTTCATATGGCCCCAGCCAACGAGTCTGAAGCTTCCTAGGAAAATCCTAAAACCTAGAATCATATAGGAGCGCCCAATCTCCCTCATGGAAGACTTTCTTTTTAATGAAAGCATCATGCCATTTAGCTCGTTGTTGTTGGATTAATGTAGTTTGTTGAAGGGTAGAAAGCCTGATTTAATCTAGCTCATTGGTCTGTTGTAATCTATTAATTTGTGCCTCATTTAGATCGAGACCAAATTCTTGTGCTGTTTGTATCTCGAATTCCATTAGAAAGATGGGTTCCTTTCCAAATACTAGTTGGTATGGTGAATAGCCGATAGTGATTCTCCATGTTGTTCTGTAAGCCCATGAGGCTTCTGGAAATCTTGTAGCCCAATCACGTCTATGTGACACAATGGTTTTTGTTAGGATTGATTCTATTATTTTATTGTTGCTTTCTACTTGACCATTTGTTTGTGGGAGGTACGGAGTAGTAATTTTATGCTGGATATGATAGTTTATTAGTGTTGCAGCAATCTTGTTACCAGAAAACTGTGGTCCACCATATGTAATTATATCTCTTGGGAGCCCATATCGCACAAATATATGGAACAGGAACTGTATGACAGAATCCTCTGTAGCTCTTGGCAATGCCTCTGCTTCAACCCATTTGGTGACATATTTTGTTGCTACCAAAATATATGTTTTCTGGTTCGATGATGGGTCAATTGGACCAAAACAATCAAGGTCCCATCCCTTGAATGGTTCAATAAATAGCTATGGGTTCAGGGGCATTTCATGAGACTATCTAGGGTGTCCTACTCTTTGGTAGCTGTCACAAGCTTAAACGAATTTCTTTGCATCTTTGAAGATCGTGGGCCAATAATACCTTGTTTGTAGCACCTTGTGACTAGTTCTTTGATCAACGAAATGTCTGCCACACGGTTCGTCGTGACAAGCTTTCAAAATGTTAAAAATTTCATCTTCGCAGATGCATCTCCTGATGTGCATATCTGCCCCTGTATGAAACAAGTAGCCCCCAATCCAAGAAAATTAAGTACTTCGTTGGACAATCTGTTTTCATTCATTGGGGGTCAGGTGTTTCAGTAATTTTCCTACTGCTAAATAATTTGCAGCATCAGCATACCAGGGTGTTTTAAGAATGACAGCAAACAAATGCTCATCTGGAAATTTATCTTCAACTGTTGCTACGCCCACTAGTTTTGGCATTTGTGAGAGAAAGTTAGCTACATGATTTTCTTTTCCAAGTCGGTCCTTTATTGTGATATCGAATTCCTGCAATAAAATCAGCCGTCTGGTTACTCTACCATTTGTGATTGGTTTATTTGCTAAATATTTTATGGCAGAGTGATTTGTATCCAAAATAATAGGATATCCAGTAATATAATTCCTGAATTTATTGACAGCATGTATTACAGCCAAAAATTCCTTTTCAGTAACAGTATAGCTCAATTCAGCAAGGGATAAATTATTGCTAATATAATAAATTGCATATGGTTTTTTATGTTCTCCCTGCCCAAGGACTGCTCCAATAGCTGTATCTGAAGCATCTGATCAAATTTGAAATGGCAGGTCCCAATTTGGTCCTTGAAGGACTGGGGACATTGACACAAGATTTTTCAAATCCTGGAAAGCACGGTCGCATTTTTCTATCCAAATAAAGTCAACATTACCTGTCAGTACATATAGAGGTGCAGCAATATGAGAAAAATGATCTATAAATCTTCTATAATAACCAAAAAATCCAAGAAAATTGCGTACCTCTGTCTGAGTGGTAGGAGTGGGAATTAGTAAAAATATTTGGATTTTGGCTGGGTCTACCTATATTCCAGCTGTTGAGATATAATGGCCTAAAATAAGTCCTTCAATCATCATCATATAGCATTTTTCATGGCTCAAACAGAGCCTAGTGGCAATGCAGCACTGCAGCACTTTTTCCAGTGTGTCCAATGCTGGGTCAAAATCATCCCCGTATGGTGTAAAATCATCCATGTATACTTCGAGCCCTTCATTTATTAAGTCTGAAAATATGCTGAGGATAGCCCTTTGAAATGTGGCAAGGGCATTGCATAGGCCAAAAGGTAGAACTCTGTAGGAAAATGTTCCCCAAGGACAAGTAAAAGTAGTTTTGTCTTGGTCTTCAGGGGCAATCTGAATCTGGTTGTATCCACTGAGGCCATCTAAGAAAGAAGAGAATTTCTTTCCCACCAAAGTGTTTAATACTTGGTCAATGAATGGAAGGGGAAAGTGATCTTTTTGTGTTGCTTTATTTAGCTCTCTATAATCTACACAAATCCTCCACTTTCCATTCTTCTTTGGCACCACAACAAGTGGAGAGACCCATTTAATATCGGAAATAGGGTAGATGAAGTTCACATCTAAAAGATTTTGAAGTTCAGCTTTTACAATGTCTTTTAGATGAGGGTTAAGTCTCCTTTGTGGTTAGAAAACGGGTCTTGCATCCTTCTTTATGGAAATGTGCTCAGTAGTTGGATCAACTTCTCTTCTTGTCTAGTCAGGTTGGCATTAATGTTTAAAGTCTTTCCTGGCTCAATTTCTACAGTTTTTCTATTTGAGACAGAGGTAGTAGGTATTCTTTGATCGTGAGTATCTTTAAGAGGACCTTCTTCTAAGTCATTATCAAATGTTGCTTCTATCATGTGACATTGTATGTGGGATCTGCATTCAGCTTGGCTAATAAAATTGTTAATGGCATCATCTTCCATTTGATTTTTGAAATCGAGGACATCTTCTATGGTTAATGGAGATCTAATATTTTTGGTGAGGTATGATACAGGATGTTTGTTAGTTTTTATTATTGTGACACTTGGCTAGGCTGGAGGATATAAAGCTAGATTCTTGATATTAGCCCCCTAGTTATGGTCATACTGCCTTGTTGGAAACCAATATAAGCATCAACAGTTGCAAGCCAAGGTCTACCTAAAATCAATGGATGTCCATCAAGTCAATTTTTGGGGTTTATTATCAGAAAATTGGCAGGATACTCCCAGGAATCAATGGATATCATGACATCATGCAGTGTGCCCTCTGGCCTAACCACGGATCGGTCAGCCAGTTCTAATAAAGTGGAAGTCGGTTCTACTGATGTAATGCCCAGTTTTTGACAAGTGGTGGTTGTTAAGATATTGATTGCAGCTCCTAGATCAACTAAGGCATTTGAAAAGGTTTGTCCATTGATTTGTACTGTTACTATTGGATTTCCTGGGTCTTCATATTTAACAAGTGCTCCTTTTCCTCATAATAGATTGGATAAGGTACCAACTACTTGGAATTTTGGGTTATTTGTTATTTTCCCCCTTGGCTTTTTTATACATAGCTCTTTGATCGTATTTGCATATATTGGGATGTCTTGGATGGCTTGGAGGAGTGGGATTTTTATGTACAAATTTTTCAGTTCTCCCAAAATGTCAAAATCAGGATGTTGTATAGGTCAAGGTATAATTAATTGTGCTGGGAATGAGGGAGAAGATGTGGTTGCTTGATCATGAATTTGTTGTTCGGTCACACCCTCTTCTTGCGGTGGTTGTTCTATAGGTAATTGATTTTCAACTTGAGCAGTTTTATTTCCCTTTGTTTCTATAATTCGCTTGGATCTTAATTGAAGATAATTACACTCCTTTAGATTGGTTTTTGGTTCTGGTGTTTCGATTATTTGGATAAATTGGACCGATCTATTATTTGGATTAGGGTTGGGCTGGGCCAGGAGTTGCGGTCTTAAATTAGACTAAGGGTTTTGTTGTAATGCTGGCAGTGTAGGTTGAGAGAGTGGCATGGTTCCTACTGGCTGATTCATCAGTATTTGCTAGTTACTCTGCCAGGCTTGACTCTATGAAGTAGGAGGGGAACATTGTGTTGGATATACATTGTTTTGCCAATATGGTGAAGTATAGGGAAAATTTTGCCAACTGGGTTGACTTGTTTGGTTTGGCCATGGTGATGATGAAGGAAATGGTTGTTGTGACCAATTCGAGAAGGGAGGTTGATTTTTCCACATTGTATTATATTGTTGAGCATGATATTGTGGAGGCCGAAAAGAAGAAGCTGGATCTGGGAGCACACTTGATTTTCGCAGCTGCCATTAACGACGCTGATTGAGTAGGTACACTGATTCTGGCTCTTCTTCCACTTCCTTGTATACTAATTTCAATCCAAGAAGTGAGGGATAGCTCTCTATAGAGTGGTCTTTTGTAAAAATGTCACAAACTTGGACTGCATCTAATGGACACTCCTTGTGGCTGTGTTTCTTTCTGCATCTAGGACAAAAGATTGCCAAATTCTGTTTTGCCTCTGCTTGCTTTTGTTTGGCCTGCATAATATCAAGTTGTGTTGTCAGTGTCCCCAATATGTCAGTTTTAAAATTTTCTAATTAATGTCCAATTTCTATGCGAGTTACTCCCTCTGTAGTGATCTCATTGTCTCTTGTAAACCTGTCATGTTCCGCTGGTTCTAGTCTTGTGCTGCCTCTCGAGCTCTTGATACATAAATCAATAATGTCAACAAAATTTTCCTGATAAATATCTCCTTTTCCCATAATATTTAGTGTTTCAATCCATTGTTCCTTAATTCCCCTAATTAATGTTGTTTTTAATACATTATCAGGTAAGGGTAATGATGCATAAGGAGATCTTTGAAGATTATACTAGAAACGTTCAACATACTCTTCTAATGTTTCATTCGGTCTAGTTACCATCTGAAATATTTCATCTTTTAATTCTCTAGACCTGCAATAGTCTAATATTTCTTTAGAAAATCATCTTTCATTTGATCCCAATTTTTTATAAAACCACCTCCCAATCCCATAAACCATCTTAAAGTAGCCCATTTTAATGTAGAGGGGAACAATTTCAGTTTCTCGGGATCAGTGGTATAGTCATATTCTCTACACAGCACATCAAATTCAAATAGGAATGCATCCGGATCTTTTGATGTAAGGCCATGTAATGTAGGGATATGCTGGAGAGGGATTGCTTTCATAGGTGCATTAGATGCAGTATCCACAATGGGGTATTGCAGTGTAGATGTTTAGGTGTTTGGCTAGTTCTGGCCATTTGGTCAAATATATGCCAATAACCTTCTGGAATGTCTAGGAGGGTATTCCTAGGTTGTCGTGGGGGAATGGCTTTAACCGAAATGGCCTTAATAACACTTCCTTTATCTCGGATGATGAGAGTGCCTAATGTCTGGGGGGATTTTAGTTCTTGAGGTTCTTCAACTTTGTTATAAATTATTTTTGTAGCACTTCCCCTATCTGGGCTACTTAATGGCTGAATTATCCCGAGAGTAGATATTGGTTCTTCAATTTCTCCTATTTCTCCTCTCCCTTCACAAAGGTTGCTAAATTTCCCTTCTTGCAATGATTTTGGGCTAGAATTCTCAATTTCTTGAAAATCTTGCTCTTCAATTTGACTATGCACCTCAGAAAAGGCTACAGATGGTGATTTCGTGGCCTGAAGGGAACTAGTAGGTTATCTGGAAGCAACTTTTCTAGGTCCTACTGAAGGCTGAGATTATGCTTTCTTAAGGATTTCGTCTATAAAGGTTGATCGACCAAGGGTCACCAGCCCCTTAGCTTTTTCAGACTTAGGTAGAGGTTTAGGATTCTTTTCAATCTTTTTCTGCTTAGTCATGCACACAAATCAAATGCTAATTTCTACCCAAAAAAATAGCAAAAAATCTACAGGAAAGTAGGCAGGGGAGCAGGGCTATTACATGCTCCGCACGCAGGTTCTTATCTTCCGTTTTTAAAACCCAGTTCTCTCCTAGCA
The DNA here is from genome assembly GCA_031772625.1 of Pinus tabuliformis. Classification (NCBI taxonomy): domain Eukaryota; kingdom Viridiplantae; phylum Streptophyta; class Pinopsida; order Pinales; family Pinaceae; genus Pinus; species Pinus tabuliformis. The sequence continues at coordinate 310,097,364 of CM062819.1, read as the reverse complement.
GGTTCTTACATCACTCTGGAAAAGAAACAAATGGCTACACTCTTCCCCGACAATGGCTCCAAAATGTCGAGCAGTAAAAAGGGTCTTTTTCACCTCTATTTACCCTACATTAACTTATCAATCTAGGAACGATTTGTTATCTCAAAGAGTTTACTCAGTTTGAGGCAGTCATTTGTCAGATTAATGCTAGTAGTATAGTGATCTAAATACAAGAGTAAATGGATGCTTGAAATAGGATATACCTATAGGAAATAACCTTAAAAATCAAATCATGCACTCAACAATTTATCAGTCAAGGGTACAGTAATGGTAACTCATCCATCTGTAAACTTATGTAATTAAAGACAATCAAGGAAAAGATCATCAATCTGGGAACTAGACAACAAATGTCAATGCTCACTACAGTCTCAGATCATTCTGCACACCAAAGCAATAATAATACCAATAACATGAAATGGAACAACAACTAGTCTTATGAATAAGATTGAACAGCAAAACCTTATTCTACGGAATTAAATGCAGCAATTGTATCCTACAAGAATTAGATAACAATCTTTGCTCTAAAGATAAATCGGATAGAAACGGAAATGGAACAGAAACGAGTAGAGATGAAATATGGAACAACAACTAGAGTCGAATATAAACATGCAATGAACCAAAACAAATATCACACATGGCATGCTTAATATTTAGAAGAAACAATAATCTGACTTTGATACAACAAGTATAAATCTCAATTATAAAGAATAACGATTGTAATTCGTAATGGAACAACAATGCCAGTTGAACAAAAATTGCGATTAAGTGTAAACCATAGATAAATACAGTAATACCAACTTATGAATGTTACAACACAGTTACTCAGTAATTGAACAATAATAGCATTCTGTAAGGGACAACAATGTTATATCAATGGTTAAAGGAACAACAATGCGTTACATAGTCAAAATGAGCAACACAGCATTCCTGTTACAGAGAACAACATTACTTAGTTGATCATAAAAAAAACATAACAGAACCGTGATGTAAATTAGCAAAACACATCAGATTACCAAACAGAGCTAATAATGAAAACCATACACAGATTAAAGATAATGGTACAGGAGCAAGTGTTCCACTGGGGCCGGGCCCTTAGCCTCCAGGGGCACACCACTTGAGATTACTCCAGAATAAAAGATGGAATGGCAGCCAAATTTATATTAAAACATCAAAACAGAGTTACAGTGGATCTCTCATCAATGAGAGTCGATGATCAATGTTTCAAATACAAAGGAGAATTACATAAAAATAACAACAAGTCATCCCCGAGGCTAGCAGTGTTTCCCCTTCTTATAACAGCTGAGCGGAGATATCAATGATACAAAAATCGTTAAGATAGTGATCCCTCAGGATCAAAGGATCCTAAGGGATTCACCAAACTGTTGATTCTCAGTTATCCTCTTGTTCTCTTGTGCTGATTTGATATCTCCTTTTCCCTTTCCTAGTTATTACACTCTAATTTGGACCACCTAGTTTGCATGTAGTTCCTTGCCAAAGAGACAACAGTTAACCTTCTCCTGTCTTTTCCTTTGGGATAGCAATCTTCTATTTTCTCCTTTTCTTGTATAAGAAAAGGGAAATTATTAGTTTTTTTGCATTGCATACAAATCCCATAGATTTTGTCATAATTTCTTATTATCTACCTAGTTCATGACACAAAGAGGTTATGAGTCTTAAAGAAAAGATGACAAAATAAATGATAATAACATACCTTCTTCAGTACTCCACACATAGTTGGTGTTGAGATCAAATTTGTGGTTGATTCTCTAATGATGCATATATGTTGCTTACAAGGTAATCTTCATAAGGATAAGGACAAGTACAAAGCTTGAATACACAACTTCATTACTTGATGACGAGTCACTCATATGCTGCTGTTGTCATATTCATAAGGATCATATAATACAATTATGATGTAGGATTCATATAGTTCTTGGCTCTCACATGATTTAGGATTGTTGCTTGAGCTCAAGGTTTGCTAGATACATAGTGTTATGTACATTATGATGGATACATGAATCATTACTTAAGTTGCATATTGTTGGTTGGCCAAGAGAATGGTGTTATTGTAGGTCGCATGGATACATAGATATTCGAAGACATGGCTTACTTAATCACTTTGAGTTCTTACCTTATGATGATAGGTTGATACTCACATATGTTGATTATCATGGTTGATGCTTATCAGATGTGCGATTTTCCCTAGTGATGATACATGGTTGATATATTGAAGGTTCTTGTGAAAAGATCATACTATTATTTATGACAATGTTATAATCATAGATGATGACCATGGTGTTTTTGACATATAGATGATATGATGTGAATGATTGGAGATATGACATATGTTGAGGTTATGATAAGTCTCTTTCTATTAAGGAAACGAAGCAAGTTGATATTGATGTAATGAGGAGGATGAGATGATATCTATATGGAGACATACCTTGTCACAAATTGATTATATCTACATTAACGGACATATACAGGTTGCTGGTCTAGATGGTGTTGACAGATACTTATGAAGAAGATCATACATTGTGTATGATAGTTGCTAATGACTATCATGGTCTTTTTTAGATATTTGGTCTCTGTTATAAATGTCATGAATATCATTCAATCTAAAGGTCATATCAAGATCCATGCTGTAATAGTTTGTCTCTGTCTATTGTAGTCGTTTGTTGAATCCCTTTTGGTCATATGATGTAATTTGTACCCGCACTATGAATGGGAAGGATGATGTAATATCTCAGTCATGTATAAACAATTTGTATCTAGTATATCCCCACTTGGTTGGGTGGATGAGTCAAGTTTATCCCCACTTGGTTGGGAGAATGAATGTATGTATGAGTCATTGGTGATAGGAATGTCAAAATCACATAGTTGAGTTATAGAGTCATGCTATTTTCTTGAAAATGTTTGCAGACTCTGCATGTGCTTAGGGGGAGTATGGATGATACAATACATCTCAGCATGAACAAAGGGGGAGTTCAATCAAATATTTCAACATGTGCCTAGGGGGAGAAAGATTAATATTTAGCTATTCAGATATGAAAGTCTTCTTGTCTTAGGGGGAGAAGATCTTGGTCCACACTTTTCCCTTGATGTCAAAGGGGCAGAGTGACTTGGAGTTGTTTTTTCCATCAAGTCCAAAGGGGGAGATTGTTGGCATTATGATGAATGTGTTGTACTTGATGGCAACCCTCTTGTAGCAGAAAAACTCACTTATATATGGTAACTAGATGAATCTACATAAGAGATATCAGAGGTGACAGAATGCATGACAGTAGTATTTGCAGGGTAGTTTCAAGGAATCGGTTCAGATGGCACCTTACTTAGATGACAACTCAAGCTCTCAGAATGAAAGAAAAGATATATATGCAGGTTCCCCTTGACCAAGCCGCGTATACACGCAGGTTAGCAGTACAGAAGGCGCGTATGTGTATACACGCACTTTCATGCAATGAAAAGCATGTACATGTTGGAAAACTTGGTTTTGGTATGTGGTATTTAGACCATGGTATTTTGGTATTGGTCCATGGTATTTGGTCCGACGTGTTGACCCCAGGTATTTGGTCCAAAGTATTGGTTCTAAGTGGTTTTGGACCATGGTATTGAGTAAGACCTAAGACTATAAAAGGAGGAGAATATCATTAGGAAAATGACACTTAGCAAGTCTCAAATATCTAATGAAGTGTGAGATCCAGTATGCAGGTTATGGGTTTATAATGCTTTACTTGATCTGAGCCAAGGAGGAATCTCAGCGGTTGATGGAGGACAAGATCTAATGATAGATCGAGATCTTATGGCTTGGAATGAATCATATCTATATGGTTTTATCATGATTATTTTAGATCTGTATACTGACGCATGTAATGTTCTGTAAATATTATGATCTAGGTATAACTCAAGTTTGGAATAGCTACAAATCATGAATGAATATTTATAGATGTATATGCTGCTTGAATTTGATAAAATCGTGTATATACATAGGTTAGATACATCTAAATAGCGTATACCATATAAACTATGATGTTTGAAGTTCTAGGTGATTCTGGTTGTTGATGCAAAGTTCTGAGTTCTGGCGACTGTTTACTAGTGCCAGTATTCTGCACATTCAAATTGGTTGATTGTGATTAGCTTCAAAGTTGATGGATGAGATCTAATAATGGATCAGGATCATCATGTCTTATCTTTATGTGATCTTATGGACTAGATCTTATTTCTAACACACATATTATCCTTTTGTATGTAATGATCTGGGTATGTCTAAAGTCAAGAAATGCAGTGAAGTTATAAGTAAGTATTTGATGATATATACACTGGTTTGCTTTGGTGAAGCTACGTATACACGCTGGTTTGGCTCTTCCAAGTAGTGAATGCACTCTGATGCATGATTTTTGATGATACATTTGGATCTGAATATTGTTGTAGAGTTATGTGATCTGCTCTGTGTTCTAGTGATTGTGTTTTTGTTGATAGGGTTTCAGTGATTCAGTGTTGGGTGATTCGGAGATTGATGATGCAAGTGGTGATTGATTTTGTGCTTCAATGATATTGATGGGTCCAGTATGAAAATTGGATGAAACATGGCCTTCAGATTATGATGTTGTGTTCCATGAGTATCCAGCCTGAAAATTTATGAAACGTGGTACCTTGAGGAAGAAAGAGAAGGTTGTAGCCTTCTATAGGTCAGCACCTATGTACTAGTACATCAGCTAGTACAAGAGGTAAGGGGGTTGTAGCTCCCTTCCAAGAGAAGCTTCAGAATGAGAGAAGGTTGTAGCCTTCTACTAGTAGAAGCCTGCGTACTAGTATAAGACTGCACCAGTACAGAAATATTGTAGAAAGAAGTTTATTATTAAAAGAAGATAGAGATGAATTGCAGGAGGTGGTTTTCACCCACATTGTGTTTCCACCTTACATCACGGTGTTCATGTGTGCTTCTTATGTGTGATGATCTGTTCTGTTTTACTACACCTGTTTACTGTTCACATGGTTAATAATGTTTTGATGCACTCATTAAATATCAACTAATTGAATCATAATTTTATTGGATATACGCTAGTTTCATTAAAGACAGTTGCATGTACATGCGGGTTCCCTTAAGTGAAGCAGTGTATATGAATCTAAGTATAGAAAAGAAAAAGATTAGTGATTTGATAATACTGATTCACCCCCCCTCCCCCCGCTCTCAGTATTATTTCCAACAGTTACCCAATGATGAGGCTCATCATCACCCCCTTACTGAAAGTGTTTCTCATCCTCTAAGAAAGTCATTCAATATCCATATCTTTCATAGCCCTAGTGGCCTCCTTGACATCCCATGCTTTTGCCGTGGTTTCCTCTTCTTGTGCATAGAATCCTTCCTTCCTTTCTATCTCCTCCCACTACTTTCTTTCTTCATCTTTCTTCCTACCTTCTTAAAATCCCCAAGAGTAGTGGTGGAATGAGTCTCAAGCCAATCCAATTGACTTTGAGCCTTTGGATGGTTTTCTTGTACATGCGTGTCTTGTTCAATGCTTCTCTCATTCTTTGAGGAGAATGGTACTCTCTAATTTTAAAACTGTATGGCAAAGTATTCCATCTCCTTTGGAAATCTTGCATGTTGTCATCCCTTAACAACCTGAATATATCCTCAAAATGTATAATTGCTTGCTCTTGGGAAGCAAGATACCTGGGTGCAAGTTGAGGATCATTTGCTATTAAATTGTTTGTGTTGATGTCAGCCATTGGATTTTACTTCTCAACTCTTATCATGAGAGGCTTTGTTCGTTCCCTTGCCAATATCTTCTTCATTTTTGCAGTCCTTGCTTCTTCATGGTTCATCCATGATGCCAAAGCCATCAGCTATAAATCCCCTAGTTTTTCATTAGGGTCCCATACATTCAGATATATCAAGGCCATGTTATGCAAGTAGAACTCAGAGATCTTAGCCCTATCCTCCAATGTGATTTAATCACAAAGATCAATGAACTGTCTATAATCCTAGAATGGCATATTGCCTCTCCGTGCTAGGGTCTTGATTTGGAACTGAAACATAGTTTCCCTAAGGTATAATGCATAGGACTTAGTTGAAATCCTGCACTAGATTACCTCTAAAGATAGACTAGTTATGGTTGCTAATTGATTCTCTTTTTCTTGCAATTGTGCTTTCAACAATGCATTTTCTGCCTCCAACTGAGTTTTCATTATGGCCTCTCTGTCCCTTAGGATTCTTACTTCTCTACCCATCTCTTTGAGATTTTCCTCCATGTGACCTATGTCCTCCACTCCCTTGGACTTGGAATTCTACATCCATTTGAAGTGCAGAAGGTGTGACAAAATAATTTGCAACAAGGAGGCGGAGGAAGATCCTAAGTCGGCGTACCTGATGGCACAACAATGATAGTGGCTAACACACCCTCTATGTATGATCCAAGATCCTACTTTGTTTTATTCTCGACGATATACCCAACAATATATTCTTGGATCGGAATGGCAACAACCTCTTAATACCACATGAAAATCCCAATCATACTCTACATCGCCATGGGAAAATTAGCAATTTATTGTGCACTTGTGGCATAATAAAAAATATTCTACACCCCTATGGAAAAAATCATCAAACAACCTATACTTGTCCCATTGATAAAATTCCCCCACACAGGGGCCAATGTGGTCTTAGAGTTGGCAACGCCCTATGGGACCAATCATTCTATCTGTTGGATCATTTCTTGAGTCGCAAGCACCATTACAAACTCCTCTCTAATTACCACCAAATGTTCTACCTCTATTGCATCCTTAGCTACCTTCCCAGCCAAATCCTAATCTTAACAATAGACTCATCCAATATTTGCAAATTATCAAAAATACATAGTATGACTCTACCCCATTTAAATGTAATGAGTTGCAATTAAGATTTGGACAAACAATCTTCCCAGAAGATGATATAGGGAGATAGAGGTAGGTAGACAATGAAAACCTTACCGAAGAGGAGCCCTTAACAGAACACTCTCCATTGCTCATATTTATCACCAAAACATAAATGCCTAATAAATTGGTGAAACAACAAGAGTCTACTACAACTACGGATGCTACTCCACTATACCCCGAGAGACTTACTATAATTAAACTGCCAGTTTATTCTTATTTTGATCTAGTAGGGGAATTAGGAAAATTATGTATTAAAATTCCTCTTCTCTGAGTTATTTGAGACGTTCCAATTTATGCCAAAACTATCAAGGAAATGTGTGTTAAGAAGCCTAGAAGAAAACCAAAAGACCCTCCTACCATCCATGTGTTAGGAACACATTTTAATCCTATCCTAGGGAAGAAAGTACCTATTAAGTATGGCAATCATGGAAACCCAGTAGTTATCATTCAAATCTAGGGGCATAACTTCCCAAACACCCTTGTGGACTTAGGAGTTGCAATAAATATCTTGATTGTAGAAACTTGTGGGATCCTTGGGATTATAACATTTAAACCAACCACCATTATGATGGAATTGGCTAAAAGATCAATAGTTGGACCAAAAGGCACTCTAGAAGACATTATCATCTCTGTGGATTCTTAGGAATACCCAGTTAACTTCCTGGTCATCAATCCCATAAATAGGTTGGATGGACACCCTCTGATACTAGGAAGGTTATGGATGGAAACTTTGGATGTGTATATCTGGTGTTGAATAGGAAATATGAAAATTGCAAAAGGGATTTTTGTTAAAAACCTCATCCTATATCCACCCACTAGACCTAGCCTATCAATTAATAATTATCAACCATCTCCTCCAAAATATCAGGAAGAAAATTTGCGTCCTCCTCTTACTTTAGATGAAGCTCTTACTTTTAGAAGGAAGACTGAGGATGATGTGATTATTAATTCTATTAACCAACCATCTACTGTTGAAAACCTAGCATGCCAAATGTTAAAAGAAATATTCAATAATGAGGCCTAAGGAGATCCATTGAATGTTCCAAATGATGATCATATACCCGCAACTACAGTTCACAATAGTAATCCCATTAAAATCGAACCTCAGAAGACTTTGGACATCAATGCTAATCTGGATGAACTACAACGTGAAAAATTGATTAAGGTCCTCCAGAAATATAAATATGCCTTTGCTTGGGAGTGTTCCTATATGAAAGGCATTGACCCTCAATTATGTACACATTATATTTACATTGAGAAATATGCTCATGGAATTTACTAAGCACAAAGAGTATTAAATCCACACCTTAGGGACGTAGTAAAATAGGAGCTGTAAAATCTTCTTAATGTTAATTTCATATATCCTATTTCTCACAGTAAGTAGGTTTCACCTCTAGTTGTGGTCCCTAAGAAAAATGGAAAATGGATAATTTGTGTGGATTACAAGGAATTGAATAAATCTACAGGAAAAGATCATTTCCCTCTTCCTTTTGTAGATTGGGTCCTGATACTCTTGCTGGGAAGAAAAAAATGTCCTTCCTTGATGGTTTTAGTCGATACAGTCAAATCCAAATTGCTCCTAAAGATCAGGATAAAACCACATTTACCTATCCATGAGGAACCTTGCATACACGGTTTTACCATTTGGGTTGTGTAATGCACCAACCACCTTCCAAAGAGAAATCCTGAGTATTTTTTTTAGTTAATCAGTGGAGGACTTGAAATTTACATGGATGATTTTACCCCCTATGGTAATGAATTTGAGCAATCCTTACAAAATCTGGAGAAAGTTCTTGAACGATGTATTGCCACCAGGTTATGCCTTAGCAATGAAAAATGCCACAAGATGATGAAAAATCGTGTAGTTCTGGGGTGTTATATCTCTGTTGTAGGTATTCAAGTTGATCTAGAAAAAATTGAGTTAATCCTTATGCTATCTAATCCACATACGCAGACAGAGGTATGTAGTTTCCATGGTTATGCTGGTTATTATCATAGCTTTATAACACAATTTTAAAATATAGCAACACCTTTGTATGTGTTAACAGGAAATGTGAAATGTGAATGGACTAACAAATGTGATGTTGCCTTTGTAGATATTAAGAAGTTGGTATCAACATCCCCTATGTTACGAGGGCCAAATTGTAACCTACCATTCCACATTTTAGCAGATGCATATGATACAACAATAAGAGCCATACCTGGGCAAGAAGAAGACAAAATGCCATATCCTATCTATTATATTAGCAAAAATATTACACCAGTAGAACTAACCTACACAGTGATGGAAAATAAATTTTTAGTTGTGTTTACTCTATCAATAAATTTCATCACTATATAACATGATATCAAATTTTTCTATATACTCATCTTTCAGCCATTAGATATTTAGCCAAAAAACTTGTTACTAATGGTCAAATAACATACTAGCCGTTTTAATTATAGGAATTTGATATTACCATAAGAGATTGATCAAGGAAGGAGAACCTGGTCGTAGACATTTTATCTAGAATCCCTATAGTAGTTAACTCTTCACCTATGGAAGACCCATTTCCAGATGAACATATGCTTATCGTAATGATCAAAACACCCTAGTATGCAGATGTGGAAAAAATATATGGTAGTAGGGAAACTACCAACACATTTACCATCTCGTGAAATCAAGCACATTGTTTACAATAGCGCGTGATTCTCCTGGATTCACGAATATCTCTTTCACATGGGGTCTGATCTTCAAATCCATAGATGCATCAAGGAAGATGAGATTTATGATATCCTTAAGGATTGTCATGATGAACCATGTGGTGGGCCTTTTTCTGATCGAAGGACTGGGCATAAAGTGTTACAGATGGATTACTATTGGCCCACGATATTCAAGAATGCAAAAAAATATGTCCATAGTTGTGATAGCTATCAGAGGATCGTTATCCCCATTCAAGCTAATGAAATGCCCCTAGAGCCTCAAATTGCACTTGAACCCTTCAAAATATGGACAATAGATTTTATGGGCCCCTTTAATCCACCTTCAAACCAAAAGATATATATTTTAGTCAGTGCAAATTATGTCACTAAATAGGTGGAAGTGGTAGCTCTCTCAAAATCTACAAAAGTGGTAGTTATTAACTTCCTATTTGAATTGTTCATGCGATATGGATTTCCTATAGAGATCATAACAGATGGAGGTGCACAATTCACTACCACAAGATTTTTGCTACAATGCAAAAGTATCACATCAAACACAGGGTTACTTCCCCTTATCATCCTCAACCAAATGGACAGGTGGAAAGTACCAATAAATTTCTAGAGTTGATTCTAACCAAAATTGTATCTACCAACCACCAGAACTTGGTTTCCAATATTTCTAAGGCCATATGGGCCTATCGAACAACTTGGCACAACACTAATGGTTGTTCGCCATGCCATCATTTTTCTTAGAATGAGCCCATTTTCTCAATAGAATTTTCAATTAAGATTATCAAAATGAAAAGGAAAGTCAGACTGGATTTGATAGAAGCACAGAAGCACCACCTGCAATGGCTTAATGAACTAGATAAAATATGCTTTTTGACCTTACAACATACAGTTGTTCTTCAACAACAAAGGGCCAAATGGCATGATCACCTTATCAAGAAGAAAGCTTTCCAAAAAGGCTACTGGGAAATATTGTACGATTCTAAATTCGAGAATTTCCCGGGGAAGCTTGAAAATAGATGGATGGGACCATATGAGTTCACCGAAGTTCATGAAAATGGTACAGTGAGCCTTACTATGGTTGATGTTTCTATCATATCTCTCCTTGCTAATGGATAGTGATTACACCTATATCATGAATCACTTATGTGAGAGTATTTTCTTCATGAAGTAAACAATGATTCAAATTTGTAGGTTTTAGCTGATCGAGGAGGTAACCTCGTAGCTACAAACCACTAAAACATCCTATTTCAAAATTCTTTTCATTTTGTACATAATGTATATATTCATTAAGGAAATCATTTAAAAAAAAGGAAAAGAAAAAAACAATGAATAAATACAATAATAAAACATCGGAGAATGTTGTCTCTTAGGTCACAGTTGTTGTTCCCTTAGGTTTTAGTTTTTGTTCCCTTAGGTTATAGTTGTTATTCCCTTAGATCGTAGATTTTTTTTCCCATAGGTTGCATTTGTTGTTCCTGTTGGCTTAATGGGACCTGACTCAGGTTCATAAGTGTTTTAGCCAAACAAATCCCGAACTACCGGCCCTTTTGGCAACAATCCGTGGAGCGCGGACTGAAGTCTCACCCGAGGTAGTATGGGAGGGCGCTGGAACCAAGTTTCCACACCCTCGGGATGTCTTGATGAGAACTGGAAGGGTCGTGAACCAACCTGCACACTCACTCTACTCCGCACGGTTGGCTGGCCTTTGTATAGCTTGGAGACGAGGCACTTCTTAGATTCTTATTATTAATGTGTTAATTATAGATCTGATCTAATTTTTAAGGTCTTTAATCAAGCATTCAACAATTATAACCAGCATGTGCAACCATAAATCTTACATATATGCATAAAATCAAAACATAAGCATAAACATATAGATCTACGATCAAATGCACAATAATTCAGAAACACTTATCTTTATTAATCTTCTGTTCAGTACAATCAGTTCCACCCTACGCACTCAACTGCAGGGGTCTGCACACACAGCTGTGGACTCTACCAAACCTCTATGCACACAACTGCAGAGCCTACTCTAACTACTACCACCCACGACTTAGACTTACAGACTCAGAGCGAATAGTGCATTCAAAAACCCATAATACATCAGATCTTCCCCAAAAACTACTTTCTACCCTTAGAGCCTTGCTCTATTTATACCTTCCCATGGTCCGTGGAGCATGGGTAGGTCGACTCACATTCTATTATTTTACATTATTTTCGAGTGGACAACCCTTTGACTTGACCCATTACAGTTTGTGCTCCGTGCACTTCGTGGAAATTTTACAATATCGTTACCCTAAATTATGGGCTTTATGCCCCAAAACCATTACGTGGGGGATCTGCTACCCAACAGGCCCCCAACACAATCATCATGACTCGTCCCGAGTCACTTATCGGTGCAACAAGACACACTACCAAGGTGTCACGATTCACCATCTTTGCGAGTGACACACTACAGTCTGTTGATCCATCCTTGCCTCCTACAAAAATCCTTCAATCTCCTGCTCCATTTCCTCTACTAATTTGCTCAACTAATGATTCTCATTTTGCTCTGCTGAGCTAGACCGCGCCTCCATCTGTGACTTCTTTGACTACATATGGTCCCAACCAATGCATTCAAAGCTTCCTAGGAAATTTCTCGAACTTTCTGTCGTACAGTAATACTAGATCATTTTCTTTGAACATGTGCAACTTGATATGGTGATCATGCCAAGCTTTTTCTCGCTGCTTCTATACCCACTGATGGGATCCCACTAGAAACAATTCCTCCTCAAGTTCTTCAAATTGTGTGAGCCTTTATTTGATCTGATAATCACCCTATGAGTGACCTCAGTTGAAGATTTATTAAACAAAAGGTATTACAGACTCATGTGTTGGTGTGTGTTCTGTGTTATTGAAACAACGAATCCATCAGATTTCCAATACACAGACATTTTGAATGGAAAGACAATAGAGAAATACAGTAAGCAACACAAAGACACAAACAATTTTTAATAAGGAGTTCACCCTATTCTCTATGGATACGTCTCCGGTCTAGCTTCAGTGGTGGCCTTATTTTATTGTGTCTTTCAGCAAAGGAATTACAATGCAGGGACTCAATATGAGTTCTCCTGAAGAAGAGTTTGCTTGGCATGGTGGTTCTTGGAATCCCCAGGCCACTTGAAGTACACAAACTCTTGTTCTTCCTACCAGCACTATGACCCTCGATCTACAGTGGAAAGAGCCAACTATGATGCTCAATCTGGATAGATTCCTCTATGGGAAGGCTTGATACTTCAAGATCTTTGGTGCGCAATGCTGCCTATGGTTAGCTCGGCCCTCTGTCTCCTTTGCTTGGCTTTACTGCTCTCTGTGCTCAGTCCTCCTCTCAGGGTTCACTGGTCACTGTGTCTCTTGGTCACTTAGAATCTTCAATCTGAATCTCTCTTCTGATCCCTATTCACTGTCTCTGTTCATGGCTTTAGCCATTCGACCTCCATGCCTGTTCACTTCCTCTCTTTCCTGTGTCAATTCGCCTGTTGCCTGCGTGCTTGGAATTCCCTATTCAGTGTCAGCATGAATGCTCGAGAGGTAGCCACGTGTCCCCATTGGAAATGTGCCAGCTCGCTCGTCGATTCGTTGCTTTCTTCACCGTGGCGGTCAACGGATTCCAAATCCTCTTAAATCGTGGCTTAATCCCTTATCAATTCCACTCTGTCTATCGGGCACAATCTCAGCCGTTCGATCTGGGCTCCTCTAGATCCAATGTCATTCGCACGTCGAGCGCGGTTAACTTGCGCAACTGATAATGCGTGATCGCGGTGGTTTTTCTCTCTCCTCCACTGCCACGTGTCGATCGTTGAGGGTACTCACTCTGTTTTCTCCAAAACCTCTTACCGTTTAAGGGTACCCTGGGTAAAACTGCCAGTTTCTAGGTCGTGGGTCCCACCTTCGTACGATGGTGCTTTTTTGCTTTTCCGCCCACGGTCCTCTGGCTCCCAACGTGACCAAGTGCTTAAGCCCTACCATTTCAGCCCTTTTTGCCCAGCGATGCGCGTTAGCGCTAAGCACTAACACACATAAAAAATCAGCTCCTTTTCCCAATCTGAAGCTCCCAGGGGCTATTTTAACCTCCTGCACAGTCTCCATGGCCCTCGGTCAGTGCGCTTTGACCAAGGTCCTCGTCGTTCCACACCGGCTACCATGGCCACTGGTTCAGGGTGTTTTCAATTGCTGTTTTGGATTCTTCAAGGATTTTTTCGACTTGATTTAGTCACGGTTCTATGACAGTCGTTTATGGATTCGATTTGGATCACGACCTCCCAATTGAAAATCTTTTGGACCACCAAAAGTTGGTTTTCTTCAAGCATCGACTAAGTGAGGAAATTGTTGCCTCACTTGTCCAATCTCAATCCACTTCACACTACTTGCCTTCGAACCTTTAAGCCCAATTATGAGGTATTCTATCTGTCCACTGTGTGTCATCGTTACCTTCCTGTCCAGCACTGTATCTTCCTGTAACTCATTAAGATATTCAGGTAGTAGGTCATCAACAGAGGGTAATTGACTCTGCTCTTCAGGGTCGTCAGTCATTGAAGGTTCAAAAAACCTCAAGCAATCCGCATTCACGACTGAGTAGATGTGCATGTAAGCTAGCAGATCAAGGCGAAAAGCATTTTCACCAATCTTCTCAAGTATCCTTAAGGGTCCATACCTGATAGGTTTTAGCTTCCTACCTTTACTTTGCATCCTGTCCTTGCTGATATACAGCCAGACTTGGTCTCCAACTTGAAAACTATGCTCCATCCGATGCTTATCATGCATAGCCTTGTACTTGGCCTAGTTCTTTTCCAACTGTTCCTGTACTACCTCGTGGATCTCCTAGATCTGTTCAATGAACCTAGTTTCTTTTTCCACATCACTGTGTCCATCAACTATGGTATCTTTACCAAAGACAAAATCCAAGGGGGACCTTTTTATGAAACCAAAGCAGGTCTCAAAAGGAGATCTCTGGGTAGAAGAGTGTTTGGCTCTATTGTAAGCATGTTGCACATAGCACAAGTGCTCATCCCAAAGCTTAGGGTGTTTGCTGCAATATCCTCTCAGTAACTGGATAACTGTCCTATTAACTACTTCTGTCTGGCCATCTATTTTTGGATGAAAAGCTGTGCTTTTCTTTAATTTGGTGTCCATTAGTTCCCACAAACTAGACCAAAACTTCCCTACAAATAGGGTGTCTCGATCATATATAATAGAAGTGGGTAACCCAAAATGAACCCATACATGTTCAAAGAATAATTTTGCAGTTTGTTCAGTTGTAATCTGTTTACTACGGGGTATCAAAATACACATTTTGTTGAACCTATCCACAACAACATATAGATAATCATGACCTTTCCTAGATTTAGGCAGTCCTCCAACAAAATCAATGGAAATGATCTGCCAAGGGTGAGAAGGAACTGGCAATGGAGTGTACAAGCCTAGTTTTCTGTTGTTGGGCTTGATTTTAGCACACATAGCACACCCCTTTACATATCTAGAAATGGTCTCACTCATTCTTGGCCAATAACAGAACCTTTGCAGCTGTGCAACTATTTTACCTACCCCAAAGTGACCTGATATCAAAGAAGTGTGTGCTTCCCTAATTATCTTTCCTCTCTGAGTTTGTGGAATGCAGAGTTTCCCACAATGGTATAAGAGTCGGTCCTTTACATGATAGTCCAATTCTTCTACTCTTTTTCCTTGACTCAAAGTTGAATATACATCTTTAAAGTCCATATCCTGAGCATACTGTTCTATGTAGCTTTCATGTAGCACATAATTATGCTTAAGTATGGTAGATGCATTTATAATGTGTCTAGATAGCATGTCTGCAACCTTGTTATGTATGCCCTTTTTATATTTGATGACTAAATGAAACTGTTATAGAAGACCCATCCATCTGTAATGCCTTGATTGTTGCAACTCAGTTTGGGAGTGTAGATATTGAAGTGGCTGGTGATCAGTATTTATTACTATTTCTTTGCCCATTAAATAATGTTTCCACTTTTTCACACTCTGAACTAATGCATACAATTCTTTATCATAGGTAGGATAGTTGAGTACTGTAGGATTAAAAGTCTCAGAATGATAACATATGGGTTTACCATGTTGTGTCAACACTTCTTCCATGGCATAGTCACTGGCATAAGTTTGGATCTCAAATGGTCTTTCTAGATCTGGCAGTGCTAGTACAGGTGTTGTACTAATTTTTTTCTTTCAAGGTGTCGAAGGCTTTCTGATGTTTGCCTCCCCACTGAAACACCTTGTTCAATCCTGTCAAAGCATGTAAGGGAACTGCAATTGAGGAGAAATTTGAAATGAACTTCCTCCAATACTGTGCTGCTCATAAGAAGCTTCTCACTTTTGTAGTAGACTTGGGTTTAGGCCAGTTTACAATGACTGCCACTTTAGAGGGATCTATTTTCAATTCACCTCCCCCTACTATGTGACCCAAATAATTTAGAGAGGTTTTGAAAATTCACATTTGGAGAGTTTAACATAAAGTTTTTCTCTTTTCAAAACATCTAATATCTGCTTAACATGCTTTAAATGTTCTTCCCACATTTTACTAAAAATCAGAATGTCATCTAGATACACAATAACAAGATCATCAAGAAAAGGTTTGAGTACATCATTCATTAATCTCATGAAAGTAGCAGGGGCATTGGTCAAGCCAAAAGTCATAACCAACCATTCATACAATCCCTACTTTGTTTTGAAAGCAGCCTTCCATGCATCTTGCTCTGCAACTCTGACCTGATGGTATCCACTGTGCATGTCTAGCTTGGTGAAATAAACAACTTCCTTCAATTGATCTAAAAGATCATCTATGCGAGGAAGGGGATAACGATTTTTTATCATTATTTTATTCAGTGCTTAGTAGGCAATGCACATTCTCCATGAGCCATATTTCTTTCTCACCAAAACGATTGGTGACCCACATGGTGATGTGCTAGGCCTGATGAACCCTTTCTTGAGCAACTCCTACACCTGCTTCTTGATTTCAACATTCTCTAAAGTAGATAACCTGTACATCCCAATGTTAGGAAAAGGAACATCTTTCTGCAAAATAATATCATGTCCTATTCCATTTTTGGGTGGCAGACCTTGAGGTTCTTGAAACAAGACATCATACTCTGAAACAATCTTTTCTATATCAGCTTGCTGATCAGAATTACAGCCCTCAAATACATTGGTTTTATCAGTTTTCTTTTCCTTTAAAACCATTAGTAAGAACTATTTGCATGAATTTATCATTCTTTTCATCTGTCCTGAGTTTATGAGAGTATAATTATTCTTGAGCTTATGAGCTCTTACAAAGTATTCGATTCCATATTTAACAAGTAGATACTTGTTCTCAGCTCTATAGAAAATGGCCTTTCTATCATATAAGTAAGGACTTCCTAAAACAATTCCACATATATCCAAAGGAATTACATCTAACTCAACCTCATCTACAAATGCTGACCCAAAAGAAAACTTGAGTTTGCACTGTCTAGTCACTTGTAGTTGTGCTTTATCATTCAACCATCCTAATGGGTATGGTTTCTTATGAGGTGTAGTTTCTAATCCTGATTTCTTTACAATTGCTTCAGAAATCAGATTTACTTGTGAGCCACTATCAAACAAAGTATCTATCTTTTGATATTTGGAAACAACTCAAATATGGAAAAGCTCATGCCTTTTTCTCTCATGTTCTTCATCAATAACAGATTGAGCAGAATTACTAGTAGATGCTTCAGAATTCTTACCTTTTATACATGTGGTTGTAATGATTATTTCATCTCCTGAGTCTGACCCCAAATCCTTCTGAATAGCTGCAGCAGTCGTCTTCTTCTTTCCCTCAGACTTCTTATGTCTCAGCTCTGGATGCATAATCCAACAGTGCTCATCATCATGCCCCTCCTTTTACAGTGGGTGCATGAGGCTTTGCCTTTCTGTGCAGTGTTATCCTTCCTTACTTTCCATTTCTACTTTCTTTTCTCCTTTCTCTTTCTTACAGTGGGTTGGGATGGTCCCCCAACTTCTGGATTTCCATTCTTTCCTCTAGCTTCTAGATGAGTAGCTTGTACAGATACCTCATCTATACTAGTGGGATTAAACATGAGGATAGTGTGCCTCATGTAGACGTGTAGACCACCAATGTACTTCAAAAGAGTTTCTGGTGAGTCTAATGAAATACCTAACATCAATTCTCTCTTTCGGAACTCTTGAGTATACCCTTGTACACTTTGCCCTTTCAACTACCGAAGATTTTGCCAACTCATCATGGCTTGTTACAAGTAGGCCAATGGATAGAACTGCTTTCTGATGGCAGAAACAAAATCACTCCAGACAGAGATGGTCTTACCATGCTTCTTCACATCAGCTTGGGTTCTGTCTTCCCACCAAACCAAGGCAGTGCCCCCTAGGCGAAGGCTTGCCAACTGAATCTTGCTCTTATCTGAGTTTATATTTTGTACTCTACAATACACATCAATTTGTCTTATCCAATTGTCCAACTTTTCAGCATTCAACTCTCCATCATATATAGGAAAATCAAATTTAACATCTAACTTAATCAAAGATGCTTTCTTATTATGTACAGGGCTACTAGGAGGTGTAGGGAAGTTTTCCTCTTTCCCCTTTCCTTTGGAGTGGTCATGGGAATGAGATTCATCTTCTTCTTTATCTTGCTTAGAACCTGATGAATCTTCACCCTTATGCTTTCTAAAGTCCCTATACATTTCTTCCACCATGGACTTTATAGCTAGGAAACTTTCTATGAACCCATAGTCTGGCCCTATAGATCCTTCTTCTGACATTGTCTTTCGAGAATAGACTCTTCCAATTTCAGGGTTAGTTTCCACCAATTCTCCTTCTCCTAATTTGAGCTTTGATCTAGTGAGCATTCATAGCTAAACCAACACAAGCTTGCCTAACCTTATAGCCTAGAGCTCTGATACCACTTGATATGATAATCAGCCTATGATTGACCTCAGTTAAAGATTTATTAAACAAAAGGTATTACAAACTCATGTGTTGGTGTGTGTTTTGTGTTATTGAAACAACGGATTGATCAGATTGCCAATACACAGACATTTTGAATGGAAAGACAACAGAGAAATACAGTAAGCAACACAAAGACACAAACAGTTTTTAACAAGGAGTTCACGCTATTCTCCAGGGCTATGTCTCCGGTCTAGCTTTAGTGGTGACCTTATTTTATTGTGTCTTTCAGCAAAGAAATTACAATGCAGGGACTCAATATGAGTTCTTCTGAAGCAAAGTTTACTTGGCATGGTGGTTCTTGGACTTCCTAAGCCACTTGGAGTACACAGACTCTTGTTCTTCCTACCAACTCTGTGACCCTCGGTCTATAGTGGAAAGAGCCAACTGTGATGCTCAATCCGGATAGATTCCTCTATGGGAAGGCTTGATACTTCAAGCTCTTTGGTGCTCGATGCTGCCTATGGTCAGCTCGACCCTCTGTCTCCTCTACTTGGCTTTAATGCTCTCTATGCTCAGTCCTCCTCTTAGGGTTCACTGGTCACTGCCTCTCTTGGTCGCTTGGACTCTTCGATTTGAATCTCTCTTATGATCCCTATTCACTATCTCTGTTCATGGCTTTAGCCATTTGACCTCCATGCTTGTTCGCTTCCTCTCCCGCCTACGTCCATTCACCTGTCGCCTGCATGCTTGGAATTTGTTGTTTGGCATCAGCATGAATGCTCGAGATGTAGCCACACGTCCCCATCGGAACTGTGCCAGCCCGATCATCAATTCGTTTCTTTCTCCACTGTGGCAGTCAACGAATTCCAAATCCTCTTAAATCATGGCTTAATCCCCTGTCAAATCCGCTCTGTCTATCGGGCGCAATCTCAGCCATCCGATCTGGGCTCCTCCAGATCCAACGTCATTTGCACGTCGAGCGCGGTTGACTTGCACAACCAATAATGTGTGATCACGGTGGTTTTTCTCTCTCCTCCACTACCACACATCGATCGCTGAGGGTGCTCACTCTGTTTTCTCCAAAACCTCTTACCGTTCAAGGGCACCCCGATAAAACCGCCAGTTTCCAGGTTGTGGGTACCACCTTCGTACGATGGCGCTTTTTTTCTTTTCTGCCCATGGTCCTTTTGCTCCCAACGTGACCGAGTGCTTAAGCCCTACCATTTTAGCCCTGTTTGCGCAACGATGCACGTTAGCGCTAACGCGCATTGAAAATCAGCTCCTTTTCCTGATACAGGGCTCCTAGGGGCTATTTTGACCTCCTGCGCAGTCTCCATGGTCCTCGGTCAGGTCACTTTGACCAAGGTCCTCGTCGTTCCACGCCAGCTATCATGGCCAATGGTTCAGGGTGTTTTTAATTGCTGTTTTGGATTCTTCAAGGATTTGTTCGAGTTAATTTAGTCACGGTTCTATGACAGTCGTTTATGGATCCGATTCGGATCACTCTTCCAGGGCCCCGCGGTCTGCCATGCCTGTCATCATTGCTATTCACAAACAGGGTGCAATGTATTCCATTGGCATGATAGCTTCCATGTCGTAGACTAACCGGAAAGGTGTCTGACCTATCAATTTTTTGCATCTGGTTTGGTATGCACATAACACAGCAGGTATGCACAAATCCCAATCATTTTTCTGCACATTACATAATTTGGTCAACGCAGTCTCTAAAATCTTGTTGAAAGCTTTGATAGTCCCATTCGCTTGCGGATGGTACGACGTACCTTGCTGATGTTCTGGAATTCCTTAGTGAGTGTGCTAATAGTTTCATTTAGGAAGTGCATTCCGCGGTTGCTCATGACAATTTTCGGGCATCCAAACCACGTCAACACATTCTTGAACAAAAATTTCGCAGCTGTAGCGGCTGTGTAGTCCTTAACCAACTGTGCTTCTGCCCATCAAGTCAAGTATTCTGTTGCGCTGATGATATAGCGCGCACTCGTCTTTCCTTGAGGTGTGATGGGCCCCACAAAGTCGATCACCCATTTTTCAAATGGTTATAGTGTCATCTGTGGATTGAGCGGCATTTTGTCCCTTCGCAATGGTTTTCTAGTCTGTTGACATATGCCACAGGCCTGACAGTACGCTTTTGGGTCTTGATGTAGAGTTGGCCACCATAGTCCAATGTGAAGAATCTTCTGTGCTATTGCACATCCCGCATAATGCCCTCCTGCAGCCCCCCCCATGTGCCTCTGCGAGGATCTGTCCTCACTCAAATTCAGGTACATATCTTCATAATATTTCATTGTTTCCCATTTTGTAGAGGTGCGCCACGATAACAGTAAAATCTGCTACACATATCACCAATTCTTTCCTCTTCTGAACTGAATATCCCTATGGCGTAGTCCCTATGGTTAAGAAATGGATTATATCCTCGAAGTGGCCATATGTGACACGCATTGCATAAAGCTATGCATCGGGTAGTCCTTCCTCCAAATTTTTTGGCTCCTCACCGTTCTCAATTCGCGAGAGGTGATCTGGACCTGCGTTTAGGCATCCCGACTTCACGATGACCTCGAAGTCATATTCTTGGAATAGTAACAACCATCTACAAATACACCTCACCAACACAGGCTTATTCACTAAGTATTTCAATGTGGAATGATTAGTATACATCTTAAAGTTCCCACCCAGCAGATAGTGGCAGTATTTCTAGAGTGCGTATACCATCGCCAGTCCCTCTCGCTCAGTAGTAGAATAGTTCTTTTCATCTTTGGATAGTCGCCGGTTTGCTAAAGTGATCAGGTGATCGACACCTTCCACACCTTCCTGCATAACTACAGTGTCCAACACAATACACGACACATCAACATGTACATGAAATTCGATGTCCCATTTTGGAAAGACCAGAATGGGAGCAGATGCCATTTTTTCCTTGAGAACCTCTAGACTATTCTCACATTCCTCATTCCAACAATATGTAGCGTCCTTTTTCCACAACTGTTCCATTAGTGTCGTGATTTGTGCATAGCTCTTAATGAACTTTCAGTAGTACCCAGTATGTCCCAATGTGGCGCGTAGTTGTTTGATAGTTCGTGGCACCTCCAGATTGAGTATGACAACAACCTTCACGAGATCCACCATCAGGCCTTGTCTGGAGACCACACGACCAAGAAAATTTCCGAAGGGGAAGAGGAAAGTGCATTTCTTAAGGTTTAGTGCAATTTGGTGTCGTCAGCACGTATCCAGTATCAATCGTAAACTCATGATATGTTTCTTGACTAGCCAGCAATAGAACCATTTGTTGGCTTATTAGGGCCTGACCCGGGTTCGAAAGTGTTTTAGCCAAGCAAATCCCGCACTACCGGCCCTTATGGCAACAATCCGTAGAGCGCGGACTAAAGTCTCACTCGAGGTAGTATGGGAGGGTGTTGGAACTAGGTTTCCGCACCCTAGGGATGTCTTGATAAGAATTAGAAGGGTCGCAAACCAACCTGTGCACTCACTCTACTCTGCATGGTTGGATAGCCTTCGCGTAGCTTGGCGATGAGGCAATTCTTAGATTCTTATTATTAATGTGTTAATTATCGATCTGATCTAATTCTTAAGGTCTTTAATGAAGCATTCAATAGTTATAACCAATGCGTGCAACCATAAATCTTATAGATATGCATAAACTTAGAACATAAGCATAAACATATATATTTTCGATCAAATGCACAATAATTCAGAAACACTTATCTTTATTAATCCTCTGTTCAGTACAATTAGTTCCACCCTGCACACTCAGCTACAAGGGTCCACGTACACAGTTGCCAACTCTCCCAGGCCTCTATGCACACAGTTGCATAGCCTACTCTATCTACTACCACCCATGACTCAAACTTACAGACTCAGAGCGAATAGTGCATTCACAAACCCATAATACATCATATCTTCCCCAAAAACTACTTTTTACCCTTAGATCCTCGCTCTATTTATACCTTTCTATGGTCCATGGACCATGGGCAAGCCGACTCACTTTCTATTATTTTACATTATTTTCTGTTTGACAACCCTTTGACTTGACCCATTACAGTTCACACTCTGCGCACTTCGCGGAAATTTTACAATATCGTTACCCTAACTTGTGGGCTTTACACCCCAAAACCATTACGCAGGGGATCCACTACCCAACAGTTCCCTTAGATCGCAGTTGCCACCCCCTTAGTCACAGTTTTTGTTCCCTTAGTCACAGTTGTGGTTCCCTTGCTCGCAGTTGTTGTTTCCTTAGTCTAAGTTGGTGTTCCCTTAGTCACAACTATTGTTCCCTTAGTCAAGTTTATTGTTCCCTTGGCTACAATTTTTTTTTCCTTGTTCATGGTCATTGTTTCCTTAGTTTTAATTGTTTTCCATTCATTTTTAACCTTTAGTAGTTTTTTTTTTAGAATTTTTTTTTTATTTTGAATCCCTCCTTGGAATCATGGTAAAATTAATAACTTTCTTGAATGATTTCCATTAGAAAATATATTATAAGAAACTTTTAAAGTAGACTTTGAAAAACTCCCAAATCTCTCAAACAATCTTGATATTGTAAGTTTATAAAGATATTTACCCTACACTTCTTCAAAATACCATTGGAGGAGTTTTTCTTTCTGCTCAAAATTTTCGAGTAATTCTTTGATCCCTTTTAAAAAAAAATTGGGTACCAAAATGGAAAACTAGAAAAGGTAATCATTATGATTCATTTCACACCATACCTAAGTCTTAAGGAGTTGACAAGCCACCCCATTCACTAATCTTTTATCATAACAAGACAATAAAAGAAGAGAATGGACAAAGGATAGGAGGTCTCATCACGAGTTGACCTACCATGATCATAAGATTTAATGTGGTGACATTACCACTCTGGTCACCAATCCAGTGTAATGGACTTCTATCATTAGATAAAAAGACAAGGGTTCTGGTCACAAGCCGACTTTTTCATCTCATTATCTCTAGTGAATGGCATTGTTATCAGCTGGTCACCACACTAGAACAATGGTCTTTGTCAATAATTAAGAAATACTAAAAAGTTGTGAATCTTTTTAAAAGTGAAATGGGATAGTGGCATATCAATGGATTAAAAGGAAACCCTGTTGAGGCTATAGACGCCTACTGGTAGCAGAGGACATGCCTGTGGTATTGAAGTACATTTGAAATTTCCATTAAAAAAATAACCATTTTGCTTTCCCTTAACAATAACAAAGGAAAATCATTGAATTACTATAGGGGCTTATTTCTTTCCCTTGGAAGGTGGTAACGATCAATGTGTATCAATAATTACTTTTTATTCTACATGTCAAGAATGTAACTTTGGGGGGATTATTAAATACACATTAAATTTCTTTTACCTTTTCCTCTAAAGGAAATATTTCAATGAAAATATTATCCATGATCGGAGCTTAAATATATTTTCCTCGCACTTTTTTTAATCCCTTGGGTGTCGCAAATATCTCGTTTCTTTGGCACATTCCACGATCAATCCCTCCAATAAGTCAGTTGCACGCCTACCATTATTTCCCTTTCCCAGCCAGTTAATCCATAACTCTAAATTAATGCATTCCTATCTACATAATTCATGCCAATTTTCTACCAAATTATGCATAATAAATGGTCGAGTATGACTTTTAATTGCCTCGGGGGGGGTAAAAACATTAAAAACATAACCGATATTTATAATCTCTACAAAAATAATTGTATTTTATGGTCTTTGAAGTTCTTACTTCTGCACAGTATTTCTAACCTTGGATTTTCTAAGCTTGTTGTTTTTGGTTTGTTTCCAAGATTTCTCCTTGAAGAAAAAGTGAAAATGGGTGGTCACACAATACACAGTGAACTTGTACAACTGCAAGTTTCAGAATAGGCACAAAGCATTTTGGACAAGTGGGGTGGTCAAAATATTTCCTTCGGTTCCAAGATTTAGACAGTGAAGTGGCCTTATAATTCATGAGGAATCTAAATGATGGAATGACAATAGTCAAAGGCAGATAAATTCAGGTGAATGCATAAGTATTGGATGAAGTAATAGGCCTACCCTCGGAAGGTGAAAAATGGTTCAAGATGCACACTCCATTACAGAGTGCAACATCTTTGTTTGTAAATCATGGGGAAGAATTGGTAAGGAAAGGGAAGGGGTACAACCCTACTTCATTGTTGGAACCATGGAAGGAACTAGTAGGAGTGGTCCAAAGATATATCACATGTGATGGATGCTACAATGTGGTAAGAGGGTGACACCTAAAGATGTTGGCGGCACTAAGACAAAAGGTAAATTTGAACCTACCCTATTTTCTGAGTTCACTTCTACATGAAAACACTATGAGATTTAAAAGGTCTGAGGATCAACCTTCAGTGGTGAGCCACCATGGACTGGTAAAATTAATAATTGTTAAAAATTGGAACCAATCACAGTTAATTTGGGAGGAATTCTTGGGAATTCCAGAGACTTTACCAAGAGATGAAGCTCCTAGTAATGAACATGAACAGATTCTAGTTGATGATAAGTGGCCGGAAGAATATGGAGAAGTTGATAATGTTACGATGGAAGGGACTCCAAAGGCCCCTGATTATAAAAAATTCATGAGGAAATAAAAGAGGATGGCTGCTCTCTTGGAATCCTTACCCAAAAAAAAGAAGGTCAACCAAGTAGGCTAAATCTTGTGACTCCATAAACCTTGCAAAACAGTAGTTGGAAGGCAGTGAACCTCAAACTCATTAGGAGGACCCTCCTCAAGAACATGAAATGGAGGTTGCCCAAGTCCTAGAGGGGTTGGAAAACTTTTTGAATTCAATGGAATTTGAAGTTGTTCTAGGTTGTTCAAAGGATTCTCTTGTACAAATGACATTACCCATATCTCTAGTCTCTCCTCCTGATTATGTCACTACCATTATTTTAGAGCCTTAAAGAGAGCCTATAAATACTCTGTCGAAACAATCTGGGAACCATCCCCTTCTAAAGAGGTATTGTCTCCTCGATAAAATATGGAGTGAAAAGCCAATGACGATTCTCCCAAGGGACCCCAGGATGGTAGAAACCTTGTTGAATCCATAACTGATGATATAATTAAGCCTATTGAGGAACTAGTGACTAAAAATCCAACAACCATTGTTGTTGTTCCCTCTCCTCCAGTTACCCTAGCTAGAAATTTTACACAGAAGATTAATAGTGGATTAAGAAACAAATGAGAAGACAAGAATAGTAAAGAGATGGAGTGGTTAAAGAAAGAAAATAATAAATTACAGAGAAGGGTTTGGAAACTCAAAAGATGGCTGCAAAATAGTAAAATTTAGAGGCAGTCTAAGAAAAGGAAAGAAAGGAAGAAGGAAGTTCAAGAAAACAAGACCCAAACTGAAAGTGGAAATCTTGTTGTTTCTTCTACTATGGGGACTCAGACTGAGTCAGAAATTTCTACTATTGAAGTTGGAACTCATAAAGAAATGCCAACTTCTACTACAAGAGGAATACATACTAAACATGTGCCTCCATACACTCCTTTGATTGTGGAAGCTACAATCCAAGTCTTGAATAGGAAAATGGAAGAATAGTGAGAAACCATAATATGATATCAAAAGGAAGTAGTTCCCCAGAAAGAACATCATGAGTTATTGCAAAATTTTAAGCCATTATCAGTCACAGAAGATGAAACGTATTCCAAGTTGCAGGAAACCAAGGGGAAGATTAAATATATGGAAAAAAGGACTGAAAAAACTATAAAAATTTTAAAATAAGTATGTTATTTATACTTACACGCCTTAGAATGCATGTCCCCATCAAGTGCAAGGCTTTTCGGTCTAGGAAACCTTATGAATTTAGTATCGTTTCATATTTTATTAACACTTTTCATAGAAAAGATGATATAAAACGATATTTACTATGTGAGCTATACATACATGATTTCTTTATGGAAGAACAAAGCCTACCCCTTTCATAGGGGATGTACAATTTCAAGCCTTCATATCCTTTTCTAAAAATCAGATTAAATGGGAAAAATCTTATAACATGTTCCAAAGATGAGAACTTGGCCTCAACCTCTGAGTCAAAGGAGAACCATGAAGTCCTTTACGCATGCTTATCTGCCACAAGAGATTCATGGAGAAGTCTGGTGTTGTCAAAGCTTTATCACCCATTCATAATGGCATATTGTAGTCAGGGTTATAATATCTATTGGATATCAAGTTTGAGGCTCTACAAGGAGCCAAACAAAGGTGGAAGGCCTCAACCGGTGAAATAAAAAATAGGGAGCCCTTCAATGATCGAAGTTTTCAAGATGCAATGGATAAGGTGTAGATACATGTACCCAATAATTTGGTTCCCTCAAAGTGATTATAAGGCCGAATATGACTTAACTGAAGAAGGTAATTATATCTCTCTTCAGGAAATCTAAAGAAGGAAAGGCTTCTAACATTATGGAGAGAATCCTTACCTAGCTTACTCTTTAACTGCTCTCCATGCCAATCATTTGTTTGCATGAGGTCATGCAAATAGGTAAGCTGGGGGGAGATGTTGGGCTTCAGAATTGACACATTTTCTTACCCTATTTCCTTATCCTTTCATTATTTTTCTGAGTCTTTTATGTATATAATATGGTAATTTGTGTGTTGTGAACTTTAGAAAGTATTCAATAAAGTGTTTCATCATTTTATTCTCTAAACGAATTGATTTAACCATGAAAAGATGAGTTACTCTTACAATTTGAAATGATAATTGATAGGGATTTCGATAAGCAGATGGTGTTCCCTAGATAGTTGGACAAGAGTGAGTTACATGGAGCTGCTCAGGTTAGTTGTGATCTAGATAAGCGAGATTAACAATCATCATGGAAATACCAACTGTGAATGAGATTTTTTCCATCTATTCCAAGGGAACTTAAGATATTTTGTAACTCGAATTAAGCATCCTGAGAATATTTAGATTCTCAGAATCACTCCTTTATTTTTAATTATAGAATTGGTTGTAATTATAAAAGCAAGGAACAAATCCTCAGTGAGAAAAAAAGGAAGAATCTTTTTACCATCATTCTCATACTTATGCTCTGAATTTTTACAGAAATTGTAATATTGTTTTTTATTAATATAACAAAGAATTACATGGTTTAGCTTTAATTCTTGCACTGATTTCACCCTAAGGCGATTGAATTCCAGTGATTGTGTGCCCAATCCTGGAGTGACTACTACCCTCTTTGTATTATTAAATTTACATTTCAACTTTTCTAGTCTTATTTTGCAATTATTTGATTTCCTTCCAGAATTTATCATTGTTACTGAGTTGTTCATTGTAACGATAGTTGCTACAACATTTTCGAGTAAATATCATTAGAATTAGATTTCTGATAGCTGATTTTTGGAAGCATTATTTATCCTGTCACTTCTACAATTGATAAATAATTGTTAAGTGAAAGGTTTGATATTTCTTTCAGCAAATTTCTTTCTAGTCATGTGTGTTGTTTCTTTCATGTAATTGTAGTTTCCTAGGAAACAACTTGTACTTAGCATAATTGCTTCAAGAAGGTTTAATGCTTTGATTATCTTAAATAAACCTTTGATTATTTGAATTCATGGATTCGTGAGTAAAGTCGTTCTTTTAGGAAATCCTAGTTTTTTCTTTTGTTTTCATGCATTTACCTTTCAATAGGACTAGACAGATTAGGTTACATAAACACTCTTCTTCTTACATACAATGTGGACAACCTTGAAATAACTAAATGAGTTCCAGGTTGACAATTTAATGTTTAAAGGACTTGTTGTAACATAATTTGGTTTTGATAAGTTAGTATATTAGTCAGAAGTAATTTTAAAATTTTAAGTTAGGATACGGATGCAAAAGAAAGAAAAGTTAAAATGTTAGGCCAATTTAATCTTGTTAAAGAGAGAGTCAACACAGGTTGCTAGAATTTTTATTTTTGTGGAAAAACCTGTGAACAGTTTTGAAACCAACGTTTCGGACTAGCTTAGTGAGTCCATCATCAGGGCAATGGGATTTGTATTTTGAGAAGAGAGAGCGTGAAATTATGGAGCTTATTAATAGTTAATTGAAAAATTTTGATGTCTTCTTTTATTGTCGGCTTACAAATGACTAACTAATTAATAATTATTTATTTATTTATATAAGTATTTATTTATATTATTATTCTCATTATTATTTATTTATTTATTATTATTTTTAATTATTTATTTATTGATTATTATTTTATTTATTTATTTTTGGTTTTGTTTTGAAATCTATGTTATATATTTAAGTTCTTTGTTATATATTAAATGTTTTACTAGAATGTATATAATTTTAAAGTAAAGGATTTTTATGTTAACTTATTAAATTTTATTTAAAGGAGAGTTAGATAGGGTGCTAGCTATGATAGGTTATATTTATTTATTTATTAATTAAATAATTTTATTTATTTACTTATTTGTTGTTGTTGTTGTTGTTGTTGTTGTTGTTGTTATTATTATTATTATTATTATTATTATTATTAATGAATGTTTGTAAATCTGTGTTTATTGCTTTTTTATTTTATTTAATACGGGTTTCCAGGTGTTAATTTTAGTCTGTCGTCTCTATTCATGTTGTTGGAGGATTTTTCGACTTCAATTGCCTCTTTCACCCTTCTTTTTAAATAATGGTCTTCCTTGTGAATTAATTTTGCTTGTTCCATATCAATCAAATGATAGGTGTTAGTTTCCCTAAACAAAGAAGGCAAAAGAAAAATAAAATGTTAGGGAAGTGTTGTAGCAGCTACAACCACCCTCCAAAATTTTCCTTAGCCTGTTTTGGAGCCTCCCTACCAACCTTTCATAGCACTTTGTCTTGCTTCGTCAAGTACTCAAGCTTCATGTGCTTTCCTAGCACAAAGGCAGCCTGTCGATCACAGTTGTTCCATTCCAACAGGCTGCTTACCCGAACTTAGTCCAATTGCAGGCTGAGCAGCTTCCCCTTGAAAATTGTGCATTTATGGAGGGAAACCAACCTTCCCTCCAGAAATTGCGCAATCCTCTTTGACATCCTGCCGGGCTCCAGGATTGCGCAATCCTTCCAGCCAACCCTCTGAGCAGGATTTGCGAAAATTTTCCCAGCAAAAGGTTGTTCAACCCAAGATTTTTACAAATCTAGGTAGCAGTCAATTCTCTGCCCAGAAATTGTGCAAACCTCCTAGGAAGTTAGCCCAGTTCCCAGCCAGGAATGCACATTTTTCCCAAGCAGTTGAGCAGCTGCATGCATGAACAGTCTGGTTGACCAATTCCACCTGGGATCGAGGAAAATTGACTTGGATGCATGCAGGACTTTATATTTCTAAAATAGCAAGAGACATCATGCAAAAGGCATCCCATGATTCAAGGAGCTACTTTTAGCAGCCGGGAGTTACATGCAAAGTTGTTTAGAAGTTTCCCTCCAAGTGTCACTTTTTCCTAGATTTGTGGCATGCACATCATGAGACCAAAATTATTTATTCGATGCATCAGAGCTCATTCATTCACATTGATCTTAGATCTCTAACATCCCATAGCACATCCAAGACTCTTCGACACATCTGGCTAAGCTATTCATAGGTAAGTGGCCTCAACTTGTCTTTTTCAGCATTTCTATCGCTTTTTGTGTATTTTCTTGTGTAAGTGTTGTTTTCTTGATTTATTTGAATGCCTACTATTGTTTACATGTATTATAGCTTGTCCTAGCTCTGTTTCATTTTTCGTTGTTATCTCACTATTGTTGTATGCATTAAACTGTTTTGCACGGACGCTCACCCAACCGGCGAACTGCCTCACCCACATGCATGTTGATCTATCTGCTAAATATTTCATTCATGTTTTGCATGCACTATCAATCACTTCTTCTATCACTTAGTGTCGCCATGCATTTCATTGTCTTACTTGCTTTCAGTTGCCCGTTGGCGAGTCAGGCCAACCTTGGCTTGGGCTCTGCCTTCACCAAGGTTGCATTGCACAATCTGGGGAAGGAAGGCTCACCTTCCTCTCCATATTTGTGAATTCTTGACTAGTACTAGCCTCCAAGATTGTTTTGTGCATTTCTGGATGATAGTGGCTACTTCACCGAAGAAATTACACAAATTTGTCCCTGGGCTAGCAATTCTTCCCAGCTAGAATTGTGCATTGCGCAATCCTAGCAGCCAACTGCCTGACTGGATTGCACATTTCATAGATCCAATAGCCAGTCCTGCCTCCCAGATAGCCTATATTTCCTTTTTCATAGTTTTGGTAGCTAGTCACTCAGCCTCACATTAAAATTTGTGCAATCTTGCTCATCAGTTCCACAGGTATGTGTTGTGTCCTTCCCCGAATTTTCTTTGTTTTCACTGACATATTTCTTACCATGCATGTTTCTTGTTTACAAATCTTTTAGGTGTTCATCTATCTCAGCGGAATCCAAGAGAAAAAGATCTCAAGACACTGATGGTATTACAGCTGGAACAACAGCTGAGCAGGTGTCCTCTAGTCTACCGATCTATGAAGATACGAAGTTGTATCTAGAAAATGACATCAAACTAAAGTGGCAAGAGGTTAATGAAGCATTCGCAAGAATTTTTGGGGAAGACCTTGAAGACCATCAGATGTACATAAACATTCACAAGTTTGGCTTATACCGGATTGCATGTAGATACCCTCCATTCCCATGCACGGATATGATTCACTGGATTGTCTCTCACACTGACCCCGAGACGATGACCTTGAGCAGTGTTAATGGGACAAAGCTTGAAACCTTTTGGGCACACGATTATGACGAGATGTATCAGATGTCCAAGAACATGACTATCTTGTCTTTGAGGTTTCTGCGAGTTTCATCATTGTTCAGATTATCTTTCGGATACATCGCATAAGGATTCTTTTTCATCGACGTTTCGAACCAGCAACGGTGGTTCATCTTCAGGATGTGAGAGAATATTGAAAGACTGGTCTTATTTTTCACTTATATATATGGAGATGCTTAGCTGACAGCATCTCCATATATATAAGTGAAAATAAGACCAGTCTTTCAATATTCTCTCACATCCTGAAGATGAACCACCGTTGCTGGTTCGAAACGTCGATGAAAAAGAATCCTTATGCGATGTATCCGAAAGATAATTTGAACATGACTATCATGACCCCTCCATTCAGCTTGCAAAACAGTAGAGCTCACTCGAGATACATTCTGAAGGATTGGGTAAAGGAGCTAGCTCTCTTTAGGATGACACCCAACCAAATCTACAAGACAAAGATATTGAGGAAGGTGTACTAATACTTGGTCATATTCGCATGTAAATTGAGTGGCCAAGCAAGCACTAAAACCATTCCTCAGAGTTGGGTGATCACATTCGACCAACTGGGTAGAGAAGGAAGACCATGCAACTGGTTTGGCATACTAGCTCACCAGCTGAAGGAATAAGTCATGAAGGCTTGACAGTCACCCGAGGGTATGCATGTAGAGATTTATATGTTCTCTTACATTCTAGATGCAGTTTTTGCCCGACATGAGTTCTTGAGCTTGGAGTGGGGATGGTCACTAGTAGAGACTATTGTGAACATGTATTTCAAGTTGTTATCTGAATGCAACTTCAGTGTAGTGATCATACGGTTCTCCGACCATTTTATCACCCCACTGTACAGGTTGATATTCGAACAAGATCCACCTTGCATGTTAGAGGAAGCAATGAAGGCATTGCTAGACATTGCATATGGGTATGCCTCACTGTCTGGCACATTCATCTGAGTGTTCAGTGCGGAGAAGTCTTTGCATGTTCTGCCAAAGTTCACCTTGGAAGTGATGGCCATGTAGGAAGTGGTGTACCATATCTCGACAGGATTGACATCTAGACCACACCAGAAGAAGAAGGCACCTTGGCCCACTCTTCCATTGCAGATTGGGTTATATGAGATCCGAAGTATCAAGCAAGCAAATGTTGAAGCAGAACAAATGAGGAAGTATCCTTTCAACCTCCAAAGCTTCAACCCATATGAACCACAATGCATTGTGAAGGATAACTGCATGAGAGTTCAGTTCAACTGGATCCATGAGGCATATCATTGGGCTGAGGAGGACTCATGGAGGTACTACTACAATTCCTCCATACCCAATGAACAAGTCGGCTTCGCCATAGAGTGGTTAGCAAAGCATCATGAAGCAGCATCACGAAGAGCACCAACAGTAGCAGTAGCAACAAAGGCAGCAGAGCCAAGAATACTTGTACATGAGAAAGGGAAGAGGAAGATTCTCGACCACATGGAGGAGGAACAAAGCTAGAATTTTCAAGTAGATCCACTTCTAGAACAAGCAACTATGGCTATTTAGGTGAAGAGGCAGCAGCGCGACAAGAAAATTGTGCGAAGGTAGAGGGATAAGAAGAGAATGGAAGAAGTAGAGAAGGAGTTATATAAGCTGAGGGAGCAACTCCGGAAAGAAAGAGTGTTGCACAAATAGGAGAAGGAAGCACAACAATAACACATTCAGTAGGGGCAGATCACGTGTAAACAGATGAGGCAGCACCCGTACAAGTAGTTGATTCATCTGAATAGTTGGCATCAAGCAAATAGGGTGAACCATTGCAGGGGCAATACTTTGCTCATGAGATAGAATAGATTCTTGAATAGTTGGATGCAGACATGGAGCAACAGGAGTTGGAACAGGATACCAACCTCATGCCTCATCACAAAGGGGTCGACTTACCTACTTCATTGCATCCTAATGATGAGCAAGTCTCAAATGAACAAGGGGGAACTAAGATCCTTGGTGGTCAGTCGGAAGCAGAGATGCACAACCTGTCCTTTGACGAATATCATCACCGAGTTGTGCAGTCCTATTGAAGCCTCGAAAATCACTGCTACAACATGGGGGAAAACCACCCTGTCCAGACCTTAGTTGAAAGCTCCTTTTTCGTTTGGTGTAGTGGATCCAACTAGGGATAATGGGACCAATTTCCCAAAAAGAGATTTTGATAGTGTTGATGGGGTGATATATGATGTATCAAGGGGATGATTAAGCTAAGTGTAATCTAATCTTAACTATTTGAACACATGCATATATCCTAGTTTAAACACTAGTAAACTATAACTATGCCTGGGCGTAAAGTAAGGTATGTGATCTACAATAATGTCCTATATAAATTGGTAATAAATATCATTCGACTACAATAAGAAGTGAAATCATTTAACAATAATGTTTTTGGATAAATAGTTAGCCAAAACTTTTGTGAAACATATATCGCATATAGAATTGTTCATATATTCATCAGAAAATTAAATCCAACACCATACAAAAGTGCAATAATGCTAACTGAAATTCAAACTTTCATACATAAAATAATTAAAAAAAATTATTGCCTGATACACAAATAAAACAGAATCACAAGATAAAAGTACCATATATGATAAGCTTTGCTCATGTGTTTCAGCAATATCGACCTAATTCAAATCAATCCAACATCATCTAAGAGTGCAAAAGTGAAATTTCAGTAGAACGTACCAGATATAAAAGAAACTAGATCATATTCCATTCATTCCACTAGAACCTCCTGAAAGGTACAAAATTGCATGTTTTGAGGAATGTTTCTGATAAAATTTCTGGACCCCTCTCTAAATGCATGAGAAGGGTTTAAATACTAGTTCTATAGGTCTTAAAATAGATTATTACAAATATAGTTGAGTAGGTTTAAACGAACTTCCTCAAATTATGCTAAATAAAACTGAAATAAAAATAAAACAAAGTGACTAACTCCTTTGCATTTGATCCTTAAGATTAGAGATATATGTCATTGGTTTGAGCTGTGTCAGTTGGTCGATCGCATATTTCAATTGTCTAGTAAATATAATGTCTGTCAGTGTTGGCACCTTTTTTGGTGTGGAGGTAGTTAGGCATCGCAAGGTCATCCACTGGTTGTATGGTTTGACTAATAATTTCTAGTATGCTTCCCAGTTCAGCTTGATCATTTTTCTAATCACCTCCTCCCTTTCCTTTGCTGCTTGTCTCCATTGCTGCTCCAGTTGATTGGTGTTTGGAAGAAATCCTGGTATAGATTCTGCAACCAGGTTGGCGCCATGTAGTTATTCTTTAATGGATTCAATGATGATGTTTTCTGCTACTGTCGCGACCGTTGTTGCCCTTTCTGCATTCTTGAGCTGAGAATCCCAATCTGCAAATAGAATTTCTTTATATGATTCCTCCATTTTTGGCAAATCATCCTTTCTCCCATCTTCTGATTCTTGCTAGGTGATAAATTCAAAAGTCCTTTTATGGATTTCTTCATACTCAAGACTCATGTTGATGACTTGGTTTGTTAGCATATCACTAATCTTGCAATAAGGATTTATTTACGAGATTTCATGGCACAGAAATTCATTTTGTTACATTAGTTGGGCATTAAGGCTAAGTGCTTCTTTTACGAACTGATCAATTTGTGGACTGTCATTATACTTCTCTATCATAGCTTGAATCCATGCATCCTTTTCTTCTAGGCTGACTTGATGTTGTATTTGCATCTGTTTAAACTCTTGCTATAATTTGGAAATTTGTAACTCTGCTTGTTGGTTAGATTTTTCTTGCTCTTATTGTTGTTCCAATAGCAGGATATTTTTTTCCTTTTCTCTTAGCAGCATTTGAACCTCTGTTGCTTTATCAATAGTTTTTTTAGCATAGGCTCTTGCAAATTGTGATAGTCTCATAAGGTTCTCATATGGGTCCATGGGTGAATCTTTCTAGACAATTTCCATTGGTTTGTTGTCGGGAGTAGTAATAGCTGCAACATCTAACTTTCTTTTCTTCCTCTACCTTTTGATGATAGCTCTATGGGTAGGGATATAAAACACATCTAATGGGGGAATTTCCTCAATTCTTAAAATAATTTTAGAAATGGGGGTGGCAGGAATGAGCTCCACATCCTGAGTTCCTATAGTTTTCTCCACCGTAATTTCTTGAGTTGATTTGTACTGTGGAGTCTGTATCTCAGATGTTTGTTCTACTGTATGGAGCTTCTTATTAAAATGCTCCCATTCTTTTTCTAAATCAAAAATTGGGGGTTTCAATCACTAAGTGGAAGTAGAGGGAAGTTCAGCTTGTTCCTTTGTCAAGGTTTGTTCGCATGCTATTTCTGTGGTTCTGGTTGTGTCCCTTTCGGACTCTCTTAGTTTATTTCCCCCATTTTGACACTGTAGTTGTGAGTGCTCTGACTCACGAGTAGATATTTCCTGGGACTCGGCTTTGGAATTTTCTTTGGAGCTTTCTTCTAAGCTTACACTGGGAGTTGGATCCCTTATTGCTTTAATCTGTAGTAGGTCCAATGGGACCTGTAACAATCTCCTTTCCCTATATTCACGGAAGGCTTCAAGATCATCTGGGGAAAAAAAAGTGATGCCATATTCGTCACTTCTGAAAATGTCTCTTTTTGTAGGAAGAGGTCATCGAAGGCATATTCCTCATGGGTGAATGGTTTCACTTTCACCAAAGTAGTGAAGTCTTTGATAGTGCCATTTGGGTCATACTATATTCCTGGGAATGTAGCCAATTTCAGAGATTTCATAATCTTGGCTTCCTTGCATGCATGTACAAAATCGTGTAGTGCAAACACACCACATTGCAATGGAAATGTAGGCCAGATGGCCTTTTTCTATTCCTTCAATCCTTTGCTCAGCCCAATTTTTCTTGTTGTTTGGTAGGCTATCTCCCTAGCCATTAACTTATCGGGAACATAGTATGGGAGGAAATGTGGTGAAGAAATTCTCTCGAATACTCTGGTATATGTAAATGTCTCCTCCCCAAACCATCTAGCTATAGGTAGGATATCTACTTCAGCTTCTCTAGAAAATCTAGGGGCATTCCTATTGTAGACCTGTTTATGAATAGGCAGCATAACTCCTTGACAAATTCTGTAAAAATGAGCATGAAACTGAGATTCCCACATACTCTTATGATATATATGGATAGGAAGCAAGTCTTGGACAGTCCACTTCCATCCCAT
This sequence comes from Pinus tabuliformis, assembly GCA_031772625.1. Lineage (NCBI taxonomy): Eukaryota > Viridiplantae > Streptophyta > Pinopsida > Pinales > Pinaceae > Pinus > Pinus tabuliformis. The sequence goes on along the minus strand of CM062819.1, from coordinate 310,060,813 downwards.
GATAGGAAATTTGGAACCAAAATAGATAGCATCCATTATATAGCCACTCATGAAAAATGGAGGGTAAACCCTAGAAGAGATACTCCTATATCTCCTATACTCGATTATGGCTTTCACCAAATTATCAGACAAAATTTGGGCCCAATTCATTATTGTTGCATTTACGGCTGCATCTATTAATGGCAGCCATTCTAGCGAAAATTTAGTACTATCAAGCTTGCCGAGCATTCTACATAGCATTGTTGCTGCTAAACTATGAGGGGGAGAGATAGATATTGTAGAATACATACCCACCTTATGCTTTTTGATATTGCCTTCATTTTCAGTCCAGGTTCGTGTGACTTTTGTTGGGTCTTCATTCTCCTTAGCAAATTTCTCGAGGAACTTTTTATTGTAAATATTTTGTGGCTCTAGCAGGTTGTAAATAAGTTGTAGACTGTCTGGTGAAAAGGATCCCATAACCTCATGCCTGCTATTCTCGAATTCTCTATCTGAGACATCCACCTGATCGATTATCCACTGATCCATATCTGTATATGGAATTATCTTTGGCCTCATGGCTATGTGGTGCAGAAATGAGCATGTTGTTTCAAAGAAGGAGGCGTCGGAGGAAATATGACCATCAGTTGTGGCCTTTGTTACCAAAGGTCTTGGTTTCTCTTCTTCTAATAAATCATACATGGACTCCCATGTTGAGGTTCCTCTACCTTTACTGCATGTAGTGTCAGAGAACAGAGGGATGATTTCTGATTTTTCAGACGTGGGTGCCTTTCCCCTTTTTTCTATTTCTCCCAACAACTCTTGCTGTGCATTTTCCCTGAAAATGGAGCGAAGCAAAATCTATCGGATCGACACAAGTAAAAATGAACATAATAATGAATGATATAGATGATTTTGAAAAGGTGACAAGAAAGGAGTTTTTATTAAACACAAGTGAGAATATATCATATCACGTTGAACATCTTTTCAAACATAAATGCCATTAACCCGTACTAAATGCCCACTAATGGTTTATTCTCCATAGCTTTATTGCTCATTAATATTTTGCATCATAAGTCAGGAAAGAAACTTATCAGGGTGGCGAGCTTTTTATCTACAAAAATGTCGATTTTGTGATTTGTGATGCAATATCGTAGACTACATTATCGCAGTTCGTCTGTGCGCTTTCTTTCCCATTCCTTTGATTTCTACGAAATGCGATATGCGAGGTGTTATTTATTAGTTTTCAAAGCATAGTTTATTTGATAGGGTTTTCTTTGTAAATCCTTTCTTCTTCGCACAATGGACTTGAGTGTTTTTATAACATAATTGGCAATCAGGTCCGGGGTCCCATCACATTTCGCAATATCGCAAGGTTGATAAGTTTTCAGATCTTTCTTAAGGGTTTCCAATGTGATGTGATAAGGGTGAATGCATCATCGCAATATCACATTTCACATGGTTAAAGATACTTTGTGAAGGTGCTTTCTTTGCAAGTAGTGATATGTGATGCGAGCCTTACTTTAATAAGAAACTTTTTTTACGACTTAGTTCAAAATGAAAAGTATAATAATCTCAAGGTTAAGCGCGGTAATCCCTTTTGATTACTCTTCCGTAAGTTTTGGTCATTAACAAGGCTTTTCACATGCTTAATCATGTGATATTTGAAAAAGCAAGAATCTTCTAGATTTTCAAAAGGTTTCATCTTGATATCTTGCTTTATTCCAAAAAAAATAACAGGAAAAATGTCTAAATGTTAAATTCAGTTTTTGGAAGGAATTTTTAAGGCTCCCCATTTATTAATAGAATATTAGCTATTATGTTAACAAATGGGGAGGTTTTTGAACAACACAACAAGTCCTAGAGAGTACCGAATCTGAAGGACCAAACATCCCTTGCACAATTTGAAGAGAAAGTGATCGTGACTGATATGCACAAGCATCCAGCTACTTTGGCCAATGAAACTAGAGTGTATTCTGAAGCCACTAGCTCAAGTGTTCGTTTTATCATAGATAAGAATGAGTGAATGGTGAAGGAACTATAGGTGGCCAAGCAGGGAGGAGACTTGGTGACAATGTCCGCTCGAGCTCAACTGAAGAAGGCAATACTAGATGAAGTATTGTCCTTGGAAACAGTTATCTGAGCATTGTACTCCAAGTTCGGTACCATGCATCAAGTAATCATTCATCTCCACGGATGGTAGCAACAATGTATAAGAAGAGAACGCATATTGAAGAAAATACATGTTGTTGTTGATAACATGCAAGCATGGACGATGAAGTACAAGGGAGCCCTACTTCACTTTCCAAAGATGATGAAGGCCAATGTGGTCGAGCTGCAAGCATGTATCCAGAGTCAGATCCGAAACTATAAAGACCTACTGCAACTCATCACTAGCATACAAGCTTCCCATGCACGAGTATTCAAAAGCATGGATGTTATAGTGCACACTCATGCGATCCCATCACTTGGGACTCTCACCCAGGTGAAGACAAAGAAGCAGGTCTGATAAGAGCTTGACTCATACTTCGATGAGTTGATGCACACTACCACTAGCCTAGACTTACCTATAAGTGTAGACATCATGTGCAAGTACATTGTTGGTCCAGCCACACTGAAGGAAATGATGCAGATGCTCGAAAACGAATTGGATAGAGGAGACTAAGTAGTGTACCCAGATGCTATGGAGGCAAGGTTTAGGTTGCATACGGATGTCACAACAGAATACACAGACACTATCAAGGACTACTAATCTTGGCATCAATATGTCATTGCTGATCAGCATGAGGATGTCGAGCAGTTGGACTTCTATGGTTATATAAGTCCGAATGATGTCTAGTTTGGCTTGTCCAAGCCATTGTTCACATGGGTACATGTGCATTGTAATGTTGAGTCATGTCAAGTGTAAGTCTAGTGTCAAGAGTGGATGTAATAGTCATAAGTAGGTGAAGAGTCATGAGGGTAGTTGAATGGTCACAAAGGGGAATGTCAACAGTCACCCCACCCTTTGCTATAAATAGTCCCTCATAACTCATTGTATAGACTTTTGGTTAGCTAATCTTCTACTAAGACTTGCTTGAAGAAGGCTTGGACAATATTGTAACATGCCTTGGCTTCTCCACTACACGAAGCTAGTACATCTCTTTGGAGGAGTAGGCGGATGTGGCTATAATATTCCACTGTTGGGGCTAGAAAGTTTACGTGGTGTATTCTATGATTGTGACTTACATTTCTTTATATAATAAGAGCCAACACATTTTCATGCATATTTTTTTATTGTAGTTGGACTGTTCCGGTTTCCTTAATGATATATGTTGTTTAACTTACGTACTTGTGTATGAACTAATTTGTATGCAATTATATGAATATTGTTGTTAATGTGTTGCATATGTTGTTAATGTTGTCACCATCCATGTCGACTGATCTGTCGGACATCAGACAGACCTTTCACTTGAACCTTTCTATAACAATCGTCGCACTCATCTCAGACTAATCCATGAGTGTTGTATGTGTTACCTTACCTTGTATGATGTGACTATCGCATCTGAGTGGACTGAATCACCTTCACCTTCTTCTCCCTTCAAAGTGTCAGAACCTCTCATACACCTTCCTTGACTCACTGCATCAGTCACACCCTTGCTACTGATAGAATTATCTTACTTGCCTCTGTGCGACATCGTGTTCAAGGCATTACCTTACGACCCACTTCTGGGAATCCTACACCAAACAATCTGAGGTCTAATTGGGATCTCTTACCGGGGAGATCCCCTTGACATGTTGTTGGGTCTAGCACCATCAACATTTCTGGTGCTAGAAGGAGGGCTTGATGACAAGCAGTGCCCACTCATCCAGTTTTGAACCTTGCATATCTTTCATGGAGTCTTGCACTTTGCTTCCCCCAAGGTGTTTTTCGAATCGTGAAGATGTCTCCATCTGAGGGAAGCTTTTCAATCTCTTGTCCACTCACACGTATGATGGTGAAGGGGAAGTGTCCTGGCCTAAGCACTTACATAACTTTCTTTCGATGATTCATGAGGAAGATGAGTTTTCTAACGATCATGCCAGTTTGTTGCTTGCATACACACTTCGTGAATCTCCATTTCGTTGGGTGCTTAGCCTACCTGCTGACACTGTGTACTCATTTGGGCATTTCTATGATCTTATTGAAGATGCATTCTATCATTTTGATCTAGACCATCTTGACTAGAAATTGTTACAGCAATGGAGGGCTCCGCATGAATCCGTTATTGATTTTTGGCAAAGCTTTCGTGACTTGTAGTTTCAAGCTCCAAGGAGCTAGATGAAATTTGTTTATCTTTGGGACCGGTTTGAGTATTTCCTTAAGAAATCTATTCGTCCCAAGAGGAATCTTGAGATCAATCCTCACCCAACATTCTTCATTGATGGAACTGCACAATCTCATGTGGGAGCGAGCACTGTCTCAACTAACTATCCAACTCCCTCTCATTCAACAGCTCCACCACTGCCCAGTGATGTTGAGGATCATGCTCACACACATGTTCATCCTTCACACTCTCCCAACATCACTTCCAATCAATTTCCATGCATATTTGGTTGTGAGTCCTTCGAGTTCTCATATGAATTCTTTTCTTCGACCTCTGTCCTTGCACTTGGGTGTTCCTCTAGATGATGTTGTCTTGTGTTCATCCATTCCAGACTCTTCACCTATTGTGAACAAGGAACAACCCACTGATGGTGTTGGTGTTGCAAAACCAGCATGTGTTGTTATTCATGAAGAGTATGAGTGGGAGCTTGAACATCAACACTCGATGAAGTATGATTCCCTTCCATCCGAGCCACCTCCATTCTTTCCTAACCTCTTTGGTGAACCTGCCATCCATGATTCTGCATGTGTGTCTTCATCCATAGATGCACCCGTTGTTGATCACTCGCAGGACTCATTGGATGTTAGTCCATCATTCAATAACAGAGAGGATAAGTTACTCATTAAAAATCCACTTGATCCTTCATCTGTCTTTTACAGAAACACAAAGGATGAGTTTTTTCTCTTTTCATATACCCCTCTGTTTGATTCATATGATCATGAGGATGCTAAAGAATTCATTGATTTTTCTGATCGTGGCGGTCATGATCCATTTGCTTCCATTTTTTATCACGATCATGAATCTATTGCAGTTGGTCTTTCAAAGCCACCGGTTTATGATGATCTACCTGATCATGAAGTTGAGACACCCAAGACTGTTGAGGCACTTTAGCCCAAGCTTATGGTTATGTCAGGTCTTCGCTCTCTTGGGGTTAGTCTCACTTCCGATCATGAAATTGTTCAATCACCCAACTTAGGCTCCTCATCACTCATCCATATGCATTGAAGATCCATCTTACACATAGATCACACTTCGTCCACTCAAACTGCATGATCCCATTGCTCATGCATTGGAGGAGTCTTACATTGCAAGCACTCATTCTCGATGCAAGTTATATTTGTTTCTTTCATTTGCTTGCATGTCACGGTCAAGAGTGTGCTTTTGCTTCAAAGTTTCACGTAGTGTCACACAGCACCATGAGAAGTCCATGGACTGTCCGTCATGCACTTGAAATCACTTATGTCACGTGGGAACTTTGAAACATGAAGTGTGGTTGCCTTCATTGTTATATATTTCTTTCTTTTTGTTTCATACCATTGGGTTACTCGCGAACCAAGCCTTCACCAACATGGGTCTACCAATCCATCAGTGGCTGCATTGGATGTATCACTTCACCTGATGAGGCCCATGCACCATTATTGAGGAGTAGGAGTAGTGCTTGCTTTCAATTGTTTCTTGTATGCTTGTTTTCTTATATGCTTTGTTTGCTTGTTTGTTTGCTTGCTTGTTTTCTTACATTATTTTCTTTCACTTTCACTTCTACTTTTTCTTTGCTTTGATGTTTTTTAGTTCTCTTGTTTCATTTGTAGGATAGTTTTGCATGAAACCATGTATGACTCTTGAAACGAGTTGGGTAAAGTACAAGAGGGCTTGTATAGCTATTACTACTTGCTTATCTGTCATCTTGCCTCTTTGTGATGAACTTGTTACTTTTAGTCCATTATACATCAAAGAAAAATACGTACTATTCGAAATGAACCTTGCTGAAGACACAATGCTTGCATGCTAACTAGTGTCACCTTCTCTAGTCAGTTTTTTTTGGGTTAACCTTTGTCAGCTCAATCAAGTAGAGTAAGGTGAGGGGGAAAACCTTAATAGGCATGTTAGAAATACAATAAACTACTTCTCTACTGGAACAACCTCTTCTGCTCTCAATAAATCGGGATCCCTCTTCTGCCTCTGAAATGAATAAGTGTTGAGCACAGTGAAAATGAAAATGAAAAAATGAAAGGTAAAAAAATTCAAAATGAAAAAAATAAATAAGGAAAAAGAAGAGAAAGGCTTCCTGCATAGGGAGGTGATGCAAGTAACTCCGTCGGGGTACTGTCCAAGGCTGTTGGCAGTGGACCAACACTAGAGATGAAACTAAGACTCTGACGACTATACTGCTTATGCACCTATATAACCCTCAACCCCAATGGAAACAACTGTGTTTAATTGGCTTGGAATGTGTGTCAATCAACCAAGATTCTGGCGGATGCTACATCTTACAATCAAGCTAGTGTGAAGCCAAGATGAGTTGAGAGATGAACGATACTTCCGAAGGTGTTAGAGTTGCTTTTCACGAACAAGGTCCATTCAGAGAGATGGAGTTCTACCAGTGTGTTGCCAAGTATTGTAGCAGCTACAACCACCCTCCAAAATCTTGCCTTATCTTGTTTTGGAGCCTCCTTACCAACCTTTCACAACACTTTGTCTTGCTTTTTCAAGTACTCAAGCTTCATGTGCTTTCCTAGCACAAAGGCGGCCTGTCAATCATAGTTGATCCATTCCCCTCACAAGATGCTTACCCAAACATGGTCGAAATATAGGCTGAGCAAACTCCCCTTGAAAATTGTGCATTTCTGAAGGGAAACTAGCCTTCCCTCTAGAAATTGCACAATCCTCTTTGACAGCCTGTTGGGCTCCAGGATTGTGCAATCCTTCTAGCCAACCCTCCAACAGTATTTGTGCAAAGTTTCCCAGTAGCAAGCTATTTAGCCCAGGATTTGCACAAATTTGTGTAGCAGTCAGTTGCTCCACCTAGAAATTACACAAACCTCCTGGGTAGTCAGCACAGCTCCCAGCTAGGAATGCACATTTTTCTCAAGCAATTAAGCAGTTGCATGCATGAACAATCTGGTTGACCAGTTCCACTCGGGACCGAGGCAACTTGACTTGTGTGCATGAATGACTTGACATTCCTAGAATATCAAGAGATAACATGCAAAAGTCATCCCATGCTTTCGGGAGCTACTTTTAGCAACTGGGGGTTACATGCAAAGTTGTTTTAGAAGTTTCCCTACAAGTGTCGCTTTTTCCTAGATTTGTGGCATGTGCATCATGAGAGAAAAATTATTTATTTGATGCATCAAAGGTCATTCATTCACATCAATCATGGAGCTTTGACATCCCAATGTACATCCAGGACTCTTTGACACATCCAGCTCAACTATTCACGGGTAAGTGGCCTCAACTTGTCTTTTTCAGCATTTATGTCACTTTCTATGTATTTTCTTGTGTGAGTGTTGTTTTCTTGATTTATTTGAATGCCTATTATGGTTTATATGTATTCTATATTTTCCTAGCTCTATTTCAATTTTCGTTGTTATCTCACTATGGTCGCATGCATGAAACTATTTTGCACATATGTTCGCCAACCGGCGAACTGCCTCACCCACATGCATGTTGATCTCTTTACTGAATCTTTCATTCATGTTTTGCATGCATTGTCAATAAATTCTACTATCACTTAGTGTCACCATGCATTTCATTATCTTACTTGCTTTCAGTTTCCTGTCGGCAAGTCGGGCCAACCTTGGCCCACGCTCTGCCTTCACCAAGGCTGCATTACGCAATCTGGAGAAGGAAGGCTCACCTTCCTCTCTAGATTTGTGCATTCTTGACCAGCACTGGCCTCCAGGACTATTTTATGCATTTATGGATGAAAGTGGTTTCTTGGTGGTAGAAATTGAGCAAATCTGTCTTTGGGCCAGTAGTCCTTCCCAGCTAGAATTGCGCATTGCACAATCCCAACAGCTAGTTGCCTGACTAGATTGCACATTTCACAGATATAGCAGCCCCTCCTACCTCCCAGATAACCCAAACTACCTTTTTCATAGTTTTGGTAGCCAGTCACTCAGCCTACCAGTAAAATTTGTGCAATCTTGCTCATCAGTTCCCCAAGTATGTTCTGTGTCCTTCCTCAGATTTGCTTTGTTTTCACTAACATATTTCTTGCCGTGCATGTTTCTTGTTTCCAGATATTTCAGGTGTTCATCTATATTGATGGATTCTAAGAGAATAGGATCTCAGGACACTAATGGTATTGCAACTAGAACAGCAGTTGAGTAGGTGTCCTCTAGTCTTCCCATCTATGAAGACATGAATTTGTATCTAGACAAGGACATCAAACTGAAGTGGCAAGATGTTAATTTATCATTCACAGGAAATTTTGGGGAAGACCTCGAAGACCGTAAAGTGTACGTAAACATTCATAAGTTCGGCTTGTACCGGATTGCATGTAGATACCCCTTGTTCCCATGCGCATACATGATTCACTAGATCATCTCTCACACTGACCCTGAGACGTTGACCTTGAGCAGTGTCAGTGGGACGATTCTTGCAACCTTCTGGGCACAAGATTATGATGATATGTATCATATTTCCAAGCCCATGACTGTCATGAACCCTCATTTCAACTTGCCCAATAGCAAAGCTCACTCCAGAGACAATCTAAAGGATTGGGTAAAGGAGTCAGCTCGCTTTAGGATGACACCCAACCAAATCTACAAGAAAAAGATATTGAGGAAGGCATACCAATACTTGGTCATATTCGCATGTCGACTGAGTGGCCAAGAAAACACTGAAACCTTTCCTCAGAGTTGGGTGATCACATTGGACCAACTGGCTAGAGAAGGAAGACCATGCAACTAGTCTGGCATACTGGCTCACCAGCTGAAGGAACAAGTCACGAAGGCTCGACAATCACCTGAGTGTATGCATGCAGAGATTTATATGTTTGCTTACATTCTAGATGCAGTCTACGTCTGACATGAGTTCTCGGGCTTGAAGTGGGCATGGTCACCAACAGAGACTATTGTGAATACGTATTTCAAGCAGTTGTGCAAATACAGTTTCAGAGGAGTGATCATACGGTTGTCTGACCATTTTTTCACCCTAGTGTATGGGTTGATATTCAAACAGGATCCACCCTACATGTTAGAGGAAGTGATGAATGCATTGTTATGCATTATAGATTAGTATGCTTCACCATCCGGCATGTTCATCCGAGTGTTCAGCGCTGAGGAGTCTTCACATGTTCTGCCAAAGTTCACCTTGGACGTGCTTGTCATGTAGGAAGTAGCAAACCACATCTCAATAGGATTGACAGCTAAACTGCAGTGGAATAAGAAGGCACCTTGGCCCACTATTTTGTTACAAATTGGCTTATATGAGATCCAAAGTATCAAGAAAGCAGATGCCGAAGCATAACAGATGAGGAAGTATCCTTTCGACCTCTCAAGCTTCAACCCATATGACCCACATTACATTGTGAAGGATCACTGTGTCAGAGTTTAGTTCAACTGGATCCACGGGGCATGTCATTGGGCCAAGGAGGACTCATGGAGGTACTTCTACAATTCCTTCAGACCCAATTAATAGGTCGGCTTCATCATAGAGTGGTTAGCAAAGCAGCATGAATCAGCGTCACGAAGAGCACCAATAATAGCAGTAGTAGCAGAGGCAGCAGAGCCAAGCGTACCTGTGTGCAACGAATGGAACAGGAATATTTTCGATTAGATGGAGGAGGATAAAAGCTACAAGTTTTGAGTAGATCCACTTGTAGAACAGGTAGCTATGGCTATTCAGGTGAAGAGGCAGCAATGCAACAAGCGAATCTCGTGAAGGCAGAGGGATAAGAAGAGAATGGAAGAAGCAGAGAAGGAGTTGCATAAGCTGAGGGAGAAACTCCGGAAAGAACAAGAGTTGCACCAATAGGAGAAGGATGCACAGCAATAGTAGATTCACCAGGGTGCACATCTCGTGCAAGAAGACGAAGCAGTGCCTGTATAGGTAGTTGATTCATATGAACAGTTGGCATCAGGAAAATAGGGTGAACCATCGCAGGGGCAAGACTTTGCTCATGAGATAGAACAGGTGCTTGAATAGTTGGATTCAGACATGGAGCAATAGGAGTTGGAACATGATACTGACCTCATGCCTCATCACAAAGGGGTCAACTAACCTACTTCATTGCATCTTGATGATGAGAAAGTCTCAAATGACCAAGGGGGCATGGAGATCCTTGGTGGTCAGACGGAAGTAGAGATGCACAACATCTCCTTTGACGAATCTCATCACAGAGTTGTACAGTCCCAGAGAGTACCGACTATGGAGGAACAAACATCCCTGCACAATTTGAAGAGCAAGTGATGGTGACTGATGTACACAAGCATCTAATTCCTTTGGCCGATGCAACTAGAGTGTATGCCAAAGCCACTAGCTCAAGTGTTTGTTTTCTCATAGCTCAGAATGAGCGAATGGTGAAGGTACTATAGGTGGCCAAGCAGGGAGGAAATTTGGTGACAATGTCCGCTCGAGCTGAACTGAAGAAGGCAATACTAGATGAAGTATTGTCCTCAGACACAGTTATGTGAGCATTGTACTCCAAGTTTGGTACCGTGCATCAAGCAGTCATACATCTCCATGGATGGAAATGTTGGCTAGAAAGAGTCATCAGGGAAAAGACCCCGGGTTTAGGCACGGAAGGCCAATAATGGTCCCCTATTATTTAGGACAATGCCGACATTTTCACCACACCCCGAAGGGTAAGGAGTCTCACCTGAAGTGTGTCGCGACCAAATGGGGAGAAGGGCTCAGCATGGAGTCAAGGGGATATCAGCTGAACACATGTTGTCATACACATATGCGGTCATAATACATGAAATAGAGATAATGATACCCTAAACTCATATATATGGATTCAACATAAATATCATAGAACTAACAGTAGTCTAGTATCGATCTAGCAAGAACCATCTTCATGCAACAAGGAGACTATTTAAAATTTTAATAAGCCCATAGAACATGATGTGTAATGCATTATGAGTCTTAACAACCATCAACTGTGATTACATTAAAGCAACATAACAGAATACATTATAACTTGGCATCTCACCATCAACAATACATAAAATACCCAGCTTAGTAGCTCGGGTTAGCTCTGCTCCACAACCCAGTTCCTCAGTTTCTAGCTCTGCTTGCTTCTACTCTTATGTCTATGTACCTCCTCGGCAACAAAATCCTTTAGATTTTGGCAAGTCTGTCCTCAACAACAACCCCAACGATCAACAAAACCCAACAACAACAACATCTTCCTTTATGTTCTTCCTCTTTTTATATCCTTCCCGGCTGGTTGGACTTCCAGTTCTCGCTCGGCTGCTTGCTTCCTTGGATACCTCTACACTTTCCTGTGTCCTCAGCTGCCTTTTCCTTTCACTGCCATCTTGCCATCACCTTTCCACAACTGCTCATTCCATCGCCCAACCGTTGCTGTCATTTTTCCTTTCCTGCCCTATGGTTGGTCAAAACTGGTCAAAACTCTTTAGAATTAACGAAGGCTCCAATAGGCCCTGACCACAATTTCTTGACTCATCCCTGAGTCAATTCATTTCGACCTCTAGCAGCTCTGTTGTTGTTTCCATGGGTTTTACGGGTGGTGGTTTTGTTGCTACCGGTACTGTTTCCACTATCTATTGTGTTGACACCTCTATTGCTGCGATATTTTCTTGCGGAATAGGCATCTCTTCCATCTCAATCCTAGCCTATGGTGTGGCATTTGTTTCTATGGCCCTTTCTTGACATTGTGGCTCCCCCGTTCCAAACGAAGGCTTCAACTCGGGGATTTTCATTGTTGTCTGCTACCTGAACTCATTATATCATTGGATAGCCAAGTCCCAGTTTGCGAGGATTGCGTCTGCGCTTTGTGTGAATGCTTCAGATGATTGTGACATTAGGGTTGTCGGTTGTTGGATCTGCAGGCCATCCAATTGCTAGCTACTTAAGTCGGATGCCTCCTTTAACAATAGGACCTGCATCCAAACTAGGGACCATAAGTCTCAGATTACTATTTTCATTCTTGTCGACTCTTACTCAATTGTGTCAAACTGGGCCTGGAGGACGTTGATTTATTCACTTATTTGCTGGAGCTGAGTAGGGTCTGTGCACGCCCTTATGTTGGCAAATAGAGATTGAATTTTCTCTCGCAATGGGTAGACCTGGTGATTCTTCAGAGCTAGAATTCCTGACAAGTTGTGGACCGTTCCCATTAAGGTGTATCCATCGGTGAGGGCGTCGGCTAGTGCTTGTTTCTTTTTTCTTGAGCTCTCATACCTTGCTTTCGATCGAGCATCCATATATTTCTACAGGGTCTGGCAGTGTGACCTAACGATCTCTAGCTTCCTCTTCATTTTTGCATTTTTGGTTGCTAGGCGTATGCACGTCATCTATATATAATCACAATAGTCAATCAGGGAATAGGCAGACATGTCCGTCGGTGCTTCTGTGTTGGCTTTAGTGATGGTTGGCCATAGGGATTGGAACTTGTGGGTAAGCTGATCCATTTTTACTTGTGGTCCTATATTTGCCTCTTGCAGGTGATCTCGTTCTTACGTTACTCCGAGAAATCTTCTATTGCTCATGTTCCTTATCCAGTTTTTTATGCAGGCTCTTGGCCTTTTGGGCTACTTGCTGAATGAAAGAAAATAACCGGGTTGATGACTAGTGATAGAGGGTATCAGCCCAAATTGTGTTTGGTTCTGGAAATTGTTGTTGTAAGGTTAGGCCTATTGCAATGGACTTATCGGAATGTGAGGCTAGTGAATGCTCTTGCTAGGATGGTTGCTGTGATGGCGGGGTGAACTGTGGTGAGGCTGGGGTGATACTAGGGTTTGGGGGGACTGTGATCTTTATAGGGAGAGTGGATATGTATGGGCTAGTCCTTTCTCCTTTCCAACTGGTATCTAGGCATCTTCTAGTTTGCAGGTCCATTCCCAGCATTGGTGTTGTACTCTCGGTGGGTGGCATCCCTATGGTCAAGGTGGCACCTCCTTTCCAGCTAGTTGATTGAATTTCTCCTTCCGCAAATGGTCACCAGTGGCCAAAGAGGAAGAGCTCGAATACCGTTACAAAGGTGGAAGTTGTTTTTGGGGATGACTCTCGCGACAATTGTATTGTAGTGGCTTCGGTGGCAGGGATTTCCTTGATTATGGCAGTTGCGGGAATTGGGTGTTTGACCTCAACAGTGAGATTGATGACTAGGGCTGGGGTGCTAACTTTCAACATTTTGGTAGCTATCTTTTTGACTTGGCGGGTGCAGATAACTCACTTCTTTTGTTTCTTGGTGTTATAGCTCCAAATCTCACTCTTATGGTTTGTGATGCTACACTCATGGCCTAGGGCAACCCCTCCTTCCAGACCTGGTCCAAAAATTTAAAAAACAGTGTTTTATTCCCTATACGCTACATTGCCCTGAGTTAAACGCGTGTACACGCGGTTCTATGTATACCCAACCTGCGTGCATGTATTAAAACACTTAAAAAAATATATAATTCCTTATTTTCGGGCGGTGATCGCGGGTTTTACCTGCTGGATCACCTGTTAGTGCCCGTGGCCCAACTGTTCCCAACCAACTCCTAACTAAAAAACTACTTTGGAGATGGTATAAAAAGACATCAAAGGGAAGGTCAAAGGGAGAGAGAAATGAGAGCAAGATTATTATGCTGAGATTTTCCCCTTAGACCAGGTCTGAAGTCCTTGGTGCTTTCTGCACTTCCCCCATTTTGCATAGGAAACCCTTGTTTCCATGTGTATTGGTGATCATTCATCCTTGATATCATCATTGAGTAAGACTTGGAAGGAGCTCTTGTTGGAGGCTTGAGGCTGGAACGAATCCGGGAGGAAGCTTTGCTTGGAGCCTGCTGAAGGTGTTCAGGCGATATCTTTCCGTTATATGTACTTTATTTTCCTTCATATATAAAGAAACATGTCTTTGTTCCCGAAACAATCTTTCTTTATGCTTATGAGATTCTTGTTTTGAATTCTTATGCAAGTGGTTACTTAAAGATTTTTATAACTAACTTTATAGCATGAAGATGGTTTATACATAAGTATTTGTACATGTACTGTTGCGTTCTTTGATTTGTTTGTCTAGCAGGTCAAAGGAAGAAGAAGGGAACTCCAAGAAGGGTTTGGACCCTAAAGGCCTTCTCGAACGTAGGACCTTAGGTACGTACCCTTAACATTAGAATTTCCTTAAAAAGTAAAAATGATGGCTGTGTGTGTGTTTCTTTGAATAAGCAATTTTCAGTCTGGTAGAGTCTTAGCCCAAAGGACCCTAGGGGTACTTTCCCTTCAACCAGAATTGGCGACTCCACTGGGGACAACACTCTTGTTGTTCCTAGTTTGGGTAGTCTTCAAGCCAATCAAGGCTCAGCCCCTCTGTTTGTTGGCTCTGACTGTCTGATCTGTTCTTTAACTCCAAGCTTTTCTAGTTTTTCAGTTTGTGTTTTTTTTATTTTTCTTGAAAGACTTCAAATACGCTCTTTTCCTGGATTACATAAGCATATATACGCAAGTTGCACTAAGTGAACCCGCGTATACGCAGGTTTCCTTAGTTACAGTCGCGTGTACACGCATTCTGCACATAATTGCAGGCGCGTATATGACATAATTTTCAAGATTTATAAATTTTCTTTTTGCTGAATGTTTGTCTGGTGGTTTGGGTCAGTTTCAAGCAGTCATTTTCCAGTAACAATCCTCTGTTTAACAGGGGGCATCTTGTTCTGAACTCTCTCTAGTCATAAGGAGTATTAGTCTTGTTTTCGTTGATTGCAAGCGTCATTGATTTTTGACACACAAGATTTCTGTTTAGAAATCTTGATTGCTCTGTTTCGGCAGAGTAGGAAGATTGGGTTCAATCTTTGTGTCCATTTTGCTTTCATGACACTTTTGTTTGCTTAACGAAATCATTCTTGTGACCATTTGCTCCTTCGTTTTGGGAAAGTTGTTTGTTATCATTTTCTTGAAACTTGTCTTTTGATCTTTTGGACTTTCATTGCTGCTTCTGATTGTCAAAAGCGATTTCAAACACATTTATTTTTGTTGAGTTTTCATCATTTGAAAGGTGTCGATTCACAAAAGTGTTTGGTTGCCCATTTATCAATCATTGGTGTCAGTATTTTTGAGAACTTTCCTTTGAAAAAGACTTTTTGGTTTGATTGAAAGAAAATCTTTTGAAAGTTTTGAGTTTCGCTTTCTTAAACTTGCTTTTCATTTGATTTCCTTTTTTGCGAAGTGAAAGTGCTTTGTTTTTTATCTTAGAACTTGTTTTTATTGTTTGGACGAAATGATTGGTAACACATCATCTTCTATCTAAGCATTTTAGTGGCAAGACAAAATTTGGTAAAACAGCAACTTTCCTTCTTTGTTTTTAGAAGTAGTCTTTAAACCTTGCATCCACATATAGTTCTTGCATTAGGATAGATTTGCATCTCTTTTTAGGCATATTCAGTTTTGTTAGTTTTTGTGAGTGTGGAGCTTGAAAAGAAAAAGAAAATTTGTTTATATTAGAAGTACCTCTGAACCTCATAGAAATTGCTCTTCATCAAAAACAAAAAGTGCATGTGCATGTAGATAAGTTTTATTAATTTCTTTTGCGTCCATAAAAATACCACAAGTTTCATCTCCATTACCTTGTGACTTAAAGAACAGCCTAATAAAATCAAGCGCTTAATTAAAATCCACTAGAACTTTTTGTTTTAGTTATTACACCAACAAGTTTAGGATTTTAGGGCCTTGGATTAGGCGAGTGGAGAGTTAACTCTCCAAGGCCACATAAAACGTCAAACATAAGAGTCTGATTAAAAAGAGTAAATCCAATAGTGTTAGGAAGACCAGGAAAGCTCCGGATCTGGGAGTTAAGCACGAGGGTCTATGAAGACAGGGAAGAGAGATACCCCCTCTCCTACTTGTCCGAACTTACCTCACGACTGTTCCGCCTGGCTTCTGCGACGAGTTGGTACCCATAGTTGCCTCTCCTAGGGATCTGCATAGGTGGCTGCGGAGGGGAATCCCGTGGCACCTGAGGTCGACGTTGCATCACTCTCGACAGTACTACTGGAGCGCACCCTTGCGAAGCTTGGGGGCTTGCACCGGCGCAGGCTGTTGTTAGGAGGTCAGCGTAAATTCCTCTGATACCTTCGCTGATAGGACTGGGCCCTCATCATCCCAGACTATCTTCGGAAGGCCCTTTGATTCACTTTCTCGTATTTTGGTGTCCGGTCCTAATCACCCGGAGCGGAAATACTTGGAAGTTGTTTGACTGGCTGTATCTTTAGGAACTTTATAGTGTGTGCTCTGTGCTCCTAGTCGGCTTAGCTTTTAATTTTTTGAGTCTTTAGTTAGATCATAACAAGAAATTCAAAGTGGCTGACCGGTCTCCAAGACGGTCTCGAAGACTTCGTGGTCTCTCGCCACCTAGTTTAGAGCCTTCTCCTAGAAGGCGCAGAGGGGATACTACCGGTGGGGTCCGTCCCATGCCGGTTGACGCATCGGGGATTGATCCTCCTCTCGGGGATATTAGCGGCCAAGCAAGGCCTGGCACTTCTGAGCAAGAGAGGGACACTCCAGTCCTTTCTCGAGTTCGCTTTCAAGCGGAGAATAACGTAGAGGTAGAAGAACTTTCAGAATCATTAGTGGTTCCAAATTCTCCTCTACCATCTAGTTATCCAGACGTATTGCAATACGTTGGGACTCCGTCACATAGACCATCGAGTCCAGGTTACGCTACGCGCTTACCATTTATGATCACTACTGGAAGCATGGCTTATACAAGTGCTGCGACTATGCAAACCCCAACATCGGTGCAAGGGGGAGGAACCATTTCCATCCCCTCTGCTTCCTTGTTCGGATCTTTTGCTAGCACATCTTTAATTGGGTCTACCTCCATTCCGTCCATGAGTGGAAATGCCCAAACCAATGCTTTTAGTACTGGTTCCTTCCTTTTTGGCACCCAATCACAGGGTATTCCATCAGTTCCGCTTAGTGCCGCTACGTCCATGATGGGCGGATCGACTTCATTCCAGGGTTTTCCTTTCGGAAGTGGTCATATACCACATTCCAACCCAACGGTAGGATCCATGCCTTTTTCTTCAATAGGACAAAGCAACAATCCTTTCCAAGGTTGGAATAACCCTGGGGTTAGTAGTGCAGGAACTGCGAATCCATTTATCGGCCAACAAGGAAGTAGGCCGTATTCCACGGTTAGCATGTTTCAAAGCATTCCTCCCCTTGCTTCGGCTTGGAACCCATATCAGGGGTTATCAACTCCTTACCATTCTTTAGGAGGAAACTTTGCGGGCTATGGAGGTTATACGGCAGGAGTTGGTCAAACTCCGAATTTTGCTGGGCCACAAGGCTTGCCTTTTCGTTCAGCCGGTTCTACTGGTCACTTTGGGCAGCCTGGTGCCTCCCAAATCCCAGGACAATCTTTTCAGAACTTTGGGAGTTCTGCCCAGTCTGGGTGGAATCCCCTAGGTCCTCCTAGGCTTCCATTTCTAGCAACGTTAAACTTGCCAGATCTCACTAAGCTAACGAACGCCCCAATCAGGTATAATCCGGCCTAGCCTCTGGTCCCAACCAAACTCCCTTCGGATATACCAAAATTCGAAGGGAAAAGTGGTGAAGATTCGGGCGATCATGTAACCACATTCCATTTGTGGTGCTCATCCAACTCCCTCATCGAGGATTCGATTAGGTTGAGACTCTTTCAGCGCACCTTGATTGGTAATGCGGCTAAATGGTACATAGAGTTGCCAGGGGGCAGCTTTACATCGTTCGCTGACTTAGCTAATATCTTCTTAAATCACTTCCAGTTGCCTGTCCGCTATGATGCCGGAACTGAACTTCTGGCCACCTTTCGCCAGGATAAGGCAACCCACATTTCTGATCACATTCAGGAATGGAGACGGAGAAAGAGGCTCATCAAAGCCGAAATCCCTCCAGAGTACCGTCTAGAGTGGTTTTTGAAGTCTTTGCAACCTGAGATCTCCAAGGATGTCTCCATGTCTGGGGTCTATTCTGAGGAGCAAGCCATTTTCAGGGCCCAGCAGTTAGAACTGATTTACTCTCAGTCTGGGATCCTCCGAAAGTACTTGCCAGATGCTCCTGGATCTAAGGTTGATTTAGCTAAGCCAAAGCCAGGTTCGCACGCGGACGGTATCGTTGGGTCTATAGACACTTCTACAGTGAACTTGTTGAATCAATTGGAGCAGTTGTCTTTGCAAACTGCTTCTAACAACCAAGTCACATTGTCTAATCCTCCCGCTTCCCAAAATTCTTCCATTAACACCGTCCAATCCGATAACCCCAAAGGAAATCAAAATTCCAATGGGAAAAAGAAGGGACGTGGTAAGAAGAAGAATTCGGATGGGAAGCCCGATGCAAATAAATCCGGCAACAACGCTGGTGGTGGTAAAGGTGAGTCGAGAAAGAAAGTTAAGTTCCCTTGCAAGTTATGCAGCGGGGACCATCTAACTCATCTCTGCCCTAGAATTGAAGACGCTCAGTGCTTGTTAGGAAAGCAAGGGACTTCTAGTTCCCAAGTTGTGTTAACTAACCCTTTCCCCCAAGGGCAGCAACTTCTTGCTGGCACAAGTTCAAACCCTGGTACCTCCTCACGGGGCAACCAGGAAGGGGACAAGTCATCGAATGTTTTCATGATGGGTGCTCACGCTAATGTGGCCACATGGTCACGCGATTATGGTGAAGGTGAAAATTCTAAGGGTAAATCAGTTCCCGAAACTAACAACCCACTTCATATTGAGCGACCTTCTGTTGAGACTATACCTCGGGTGCCGAAAGGTTCCGCAAAATGCGCGACTATCAACCCTAATATTAGGGCAGCCCAGAATTACTCCATTGTGGAGGATCTGGCTCAGAGTCCATGTGCTATGTCCGTGTTAGAGGTTCTCCAGTCATGTCCTGCTCAACAAAGTGCCTTGCTATCGGCAATGGGGGTAGTAGATCCAAGTAACTCCTTAGCTCTCACTTTTGATATGAGTAATGTCAAAAAGAGACTTCCTCATCACATGGCTTTTCAGATAAATTCTACCTACCAGAAAACGAATATTTTTCGGATGGTTGTAGATGAAGGAGCTTCCACATGTGTCATGTCTATGTCATGCTGGAAGGCCATTGGATCACCGTCAGTTGTTCTTTCACCTACCCTATTGACAGCATTTGATGGTCACTCTCATAGGCCATACGGGATTATCCCGGCTTTTCCTATATGTGTTGGAGGAAAGGTCGTTAATATTGAAGTAGAGGTCATAGACGCTAACCTAGATTATAATCTCCTATTAGGAAGGAACTGGATATACGAGATGGATGCCGTGGTTTCGACTCTGTTTCGTGTCATTTGCTTTCCTCATGAGGGGAAAATCGTTAAGGTTGACCAATTGGACTATTGTCCAGTTGATCCTCAAGCAAAATCTGACTCTACTGTTCCTTTAGTGGGTAACCCCCGTCTGCCTATCGAGAGTCTAGGAGTCGGGATGTACTCTTCATTGATGGGTACGTTTAATCTTCCCCCTCCTACAGCTGGTATAGATACAATTTCATCCTCCAGGGATCCTTTACGGAGAGAGTTTGTCCAAACTCCTTATTCTTCGAATCCTGGAACCTTAGCTTCATCTGTGACCACATCAGGTGACGACAAGGTGGGTGGAATAGAATCTCTTATATCTACAGTGGAACCTAGATGTGAATCTATCAATAACTATGTAGATAACCATTCTACTATTTACTTTGGGAAAGAAATAGATGGTGATGTGGCTCATTTTCAGACCCTTGATTCTACCTTTGCATCGGATTGCTCGGATATTGTTTTTCCATCGGATGAAGCGGTATTCGAAGCAATGACGACCGTAGATCGACCTTTGGAAGATTTACATCCTCGGTTACACCTTCATTCCCCTGTGCATCAAGTAGAATCTCGGTCCTCCAGTTCGACTAGTGATGTTTGTACGGTCCCTTTGGCTCCAACACATTTATTTGCCGAAGAGAGTATATTGATTGGTTCGATCGCCGTACCTATAAACATCCCTAGGAGTCAGATGGCGGAGCCCCCTGACGGGCTCTACCTCAGGAAGTGCTTTGCTTAGCTTTGGTCGGGCGATGACTTCTTTGTATTTTATGTATATTTGTACATATATTATCGAGCGTTTTCTGATATCAACACTTTTTGGTCTGCTTTGGCAGGTGTTGATGGATGATTTGGTTTATTTTGGATTCGCCGATGGTGCTAGTCGGCACACTCGGAATCTTGCTTCCGCAGCTTGGGTACTTTATTACCCAACTGGTCAGTTGATGATATCAAGAGGCGTGTGTATCGGTCCTGCTTCAAACAATATGGCCGAGTATACAGCTGTTATCAATTTATTATCCGAGGCAATCTCTTATGGGATTGACTCGTTGGTAGTATATCTTGATTCTCAATTGATAGTGTCTCAGTTAAACAACATTTATCGGGTTAGAGATCCATTATTATATCGCCAATATTTAAGGGTGAGGTTGTTGCAAAGATCATTTATTTACATTAATTATTTGCACATTCCAAGATCTCAAAATTGGTTAGCTGATTCTATCGCTAATCAAGCATTAGACTGGCATATCAATCATTCATCATCATAAAATCATGCATTAAAAAGTCGAACTGTATATATATATATATCTCGCAAAGCGTCTCGAGTGTACATATGTGTGTCCAAAAATATACAAAATTGGGACTCAAATGCCCATAATCATGTCAAGCATATCTAACGCCTCGGCTCTAGATGAGCAGCTAAATATGTAACTATAGCATTGGCCACGCGCCGAAAGACGCGAACCCAGTCACGTGGCATCCCAACCACATGACACTGCATATCTGGAGGAAGATCCTCTATCTCGGCCATCGGTACTTGGCAGCTCAGTCTTGCCAAGTGTCGCTGGACGTTGTTGAGGGTCCTTTCCGCATCCGCAGCCGCCTCTTCGGCTCCTCAGCCACGCCGTCCATGCCGCAGGAATCCATCTGGTCGCATGGGCCCAATGTCTGGAACATGATCGTCATATTAGTCATTTGAATCTCAGCAAAAAATGTTTTTCAAAATTTATCATTATATTTGAAAAATCCAAAAAATCATAAAATCATAAAAAATAAAAAATCTTACCAATCTCGCCCCATGCTGCATCCGGTGGTAACGCTAGATCAGGATCTCCTCGGAAATCCAGTCCGGCATAGGGGTAATCATCTATGGCGATGATTTTCTGCTCACACCAGGTAAAGAAATCATCGTCGAATGCATTCCGAGGGACTTCCCCACCCCCTAGACATTTCATCAAGTCAGCCCACCGGCCCATGCGTGGATCACGTGGACTACTGATGGAAACTGCTACCCTAGGGTGGAGTGCAGGAACCTTCTCGAAGAAGAATGTACATAAGATGGTTCCGAACCCAAAGTTCTTGGTCTGTCCCCTCCTGATGGAAGTGAGTTGCCCCTTCATGTTGGCAAGGAGAGGAGTGCACCAGTCAAACACTGTAGTGAGACAGTCCACTGCCACGCTCATGTTTACTCGTGACGCCTGATGTAGTGAGGATGATCCATTCACTCGACCTATGGTGAACAAGATTATCCTGAGTGACAAACTCGCCACATGTGGAATAGAGATCTGGCTCCCGACCTTCCGATGACCCGGGCAGTAAATCTATACATAGTCATCCACACTGAGGCTATTCCATGTCCTGCCCCAGGAGTGCACTACCTCTCCCCTTCGGGAAAGGCCCGTGATAAAATACATATCTTCCACTTCTACCCTGAGTGGCATCTGATCAATGATGAATGCTTCCTCATCGACATCCCAATAATCAATGAGTCTCTCGAGCAAACGCGTGTTGGCTTTCATGTTTGGCAATTTGAAGAATTTTAGCAACCCGCATCCCCGTAGGGCATCTAATGCCTCATCATTGTCCATAACTTCATTATCTACAGCTGAGTGCTCTCTTTCACGCCATGTGAGAGTCATCCTAGAAGAAAAAAATCATTTTCATCTGTTAGTTTTGTGTATAAGATTAGTTTGCTGCACACACGCGGGTTCCCTTGTATACAGTCGCGTGTAGGGCCGTCGTATACGCGAGTTCGATACAGCCAACCCGCGTGTACGCCGCAGAGCAATTTTTTTTCAAAAATCTAACGGTGAAACATCAATTAAACTTCCTAAAAACTATCACAATTAATTGCAAGACAAGTTTAGTGCTTACCTGGAAGTTTTCAGCAAGTTTGAACGGTTGAATAAGTCACAGGGAAGTTTGCTCCTTTTGCTCCACAATTTTTTCTCTCCAAGTCAAATGGTGAAAATGGTAAGTCCAAAATTTCTTTTTATAAGTTTTGAAAATGCAAAATTTTTTCAAAATTTTATTTTGTTTGGTTTCATGTCACTTTTAACTTGGGAGCTTGGAATGTCGAGATTGGGTTGTTTTTCAGGACATTTTGGACATTTTTCGACGGTTCGAGACGGTTCCATGACTGCTGACCCGTCATGGTAGGTATCGTGTTCTGACTGGCATATAGGTTAGGGACACCATTTTTCCGTTGCATTATGCATACTAGCCTCCATTTGACCGATACATCTGCCATAGGGTCGACCCCATCATGTTATGGTTCGTAAGCCATTTTCACTCGCCGATTCTTTAAATCATGACATGACGGTAGAGCCATCCTTTTACATGGGCATCCTAGTTAGCACCTCACTGACATTTGTTGCCCATGCTGCTTCGTTTTGAGTAGGCTCGGGAGTCCTCTGTAGTCCCACCATGACTTATGCATTGAAGACTCATTCCTCTTTGCTTCTTCGCTTCGTTCTGGCCTTATACCCTAGAGGCTCCTATGAGTGTCGAGTTGTACTTTTGCATTGCATGTTGACCATTTGCACCTTTTGGCCTAGAGCCGGCTTCACTTGGACTCGTGTTTAGACCAACTTTTGACCATGACATCTGCAAAATCAACCTTGCATACCTTTGACTTCTGCAGCTTGACATACCCAGATCCGTGGAAGGAACATACCTCTAAGTGTCACTGACCGGTTTTCACCTCCCTGCATTGAGCATAGGAACGTTCCTTTCCCAGGAACTAGATCATCTGTTTCACCGACACTCGTTCTTTCCACTGTACCATAGCATTCTTTTATTATTTTTCTGGCTTATCAGAAAAAGAAAAAAAAAATAAATATTCCAAAAAAGAGCGGGAACAGGGACATTATTTCCATTTATTGTTGGCAGCTAGAGTTAGTCATGTCGCCCTTGAACAAAGCACTCAAAGCAAAGTCTCCTCCGCATGGGTGGGATTTAGTTTGACTTAGGTATGCCATAACCTTGTTATCGAGTCAGTTCTCCCCCGATTGGTTATCTCTTCCAATCATATGGAGGGTTCGTTCGTGCCTCCTGCATGACGAACTTATATAGATTCATCATATGCTGCCACATAGTCACATTGAGTCGTGCTTTTGTTCAAGGGAAGTTAGCCTGAGTCGGCCTTTCTGCGGTGTCTCTTGACTCATTTTTCAGTCGGCCATCCCTGGTTGTCAGTGTCATGTCTATCATCACATCAGTTATACTGGTCCTTTACTCGTGCCGGTTTGAGAAGGTCCCCATTGACTTCTTGCTGGCGGGTCTTATCCTTATCGACGACGACACCTTGCTCTGAGGACAGGCCTAGAGCCACACCCAGGCCCTATTTTCATTATTGATAGGTCACCTTGTGCTCAGCATCGATCAGTATCATGGGTCTTTGACTGAGTGGTTTCCCTTGTGTTTGACGTCAGCATACATTATCACACATTGGGATTCGTGCAATACCTTGGTTTCCATTTGACCCTATTGGTGGATACCTCGCCTCTGTGTCAGCTCTCATTATTGGTTGGTTCAGAGGGTTTCTGCCGTGCGCTAGCCACATCTTGTGTACACCGGAAACGTACTTCGGTTGGGTTACTACATCTTTTTCGTCCGATTCCTTCCACATTATTAGCCTACGGGTTACACTCGCGCTAGATTGATGGAGGATGCCTTAATGCCTTCCTTCTAGCGGATCTTTCCCTATCGACTCCGACTCATTGCTCTGGGGCAAAGATCTAGAGTCCATTTGGCAGTACCTTGGGGTTTGCAGTCATTAGTGGTAGATCCTTCGCAATCGACAGTGGGAAACCATCATTGTCTCCTGATCGATAGATTCTTACAGGTGTTCGACTTCAGCTCATCTATTCACACTTGTTAGATTGTATTGGGTACCTTGACGCTCATTATCATTATCGGTGAGTAGTCTCACATTTGTTAACGGTATACATCAATGATCGGTAATCAAACGATTTCTCACATGGTCGACTTCAGATCATTAATTCCCATGGTGTAGAAATGTACCACGGTGGTCGGCGAAGACCTCAGGTTGTATCAGCATTCATTGGTTCACTTGACAGTTGCTCTTGTTGCTGCTAGTTGATACCACTCCACCTTATATGTTGCAGTCAGTCATGGCGACATCCTATATGCTGGCACCTAAGTTTGTAGTGTAGTACCATCCTATTCCATCATGTTCAGTTGGTACCTTTTGGAATCAGTCTTTGATATCAGTGATTCGTTGCATCTTTCAGCATCATTGACAGTTTTATATGTGATATTTAGACATGTACTTACTCATTATGATCAGATGATCCATTATGTATCTTCCAGTCATTTTATACTTGTATACTTAGTGGATCCGCTTGTACTTGATATGCGGACATGCTTTACTTTTCCTGAGCATGGGTATGCCCGCCTCAGACAATGTTTCTTTCTGATCTCCTTTCGGTGGCTTGGCAGGCTGAATTCTGGTGCAGTCCTCCTCGGTTTTTCGACAGAGTTCCTTTCCTTGTACTTACATAATGTATTTCGGCCATCATGTTCCCCTTCTGACCTCATACATTAGGGGGCATCTGTTATAGCTCCAAATCTCACTCTTATGGTTTGTGATGCTACACTCATGGCCTAAGTCAACCCCTCCTTCCAGGCCTGGTCCAAAAATTTAAAAAACAGTGTTTTATTCCCTATACGTGACATTGCCCTGAGTTAAACGCGTGTACACGCGGGTCTGTGTATACCCAACCCGCGTGTATGTATCAAAACACTTAAAAAAATATATAATTCCTTATTTTCGGGCGGTGATCGCGGGTTTTACCTGCTGGATCACCTGTTAGTGCCCGTGGCCCAACTGATCCCAACCAACTCCTAACTAAAAAACTACTTTGGAGATGGTATAAAAAGACATCAAAGGGAAGGCCAAAGGGAGAGAGAAATGAGAGCAAGATTATTATGCTGAGATTTTCCCCTTAGACCAGGTCTGAAGTCCTTGGTGCTTTCTGCACTTCCCCCATTTTGCATAGGAAACCCTTGTTTCCATGTGTATTGGTGATCATTCATCCTTGATATCATCATTGAGTAAGACTTGGAAGGAGCTCTTGTTGGAGGCTTGAGGCTGGAACGAATCCGGGAGGAAGCTTTGCTTGGAGCCTGCTGAAGGTGTTCAGGTGATATTTTTCCATTATATGTACTTTATTTGCCTTCATATATAAAGAAACACGTCTTTGTTCCCGAAACAATCTTTCTTTATGCTTATGAGATTCTTGTCTTGAATTCTTATGCAAGTGGTTACTTAAAGATTTTTATAACTAACTTTATAGCATGAAGATGGTTTATACATAAGTATTTGTACATGTACTGTTGCATTCTTTGATTTGTTTGTCTAGCAGGTCAAAGGAAGAAGAAGGGAACTCCAAGAAGGGTTTGGACCCTAAAGGCCTTCTCGAACGTACGACCTTAGGTACGTACCCTTAACATTAGAATTTTCTTAAAAAGTAAAAATGATGGTTGTGTGTGTGTTTCTTTGAATAAGCAATTTTCAGTCTGGTAGAGTCTTAGCCCAAAGGACCCTAGGGGTACTTTCCCTTCAACCACTTGGGTACTGGTGTCGGGGAGGGTGTGATGTAGGAAATGTTCCCTCTGTAGACAGAGGCAACCCCTCTAGCCCTAGAGTGGGTCTAGTCACAGCAAGACAAAACAACAACTAATTTCCTTAAACAGTCATTGTTGGAAGAGCCCACCTTAAACCGATGTTCTATGGAAATTTTCGTTGCACTACTTCAGCTATCGTTAACTTCTACTCAATGAGCAATTTACCTAAAACAACACAAGAGAACAACACAACACGTAACATAATACAACAATGATCTATTTACTTATAGATTATTGTTGTAGGAAATGTTCCCTCTATGAACAGAGGCAACCCCTCTAGCCCTAGAGTGGGTCTAGTCACAGCAAGACAAAACAACAGCTAATTTCTTTAAATAGTCATTGTTGGAAGAGCCTAACTCAAACCGGTGTTCGATGGAGCTTTTCATTGCACCACTTTAGCTATTGTTTCCTTATCCTCAATGAGTAATTTACTTGAAACACCACAAGAGAACAATAGAACACATAAAAGAATACAAAAATGATCTATTTACTTACAGTGTCAAGAAACCATAAGCTATCAAGTTGATTTTACACAAGACATAGGAAATCACCATTGATTGTATTAAAATGAATAAAAGCAAAGCTTACAACCAAGCCTTGACGTCGCAAGCCTTCTCGAAGGGTCTAGTCGGTATGTTTCTTCAAGCATTCACTCTCAAAAGGGTCTCCCAAATGGATGATAACTCTCTCTCTCACTCACAAGCTCTAATACAAAGCTAAGGCAATCCACAACCAATTGCTAAACTATCAGCAATTCACACTGCAAACTCACACCAAAGCTAGCTAATTTGCTCAAATCCAAAAACTAGTTGATCATAGCAATAGGGAGTTTTTTTATAGGAGGAGGAGCCTCCATGAAATGAGGGAGAGGGAGCTTATCCTCAAGGGAGGTTTCTCAAAAGGTGGAACCACCATCCCAAAGGAGGAAAGGTGAACTCCCTTGACCCAACAACCAGCTCTAGAATCACCCAGAAGCATTATGTTTGAACTAATTTGCCATATCTGGATCATCGCAAGTCATACACTAGGGCTCAGTGACGACGTCACAAGGAAGTAGTGTACGCAGAGCCATCGTCACAATAAAGATCTTGAGGACTTGCGTCGAGCCCTAAAATTTGACCGTCGCAGGAAACAGATGTACCCCTGCAATGACGTCGCGACATTATAGTTCATCACAGAGAATGATGCTTACTTGCAACGATGCAGAAACATGGGTAAAAGGGTCAATATTCAAGATTAGAGATCACTTGTTTAATCTTCTTGAATGAGTGGGAAGATATGGACATATTTATTTGATGTATGACATAGTGGAGATGTCGCTCAGAGACTGTCTCTATCTTAGTTTAGGGGATATGAGGCCAATGAAAAATTAATATGTAACAGTACCCCAATTATTTTTGAGAAACAAGCTTGAAGGGGATAGCATATGCTTGCAGTATAAGTTCATCCTTTGGACAAATCCAACCTACTAAAATTTTAACGAGCCCTAGGGAGGAGAAGCTCGAGCCTCATCATGGCGATGAGTCCAATGTCATCAGTGTTTAATGAGTCTGACAGAGGAAAAACTCAGAGTCTTTTTCATGTTTAGAGAGTTTGAAAAATACAAGGAAAAGAAAACTCTAGGGGGGGCCCTTTTCGTAAGTTTGTGTCCCTCAAGCCTAAAAAGGTAGAAAACAATACTTGAGAGAACCATTTGACCATTTCAATCAAGGAGTACTTTTCGTAACTAGTGTTCCTGATCCAAAAAAGTGGAAAACTGATCAGAGACACGACATTTCATAACCAAAAATGAGCTCAAAACGATAAAAGCCCAACCATCTTTTGTTTTTAAACGGTCAGAAAAGAGCTGAAAGCAGACCACCATTTTTATTCCATTTAACGAGTCAAAAAGGGAAAAAATACTCAACAATCTTTTCACATTTTACAAGTCGAAAAAGAGCTTAAAGAGGACTCGTGGGAAAATTTTACGGTATATACCAAGCATGCATCGACTAGAACTCATATCCGTCATACCTGTTCCTGCACAGAAACCCAAGCGTAAGACCTATTCGACAAAGATACACTTTAAATATTAGAAAAACCTAAGTTAAAAAACCCTAAAACCCATAATTAAAAACCCTAGAAATATAGGAAAGCCCATAAACTATAGGAAAACCCAAAATCTATAGTTAAAAAACCCTAAAATTTTAAAAAAAATTATATAAGGTAAATGGTAAAAAACATTTTAACATTGTTTTGAGTTTTTAACTTTGGTAAATTTTTCAACAACGCATACCTGTGCAAATTGGAGGTCGATTTCGATAGCTGGGGTCATCCATTTTGTGCCAAACTTTCGCCAAGTAAGTATATCGGCCTTGCCTCTATGTTTTGAGTGTTTTTAAGTCTAATTTCATGCATTTTGGTCAAGTTTGGGTGGATTTTTGGTTCCAAAAAATCACCCCGGTCATCGGAGAAGTCCCTCGCAAGTTCGCGACGATCGGAAATTTTACACATGCCAAAATCGACATCATCGCAGGAAACACGTGTACCCCTGCGATGATCTAGAAAATAGTGAACTATGAAAGCGGACCGTCGCAGCTGTTTTAGAAACAGCTGCGACGACACAACAAACATAAAATTTTAATTTTTTACACTATTTTAGACTATAAAAACCGCTCAAATAAGTTCTAATCAATTAGCATTTGCATATGCAGGGTGCAAAATCGTGTTTGCATGGAAAGAACGTGCACATGACAGCGAAGAGGTGAAACAGACCCGCAGTGCATGCAGGTTCTTCGGAATTGCAGACTATTGAAAGTCTTCCTCACACCCCTTTTACGAGCACAACTGGACTTGCTAGAGTTCTTGATTCGCTCATGGAACTCGACAGAGGGTAAGTTTATCATTTAAGGTCAGGAGGTTGAGTTTTATGTGATCGACATATATTTCCTTACAGGCTTATCTCAACGAGGAGAGAGACCCCGCATGGGTGGTGTGTGGGTCCTCGAAGAGTCTCTTGATATGTTGATTGCACGAGCATGCCCGGGGGCACGCAAATCACCCACCAGTGGGAAGCTACAGATCCCAACAGTGGAGGACTTGTCACTGCGCGTCCTATTATTTATGATCATGAGAGTAGCAGGCTCTCAGGCATAGCACGAGGCAACTAAAACCCAACTGTGGTTGGCTTTAGATTGCCTTAACCCGACCATGTATGACTGGGCCGAGGCAGTGTCTCTAAACATGAAGAGACAGTTGACCAAGTGCTAGTGAGGGGAGACCAAGCAGTTTGGATACGGGTCCATCCTGGTACTGCTCATGCTGGAGCAGGTACCATTACTTCAGCTGTAGGATATGGAAGTCTCGTTTCTGAGACCACGACAGACTAGGATCACTAGGTGGGCCCTAGTGATGCCACAAGGTGGTGGCGGCCAACCAGTATCATGGGGTCCTATCTACATGGAGTGGCTGCATCGGCAGAAGGTATTTGTCGAGGACTAGCCCTATGCAGGTACTGACTTTAGAGGAGATCCAAACATGTTGCTCTTGCCCAGGGAGTAGTGGGATGAGAGAGGTAACATGCTTTGTTAACCACTATACCTTTTATATTTCAGTTTTTTTTTTTAATGTTTTTCTTGGATTTTAAATGTATATGCCTTAATAAATATGTTCATTTTGTAGACGTTGGACCTGAGAGACCTATGGGTCTCGCTCCTACGACATGGAGGGAGGAAAACAGAGAGCTAGCTCTACAACTTCCAGGTGGTGATGCAGAGGAGGAGATAGCCTAGAACCTAGAGGGCTTGACTGAGGGGATCTCGGACTATAAAGGGTTCGAGGAGATCCTGCGATAGTATCAGCGCCACACTATGGGTGTGTCGCCCAGGGTCCATAGACTACTTAGATGAGTAGTTCGGGCAGTGGTTTGGTACAAAGAGTAGAACCCACCACAATAGTTGCCTAGGTTTCATTTTCCCCGCTATTTTGAGAGACATGTGTCTCGAATGTAACTAAACATGTATATTATTTTTTGACATACACATTATTTTTTTAGTGTCTCGGTGCGTCACACGATATATATAACTATCTATGCTTTATTATTGTGTCTAAGTACTTGCATACAATGTTTGTTTGATTATAAATTGTCTAAATGTCTATCTAATACATGATTTGCCAATGCATCAGTTAACATGTTTAACCTCCTAGGAATGTGTTGATATGTGATAAAATCAAAATTTCTTTCCAATAAGCGAACACGCAAATACAATCTTAAAATTTGAGGGTTTTTGATGGAATAACACCCATTAAGTTGAAGAACAACAAGTTGAGAGTCCAGATTCACAATCAATGCATGAATATCGAGGTTAACAGCCTCGGTCAATAATTCAATGACAACGCTATATTCAGCGACATTGTTCATGGTACACCCCAGACAAACACCTTGAAGGTCTACTAACTCACTGTGAGGATCGTAGATCACCCATGGCATGGAGGAAAGATTTCATGTACTACGACAGGCACCATCAGCGAAACTGATATAAGGTGCACCAGACATCTGTACAAGAAGTAAAAAGACAAAATAAGTGGCAATAATGCCTACACACCAAGCCACACATGCACACACTAAAAACACACGTATGTACACAATAGATGCACGGAAATTCATGCATAATATTTTTTCAGATAAAGCCCATTTCTGGGCTTATGGAGAGGATTTCCTTTGTAGTCAATTACCTCATAGGCCCCTTTCTACAAAACATGTTTCACAATATAAGGCCCACGCCACATTGGTTCGAATTTGCCTGCCCCCAGCGTATCATTCGCTTGATCGTACAACAGGACTAAATATCCCTCAATAAAAGAATGAGGAGTAACAGTTTGATTGAAGTGAGTTTTCACTCTCTTCTTCTGTGCTTCGATGACTAAAGAGACGAGTCGACGGGTTTCATCTAGCTGCTCTAGGTAAAGAAGGAATTCTTCTACAAGAGTAGTATTCGGGAGCAATTCGACAGCTAACTTGAGAGAAGGTATCTCACATTCAATCGGAAGGGTAGCCTCCAGACCATAAACGAGTTGAAACGGTGTGAATCCGGTGGCATCCTTCACTGAGGTACGGTAGGCCCATAAGGTAGAAAACAACATCAAATGCCAATTAGACTTGTGCATTCCAATGGTACACTGAAGCATCATAACCAACACCTTGTTGACGGCTTCGACTTGGCCATTAGCTTGAGGGTAATAAGGCGTCGAGCTATCGTGATGCAAGCCTAACTGGGTTGTTAACTCAATCATCATATGACCACGGAAATGAGAACCATGACAATAGCCCGAGGGACTCTGAATCGAGTAATCACATGATTGAATAAGAATTGGGTAGCTGTCTTACCGTTATTAGACAATGTAGGCATCGCTTCGGGCCATTTTGTAAAATAATCAATGGCAACGATAATATACCCATGCCCCCCGGCCGAGCAAGGGTTACAGGTCATAAAATCAATGCCCCATTTAGCAAAAGGGCCAATGGTAATGACAGGATGCAATGGGGATGGGAGCGCACGTATCTTTCGTTGGTAAATTTGGCACGCATGACAAGAATGGACAGCGAGAAGGAAATCCTTGAAAATAGAGGGCCAAAAATAACCAGTGCAGAGGATCTTTTGGGCAGTAGCATAACCATACATGTGACCACCACAAGCGCCAAAGTGGCAATCATTCAAGACTCGTTCAACTTCCTCGAACATCAAACAACGGCGGAGAATTGAATCAACACCGAGATGGTACAAGGTGTCCCCAACAATTCAATAAGGTTGAGAATGATGACAAATATGTTGCTGAGAATCCTTAGACAAATCAGGAAGGAAGGAAGATGTCTAGGGGTAGACAATAATGTCATTGTACCAGGGATAGAAGGTACTGATCAAGAAAAGGGTATCATCTAGAATGCGATCCTCTAACCGAGAGGGATCGGTAGTGGATGGTAATGAGCAAATCAATTCAGTGAATACAAGGGACTTCTTGGACTTGGCAGTAGTAAACTCAAAATCGAACTCTTGAAGGATAACGATCCATTTCAAGTGTTTTCCCCCTAGCAATTGACGTGACAAGATGTACGTCATCGGGTTGCAATCAAAAATCATTGTCATTGTGTGCAACAGAATATAATGATGGAAGCATTGGACAGCGTGAACAGCTGCCAAGGAAAGCTTCTCAACATAAGAATATCGAGTTTTAGTGTCAAGGAGGTTGCAGCTAAGATAATAAATAACGTGCTCGGAACCATCATCGTCATCTTAAACCAAAACCATGCCAATAGTGCTATCGGCGGTAGTGAGATAAAGAGTGTAGTCACGATGATAATCAGGTGGATGCAATAAGGGAGCAGAAACAAGGAGTGCCTTGAGTTGCTCGAAGGACTCTTGGGCAGTGGCATCCCAAACAAAGGGAGTGTCATGCTTGAGGAGTCACGTATAGCCTTTAGCAATCTCAACGTAGTTAGGAATAAAGCGACGTAAGAAATTAGATTTTCCCTACAAACTCTGCAATTGCTGCAAAGAGGCAGGAGGAGGGAGATTCAGTATAGCTTCAACTTTGAGGGGATCTAAATGAATGCCCTCTTTAGAGATGACAAACCCAAGAAGTCTGTCAGATTCGATGCAGAAGACACACTTATGTGGATTAAGACGAATACGGTAATGTCAACAGTGAAGAAAAATCTCATGGAGATGGTTGGGATGGTCAGATCATTTAGCTAAATGAGCCAGGAGGTCATCCAAATATGGCTGAACAATGTGACGAATATCATGGAATGCGTAGGACATTGCTCACTGGAAGGTAGCACTGGCATTTTTAAGGTCGAAAGGTAGCTTATTATAAGAAAAGGTACCCCACAAGTAGATGAAGGCAGTTTTGTGTTGATCGGTAGGTGAAACATTAATTTGGTTGTAACCAAAAAATCCATCCATAAACAAGTATATTTCACTCCCAACACAATCTTCAATGAGCTGGTCGATAAAGGGCGTGGGATAATTATCCTTTGGACACACATGGTTGATTTCATGGTAATCAACACAAACCCTAATAGTGCCCTTCTTTTTGGTCACAAGGACAATATTAGAGACCCAGTCAGTCAGTGGGATAGGGTAAATAAACCCTACATTAAGAAGTTTTTCAACTTCTCCCTTAATAGCCGCTACTTTTCTTGGGTGCACGGGGCGTAAATGTTGTCGAATAGGCTTGGCACCAGGATACGTAGGGATCTCGTGTACCACGATACTAGGGTCAATACTGGGCATTTCTTCATATGACCAAGTGAAAACGTCACAAAATTCTCTAAAAAGATCGGTATAAAGTTGAATCTCCTCTGGAGTACAGGTAACTCCAATGTGGATATTCTCAACAATCCCTGGTTTGACAGAGATGTTGATGGGCATAGTTTGCATAATGTTCCCCATATTGCCTTCAAAGAAAACTTCATGAACTTGAATAGGCATTTGAAGTGGCTGTGAGGGGACACAAGAAGAAAACTTCTCTAGACAGGTAGTCATAGCCCCATGGCTTGGGAGAAATGAGGAGCGATGGTGATGATCGAACCAAGGAGGTTCCTCGAAAGACATAGTCTCTAAAATCACTTCATTGGAAGGAAATATTTCCTTTAATAGATCCGAAGAAACACTTTATTTGAGCCAAGGGGATTGTACACACATGTCGAGAGGCCTAGTTGATGGAGCAAGATCGGAGGATGAAGCCGATGCGAAAACAATTTCTACATAGTTGAGCTCAGCAGGACTCAATGGCATGATGTCACCCTAGGAGTCTACCTAATCAATGGGAGGGACAACCCAAGGATCAGAACAGATAGAAATCATGTTAATGGGGGCAATGTTGGGAGGTGGGAGCGAAAAGACACCCATAAGGGTAGGATCTTTAAAAATTCCAGCGCCCACGCTTTCATAGGGAACAGAGGTATGCTCCAAAAATGGCATGTTGCCATCCGAAGAAGAAGAGGCAAAGAAGGACAGTTGATCAACCATGATAATTTTCCCTTGATGGGGAAAATGAAGGACACAGAATAGAGATGAAGCCACAGTGCGCATGGCATACGTCTAGCTTCGACCTAAGAGAAGGTTGTAAGTCAAATTTGCATCAACAACTTCGACTTCAACCTCAACTGTCTTCCCTTCTAGAGTGATGGGAAAACGCAGGAGGATATCGAAAGGATGAGAATATCTTCCATTGAAGGCTTCCAAGGTATTAGGATATTGACTCAACATTGGGGAATCGATGGCCTTCCAACAAGCAATAGACATGATGCAAGTGGAGGCGCCCTCATCAATAACAGTGCAATGAAAATTTTCCGAGTTAATGATGACTTGAATGAGGAAAGAAATTTGATGAGGCAATTGCAATACATGATTGTCAAGATCGAAAGTGATTAAATCCGAATCGGTGTTAGGATATTTCGACACATAGGAAATAGTTAAGTACAACTTGGTCTAGTGTAGAGTTAGGTATAGAGTTAGGTAAAGTGTGTTTCTTTACCGTTGTAACTTACAATCCGACGGTCACGATATGTAGTGATCCGACGGTTCATTCTCTCCTCGGTATTACCGACACTTGATCCGTGGCTTGACACCCGATTGGTCCATGAATTCTATTTAAAGCGCATGGAGGGTCATTTGTAGGGTAATCCGTGCATGAGAGAAACATATGTAAATTTTCATTCTTTTATTAATAAATTCCCTGAAGTGGCCGCATTGGCTCAGGCCGTGGACTGTTTCCCTCTTTGAGGGTTTTAACCACGTCAAAATACTGGTGTATTGATCTGCGATATGGTTGTGAGCAGTGTCCTTTTGGTGTTCTGTCTGAGGAACTTACCCTGTAAATTCCTACATGGTATCAGAGCTATTTGAGGGCCGCGTCCATTGGTGATCCAAATCTGAAGCCGGTAGAACTGCATCCGACTGTCGTTTCCTAGATCTGTTGTTTCTGACTGCTTTCGGGCCAAGAGGACTGCTCTGTTGTGTTGGGAGCATCTGTTCTAGTGAGGAACTCCTTTCGTTTCACGCGAAAAGGTTTCCGGTAGCCCTAGCTGCGTCATTTTTAATATCTGGAGGTATACATTGTTTATTTGTAGTTTACTGTTATTTTCTCTCTGTTTATTTCGGTTTCAGTTTATTTAGCCTTTTTTATTACCGGATCTATACCTTTCATTTCTGCGTATGCTCTTTACCCTGCGACTCTGTGCGATCTGGGCAAATCAGAAACAGAAAGGAAGGATTTTTCTCATGCGTATGCTCTTTTCCATGCGCCTTAGGGTGATCTCGGAAAATCAGAAACATTGAGGAAAATATTTAGTTTCCGGCCAAAGCTAACTTTGAGCCGCAAGGTTCATTTTTGAAAATATTTAGTTTTTCGTCTAAAGCTAACTTCAAGCCGTAAGGTTCGTTTTATTTGCATGTCCGTGTTGGGTTTTGTGTTTTTTGTTTTGTAGGGGAAAAGAGCCTTCTCAAAGCAAGCACGCAACCCAAAGCATCAACCCCCCCCCCCTCTCTCTCTCTCTCTCTCAAATTTTTTGTATAGCTCAATTGGTTCAAAGCTATTCTAAGAGAGTAGAGGTCTTGGGTTCAAGTCTCCATTTTGTGGGGGCGGACTTTTTCATTTCCGCACATTCCCGCACTTCGTCGGCAACTTCAACAACTTTTTTTCAAAAAGCCATAACTTCTTCATCTGGAAGCCGTTTTTTTAAACCGGCCTAATTTTTTGAGATCTATCCATTGGAACACTTATTTTCAGCATATTTAGCTTCAGTTTCCATTAAAATGGAAAGTCAATACCAAGTTACCCTTGACAGCACCAACTACTTCTAATGGTTGGCTTACATTGAGGATTTACTTAGAAGTAAAGGTCTCTACAGAATAGCCTCAGATCAAGAAAAGAAACCGAAGGATGAAGATAAGGCTGCTAAATGGGAAAATAGGCAAGATCAAGCACGTGGATTGATAGGGATGTCTATTTCTCCAGATCTTAGATTCCATATTGCAAAAATTGATACTCCTGATGAGGAAATGAAACAAATCAATAAAGTTTTTGGGATTAAAAATGAAATTATAGCCCATCAACTTGAAAATGAGTTGCTTACATTGGACCCTAATAATTTTTCTTGCATTGAAGATTTCTTGTCCAAGTTCAAGACCCTTAGATATCTTTTGGAAGGTGTTAAAGTTAAGAAAGAAGATAGTAACCTTATCTATTCCATTCTTACAAAGTTGGGACCAGCCTACTCTGTGTTTGTTTCCACATTCCATTCTACAAGAGAAGCCTTCATTTCTCAAGGAACAGACTACAAGCCCCCTTCCTTTGACTCTTTTTGTGATTCTTTAATAAGAGAACAAGAAAAATTCTTACACCTTGGTCTTCTTAATCTTGGAAACTCTTCCAAGAAAGAGTTAGCTGCCCAGCAGCAACCAAATTCAAAGAATCCTAAGAAGTCATATCCTAAAAAGAATGGTCCTAAACCAAACAAGGGTCCTAAGCAATTTCAGCCCCAAAATGAAAAATCATTTCAACAAAATGATAAGAAAAATAAAAACAAGGGGAAGAAGACTGATAGAAATTGCAATTTTTGTAATCGAGATGGCCACTTAGAATCAAAATGCTTTAAGAAGATGGAAGCCTTGGAAGCAACAATGAAGAAGCATAACATCCATTTGGGGCAATCTTCAACTTCAACTTCATCTTCAGGAATGGCACTTTCTGCATGTGGTTGTCAAGCATCTCGGTCTGGCTATGCATTAAATGTATCTTCTTCTTCTCATTCTCATGAGTGGCTCATTGATTCTGGAGCTTCTTATCACATGGCCAAAAACAAAGCCATGTTTTCTTCTTTAAATGATTGTAACACCAAAAATATATATGTTGGTGATGATAGATCTCTTAATGTTGTAGGGACTGGAACTGTTCATCTAGACAATGGTCAGTTTAATGATGTATTATGTGTTCCAACCTTATCCTGCAACCTTCTATCTGTATATCAGATAACTCATTCAGGTGAAGGTAAAATCGTTGAATTTTCACCTCATGATGTTGTAATCAAGGACTTAAGAGATCCTAAACAGATTTTGGCTACTGGCATTGCTGATGATTCTACAAGGTTGTATAAGTTTCACAACTTTGGGTCATCAAATCTTCCCTCTGTATTTGTTGCTCATAACGATGAAGTGAGCAAACTTTGGCATGAGCGATTTGGTCACTTAAACTATCGCTCCCTTCAACATCTATGTAAAGAAAATATGGTGACAGGTCTTCCTATGGTATCTTGTAGAGATGGTGTTTGTTCCGGATGTGTACTCAGAAAACATCATCGGGACAATTTTGGAAAACATGCCTCTTGGCACGCCTCAGCCCCTTTACAGCTTGTGCATAGTGATTTATGTGGTTCACTTCCAGTTGTTTCATTCTCTGGCTGTAAGTATTTCTTAACTTTCATTGATGATTTCTCCAGACGCACTTGGGTATACTTCTTAAAACTCAAGAGTGAAGTATTTAACACTTTTTTGGCCTTCAAGGCCTTTGTTGAAAAACAATATGGACATCAAATTCTTAAGTTAAGATCTGATAATGGCGGAGAATATGTTAAAAAAACATTCATCAACTATTGCATTGAGAATGGAATTCAAATGCAACATACTGTTCCATATACTCCACAACAAAATGGTGTAGCTGAAAGGAAGAATCGCACCTTAAAGGAAATGGCTAATTGTATGCTACAATCTAAAGGACTTGGTCTCAGTTTTTGGGCAGAAGCAATTAACTGTGAAAATTACATAATAAATCGCACTCCTACTAAGGCTTTAAAGAATATCACTCCAGAAGAAGCATGGAGCTCAATCAAACCAGATGTAAGTCACTTTCGTGTTTTTGGAAGTGAAGTGTGGGCCCATATTCCAGATGAAAAGCATAAAGCTTTAGAACCTAAGAGTGAAAAATGTACTTTTGTTGGATACTCTGAAGATGTCAAAGGCTATAGACTTATTCCATTTAAGTCAAAAAAATTTATCATTAGAAGAGATGTAAAATTTGATGAAAATATATCGGCCTGCGAGCCTAGTCCGGCGGATGTGCCACCTCTCCCTATCTCTTCTACCTTTGAAAACATTTCTTCTTCAGATGATGAAAGTGAGTATGACAATCCTTCCCCACCATCTCAGGATCCTCCTTCAGCTCCTGAGCTTCCAAAATGGGTTCGTGCTACTCGAGATGCAGCAGGTGATCTTGTCGGCGATCCTACAGATCAGCGACGCACATGTTCTCAGTTCGAGAGAACCTCTTCTTTACTGGCTCAAGCTCCAGTAAATTATGATCCTGACACCTTTGCAGAAGCTTCGGGCCATCCAGATTGGGAAGCAGCTATGAATGAAGAATATCATTCATTGTTGGCAAATGATACATGGGATATTTTTCCTCTACCAAAGGGACGAAAACTTGTTAGATGCAAATGGGTTTACAGAACCAAGTATGGACCAGATGGGAAAGTTGATAAACATAAAGCTCGTCTTGTTTCTAAGGGTTTTTCACAGGTTGAAGGCATTGACTACACTGAAACCTTCTCCCCTGTTGCAAAAATGAACTCTATTCGCCTTGTTCTTTCCCTTGCTGCCTCTTTCAAATGGGAAGTCCATCAGATGGATGTTAAATCTGCCTTCTTGCATGGGGATTTGCATGAAGAAATCTATATGGAACAACCCATTGGCTTCATACAAACATACTCCAGCCTTGTATCTCGACTTAATAAATCCCTTTATGGTCTCAAGCAAGCTCCTCGGGCTTGGTATGCCAAAATGGATAGCTTTCTTTTAGAATCTGGCTTTTCTAGGTGTCATTCTGACAATACTGTCTACACCAAGAAAGTGGGCAACTCTCTTATCATCCTTGTTCTTTATGTTTATGATCTTATCCTTACTGGTAGTGATCCCAACCTTATAAACCATGTGAAGTCTAGCCTTAAAAGGAAATTTGAAATGACAGACTTAGGACACTTACACTATTTTCTCGGTCTTCAAGTCTCGCAATCCAAGGAGGGTATTTCCCTTTCCCAGTCCAAGTATGCTTGTGATATTCTACATCATTTTCACATGGAAGACTGTAAGCCAGCCCCTTCTCCCTTTCAGTCTGGAGTCAAACTTTCAATCACTTGTACTTCTCCTGAAGTTGATGCTACCTTATACCATCAACTTGTAGGAAAAATTTTGTATCTAACCCATACTCGTCCTGACCTTTCCTTTGCTGTTGGCCTTGTTGCTCGGTTCATGCAAAACCCCCGTGAAAGTCATTGGAAAGCAGCTAAAAGAATACTTCATTATGTTCGAGGTATAGTTCAGTTTGGGATTCATTACAGTGCCGAATCATCTCCTCTATTGGTTGGTTTCACTGATTCCGATTGGGCTGGTGACCCTGATGATCGGAAGTCTACTGCCGGTTATGTGTTCATTCTTGGTTCAGGACATATTACATGGGCTTGTAAGAAACAAGCTGCCATTTCTCTTTCATCAGCATAAGCAGAGTATTGTGGTGCCGTAGAAGCTAGTAAGGAAGCCTTGTGGCTTCGTCAGATCCTGTCAGAGTTTGGCTTTCAGCAGCAGCATCCGACTACACTTTGGTGTGATAATCAAAGTGCCATTTAGCTATGCAAAGATCCAGTCCAACATCAGTGCAGCAAACACATTGAACTGCACATGCACTTCATCAGAAAGCTCATGCATGACCATGTTCTTGAAGTGCAATATTGTTCAACAGATGATCAAGTTGCAGACATCTTCACAAAGGCTCTCACAGAGGCGAAGTTCACTAAACTTCGATTTATGGTTGGAGTTCAGGAAGTTGTCACTAAGGGGGGATAGGCTCTAGTGCCTCCTTCCTTCTCCTATTGTGTCATATTTGTAAATCCTTCAATCCTATCCCAAGTTGTTCTTAAGGGGGGATGTTAGGATATTCCGACACATAGGAAATAGTTAAGTACAACTTGGTCTAGTGTAGAGTTAGGTATAGAGTTAGGTAAAGTGTGTTTCTTTACCGTTGTAACTTACAATCCGACGGTCACGATATGTAGTGATTCGACGGTTCATTCTCTCCTCGGTATTACCGACACTTGATCCGTGGCTTGACACCCGATTGGTCCATGAATTCTATTTAAAGCGCATGGAGGGTCATTTGTAGGGTAATCCGTGCATGAGAGAAACATATGTAAATTTTCATTCTTTTATTAATAAATTGCCTGAAGTGGCCGCGTTGGCTCAGGCCGTGGACTGTTTCCCTCTTTGAGGGTTTTAACCACGTCAAAATTCTGGTGTATTGATCTGCGATCTGGTTGTGAGCGGTGTCCTTTTGGTGTTCTGTCTGAGGAACTTACCCTGTAAATTCCTACAATCGGCTGGGTCAATGCCACCAATGGCTATTAACAAAGACTTCCTTTGGGAGGGACAACTCTGGAGGACTTCCAAAGTGGACATAGCCGAAGGGGCTTGGGCTAAGTCCTCAATAATGCTATAGTGCTACGCGGCACAAGCATTAGGCATGTAAGAAGATTTCTGAAGCACTCCCTTGGCAGGAGGTCGAATGACTGACTTGATACTAGGCCACTCAATATGTAGAGGGCCAATATTAGATGAAGGAGCACTTAAAGGGACTGCAGGTTCCTTTCCGGAGGGTGGAGGGTATTCTTTCGATTGAGTACTTATATGAATTGGAATAGTCCCAGCCATGAAAACTTGAGAGCCAAAAGTGGAAGAGGATTGAGGTTGATCAACCACCATTTGGGTTTGTTGAGAGGGAAAAGGCTCCTTAAGCACAACAGGAGTTCTAGGGGTGCCTTTAAGCAAATGACTAACCTCAGACCATCTAGGACAGTCTTTAGTATAGTGATCCTTGTCACAGATGAGACAAGGGTACTTGGGTTTGTGTTTGGTACCTTCATCAACCGGAGGCTTAGGAGGGTCCTGCTTCGGTGGATCGGCTTTATTTTTGCCTTTACCCTTTTTCTTACCTTTAGATTCTTTGTCTACCATGGTGGACTGAACGGAATTGACTTCAAAAGTCTTACCAGGATTAGATGGGGCCTTGTTACACTAAAAAATGTCACCTCGACTACTTACAGTTAGTATGGCTCAAATCAACAGTCATGCTACCCTCTTAGGCAAGTCTCATGCCTCTGTTATCCATCTCAAACTCAACGAAGAGAGAAAGTCTTGTAAAAACTATGTTTATCTCTGGGGTCGCAGGTTCTCTCTAGCCTTACCTACGGGGACGCTGACCATGTTCACAAAATCTGCGTCCATGGACGCTCTGTATGTTAAGGGACAGGTGCATCCCTCTGTAAAAGGCAAAATGCGCGAGTTTTATCTTGAAAAAGTTACTTGTGGTTACTTCTAGAACATTCTAGAGGTCGGTTTGATGAAATGGATGCGCCTCCAGTTGGTTCATGTATCTCTATTAAGAGGGAGTTTATCCCATCAATAAGGGAGCTATCCCACCCATAGAGGGGGATGATCCCATTGATAGTGGACCTGAATAACCTCTTTACAGCACTATAAATAAAGGCATTGAACCAGAAGGAGAGGAGGTTGGAGCTATACATTTTCTTTGGGTAAATGCTGCAGGATTTAGGTCTTCCATTAGAGCCTTTGTGAGGAGAGATTGTCTTCACTTGATTCTACTTGGGAGAGGGTGAGCTTTGTCAAAGTAGAGGAAAACCCTTGATGGACCCTAGGAGGAACTTGCACAACACCAAGGCCAGGTTGTAAGAGTTTCTTTGTTTCGTTATTAATACAAACTGGTTTATTTTTCTCAATAGCTTGTGTTAATGAGTTATTTCATGTGTTCCTTGGTCTGCATGTTGAATATATGTTTTATTATATGAAATGCAAGTGCTTGGTAATTGTTTGATTGTTTGTGGTTGCAGGAATTGACTTGAAGGAGGAGCTCATCCGGATCGTCAAGAACGGACTTCAACAACAGCGTTTTGGAATAAGGTAAGCCTAAACACTTGTAGTTTTCATGTTGTAAAAGGTGTATTTAGAGAAAGATCACTCCATTTTGTCTTGTTTGTCATTAGAATGTCTTAGACTTCTAGGAAGGTCAGTCGTGTCCGCACCCTTGACAGATTCCGTGTGACAAATTGGCGACTCCACTGGGGATAGATTCCATTGATGAGAAAAGTATTTTCCTTTATGTGAACTTTGCTTTGAGAAAATTGGTTTATTTTTCTGGTTTTGGCTCTGTGATTCTGTCTCTGGGTGGGTTAGCTTAGGATTAGTTTTATTTTGGTTTTTCTTGAGTTTTTCAGACGGACGCACCCTCGGAGTGCTGCACAGTGCGTCCCTGGACGCACTTTTGCTGTTTGCACAGAGCGGGCCCGCGCCTGTTCTAACGGGTTGCCTGCGTCTTCCTGTAAAAATTTAGGAAAACTCCATTTTTGCTTTAATTGCTCTTAGATTTTGTTTTTTCTTAGTTTTTTCTACCCAGATTCATTAGTCCCTTGCCCAGAATCTTCACCTAAGCTTGTTCCTGCTCTTAGCTTTCATCAATTGGGTGTTTTGAGTCTCTTTCTTGAGAAATTCTTGATTTGATTTCCTTTGATCATTACTTGGAGGTTTGTCTCAGTCTTGTCTCAGGCTAAATTGTGTATGAGTGTTAATCGCCTTTGAGTGTTTTTATGTTTTGATCTTTGGAACTCTCACCCAATTTTCTCGACTTGCACTTGATTGGTTCTTAGATTACATTAGAATCATCTTGTGTTTGAGAATTCTCTTGCATAGATCACATTTGCATAATTAGAATTCTCATTTTCAGAATATTAATGAAAAATGTGCATAGATTACATTTGCATACTTTTCAAGTGAATTGTGAATAGATTACAATTGCATAGTTTACATTTTGAAAAATCAATCGTAGATTCAGATCAGCTTAATTTGATTTGAATTTACACAAAAAATAAAAATAAAAATTGGTTTGGAATTGATTTGCATTAGTTTTTCTTGATGAAATTAGTGCATTAGAGAATTCGTTAAATTTTCTCTTAATGATCAATTTTTTGCATTGTTGGAAGTGAATGGAAACTCTCTCCTTACTTTAGTTAGGATTCATCGAATTGAAAAGATTACATTATCATATTCAATTGCATTCAGTTGAGTCGGGTCATAACACCATTGGTTTCGTCTCCATTTACCCATTTGAGTAATAACAGCCTTAATAACACAGCGCTTAATTAAAATTCATCTAGTAATTTTTACATTTCTAGGGCTCTGAAGCACCAACATAGCTTAGGCTAGCGTCTTGGAGTAGGTGAGTACTTAACTCTCCAAGACTACAAAACCAAACAGATAGTTTATCTTGAGTAGAATAAATCCAATTGTTTCAATTGCACTCTGGGAAAGCTCCTCTTAAAGGAGAAGCACGAGCTCGTGTCCGAACCAGTGAGGGGATCATTCCCCCCTCGTTGGGAACGACGCCAGATAGTACGTATTACAAACGGTAAACCTCGGATTAACCATTGTCGAGGAGCCAGGGGTCACTTATCGGTAAACCTTGGATTGTTGTCAAGGAGCCGGTAAGGGGATTGAGCTTGCTACTCTGCCCTTGCGTGCTGTCGGAGTTTAGACTGTTCCCCCAGGTGTATTTGTTACTGTTGGTGACCTTAGTGACCATAATCTTTAGGGTTCTACCGAGGTGACGGTGGAGGGAAGGTCCCACTGTACCTGGAGCAGACGTCGGTTATACTCACTTGGATTTTCTGGGGGGTTCGCTTCACTTCGAGACGGTTAAAGTGGAGGAACTTGGTCCAGTCTATTCATTAAGCAGGTTGTCGGGGTAACTGTTCCACCCACCACTTCTGTACT
Source organism: Pinus tabuliformis (assembly GCA_031772625.1). Lineage (NCBI taxonomy): Eukaryota > Viridiplantae > Streptophyta > Pinopsida > Pinales > Pinaceae > Pinus > Pinus tabuliformis. Next base: position 310,016,726 of record CM062819.1, on the reverse strand, counting down.
GAATTCGGCGATGTTGGGCTTCATCACCAACTAGTGTTTTCGGTCCGGAAGGCTACTGTTTGTGTATGGTTTGACTCCTAGATTTGATAGCGCATGTTAATTTGTTTGTTTTTACTTTTAGAGACCATAGGTGTGAATTGTGAATTTTAGTTGTTAAGTGTGAATTGTGAATTGTTAATTTTAGTTTTAAATTGTTAATAAAATTCACTGAAGTTGAATATAATGGCAAATGTTCCGGAATTTATCAACCTAGGAACCCCTCCTAATGAGAATCCTAGTACTTTTCCTTATTTTGGAAATGTTGGTCCTCCTTATATGGCTACTTTGTCATTACTTGGATTTACAATAGGTTTACCAATATGGTTATTTTCAACTTCGTTGGCCCAAAATACTCCAATTGTTCCATCTCAACCGAATGCTTCACCTCAACAGAGTTCACCATCTCAACATCACCAACCTTCTGTTGACCCTTTACCTTCTTCGCCTAATTTTTCTTCCTCCATTTCTTCCTCTTCGCCTGGTAAAAGCCTTGATGCTAGTAACCAGGAGGCTAAGAAGAAGAAGAAAGGGAAGAAGAAGAAGAAGAAGAAGAAGAAGAAGAAGCAAGATAAGAAAGAAGTCAACCAACCAACCATGGCTGTAAGTGTTAGTTGTGTTGAGGAAAATTCCGACATGCATCGTAAACCCAAATACCCTTGCAGGCTTTGTAAGGGTGACCACTTCCTTGTCAATTGTCCTGGTATTCCAAAGGTCTTGGAAGTATGGTCAGAAAAATCTCATCAACTTTCCATTGATCCATCAACCAGTGATAGTCAGGTTCCTGGGAAAAAGGGTAAAGTTAGGTTTCCTTGTAAGTTATGCAAAGGGAGTCATCAAACTCACATTTGCCCTCACATGGATGAAGCCTCAACATTGTTGGAAAACCTTACTGTTCCACAGCAAGAATTTCCAACTGGTTACCGTAAACTTTCTCCCAACCTACCGTCAACTGACGGAGTGATTGATCTAAATTCAAGTACAGTCGATCACACTCTCCCATTGGAGAGTGAAACTCATGTCACTCAGGTTGATGATCCATTAGTTGATCAAGTGGTCGATTCAATTTCACATTCGATCGATCACACTCTCCTTTTCGAGAGTAAATTTCATACCGCTGATGTTCTTCTTGTTACATCGGATTCTTCTATGCCGGGGGGCATTTCACCTGTTTCTACAGAACCCCCTCCAAGTACTGAGGTCTTTTCCTTTGATTGGAATAGACTGACAGAACCTCGTCTTCCTTCCTCCATCCCTTTCCAAATCATTGTCAAGGCTGGTGGTAGGGACATACATCGTACTCAGGTAGATGAAGGTGCTTCTGTTAGTATTTTATCCTCAGCTGTTTGGAAAGCTTTGGGTTCCCCTCAGCTTGCGCCTATTACGCAGAATCTGAAAGCTTTTAACAGAACAATTAGTGAACCTTTAGGGATCCTTCCTAAGTTTTCTATTACCTTGGAAGGTAAAACTGTTTGTGTTGATCTTATGGTAGTTCGAGGTCCCTTGGATTTCAATTTACTCCTTGGGCGAGACTATGTTTATGCAATGAAAGCTGTCGTATCGACACTCTTTCGCGTGATGTCTTTCCCTCACAATGGCAGTATTGTGACTGTAGACCAGCTTTCGTTCCCTAGTCTTTTTTCAACTACCAATAATATGACACCCCTAAATGTTCCTGATTCTAAAGTGGTATCTACCCTGCCACGGGTTAATTATGTGGCAACCGGTCCCATGTTTTCAGTTACCGATGTAAGTGAGCCTCTCACTGTTCATTTAGATCCGGTAATTGACATGGAAAACTCTATGGGATTACTTGAACACGATGTTCTTATCCCTTTTGAGTCCCTTGACATGTGTTCCTTCCAGAGAACTATTCTTCCTTCTGATGAAGACCTCTTGGAAGCCATGATCAAGGTGTGTCCATTGACATGTCTTTCTTCCAGTTGGAAGCCATGATCAGTGTGTGAGGAAAGTTCCTTTTACTGTGTCAACCTCGTTAAAAAATGAATCAGTGTAGGCGAGGATAGTTTTTTCTTGTATCAACCTCGTTAAAAAATGAAACAAGAAACGAGGATAGTTTTTTCCTGTATCAACCTCGTTAAAAAATGAAATTGGATGGTACGAGGATAGTTTTTTCTTGTATCAACCTCGTTAAAAAATGAAACAGGCTGTCATGAGGACAGTTCTTTTACTGAGTCAACCTCATTAAAAAATGAATCAGCTAGTTTTTAGGTCATATAGATAGTTAGAAATTAGGATGTAATGAGGAAAGTTCCTTTTACTGTGTCAACCTCGTTAAAAAATGAATCAGTTGCCGAGGAAAGTTCCTTTTACTGTGTCAACCTCGTTAAAAAATGAATCAGTTGACGAGGATAGTTTTTTCCTGTATCAACCTCGTTAAAAAATGAAACAGGCTAGCACGAGGATAGTTTTTCCTGTATCAACCTCGTTAAAAAATGAAATAGGCTAGCATGAGGACAGTCCTTTTACTGTGTCAACCTCGTTAAAAAATGAATCAGTGTAGGCGAGGATAGTTTTTTCTTGTATCAACCTCGTTAAAAAATGAAACAAGAAACGAGGATAGTTTTTTCCTGTATCAACCTCGTTAAAAAATGAAATTGGATGGTACGAGGATAGTTTTTTCTTGTATCAACCTCGTTAAAAAATGAAACAGGCTGTCATGAGGACAGTTCTTTTACTGAGTCAACCTCATTAAAAAATGAATCAGCTAGTTTTTAGGTCATATAGATAGTTAGAAATTAGGATGTAATGAGGAAAGTTCCTTTTACTGTGTCAACCTCGTTAAAAAATGAATCAGTTGCCGAGGAAAGTTCCTTTTACTGTGTCAACCTCGTTAAAAAATGAATCAGTTGACGAGGATAGTTTTTTCCTGTATCAACCTCGTTAAAAAATGAAACAGGCTAGCACGAGGATAGTTTTTCCTGTATCAACCTCGTTAAAAAATGAAATAGGCTAGCATGAGGACAGTTCTTTTACTGAGTCAACCTCATTAAAAAATGAATCAGCTAGATTTTAGGATATGTAGGTAGATTGTAGAAAGTAGGGTTTGAGGACAGTTCCTGTTACTGAGTCAACCTCATTAAAAAATGAATCAGGTTTGAGGACAGTTCCTGTTACTGAGTCAACCTCATTAAAAAATGAATCAGGTTTGAGGATAGTTCATGTTACTGAGTCAACCTCGTTAAAAAATGAATCAGGTATGAGGATAGTTCTTCTCTTGTGTCAACCTCCTTAAAAATGAAACAACTCCCTTTTCAAGTTAAATATTGAAAGTAAACCTTCATTTCATCCAGCCGGTTGAATGCAATGAAGCCTGGGGGGCATGTACCTCATTTTGCATCATTAAACTGGGGGCATGCAAACTTTTTGAGCATAGTTCCTTGTCTTGTGTCAAGCTCATTAAAAAATGAAACAAGGGTAGGTTAAGTAGGTAGATTGTAGCGAATAGTCATGAGCATAGTTCCTTGTCTTGTGTCAAGCTCATTAAAAAATGAATCAAGGATTTTAGAGCATAGTTCCTTGTCTTGTGTCAAGCTCGTTAAAAAATGAATCAAGGTTTTTATGAGCAAAGTTCCTTGTCTTGTGTCAAGCTCGTTAAAAAATGAAACAACTCCCACAAGTCTTTCCAAGATCTTGAAAGTAAAGCTTCATTCCATCCACCTCATTGAATGCAATGAAGCTTGGGGGGCATGTACCTTGATTTTCATCATTATGCTGGGGGCATGTGAACTTATAACAAGCATAGTTTTTCGTTTCAAGCTTGCGTAAACATGAAACCGAATCCGAGCATAGTTCTTTTCCTGTGTCAAGCTCGTTAAAAAATGAAACAAATCCTCCTCTACTTGAGTCGAGAGATTGACGAGATCTTATAAATGTTAAGTTTTTAGGTTAGTTATTTCAGTTTTTTGCATAATTTTCTTACAGTTTTAGGTCGAGTCTTTCAAATGATCTCGTTCTTGAACCTTCATTTCATCCACCTTAGTTGAATGAAATGAAGCTGGGGGGCATGCGCTCTAACAGTTATGCTTAGGGGGCATCAAGCACAGTTTTATCTCTGTTTCACGCTTGTGTAAAAATGAAACTAATTTGAAGCATAGTTTTTATCTGTTTCAAGCTTTTGTAAAAATGAAACCTATCTCGAGTCAATTTTAGTTATTTTCAAGACTCGTTAAACTCATGAAAATCCCGAGATTATTTTGCTATCTTTCATTCTCGTAAAACAAATGAAAATGCCGAGTTCTTTCCGTCTTTTCCTGCTCGTAAATTAAATTGAAAGTCGGCCATATGAGTACATTTTTATCATTTTTTCGAACTCGTTAAAACTTACGAAAAAGTGAAAACCATGAGTACATTTTTATCATTTTTTCGAACTCGTTAAAACTTACGAAAAAGTGACACCTTAGAGTCATCTTTTAAGCCCTTTTCTGACTCCTAAAAAATGAAAAGATTGCCGAGCGTTTCTTTTACACTCGTTAAAATGGAATTAAAAGACGGTCCCCTTTTAGCTCTTTTCTGACCGCAAAATCAGGAAAAGATTGCCGGGTTTTTGTCGTTTCGAACTCGATAAGGAAATAAAACGACGTGTCCTTGATCGCTTTTTACTTTTCAGGTCGACGACACTATTATGAAAGTACTCCTTGGTCGCAAGATCAAGCGGTTCCCCCAGGTATTATTTTATACTTTTTCGGGCTTGAGGGACACAAATTTACGAAAAAGTTCAACGTGGAGTTTCCTTAAGTTTTTCAGACTCTCTAAAATTGAAAAACGCCGAGTTTCTCCTATACTGGGCTCGTTAAACTTTTACAGTAAAGGACCTGTTCAATTACAAACAGGAACGAACCACTCCTTCCTAGGGTTCGAATTTAAACTAGGTTGGACTCGTCCGAAGGATGAGCTTATAATCAAGCATATGTTATCCTCCTCAAGCTTGTTAAAAATAAAGAGGTACTTGCCAGAAATGGTGGGGGTAAAGAGAGAAGAATGAACCTGTTTGTTACCTTTTGTCTCAAAAGAAACTTTATTACCACTCTTGAACACGACACTTTTTCATTCACTTGGGTTGGGAAATCTTTTACCTCACAGTTGACCAAACCACTTTGAAAGTCTTTAACCGGGTTCCGGGGATTAACTTTGAGTTATTCGTCACCAAGCCATCTGTCGTGTCGTTATGTGTTCAAGAGGTCTGCAAGCAAAACTTTCATCTGCAAAATACTTGTCATCCATTTGACCATCCCTGAGTCAGTCCTTACAGCAACATTTCTTCAACTTGAACAATGATTTCGTGTTGTGGGCTTGCCTGCAACGGGTCGCTTTCTATCGACATCGACACATTATCTAGAAAGATGACTTAGGAATCGACAGTACCTTGAAGTCTGCATGCATCAATGGCAGGTTTCTCGCCTTTGACGTCAGTTTACATCATTGACTTTCGATCAAAGGATTCCGTGAAGTGTTCGACATCAAAACATCTATTCACATTTCACGGGTTGTGCTTGGTACTTTGAGAACCATTGACATTACTGGTGGTTTCTCTCACGCTTGTTAACAGTTTGCATCATCGACTGGTAATCAAGTGGTTTCTAACATGTTCGACATCGAATCATTTAATCACATGGCTAGAATCGTACCAATTCGGGAAGTAGAAGTGAAGACCCTGGATCTAGTTTCTACCATCCAGGCTGCGAGGAGTTTTGTATTCATTATCTATGTAGACTAATCATAAACAGATGGCTGCGTCCATACTGTGTCTACAAAAGTCTATAAAAATGATGTACTGCAAGATCATTCCTGTATCAGAATAGTTAGTCCATTAGTTAAAGTTTTGAATCTGAGTATGGGAATGCCTACCTCAGTGATGATATAATCTTATCCATGTATTTTGTGTTGAAAATTGCAGGTTCCAACCAGGCCATCCACAAGGAAATCCTTGAAATGATAAAGCGCTTCACCCTTCCTAGAATTACAAAACCCTATTCTATTCCAGGCTTCGCACTTTAGGGGGCAATCTGTTACACTAAAAAATGTCACCTCGACTACTTACAGTTAGTATGGCTCAAATCAACAGTCATGCTACCCTCTTAGGCAAGTCTCATGCCTCTGTTATCCATCTCAAACTCAAAGAAGAGAGAAAGTCTTGTAAAAACTATGTTTATCTCTGGGGTCGCAGGTTCTCTCTAGCCTTACCTGCGGGGACGCTGACCATGTTCACAAAATCTGCGTCCATGGAAGCTCTGTATGTTAAGGGACAGGTGCGTCCCTCTGTAAAAGGCAAAATGCGCGAGTTTTATCTTGAAAAAGTTACTTGTGGTTACTTCTAGAACATTCTAGAGGTCGGTTTGATGAAATGGATGCGCCTCCAGTTGGTTCATGTATCTCTATTAAGAGGGAGTTTATCCCATCAATAAGGGAGCTATCCCACCCATAGAGGGGGATGATTCCATTGATAGTGGACCTGAATAACCTCTTTACAACACTATAAATAAAGGCATTGAACCAGAAGGAGAGGAGGTTGGAGCTATACATTTTCTTTGGGTAAATGCTGCAGGATTTAGGTCTTCCATTAGAGCCTTTGTGAGGAGAGATTGTCTTCACTTGATTCTACTTGGGAGAGGGTGAGCTTTGTCAAAGTAGAGGAAAACCCTTGATGGACCCTGGGAGGAACTTGCACAACACCAAGGCCAGGTTGTAAGAGTTTCTTTGTTTCGTTATTAATACAAACTGGTTTATTTTTCTCAATAGCTTGTGTTAATGAGTTATTTCATGTGTTCCTTGGTCTGCATGTTGAATATATGTTTTATTATATGAAATGCAAGTGCTTGGTAATTGTTTGATTGTTTGTGGTTGCAGGAATTGACTTGAAGGAGGAGCTCATCCGGATCGTCAAGAACGGACTTCAACAACAACGTTTTGGAATAAGGTAAGCCTAAACACTTGTAGTTTTCATGTTGTAAAAGGTGTATTTAGAGAAAGATCACTCCATTTTGTCTTGTTTGTCATTAGAATGTCTTAGACTTCTAGGAAGGTCAGTCGTGTCCGCACCCTTGACAGATTCCGTGTGACAGGCCTGAGAAGCATTTTCATTTGGAGCAGTAGATTTTTGCTTAACAGGGGTCGCGGAAGACTTTTGGGAGGATGAAGTAACAAAACCAATGACATCGTCGACAGATGGTGTTGACAGAGCCTTAGAAGTTCCAAGTCAGGGAGCATCAGGCAAATAATCATACAGCATACTTGTGAAGTAGGAAATGTTCCCTCTGTAGATAGAGGCAAACCCTCTAGCCCTAGAGTGGGTCTAGTCACAACAAAACAAAACAACAACTAATTTCCTTAAATAGTGATCGTTGAAAAAGCCTACCTCAAACCAGTGTTCGATGGAGCTTTCATTGCATCACTTCAGCTATCATTTCCTTCTCCTTAATGAGCAATCAACCTAAAACAACACAAGAGAACAACAAAACACGTAACTGAGAACAACAATGATCTATTTACTTAAAAAGTCAAGGAACCATAAGCTATCAAGTATATACTTACACAAGACATAGGAAATCATTATTGATTGTATTAAAATGAATCAAAATCAAAGCTTACAACCAAGCCTTGACGTCGCAAGCCTTCTCGGAGGGTCTAGTCAGTATGTTTCTTTAAGCATTCACTCTCAAAAGGGTCTCCCAAATGGTTGATAACTCTCTCTCTCACTCACAAGCTCTAACACAAAGCTAAGGCAATCCACAACCAATTGCTAAACTATCAACAATTCACACTGCAAACTCACACCAAAGCTAGCTAATTTGCTCAAATCCAAAAACTAAGAACTAGCTGATCATAGCAATGGGGAGTTATTTTATAGGAGGAGGAGCCTCCATGAAATGAGGGAGAGGGAGCTTATCCTCAAAGGAGGTTTTTCAAAAGGTGGAACTACCATCCCAAAGGAGGAAAGGAAAACTCCCTTAACCCAATGACAAGCTCTAGAATCACCCAGAAGCATTATGTTTGAACTAATTCACCATATTTGGATCGTCACAAGTCATACACTAGAGCTCAGTGATGACGTCGCAAGGAAGCAGTGTATTCAAACAAACCGTCACAAGAAATATCTTGAGGACTTGCGCTGAGCCCTAAAATTCGACCGTCACAGGAAACTGATGTACTCATGCGACGATGGTGCAACCTTATATTTCATCATAGAGAATCGTCGTAGGCAAAATGATGCTTACTTGCGACGATGCAGAAACATAGGTAAAAGGGTCAATCTTCAAGATTAGAGAGCACTTGCTTAATCTTCTTGAATGAGTGGAAAGATATGGACATGTTTATTTGATGTATGACACAGTGGAGATGTCACTTGTGGACTGACATGAGGTCGGTGACAAATTGCTGTGTAACAGATGCCCCCTAAAGCATGAAGCCCGAGAGAGTGGGAGGGGTGAAATGCTTTATGAAGTCATAATCGAACCGAAACACCATCGCAGAAAACCTACAGGCACAAGTACAACTGATATCTATGACAGTGAAATACATGTAGCTTAGGCATCAGTGCATCCATCCAAAAGACATATGAAACCTGGTCTGTGGTATGGATGCAACCACCCAGTTGAGAAGACCATTTATAAAGATAGAGGTATGGTTGCAGCCATCCAAAAGGACTCAGGTATGGTCACAGCCATCCAGTCAAAGAGTCATATATGTAATCACAAACCAATCCATGCAACCCGAACATATGTAATCTTAGTCTGGGGTCTTGAATCCCAACCGATCATAATACAATTTCTAACATGCGAATAAATGTGTTGAAGTCGAGCATGGTAGAAAATTGATTGATTACCGGCCAATGATGTAAATCGTTAACAAGCACGATAGTGACACCAATAATGTCAATGGTTCTCAGGGTACTGCCAATACAATCCACAAAGTGTGAAGAATGAGCTGGAGTCGTACACTCATGGAATCACCTGATCTAAGACCAATGATGAAAGTTTTTCGTCGAGTGTGAAGAACTTGCCATTGAGGCATGCAAGCTCCGAGGTACCAAAAGGAATCTCTACATCAACTCCCTGGATAATGAGTTGGTGTTGACAGGAATCGATCTGTCGCAGGAGGGCCATAATGTTTCCCTCATCAATGACACGATATAAGGAACAAGATGAATATGGTTGAAATTGAGAATTAGAGGAGGAGGTAAGGGTGCGAATTGCAAAAGGATTATACTCTTGAACATATCGGTGACACGACTCCGGAAGGCGTCAACATTTTGGTACCAAGGGATCAGAGTTCAGATGGAGACAACAAGGGTCAAATGGAATGAGGCAAAATGGCAAACCCAAACCTCAGAAGGCCAACAACGATGTGAGGATGTCCCAAACCCATCGAGAAGAAAATGTGTCGATGTTAAAGAGTGACTAGCTGCCATAAATAACAAATGAATATTTCCAAATTTCCCCCCAACCATTGCTGGTGAGTACCCCAATTATTTTTGAAAAACAAGCTTGAAGGGGATAGCATATGCTTGCGATATAAGTTCATCCTTTGGACAAATCCAACCTAGTGAAATTTTAACGAGCCCTAGGGAGGAGAAGCTCGGGTCTCATCATGATGATGAGTCCAATGTGGTCAAGGTTCAACGAGTCCAACATTGGTAAAACTCATAGTATTTTTCATGTTTATAGAGTTTGAAAAAGACACGAAAAAGAAAACTCTAAGGGGGGCCCTTTTCGTAAGTTGGTGTCTCTCAAGCCTGAAAAGGTAGAAAATAATACTTGAGAGAACTGCTTGACCATTTTAGTCAAGGAGTATTTTTTGTAAATAGTGTTTCCAGTCTGAAAAAAGTAGAAAACTTACTGGAGACATGACATTTCGTAACCTAGAACGAGCTTGAAATGATAAGAGCTCGGCCATCTTTTTGTTTTTAAACAGTTGGAAAAGAGCTGAAAGCAGACTTCCTTTTTTTATTTTCTTTAACGAGTCAAAAAGGGAAAAATCTTGACAATATTTTCATATTTTATGAGTCAGAAAAGAGCTTAAAGAAGACTATGTTGGCATTATGATTCTGGTATGGCTCTATGTTACATGTGTTGTACTTGATGGCAACTCTCTTAAGTGGCAATGCTCTGTTCAGGCTCTCAAAATGTTGGAAATTAAGAGGTACGCAGGTGAATGGTTCAAAAGGTGTGGACCCACAGGTACGCTGGCCAGGAAGTGCGTTCATACCCACAGGTTACCCGTTCATGAGGTGCAGACCCCCAGTTCACTCACTTCAAGGCAGAGAAGCACGCTCACGTGGGGTTTCTTATGTTTGGCCCGTGGTATTTAGCCCGCCGTTCTTGATTCTATGGTTTTGGCCCGTGGTATAGGATCTAATTTAGCCCCAGTTTGGATCCCTTGTATTGGTTATTGATGGTTATGTCCCATGGTGTGAATAAGGGCTTGACTATAAATAGGGAAGGAGATCACTTGGCTAAGGTATCTTTTGCAAATTGAATATCTTAAGATCTTAAATATTGGGTTATCGGTTTAAAAGCTTGATCTATATAAAAGTGAAGTTGAAAGTGAATCTATGAAGTGTGATCTCTCGGGCGCATGATCAGATCTGGGCATCTGACTATCTGTGGCACACTGGTGGACTGCCAATTTGGCCCTAATCAGAGGTTCGCAGGTAATTAACGGTGCAAGTGCGAGGGTACGCACAGCAAAAGAAGGCACAGTGCATGGGTACACACAGCAGAAGAAGGCGCAGTGCGTAGGTACATAGCGCGATAGAGGTTCAGGTGCGGAAGAACAGTAAAGGTATGTGGCGTGGCAGAGGTTCAGGTGCGGAGGCACAGTGAAAGTACGCGGCGCTACAGAAGCCACAGGTGCGTAGATACGCGGCGCGATAGCATCTGAGGGTGCGTGGCCACAGTAGTAGTATGCGGCGTGATTGAAGAAACAGTGCGTGGGTATGCGGTGCAGTGGAAGGCTCTCTGCGGGGATACGCAGAGACGCAGAAGGTGAAGTGCAAAGCCACGCAGCCCAGATAAAGAAAAATTGCGTATCTATCCTAAAACATTTGTATATCATCTTCTATTTATTGCTGCAGAGTTCTGGGTTTATATTTCTGGTACTATCTTTCTGTTTACAGCATTCTGAGAAATTGGGTAATTCTTGGTTGATTGTATAAGGAGTTTTGGTAATTTGCATGTACTTGATGTTTATTTGATATTCTTGGATCCAGTTTGAAAACTTATGAAAAGTGGTCCTTGAAAGAAAAGAAGTAGGGGGTTGTAGCTCCCTTCCAGGAGAGACTTGTCACACGGAATTTGTCAAGGGTGCGGACACAGCTGACCTTCCTAGAAGTCTAAGACATTCTAATGACAAACAAGACAAAATGGAGTGATCTTTCTCTAAATACACCTTTTACAACATGAAAACTACAAGTGTTTAGGCTTACCTTATTCCAAAACGCTGTTGTTGAAGTCCGTTCTTGACGATCCGGATGAGCTCCTCCTTCAAGTCAATTCCTGCAACCACAAACAATCAAACAATTACCAAGCACTTGCATTTATGCTTAGGGGGCATCAAGCACAGTTTTCTCTCTGTTTCAAGCTTGTGAAAAAATGAAACTACTTTAAAGCATATTTTTTATCTGTTTCAATCTTTTGTAAAAATGAAACCTATCTCGAGTCACTTTCAGTTATTTTCAAGACTCGTTAAACTCATGAAAATACCGAGATTATTTTGCTATCTTTCATTCTCGTAAAACAAATGAAAATGCCGAGTTCTTTCCGTCTTTTCCTGCTCGTAAATTAAATTGAAAGTCGGCCATATGAGTACATTTTTATCATTTTTTCGAACTCGTTAAAACTTACGAAAAAATGAAAACCATGAGTACATTTTTATCCCTTTTTCGAACTCGTTAAAACTTACGAAAAAGTGAAACCTTGGAGTTCTCTTTTAAGCCCTTTTCAGACTCTTAAAACATGAAAAGATTGCCGAGCGTTTCTTTTACACTCGTTAAAACGGAATTAAAAGACGGTCCCCTTTTAGCTCTTTTCTGACCGCAAAATCAGGAAAAGATTGCCGGGTTTTTGTCGTTTCAAACTCGATAAGGAAATAAAACGACGTGTCCTTGATCGCTTTTTACTTTTCAAGTCAACGACACTATTATGAAAGTACTCCTTGGTCGCAAGATCAAGCGGTTCCCCCAGGTATTATTTTATACTTTTTCGGGCTTGAGGGACACAAATATACGAAAAAGTTCAACGTGGAGTCTCCTTTAGTTTTTTCAGACTCTCTAAAATTGAAAAACGCCGAGTTTCTCCTATACTGGGCTCGTTAAACTTTTACAGTAGAGGACCTGTTCAATTACAAACAGGAACGAACCACTCCTTCCTAGGGTTCGAATTTAAACTAGGTTGGACTCGTCCGAAGGATGAGCTTATAATCAAGCATATGTTATCCTCCTCAAGCTTGTTAAAAATAAAGAGGTACTTGCCAGAAATGGTGGGGGAAAAAAGAGAAGAATGAACCTATTTGTCACCTTTTGTCTCAGAAGAAACTTTATTACCGCTCTTGAACACGACACTTTTCATTCACCTGGGTTGGGAAATCTTTTACCTCACAGTTGACCAAATCACTTTGAAAGTCTTTAACCGGGTTTTAGGGATTAACTTTGAGTTATTCGTCACCAAGCCATCTGTTGTGTCGTTATGTGTTCAAGAGGTCTGCAAGCAAAACTTTCATCTGCAAAATACTTGTCATCCATTTGACCATCCCTGAGTCAGTCCTTACAGCAACATTTCTTCAACTTGAACAATGATTTCGTGTTGCGGGCTTGCCTGCAACGGGTTGCTTTCTATCGACATCGACACATTATCTAGAAAGATGACTTAGGAATCGACAGTACCTTGAAGTCTGCATGCATCAATGGCAGGTTTCTCGCCTTTGACGTCAGTTTACATCATTGACTTTCGATCAAAGGATTCCGTGAAGTGTTCGACATCAAAACATCTATTCACATTTCACGGGTTGTGCTTGGTACTTTGAGAACCATTGACATTACTGGTGGTTTCTCTCACGCTTGTTAACAGTTTACATCATTGACTGGTAATCAAGTGGTTTCTATCATGTTCGACATCGAATCATTTAATCACATGGCTAGAATCGTACCAATTCGGGAAGTAGAAGTGAAGACCCTGGATCTAGTTTCTACCATCCAGGCTGCGAGGAGTTTTGTATTCATTATCTATGTAGACTAATCATAAACAGATGGCTGCGTCCATACTGTGTCTACAAAAGTCTATAAAAATGATGTACTGCAAGATCATTCCTGTATCAGAATAGTTAGTCCATTAGTTAAAGTTTTGAATCTGAGTATGGGAATGCCTACCTCAGTGATGATATAATCTTATCCATGTATTTTGTGTTGAAAATTGCAGGTTCCAACCAGGCCATCCACAAGGCAATCCTTGAAATGATAAAGCGCTTCACCCTTCCTAGAATTACAAAACCCTATTCTATTCCAGGCTTCGCACTTTAGGGGGCAATCTGTTACACTAAAAAATTTCACCTTGACTACTTACAGTTAGTATGGCTCAAATCAACAGTCATGCTACCCTCTTAGGCAAGTCTCATGCCTCTGTTATCCATCTCAAACTCAAAGAAGAGAGAAAGTCTTGTAAAAACTATGTTTATCTCTGGGGTCGCAGGTTCTCTCTAGCCTTACCTGCGGGGACGCTGACCTTGTTCACAAAATATGCGTCCATGGAAGCTCTGTATGTTAAGGGACAGGTGCGTCCCTCTGTAAAAGGCAAAATGCGCGAGTTTTATCTTTAAAAAGTTACTTGTGGTTACTTCTAGAACATTCTAGAGGTCGGTTTGATGAAATGGATGCGCCTCCAGTTGGTTCATGTATCTCTATTAAGGGGGAACTTATCCCATCAATAAGGGAGCTATCCCACCCATAGAGGGGGATGATCCCATTGATAGTGGACCTGAATAACCTCTTTACAGCACTATAAATAAAGGCATTGAGCCAGAAGGAGAGGAGGTTGGAGCTATACATTTTCTTTGGGTAAATGCTGCAGGATTTAGGTCTTCCATTAGAGCCTTTGTGAGGAGAGATTGTCTTCACTTGATTCTACTTGGGAGAGGGTGAGCTTTGTCAAAGTAGAGGAAAACCCTTGATGGACCCTGGGAGGAACTTGCACAACACCAAGGCCAGGTTGTAAGAGTTTCTTTGTTTCGTTATTAATACAAACTGGTTTATTTTTCTCAATAGCTTGTGTTAATGAGTTATTTCATGTGTTCCTTGGTCTGCATGTTGAATATATGTTTTATTATATGAAATGCAAGTGCTTGGTAATTGTTTGATTGTTTGTGGTTGCAGGAATTGACTTGAAGGAGGAGCTCATCCGGATCGTCAAGAAAGGACTTCAACAACAGCGTTTTGGAATAAGGTAAGCCTAAACACTTGTAGTTTTCATGTTGTAAAAGGTGTATTTAGAGAAAGATCACTCCATTTTGTCTTGTTTGTCATTAGAATGTCTTAGACTTCTAGGAAGGTCAGCTGTGTCCGCACCCTTGACAGTAAACTCTATGGGATTACTTGAACACTATGTTCTTATCCCTTTTGAGTCCCTTGACATGTGTTCCTTCCAAAGAAGTATTCTTCCTTCGGATGAAGACCTCTTGGAAGCCATGATCAAGGTGTGTCCATTGACATGTCTTTCCTCCAGTTGGAAGCCATGATCAATGTTGCGAGGATAGTTTTGTCCTGTATCAACCTCGTTAAAAAATGAAATAGGCTAGCGAGGACAGTTCCTTTTCCTGTGCCAACCTCGTTAAAAAATGAAACAGGTGTCCACGAGGATAATTTGTTCCTCTCTCAACCTCGTTAAAAAATGAAATTGGATGTCATGAGGATAGTTTCTTCTAGTCTCAACCTCGGTAAAAAATGAAACTGGAAGTCACGAGGAGAGTTCCTTTTACTGTGTCAACCTCGTTAAAAAATGAATCAGTGTTTATGAGGATAGTTCTTTTACTGAGTCAACCTCATTAAAAAATGAATCAGGTAGATTTTAGGATATGTTAGGTAGATTGTAGAAAGTAGGTTTTTTGAGGATAGTTCCTGTTACTGAGTCAACCTCGTTAAAAAATGAATCAGGTATGAGGATAGTTCCTGTTACTGAGTCACCCTCGTTAAAAAATGAATCAGGTATGAGGATAGTTCTTTTCTTGTGTCAACCTCCTTAAAAATGAAACAACTCCCTTTTCAAGTTCAATATTGAAAGTAAACCTTCATTTCATCCAGCCGGTTGAATGGAATGAAGCCTGGGGGGCATGTACCTCGCTTTGCATCATTATGATGGGGGCATGCGAACTTTTTGAGCATAGTTCCTTGTCTTGTGTCAAGCTCGTTAAAAAATGAAACAAGGGTAGGTTAAGTAGGTAGATTGTAGAGAGTAGTCATGAGCATAGTTCTTTGTCTTGTGTCAAGCTCGTTAAAAAATGAAACAAGGATTTTAGAGCATAGTTCCTTGTCTTGTGTCAAGCTCATTAAAAAATGAATCAATGTTTTTAGAGCATAGTTCCTTGTCTTGTGTCAAGCTCATTAAAAAATGAATCAAGGTTTTTAGAGCACAGTTCCTTGTCTTGTGTCAAGCTCGTTAAAAAATGAATCAAGGTTTTTTAGAGTATAGTTTTTTGTTAGGTAGATTGTAGAAAGTAGTTATGAGCATAGTTCCTTGTCTTGTGTCAAGCTCATTAAAAAATGAAACAACTCCCACGAGTCTTTCCAAGATTTTGAAAGTAAAGCTTCATTCCATCCACCTCATTGAATGCAATAAAGCTTGGGGGGCATGTACCTCGTTTTGCGTCATTATGCTGGGGGCATGTGAACTTATAACAAGCATAGTTTTTCATTTCAAGCTTGCATAAACATGAAACCGAATCCGAGCATAGTTCTTTTCCTGTGTCAAGCTCGTTAAAAAATGAAACAAATCCTCCTCTACTTGAGTCGAGAGATTGACTAGATCTCATAGATGTTAAGTGTTTAGGTTAGTTATTTCAGTTTTTGCATAATTTTCTTACAGTTTAGGTCGAGTCTTTCAAATAATCTCGTAACTCAAACTTCATTTCATCCAGCTGGTTGAATGAAATGAAGCTGGGGGGCATGCGCTCTAGCAGTTATGCTTAGGGGGCATCAAGCACAGTTTTCTCTCTGTTTCAAGCTTGTGAAAAAATGAAACTACTTTAAAGCATATTTTTTATCTGTTTCAAGCTTTTGTAAAAATGAAACCTATCTCGAGTCACTTTCAGTTATTTTCAAGACTCGTTAAACTCATGAAAATACCGAGATTATTTTGCTATCTTTCATTCTCGTAAAACAAATGAAAATGCCGAGTTCTTTCCGTCTTTTCCTGCTCGTAAATTAAATTGAAAGTCGGCCATATGAGTACATTTTTATCATTTTTTCGAACTCGTTAAAACTTACGAAAAAATGAAAACCATGAGTACATTTTTATCCCTTTTTCGAACTCGTTAAAACTTACGAAAAAGTGAAACCTTGGAGTTCTCTTTTAAGCCCTTTTCAGACTCTTAAAACATGAAAAGATTGCCGAGCGTTTCTTTTACACTCGTTAAAACGGAATTAAAAGACGGTCCCCTTTTAGCTCTTTTCTGACCGCAAAATCAGGAAAAAATTGCCGGGTTTTTGTCGTTTCAAACTCGATAAGGAAATAAAACGACGTGTCCTTGATCGCTCTTTACTTTTCAGGTCAACGACACTATTATGAAAGTACTCCTTGGTCGCAAGATCAAGCGGTTCCCCCAGGTATTATTTTATACTTTTTCGGGCTTGAGGGACACAAATATACGAAAAAGTTCAACGTGGAGTCTCCTTTAGTTTTTCAGACTCTCTAAAATTGAAAAACGCCGAGTTTCTCCTATACTGGGCTCGTTAAACTTTTACAGTAGAGGACCTCTTCAATTACAAACAGGAACGAACCACTCCTTCCTAGGGTTCGAATTTAAACTAGGTTGGACTCGTCCGAAGGATGAGCTTATAATCAAGCATATGTTATCCTCCTCAAGCTTGTTAAAAATAAAGAGGTACTTGCCAGAAATGGTGGGGGAAAAGAGAGAAGAATGAACCTGTTTGTCACCTTTTGTCTCAGAAGAAACTTTATTACCGCTCTTGAACACGACACTTTTCATTCACCTGGGTTGGGAAATCTTTTACCTCACAGTTGACCAAATCACTTTGAAAGTCTTTAACCGGGTTCCAGGGATTAACTTTGAGTTATACGTCACCAAGCCATCTGTTGTGTCGTTATGTGTTCAAGAGGTCTGCAAGCAAAAACTTTCATCTGCAAAATACTTGTCATCCATTTGACCATCCCTGAGTCAGTCCTTACAGCAACATTTCTTCAACTTGAACAATGATTTCGTGTTGCGGGCTTGCCTGCAACGGGTCGCTTTCTATCGACATCGACACATTATCTAGAAAGATGACTTAGGAATCGACAGTACCTTGAAGTCTGCATGCATCAATGGCAGGTTTCTCGCCTTTGACGTCAGTTTACATCATTGACTTTCGATCAGAGGATTCCGTGAAGTGTTCGACATCAAAACATCTATTCACATTTCACGGGTTGTGCTTGGTACTTTGAGAACCATTGACATTACTGGTGGTTTCTCTCACGCTTGTTAACAGTTTACATCATTGACTGGTAATCAAGTGGTTTCTACCATGTTCGACATCGAATCATTTAATCACATGGCTAGAATCGTACCAATTCGGGAAGTAGAAGTGAAGACCCTGGATCTAGTTTCTACTATCCAGGCTGCGAGGAGTTTTGTATTCATTATCTATGTAGACTAATCATAAACAGATGGCTGCGTCCATACTGTGTCTACAAAAGTCTATAAAAATGATGTACTGCAAGATCATTCCTGTATCAGAATAGTTAGTCCATTAGTTAAAGTTTTGAATCTGAGTATGGGAATGCCTACCTCAGTGATGATATAATCTTATCCATGTATTTTGTGTTGAAAATTACAGGTTCCAACCAGGCCATCCACAAGGCAATCCTTGAAATGATAAAGCGCTTCACCCTTCCTAGAATTACAAAACCCTATTCTATTCCAGGCTTCGCACTTTAGGGGGCAATCTGTTACACTAAAAAATGTCACCTTGACTACTTACAGTTAGTATGGCTCAAATCAACAGTCATGCTACCCTCTTAGGCAAGTCTCATGCCTCTGTTATCCATCTCAAACTCAAAGAAGAGAGAAAGTCTTGTAAAAACTATGTTTATCTCTGGGGTCGCAGGTTCTCTCTAGCCTTACCTGCGGGGACGCTGACCTTGTTCACAAAATGTGCGTCCATGGACGCTCTGTATGTTAAGGGACAGGTGCGTCCCTCTGTAAAAGGCAAAATGCGCGAGTTTTATCTTGAAAAAGTTACTTGTGGTTACTTCTAGAACATTCTAGAGGTCGGTTTGATGAAATGGATGCGCCTCCAGTTGGTTCATGTATCTCTATTAAGGGGGAACTTATCCCATCAATAAGGGAGCTATCCCACCCATAGAGGGGGATGATCCCATTGATAGTGGACCTGAATAACCTCTTTACAGCACTATAAATAAAGGCATTGAGCCAGAAGGAGAGGAGGTTGGAGCTATACATTTTCTTTGGGTAAATGCTGCAGGATTTAGGTCTTCCATTAGAGCCTTTGTGAGGAGAGATTGTCTTCACTTGATTCTACTTGGGAGAGGGTGAGCTTTGTCAAAGTAGAGGAAAACCCTTGATGGACCCTGGGAGGAACTTGCACAACACCAAGGCCAGGTTGTAAGAGTTTCTTTGTTTCGTTATTAATACAAACTAGTTTATTTTTCTCAATAGCTTGTGTTAATGAGTTATTTCATGTGTTCCTTGGTCTGCATGTTGAATATATGTTTTATTATATGAAATGCAAGTGCTTGGTAATTGTTTGATTGTTTGTGGTTGCAGGAATTGACTTGAAGGAGGAGCTCATCCGGATCGTCAAGAACGGACTTCAACAACAGCGTTTTGGAATAAGGTAAGCCTAAACACTTGTAGTTTTCATGTTGTAAAAGGTGTATTTAGAGAAAGATCACTCCATTTTGTCTTGTTTGTCATTAGAATGTCTTAGACTTCTAGGAAGGTCAGTCGTGTCCGCACCCTTGACTACTTACAGTTAGTATGGCTCAAATCAACAGTCATGCTACCCTCTTAGGCAAGTCTCATGCCTCTGTTATCCATCTCAAACTCAAAGAAGAGAGAAAGTCTTGTAAAAACTATGTTTATCTCTGGGGTCGCAGGTTCTCTCTAGCCTTACCTGCGGGGACGCTGACCATGTTCACAAAATCTGCGTCCATGGACGCTCTGTATGTTAAGGGACAGGTGCGTCCCTCTGTAAAAGGCAAAATGCGCGAGTTTTATCTTGAAAAAGTTACTTGTGGTTACTTCTAGAACATTCTAGAGGTCGGTTTGATGAAATGGATGCGCCTCCAGTTGGTTCATGTATCTCTATTAAGGGGGAACTTATCCCATCAATAAGGGAGCTATCCCACCCAAAGAGGGGGATGATCCCATTGATAGTGGACCTGAATAACCTCTTTACAGCACTATAAATAAAGGCATTGAGCCAGAAGGAGAGGAGGTTGGAGCTATACATTTTCTTTGGGTAAATGCTGCAGGATTTAGGTCTTCCATTAGAGCCTTTGTGAGGAGAGATTGTCTTCACTTGATTCTACTTGGGAGAGGGTGAGCTTTGTCAAAGTAGAGGAAAACCCTTGATGGACCCTGGGAGGAACTTGCACAACACCAAGGCCAGGTTGTAAGAGTTTCTTTGTTTCGTTATTAATACAAACTGGTTTATTTTTCTCAATAGCTTGTGTTAATGAGTTATTTCATGTGTTCCTTGGTCTGCATGTTGAATATATGTTTTATTATATGAAATGCAAGTGCTTGGTAATTGTTTGATTGTTTGTGGTTGCAGGAATTGACTTGAAGGAGGAGCTCATCCGGATCGTCAAGAACGGACTTCAACAACAGCGTTTTGGAATAAGGTAAGCCTAAACACTTGTAGTTTTCATGTTGTAAAAGGTGTATTTAGAGAAAGATCACTCCATTTTGTCTTGTTTGTCATTAGAATGTCTTAGACTTCTAGGAAGGTCAGTCGTGTCCGCACCCTTGACAGATTCCGTGTGACAAATTGGCGACTCCGCTGGGGATAGATTCCATTGATGAGAAAAGTCTTTTCCTTTATGTGAACTTTGCTTTGAGAAAATTGGTTTATTTTTCTGGTTTTGGCTCTGTGATTCTGTCTCTGGGTGGGTTAGCTTAGGATTAGTTTTATTTTGGTTTTTCTTGAGTTTTTCAGAAGGACGCACCCTCTGAGTGCTGCACAGTGCGTCCCTGGACGCACTTTTGCTGTGTGCACAGAGCGGGCCCGCACCTGTGCTAACGGGTTGCCTGCGTCCCCTGCCAAAATTTGAGACGCTGACCTTCCTAGAAGTCTAAGACATTCTAATGACAAACAAGACAAAATGGAGTGATCTTTCTCTAAATACACCTTTTACAACATGAAAACTACAAGTGTTTAGGCTTACCTTATTCCAAAACGCTGTTGTTGAAGTCCGTTCTTGACGATCCGGATGAGCTCCTCCTTCAAGTCAATTCCTGCAACCACAAACAATCAAACAATTACCAAGCACTTGCATTTCATATAATAAAACATATATTCAACATGCAGACCAAGGAACACATGAAATAACTCATTAACACAAGCTATTGAGAAAAATAAACCAGTTTGTATTAATAACGAAACAAAGAAACTCTTACAACTTGGCCTTGGTGTTGTGCAAGTTCCTCCCAGGGTCCATCAAGGGTTTTCCTCTACTTTGACAAAGCTCACCCTCTTCCAAGTAGAATCAAGTAAAGACAATCTCTCCTCAC
Source organism: Pinus tabuliformis (assembly GCA_031772625.1). Lineage (NCBI taxonomy): Eukaryota > Viridiplantae > Streptophyta > Pinopsida > Pinales > Pinaceae > Pinus > Pinus tabuliformis. The sequence goes on along the minus strand of CM062819.1, from coordinate 309,995,714 downwards.
AAAGGCTCTAATGGAAGACCTAAATCCTGCAGCATTTACCCAAAGAAAATGTATAGCTCCAACCTCCTCTCCTTCTGGCTCAATGCCTTTATTTATAGTGCTGTAAAGAGGTTATTCAGGTCCACTATCAATGGGATCATCCCCCTCTATGGGTGGGATAGCTCCCTTATTGATGGGATAAGTTCCCCCTTAATAGAGATACATGAACCAACTGGAGGCGCATCCATTTCATCAAACCGACCTCTAGAATGTTCTAGAAGTAACCACAAGTAACTTTTTAAAGATAAAACTCGCGCATTTTGCCTTTTACAAAGGGACGCACCTGTCCCTTAACATACAGAGCGTCCATGGACGCATATTTTGTGAACAAGGTCAGCGTCCCCGCAGGTAAGGCTAGAGAGAACCTGCGACCCCAGAGATAAACATAGTTTTTACAAGACTTTCTCTCTTCTTTGAGTTTGAGATGGATAACAGAGGCATGAGACTTGCCTAAGAGGGTAGCATGACTGTTGATTTGAGCCATACTAACTGTAAGTAGTCAAGGTGACATTTTTTAGTGTAACAGATTGCCCCCTAAAGTGCGAAGCCTGGAATAGAATAGGGTTTTGTAATTCTAGGAAGGGTGAAGCGCTTTATCATTTCAAGGATTGCCTTGTGGATGGCCTGGTTGGAACCTGCAATTTTCAACACAAAATACATGGATAAGATTATATCATCACTGAGGTAGGCATTCCCATACTCAGATTCAAAACTTTAACTAATGGACTAACTATTCTGATACAGGAATGATCTTGCAGTACATCATTTTTATAGACTTTTGTAGACACAGTATGGACGCAGCCATCTGTTTATGATTAGTCTACATAGATAATGAATACAAAACTCCTCGCAGCCTGGATGGTAGAAACTAGATCCAGGGTCTTCACTTCTACTTCCCGAATTGGTACGATTCTAGCCATGTGATTAAATGATTCGATGTCGAACATGATAGAAACCACTTGATTACCAGTCAATGATGTAAACTGTTAACAAGCGTGAGAGAAACCACCAGTAATGTCAATGGTTCTCAAAGTACCAAGCACAACCCGTGAAATGTGAATAGATGTTTTGATGTCGAACACTTCACGGAATCCTTTGATCGAAAGTCAATGATGTAAACTGACGTCAAAGGCGAGAAACCTGCCATTGATGCATGCAGACTTCAAGGTACTGTCGATTCCTAAGTCATCTTTCTAGATAATGTGTCGATGTCGATAGAAAGCGACCCGTTGCAGGCAAGCCCGCAACACGAAATCATTGTTCAAGTTGAAGAAATGTTGCTGTAAGGACTGACTCAGGGATGGTCAAATGGATGACAAGTATTTTGCAGATGAAAGTTTTGCTTGCAGACCTCTTGAACACATAACGACACAACAGATGGCTTGGTGACGAATAACTCAAAGTTAATCCCTAAAACCCGGTTAAAGACTTTCAAAGTGATTTGGTCAACTGTGAGGTAAAAGATTTCCCAACCCAGGTGAATGAAAAGTGTCGTGTTCAAGAGCGGTAATAAAGTTTCTTCTGAGACAAAAGGTGACAAATAGGTTCATTCTTCTCTTTTTTCCCCCACCATTTCTGGCAAGTACCTCTTTATTTTTAACAAGCTTGAGGAGGATAACATATGCTTGATTATAAGCTCATCCTTCGGACGAGTCCAACCTAGTTTAAATTCGAACCCTAGGAAGGAGTGGTTCGTTCCTGTTTGTAATTGAACAGGTCCTCTACTGTAAAAGTTTAACGAGCCCAGTATAGGAGAAACTCGGCGTTTTTCAATTTTAGAGAGTCTGAAAAAACTAAAGGAGACTCCACGTTGAACTTTTTCGTATATTTGTGTCCCTCAAGCCCGAAAAAGTATAAAATAATACCTGGGGGAACCGCTTGATCTTGCGACCAAGGAGTACTTTCATAATAGTGTCGTTGACCTGAAAAGTAAAAAGCGATCAAGGACACGTCGTTTTATTTCCTTATCGAGTTTGAAACGACAAAAACCCGGCAATCTTTTCCTGATTTTGCGGTCAGAAAAGAGCTAAAAGGGGACCGTCTTTTAATTCCGTTTTAACGAGTGTAAAAGAAACGCTCGGCAATCTTTTCATGTTTTAAGAGTCTGAAAAGGGCTTAAAAGAGAACTCCAAGGTTTCACTTTTTCGTAAGTTTTAACGAGTTCGAAAAAGGGATAAAAATGTACTCATGGTTTTCATTTTTTCGTAAGTTTTAACGAGTTCGAAAAAATGATAAAAATGTACTCATATGGCCGACTTTCAATTTAATTTACGAGCAGGAAAAGACGGAAAGAACTCGGCATTTTCATTTGTTTTACGAGAATGAAAGATAGCAAAATAATCTCGGTATTTTCATGAGTTTAACGAGTCTTGAAAATAACTGAAATTGACTCGAGATAGGTTTCATTTTTACAAAAGCTTGAAACAGATAAAAAATATGCTTCAAAGTAGTTTCATTTTTTCACAAGCTTGAAACAGAGAGAAAACTGTGCTTGATGCCCCCTAAGCATAACTGCTAGAGCGCATGCCCCCCAGCTTCATTTCATTCAACCAGCTGGATGAAATGAAGTTTGAGTTACGAGATCATTTGAAAGACTCGACCTAAACTGTAAGAAAATTATGCAAAAACTGAAATAACTAACCTAAACACTTAACATCTATGAGATCTAGTCAATCTCTCGACTCAAGTAGAGGAGGATTTGTTTCATTTTTTAACGAGCTTGACACAGGAAAAGAACTATGCTCGGATTCGGTTTCATGTTTACGCAAGCTTGAAACGAAAAACTATGCTTGTTATAAGTTCACATGCCCCCAGCATAATGATGCAAACCAAGGTACATGCCCCCCAAGCTTCATTGCATTCAATGAGGTGGATGGAATGAAGCTTTACTTTCAAGAATTGTGGGAGTTGTTTCATTTTTTAGTGAGCTTGACACAAGACAAGGAACTATGCTCATAACTACTTTCTACAATCTACCTAACAAAAACTATACTCTAAAAAACCTTGATTCATTTTTTAACGAGCTTGACACAAGACAAGGAACTGTGCTCTAAAAACCTTGATTCATTTTTTAATGAGCTTGACACAAGACAAGGAACTATGCTCTAAAATCCTTGTTTCATTTTTTAACGAGCTTGACACAAGACAAAGAACTATGCTCATGACTACTCTCTACAATCTACCTACTTAACCTACCCTTGTTTCATTTTTTAACGAGCTTGACACAAGACAAGGAACTATGCTCAAAAAGTTCGCATGCCCCCATCATAATGATGCAAAGCGAGGTACATGCCCCCCAGGCTTCATTCCATTCAACCGGCTGGATGAAATGAAGGTTTACTTTCAATATTGAACTTGAAAAGGGAGTTGTTTCATTTTTAAGGAGGTTGACACAAGAAAAGAACTATCCTCATACCTGATTCATTTTTTTATGAGGGTGACTCAGTAACAGGAACTATCCTCATACCTGATTCATTTTTTAACGAGGTTGACTCAGTAACAGGAACTATCCTCAAAAAACCTACTTTCTACAATCTACCTAACATATCCTAAAATCTACCTGATTCATTTTTTAATGAGGTTGACTCAGTAAAAGAACTATCCTCATAAACACTGATTCATTTTTTAACGAGGTTGACACAGTAAAAGGAACTCTCCTCGTGACTTCCAGTTTCATTTTTTACCGAGGTTGAGACTAGAAGAAACTATCCTCATGACATCCAATTTCATTTTTTAACGAGGTTGAGAGAGGAACAAACTATCCTCGTACACACTGATTCATTTTTTAACGAGGTTGACACAGTAAAAGGAACTTTCCTCGGACACACTGATTCATTTTTTAACGAGGTTGACACAGTAAAAGGAACTTTCCTCGTACATCCAGTTTCATTTTTTAACGAGGTTGAGACAGGAACAAACTATCCTTGCGGACACTTGTTTCATTTTTTAACGAGTTTGGCACAGGAAAAGGAACTGTCCTCGCTAGCCTATTTCATTTTTTAACGAGGTTGATACAGGACAAAACTATCCTCGCAACATTGATCATGGCTTCCAACTGGAGGAAAGACATGTCAATGGACACACCTTGATCATGGCTTCCAAGAGGTCTTCATCCGAAGGAAGAATACTTCTTTGGAAGGAACACATGTCAAGGGACTCAAAAGGGATAAGAACATCGTGTTCAAGTAATCCCATAGAGTTTTCCATGTCAATTACCGGATCTAAATCAACAGTGAGAGGCTCACTTACATCGGTAACTGAAAACATGGGACCAGTTGCCACATAATTAACCCGTGGCAGGGTAGATACCACTTTAGAATCAGGAACATTTAGGGGTGTCATATTATTGGTAGTTGAGACAAGACTAGGGAACGAAAGCTGGTCTACAGTCACAATACTGCCATTGTGAGGGAAAGACATCACGCGAAAGAGTGTCGATACGACAGCTTTCATTGCATAAACATAGTCTCGCCCAAGGAGTAAATTGAAATCCAAGGGACCTCGAACTACCATAAGATCAACACAAACAGTTTTACCTTCCAAGGTAATAGAAAACTTAGGAAGGATCCCTAAAGGTTCACTAATTGTTCTGTTAAAAGCTTTCAGATTCTGCGTAATAGGCGCAAGCTGAGGGGAACCCAAAGCTTTCCAAACAGCTGAGGATAAAATACTAACAGAAGCACCTTCATCTACCTGAGTACGATGTATGTCCCTACCACCAGCCTTGACAATGATTTGGAAAGGGATGGAGGAAGGAAGACGAGGTTCTGTCAGTCTATTCCAATCAAAGGAAAAGACCTCAGTACTTGGAGGGGGTTCTGTAGAAACAGGTGAAATGCCCCCCGGCATAGAAGAATCCGATGTAACAAGAAGAACATCAGCGGTATGAAATTTACTCTCGAAAAGAAGAGTGTGATCGACCGAATGTGAAATTGAATCGACCACTTGATCAACTAATGGATCATCAACCTGAGTGACATGAGTTTCACTCTCCAATGGGAGAGTGTGATCGACTGTACTTGAATTTAGATCAATCACTCCGTCAGTTGACGGTAGGTTGGGAGAAAGTTTACGGTAACCAGTTGGAAATTCTTGCTGTGGAACAGTAAGTTTTTCCAACAATGTTGAGGCTTCATCCATGTGAGGGCAAATGTGAGTTTGATGACTCCCTTTGCATAACTTACAAGGAAACCTAACTTTACCCTTTTTCCCAGGAACCTGACTATCACTGGTTGATGGATCAATGGAAAGTTGATGAGATTTTTCTGACCATACTTCCAAGACTTTTGGAATACCAGGACAATTGACAAGGAAGTGGTCACCCTTACAAAGCCTGCAAGGGTATTTGGGTTTACGATGCATGTCGGAATTTTCCTCAACACAACTAACACTTACAGCCATGGTTGGTTGGTTGACTTCTTTCTTATCTTGCTTCTTCTTTTTCTTCTTCTTCTTCCCTTTCTTCTTCTTCTTAGCCTCCTGGTTACTAGCATCAAGGCTTTTACCAGGCGAAGAGGAAGAAATGGAGGAAGAAAAATTAGGCGAAGAAGGTAAAGGGTCAACAGAAGGTTGGTGATGTTGAGATGGTGAACTCTGTTGAGGTGAAGCATCCGGTTGAGATGGAACAATTGGAGTATTTTGGGCCAACGAAGTTGAAAATAACCATATCGGTAAACCTATTGTAAATCCAGGTAATGACAAAGTAGCCATATAAGGAGGACCAACATTTCCAAAGTAAGGAAAAGTACTAGGATTCTCATTAGGAGGGGTTCCTAGGTTGATAAATTCCGGAACATTTGCCATTTTATTCAACTTCAGTGAATTTTATTAACAATTTAAAACTAAAATTAACAATTCACAATTCACACCTAACAATTAAAATTCACAATTCACACCTATGGTCTCTAAAAGTAAAAACAAACAAATTAACACGCGCTATCAAATCTAGGAGTCAAACCACACACAAACAGTAAGCTCTCCGGACCGAAAACACTAGTTGGTGATGAAGCCCAACCTCGCCGAATTCAGTACAGAAGTGGTGGGTGGAACAGTTACCCCGGCAACCTGCTTAATGAATAGACCGGACCAAGTTCCTCCACTTTAACCGTCTCGAAGTGAAGTGAACCCCCCGGAAAATCCAAGTGAGTATAACCGACGTCTGCTCCAGGTACAGTGGGACCTTCCCTCCACCGTCACCTCGGTAGAACCCTAAAGATTATGGTCACTAAGGTCACCAACAGTAACAAATACACCTGGGGGAACAGTCTAAACTCCGACAGCACGCAAGGGCAGAGTAGCAAGCTCAATCCCCTTACCGGCTCCTTGACAACAATCCAAGTTTTACCGATAAGTGACCCCTGGCTCCTCGACAATGGTTAATCCGAGGTTTACCGTTTGTAATACGTACTGTCTGGCGTCGTTCCCAACGAGGGGGAATGATCCCCTCACTGGTTCGGACACGAGCTCGTGCTTCTCCTTTAAGAGGAGCTTTCCCAGAGTGCAATTGAAACAATTGGATTTATTCTACTCAAGATAAACTATCTGTTTGGTTTTGTAGTCTTGGAGAGTTAAGTACTCACCTACTCCAAGACCCTAGCCTAAGCTATGTTGGTGTTTCAGAGCCCTAGAAATGTAAAAATTACTAGATGAATTTTAATTAAGCGCTGTGTTATTAAGGCTGTTATTACTCAAATGGGTAAATGGAGATGAAACCAATGGTGTTATGACCCGACTCAACTGAATGCAATCGAATATGATAATGCAATCCTTTCAATTCGATGAATCCTAACTAGAGTAAGGAGAGAGTTTCCATTCACTTCCAACAATGCAAAAAATTGATCATTAAGAGAAAATTTAACAAATTCTCTAATGCACTAATTTCATCAAGAAAAACTAATGCAAATCAATTCCAAACCAATTTTTATTTTTATTTTTGTGTAAATTCAAATCAAAGAAAGCTGATCTAAATCTACGATTGATTTTTCAGAATGTAAACTATGCAATTGTAATCTATGCACAATTCACATGAAAAGTATGCAAATGTAATCTATGCACATTTTTCATTCATATTCTGAAACTGAGAACTCTAATTATGCAAATGTGATCTATGCAAGAGAATTCTCAAACACAAGATGATTCTAATGTAATCTAAGAACCAATCAAGTGCAAGTCGAGAAAATTGGGTGAGAGTTCCAAAGATCAAAACATAAAAACACTCAAAGGCGATTAACACTCATACACAATTTAGGGGGAAATTTTTTTGCAAAAACAAAAGCAAAAAGATGCAAAATTGTGAAAAGACTGAGAGAAACCTCCAAGTAATGACCAAAGGAAATCAAATTAAGAATTTCTCAAAAAAGAGACTCAAAACACCCAATTGATGAAAGCTAAAAGCAGGACTGCTTAGGTGAAGATTCTGGACAAGGGACTAATGAATCTGGGCAGAAAAAACGAAGAAAAAAAAAAATCGAAGAGCAAAAAAGGCAAAAAAGGATTTTTCCTAAATTTTTACAGGAAGACGCAGGCAACCCGTTAGCACAGGTGCGGGCCCGCTCTGTGCACACAGCAAAAGTGCGTCCAGGGACGCACTGTGCAGCACTCAGAGGATGCGTCCGTCTGAAAAACTCAAGAAAAACCAAAATAAAACTAATCCTAAGCTAACCCACCCAGAGACAGAATCACAGAGCCAAAACCAGAAAAATAAACCAATTTTCTCAAAGCAAAGTTCATATAAAGGAAAAGACTTTTCTCATCAATGGAATCTATCCCCAGCGGAGTCGCCAATTTGTCACACGGAATTTGTCAAGGGTGCGGACACAGCTGACCTTCCTAGAAGTCTAAGACATTCTAATGACAAACAAGACAAAATGGAGTGATCTTTCTCTAAATACACCTTTTACAACATGAAAACTACAAGTGTTTAGGCTTACCTTATTCCAAAACGCTGTTGTTGAAGTCCGTTCTTGACGATCCGAATGAGCTCCTCCTTCAAGTCAATTCCTGCAACCACAAACAATCAAACAATTACCAAGCACTTGCATTTCATATAATAAAACATATATTCAACATGCAGACCAAGGAACACATGAAATAACTCATTAACACAAGCTATTGAGAAAAATAAACCAGTTTGTATTAATAACGAAACAAAGAAACTCTTACAACCTGGCCTTGGTGTTGTGCAAGTTCCTCCCAGGGTCCATCAAGGGTTTTCCTCTACTTTGACAAAGCTCACCCTCTTCCAAGTAGAATCAAGTAAAGACAATCTCTCCTTACAAAGGCTCTAATGGAAGACCTAAATCCTGCAGCATTTACCCAAAGAAAATGTATAGCTCCAACCTCCTCTCCTTCTGGCTCAATGCCTTTATTTATAGTGCTGTAAAGAGGTTATTCAGGTCCACTATCAATGGGATCATCCCCCTCTATGGGTGGGATAGCTCCCTTATTGATGGGATAAGTTCCCCCTTAATAGAGATACATGAACCAACTGGAGGCGCATCCATTTCATCAAACCGACCTCTAGAATGTTCTAGAAGTAACCACAAGTAACTTTTTAAAGATAAAACTCGCACATTTTGCCTTTTACAGAGGGACGCACCTGTCCCTTAACATACAGAGCGTCCATGGACGCATATTTTGTGAACAAGGTCAGCGTCCCCGCAGGTAAGGCTAGAGAGAACCTGCGACCCCAGAGATAAACATAGTTTTTACAAGACTTTCTCTCTTCTTTGAGTTTGAGATGGATAACAGAGGCATGAGACTTGCCTAAGAGGGTAGCATGACTGTTGATTTGAGCCATACTAACTGTAAGTAGTCAAGGTGACATTTTTTAGTGTAACAAGACTGGAAAACGAGAGAGAGTTGTAGCTCTCTGCAGGTTGCAGCCTGCGTACTGGTAAAGGACTGCACCAGTACAAAATCATTGTAACATGAGTTTCTAATTGAAAGAAGATAGAGACATATTGCAGCAGGTGGTTTTCACCCTCATTGGGTTTCCACCTTATATCTGGTGTTCTTTGGTGTGACTATCTATTTTTCTTGTTCATGCTCATTGTTTTATGGTACTGACATACAAGAATAATTCAAAGTATAAATAAGGAAGATTTATTAAAAAGAACTTGATAATACTGATTCACCCCCCCTCTCAGTATTATTTCCAACAATTGGTATCAGAGCAGGTCCTTCAGAGAAGCTTGATCGCTTGAAGGAAGATCATTCATCATGAGCAACTACGAGAGGGAAGCATCAATCAGGCCACCAATTTTTGATGGGACAAACTTCAATTATTGGAAGGTAAGAGTTACTACCTATCTTCAATATCTTGGTATAGAAGTTTGGGATATCATAGATACAGGCTACACTTTTCCTTTAGCTACTCCTACAGATCCGGCCGAGAAGAAGAAATATGAAACAAATGCTAAAGCAGTCAATACTCTGCTGGGATGCTTATCTCAAATAGAATTCGTGAAGGTTATGCAATATAAATCCGCAAAGGAAATATGGGACAAAATTGTCTTGAGCTACGAAGGAGATGAACAGGTAAAGCGTGCTAAACTTCAAACCCTCAGGATTCAGTATGAGAATCTCAGAATGTATAATGATGAAAGTGTGGCTAACTATTTCCTTTGGGTAGATGAGATTGTTAATTGCATGAAAAACTTGGGTGAAGAAATAAAAGAGGCTATTGTGGTTGAAAAAGTTTTAAGATCATTGTCCCCCAAGTTTGAATCTAAAGTGTCTGCAATAGAAGAAAAGGAAAATCTACGAACTCTTACTATGTCTCAGCTACACGGAATTCTAACTGCTTATGAAATGAGAAAAGGAGGTCCATCAGATAGGAGAGAAGTTGCTTTCAAGGCTTCAGGCAAAGGAGACTACTATGAAGCAAGTCACGCACCAGAAGAAGAAGAAGAATCAAATTTTGTCAGAAATCTTCAACGGGGTACTGGAAGGTTCAGAGGTAAGTTACCTTTTAAATGTTTTGCTTGTGGAAGAGTAGGTCATTATGCTACGAAATGTCCTCATAAGGATAAGATTGACAAAGGAAAGGAACCTACTAGATGGAACAAGAAACAGAATGCAAATAATAAAAGCTACTACACTCATGAAGATAGTGATGGTCTATCAAATAGTGATGAAGATGAACGAGGTAATGACTATAAACTTTTAATGGCATTTGAAGATGATGATTACATGGATGCTATAGATGTGGATAGCCTTTATGAAGAAATTTCTAGACTCAAGAGATGTATAGAAGAAAAGAATATGATCATTGATACTCTACAATTTCAAATTGATGAAAAGGAAAAATATCTTGAAAAATTAGAAGGTAAAATTGTTGGTCTTAGAAAAGAGATTGAGAAAACAAAGGCTATTAATCTTAAGTTTGTCAAAGGATCTGAAACTTTGGATGAGATCATCAATGTACAGCGTTCTCCACTAAACAAGACAGGTCTGGGGTATAGTGGAGAAACTTCTCAAGCATCCACCTCAAAGAGTTATCTTGATGCAGCAAGAAGGAATGAGCAAAATCACAATGGAGATCACCAGGTAAAGCAGGGACGAATTACATCAAGAACAAACAAAGACTATCAGGTAAACCAGGGGCAATCCATCTTAAGGATGAACAAAAGCTACAACCAGCCACAGGTAAAATCCTCTCAATTTGTTTCAAGAATGGATGACAATAGAAATTACAATCATTTGGCCGGAAGATTTGATAACCACAGAAGTTTCTTCAATGGACAATGCTTCTCTTGCCATAACTCTTGTCACAAAGCAGCTCAATGTGTTGCATATAAAACAATCATGACTAGAGAAGCTCAAAAACAAAGAAGTATGACCAGGATTACAAAAAGGACCTATAACAACTTTTCGGCTCTTGAAAATGAAGTTGAATGTTCTATTTGCAATAACTTTGGTCATGAAGATTCTGAATGCAGGAGCAGGTTTCAACAGACAAAGGAACAAGCCTCAAGCACCAAAACATGGAGAATAAAGGAACCACAAACAGAAAGATGTGGGATAGCATTTTATGTAGAGGGACAGGAAAATCTATGGTACATTGACAGTGGATGTTCGAAGCATATGACAGGTGATAAAGAAAAACTTGAATCATATTCTGCTTTAGAAAAGGGAAAGAAAGTTTCTTTTGGAAATGATACTCCTGCAGCTATAAAAGGAAAAGGCGCTGCTCAGTTAAAGGAAAAGGTCAAAGCTGGAAATGTTTTGTATGTTGATGGATTGAAGCATAATCTTCTGAGTGTCAGCCAGATGTGTGATCAAGGAACCGAGGTAATATTTAGATCAAATGAATGTCATGTTCGTGATCTTGATATAGGTGAAACAGTGATCAAAGGTAGAAGAACTCCAAATAATCTATACATATTTAAAGAAGGACAACAACAATGCTACTTGAGCAAGGATGATGAACACTGGTTATGGCACCGGAGGTTGGGGCATCTAAGCTTTTCACAAATAAGGAAAGCATGCAAATACCAGGAAGTTCGTGGTCTTCCAGATATCAAAATTCCAGACAACACCATATGCAAATCATGTCAGTTTGGAAAGCAAACCAGAACTAACTTTCCTGAAAAGGAAGGATCAGCTAGCATGCCTCTTGAGCTAGTCCATACAGATGTATGTGGTCCATTTAGGAAAAGGACACCTCGAGGAGAAGAATACTTGATATTATTCATTGATCATTTCTCCAGGTTTGTTTGGTTAGGACTTATGAAGCACAAAGACGAAGCATTTGAAAAATTCAAATCCTTCAAAGCCTTGGTTGAAAATGAATCAGGTTACAAAATTAAGTGCCTCAGGTCTGACAGAGGTGGGGAGTTTACCTCAAATGAATTTTTCGATTTCTGTGAAGAACATGGGATAAGAAGGGAATTCTCTACAACTAGAACTCCTCAGCAAAATGGAGTGGTGGAAAGAATGAACAGAACAGTCCAACAAATGGCTCGTGCTATGCTTGATGAGTCTGGAACTCCCGCAACTTTCTGGGGTGAAGCTGCATATGCTGTAGTTGTTATTCTCAACAAAACAAATGTCCGGGTGAACAACACTCAAACCCCTCATGAGCTCTGGTATGGTGAGACTCCTTCGGTAAAGCACTTCAAAATCTTTGGGAGCAAATGCTATATTAAGAATATTGATGAGCAGCTTGGCAAACTTGAACCTAGAGCAGATGAAGGCATTCTTCTTGGTTATTCTCCATACAGCAAAGCATACAAGTGCTACAATAAAAGACTTGGAATAATTGTTTACAGCATTGATGTAGTGGTTGATGAGAAGGGATACATTCCTAGGCAAGTAAATCATGAAAATATCGAAGAAGATGAAGACTACCCTCAAAGACAGAATGATGAAGAAGAAGAACCTCAAGAAGAACCAGAGGAGCAGATAAGGATAGAAGTGAAGACTCCATCTAGGTATGTTCAGAAGAATCATCTATAATATCAGATTTTGGGGCAGAAAGAAGCAAATGTACAAACAAGAAGAACAATTGCAGAAGCTTCAAGCTATTTGGCATTACTCTCTTCCACTGAACCACAAAATGTGAAAGAGGCATGCAAAGATGAATGTTGGGTCAAAGCAATGGATGAAGAACTTGAGCAGATCGAAAAGAACAACACTTGGGAGTTGGTTCCTAGACCAAAGGATAAGAATGTTATAGTGATCCGGATTTAAACAGGAACGCAATAGATTACAGAGATAACCATAAATACAGAGATGCGATAACCATAAATACAGAGATGCAGCGGAAATAATGCTTCATTTCATTACTGTAAAATACTGAAATATGCTTACAAACAGAAATGGAAAGAAGCCAGCTAGGGCGATGGTAGCTTATCTCTGAGAAGAGATGTGGCGGCTACATGCCTCTGAACTGTTCCAAACTGTATTACAATGAGGCTCGAAGGCCTATTTATTGTTGAGAAACAATGGAAAACCCTTCACATCCCGAAACCTAACCCTAGAAGATGAAACGCCAAATTGTGGGCCCCGTTTGGGTAAATTGGTACATCAATTTCCCGGGGTCGTAACTTTGGCATACGATCTCCGTTTGACGCGTACGATAGCTCGTTAGAAAGATCTATCCGAGTACTACCACTTTGGGAGGCAACATCGGTCCATGGACCCATGTTGCCCCAGAATCCCAAAAAAAACGTCATTTAGGGCCTCAAAACGGCTCCGGAAGTTCAGGACCCGAAAAACTGCTAAAAATAGTAAACTGTGCTACAATTTAGGAAACTAAAAAGACTGAAAGAGACAGTTGTGGGGGTCCAAATGGGATAGGTGGGTGGCCACCAACATCCACCTGGATCATTCCTCCCCCCTTAGGAAGCAATGGTCCCCATTGCGTTGAGTTCCTCCATCTACTGAACTTGTCCTGCAATCTCTGCTGTGTCCAGTGATGGTGGGAAGCATGGTCGACGATGGTCCACATTGAACATTTGGTGCAGGTGAAGGAATGGAGGAATGATGTGCTCCAAAGCATTGTTCCCCATAGCCTTGGTACTGCTGTAAGGACCATGTCGGAGTGGTCTGAGCTTCTGATGGGTTCTGGTAAGGCGTTCTTTCTGTCGATGCAACCAGACTTTGTTGCCCACCTGAAACTTGTGTGGTACCCATGTGGGTGAGGAGAAGTTGTTCCTGTGTTTTGTCATGACCGTATCCCTTTGTTGCTTTTGCTGCGTGGAGGAACCCTTTGCAGGGGTCATGGATGTAGCAACGATCTTCCCCTTACTTTGGGAGTGAACCAAACAAATGAATTTCCTAGTCTGTGATATGAGCTTGCTGCCTTTCTTGGTAGTAATCAAAGATGTGGCGGTAGGTGGGGCTACCTCTGGTATCCTGTATAATGAATTATTCAAAGAAATAATGATAGCACGAGGCCTGGACTCATACACAGCATGTCGCCTCCACAAGTATGGCTGGCCTAATAATACATCACAAACATCCAGAGGTGTAACATCGCATAATACCTCGTCGGTGAAGGGCTTGATGCTGTAGGGAAGGCGGCACTACTGGCGAACTTTCAGATCTCGTCCTTCGTGAAGCCATCCGATACTGTACGGCTGCGGGTGCGGTGTAGTCGGTAGGCCCAACCGCTTCACGACCTCTACTGAAACCAGGTTCTTTTGGCTACCACTGTCGACAATGAATCGCAGCGGTGAACCCTTCACCCACATCTGTGAGTGGAAAAGACGCTCCCCCTCCTCTGGATCTTCGGGCTCATTTTTCTTGATCTTGGCGGTGGCAACAGTGGCACTGGGATCCGCATCAATGATCTGCTTCCCTTTGCCATTCCCCTTGTCGGGTTCTGGCTCAGGGTCGGAACATGCATCTGATTCGGAAGCCCTCAACTCAGCCACCAGTGACTGCTTGGTCCGACACTCACTTGTGTTATGAGTGGGACTCTTGTGGAACTCACACCACTTCCCTGTGTCCTTCTTTGGCTTCGTGGTGTTGTTCTTTTCTTGCGGCTTCGAGGGGTTGTCTTGGGTCACCCCGCCTTGGCTTTGTCCTTTGGGCTTCGGATTTGCAGATCCAAAGTCTCGCTTCTTCTGTTTGAACTTTTGCTCGATTTTGACAGCGTATCGGTATGCTGTGCCGAGTGAGGGGATGTTCAAGAATCCCATCTCTTCCTGGATGTATTTGTGTAGGCAGCCACGGTATTTGAGTACCAAATGCAGCTCAGAATCTTTGATACCCAACTGTGTGCGAAGGGTATGAAAAATGTTTGTGAACTCCGACACATCTTGGTCTCGTCCCTGCCGTAGTGTGGTCCATTTGATGTATTTGTCCTCATAGCTTCCGACAGGGTAGTACTGCTCCTTGATGGCATCCCGGAAGTCATTCCAAGTGGGTGCGGCTGAAAATAGTGAGCCTGTACTTTCATCCTTCTGCTCGCAGTAGGTTTCCCACCAATCCTTGACGTGGGGGGTTGCTTTGAGAAGAGCAAAAACAATCTTTTCCTGACTTGAAAATTCGTGAACAGAAAAATACCCATCTAGCAGATTTAACCATTTATCTACGGCATCTGCATCTATTTGACCCTCAAAGATGGGGATTTCAAAATTAACTTGTACCTTGAAGGGTGTGGCATTTCCAGAGTCGCTGTTGCAAGTCGATGCGTCGCCTCTGGGTAGCCGCTGAAGGATCTGCGCAAAGCTATCCATCATTGCGTTCCTTTGCCGCTCGAGCGCTTCTTCGAGCAAGATTTTGACAGGATCTCCTGCCCCCTCGTCTTTCTTCTCGTCCGCCATGGGAGGCCGTTGGGATTTGCGAGGCTGGTCTTGCAAAGGTTCAACCAGTTCAAGCCCTAACTCCTTATATCCCGACCTTGTTGGGGACATGCAAAGAAAAATAGAGAAGAAGCAGACCGCTCTGATACCACTGATCCGGATTTAAACAGGAACGCAATAGATTACAGAGATAACCATAAATACAGAGATGCGATAACCATAAATACAGAGATGCAGCGGAAATAATACTTCATTTCATTACTGTAAAATACTGAAATATGCTTACAAACAGAAATGGAAAGAAGCCAGCTAGGGCGATGGTAGCTTATCTCTGAGAAGAGATGTGGCGGCTACATGCCTCTGAACTGTTCCGAACTGTATTACAATGAGGCTCGAAGGCCTATTTATTGTTGAGAAACAATGGAAAACCCTTCACATCCCGAAACCTAACCCTAGAAGATGAAACGCCAAATTGTGGGCCCCGTTTGGGTAAATTGGTACATCAATTTCCCGGGGTCATAACTTTGGCATACGATCTCCGTTTGACGCATACGATAGCTCGTTAGAAGGATCTATCCGAGTACTACCACTTTGGGAGGCAACATCGGTCCATGGACCCATGTTGCCCCAGAATCCCAAAAAAACGTCGTTTAGGGCCTCAAAACGGCTCCGGAAGTTCAGGACCCGAAAAACTGCTAAAAATAGTAAACTGTGCTACAATTTAGGAAACTAAAAAGACTGAAAGAGACAGTTGTGGGGGTCCAAATGGGATAGGTGGGTGGCCACCAACATCCACCTGGATCATATAGGGACAAAATGGGTCTTCAAAAATAAATTGAATGAAAATGGAGAAGTAATTAGAAACAAGGCCAGACTTGTTTGTAAAGGGTATGCGCAACAAGAAGGAATAGATTTTGAAGAAACTTTTGCTCCTATTGCAAGACTTGAGGCCATCCAAATGTTCCTTGCTCTCTCAAGCTTTCAAAACTTCAAAGTATTTCAAATGGACGGGAAATCAACCTTTCTGAATGGAGACTTGGAAGAAGAAGTATAAATTGAGCAGCCAGATGGTTTCATTCTTGGAAATGATCCAAATCTTGTATGCAGATTGAAAAAGGCTCTCTATGGTCTCAAACAAGCTCCAAGGGCTTGGTACTATCGTTTGGACAAATATCTTCATCAACAAGGCTTTTCAAAAGGATCAGCAGATAGCAATCTTTATATAAAAGTTGAGAATGACAAATTGCTAATACTTGTTGTGTATGTAGATGACATTATCTTTGGCAGCAATGAAGAAGCTATGAGTCAAAGCTTTGCCTTGGTGATGCAGAAAGAATTCGAAATGTCCTTGCTGGGAGAACTGACATATTTTCTTGGTTTGCAAATCCAACAAAAAGAAGGAGGGATCTTTTTGTCTCAAACCAAGTATCTCAAGAAGATCTTGAAAAAATATGGCATGGAAGATGAAAAACGAGTATGTACACCCATGGTCACAGGATGTAGCCTCAGTGCAAATGATGAATCAGCAGCAGTGCATCAACCAACCTACAGATCTATGATTGGAAGTCTACTTTATTTGACAGGTACCCGACCCGACATCATGCATGCAGTGGGAATAGTTGGAAGATTTCACGCAAATCCAAAGGAAACTCATCTTCAGGCAGTGAAGAGAATCTTCAAATATCTTCAGGGAACTCAAAACTATAGCTTATGGTATCCTAGAGATACAGATCTCACACTTCATGCTTATACAGATGCAGATTGGGCCGGAAGCGTGGATGACAGGAAGAGCACAAGTGGTGGTGCATTCTTTATGGGTTCCAGATTAGTATCTTGGTTCAGCAAGAAACAAAGTTCGATTGCCTTGTCTACAGCTGAAGCAGAATATGTTGCTGTTGCATCTTGCTGCACTCAACTCCTTTGGATGATGCAGACCTTGCAGGATTTTCAAATCACTTGTATACCACCCATCTCCATCTTATGTGATAATACAAGTGCAATCAGCATTTCAAAGAACCTAGTCATGCATTCAAAGACCAAGCACATACCAATCAAGTATCATTTTCTCCGGGAACAAGTACTTGAACAAAAGGTCAAGTTGGAGTATGTTCCTTCTAAGGAACAAGTTTTTGATATACTCACCAAAACATTGCCCAGGGAGACATTTGAATACCTCAGGCAAAAGCTGGGGGTTGTTGATGCATCATCTTGTTGTTGAATCTCTTCTGATGGTTGGTTGTACGCAAGGTTCATCTAGGGTATATGCGTACATGTGCTGGGTTGCAGATTGGTCGAAGATCAAATGGAGCATATAATGCATTGTTGGCATTATGGAGGAAGTGCAGAAGGATATCATGGATGTTGGTCTGAATATTGCTGCAATATGTCTCTATTTCTTTCATGGTCATTTATGGTGTTTGGTGGATTATGTTTCTTCTTTGCAGATCTGGTTTATAGTCAGGGGGAGCATAACCCTTTGCCCTTGATGACAAAGGGGGAGAATGACGTTGAGGTTCTTGAGGTTGCCATCAAGTCCAAAGGGGGAGATTGTTGGCATTATGATTCTGGTATGGCTCTATGTTACAGGTGTTGTACTTGATGGCAACTCTCTTAAGTGGCAATGCTCTGTTCAGGCTCTCAAAATGTTGGAAATTAAGAGGTACGTAGGTGAATGGTTCAAAAGGTGCGGACCCGCAGGTACGCCGGCTAGGAAGTGCGTTCATACCCACAGGTTACCCGTAAATGAGGTGCAGACCCCCAGTTCACTCACTTCAAGGCAGAGAAGCGTGCTCACGTGGGGTTTCTTATGTTTGGCCCATGGTATTTAGCCCGCCGTTCTTGATTCTATGGTTTTGGCCCGTGGTATAGGATCTAATTTAGCCCCGGTTTGGATCCCTTGTATTGGTTATTGATGGTTTTGTCCCATGGTGTGAATAAGGGCTTGACTATAAATAGGGAAGGAGATCACTTGGCTAAGGTATCTTTTGCAAATTGAATATCTTAAGATCTGAAATATTAGGTTATCGGTTTAAAAGCTTGATCTATATAAAAGTGAAGTTGAAAGTGAATCTATGAAGTGTGATCTCTTGGGCGCATGATCAAATCTGGGCATCTGACTATCTGTGGCACACTGGTGGACTGCCAATTTGGCCCTAATCAGAGGTTCGCAAGTAATTAATGGTGCAAGTGCGAGGGTACGCACAGCAGAAGAAGGCGCAGTGCGTGGGTACGCACAGCAGAAGAAGGCGCAGTGCGTGGGTACGCACAGCAGAAGAAGGCGCAGTGCGTAGGTATGCAGCGCGATAGAGGTTCAGGTGCGGAAGAACAGTAAAGGTACGCGGCATGGTAGAGGTTCAGGTGCAGAGGCACAGTGAAAGTACGCGGCGCTACAGAAGCCGTAGGTGCATAGATAGGCGGCGCGATAGCATCTAAGGGTGTGTGGCCATAGTAGTAGTATGCGGCGTGATTGAAGAAACAGTGCATGGGTACGCTGTGCAATGGAAGGCTCTCTGCGGGGATACGCAGAGACGCAGAAGGTGAAGTGCGAAGCCACGCAGTCCAGATAAAGAAAAATTGTGTATCTGTCCTAAAACATTTGTAGATCATCTTCTATTTATTGCTGCAGAGTTCTGGGTTTATATTTCTGGTACTATCTTTCTGTTTACAGCATTCTGAGAAGTTGGGTAATTCTTGGTTGATTGTATAAGGAGTTTGGGTAATTTGCATGTACTTGATGTTTATTTGATATTCTTGGATCCAGTTTGAAAATTTATGAAAAGTGGTCCTTGAAAGAAAAGAAGTAGGGGGTTGTAGCTCCCTTCCAGGAGAGACTGGAAAACAAGAGAGAGTTGTAGCTCTCTACAGGTTGCAGCCTGTGTACTGGTAAAGGACTGCACTAATACAAAATCATTGTAAAAGGAGTTTCTAATTGAAAGAAGATAGAGACATATTGCAGCAGGTGGTTTTCACCCACATTGGGTTTCCACCTTATATCTAGTGTTCTTTGGTGTGACTATCTGTTTTTCTTGTTCATGCTCATTGTTTTATGGTACTGACATACAAGAATAATTCAAAGTATAAATAAGGAAGATTTATTAAAAAGAACTTGATAATACTGATTCGCCCCCCTCTCAGTATTATTTCCAACAGACTCATCCTATAGGAACGAGTGGTATAAAGGGTAGCAACTGGTTTCAGCAATGGTGGAACTACTCAAAACATGTAATGGTCAACAGGCTGGCTAATAAAACCACTCATCAGTGTGGTTCCTCAGGAAAGGAAAAGCAACCAAGTGAAAGCATATGATCGAACAAAGAGATGGTGGTGATGGAATGAAACAACCAAGGCTCATCTAGCAGAATTTAGCGGATAAAAAAAGAAATCATGAGATGTAAATCGGGTATGGGTTCATTTCTACACAAGCTTGAACCATGGAGAACTCTGCCTGGATTCGGTTTCATGTTTACACAAGCTTGAAATGAAAAACTATGCTTGTTATAAGTTTGCATGTCCCCAACATAATGACTCAAATCAAGGTACATGCCCCCCAAAGCTTCATTGCATTCAATGAGGTGGATGGAATGAAGGTTCACTTGCGAGATCTTGGAAAGACTCAACTCAAATTTTACGAGATATTAATCAAAGACTCGATTTGGAAAAGGGAGTTGTTTCATTTTTTAATGAGGTTGACACAGTAAAAGAACTATCTTCATAGATGCCTTGTTTCATTTTTTAACGAGCTTGACACAATATCAGGAACTATGCTCCACATCCGTAGTTTCATTTTTTAGCGAGGTTGAGATAGGAACAAACCATCCTCGGGCCCATGCTTCATTTTTTAAAACAAGGTCGACGCAAGATCAGAACTATCCTCGAATTCCTTGTTTCAGTTTTTAAACGAGGTTGACACAAGATCAGAACTATCCTTGGACTCCTGTTCATGGGCCATATGAAAACATGACTCCCAAGAGATCTTCACTGGATGGAAGAAACGCACTCTGGGAGGAATACATGTCATTGGGCACCAACGACAAATTGGGTTCCAATGCCCCCAATACATGATGTACAAGACCATCTGCATGATCATTAACAGAGGCAGAGGTGGAGCTGGTAGCCACATAATTGACCTATGGAAGGGAAGGCACTGCTTGTGGACAAGAACTGAGAGGGGATGATGGTGGCATAGGAGGCACTGGGGGACTAAAGAATGACAATTGATCTATAGTCACCATTCTTTTGTCATGTGAAAAAAAAACCACACAGAAAAGTGAAGAAACAAGAGCCCCCATGGCATAAATATAATCATGGCCAAGGAGAAGACTGAAATCCAAAGCGCCATGGATGACCATCATGTCGATATAAATGGTTTTTCCTCCCAAATTAATAGGGAACTTTGGAAGGATCCCTAAAGGTTGATAGGTTCCTGCGTCAAAACCCAACAAATTCTAACTGACAAGCACAAGATGTGGGGAACCCAAAGCTTGCCAAGTAGTGGAAGGCATAAGACTAATAGATGCCCCTTCGTCCAAGAGAGTGCCAGGTAGTGCCTTATTATAGGCTTATACAGTAATCTGGAAAGGTGCAAAGGATGGAAGGAAGAAAGCGGTCAAGTGACTCGAGTCAAAGGAGACGACTAAACTACTTGGTGGAGGTATTGTGGGAGTGCCCCCTGCTCTACAGGAACCAGGGAAGGACTCTCTTGATCCACTTGGATAGGAGGGTCATTCTTGGACTCAGGAGAATCTGACAAGACAAGAAGAACATGAGCAGTGTGATCAGGATGCTCTTCTGGAACAAAGTGAACAACTAGTGGTGAAACCAAGTCGACACTTTGTCCGACCAATGGTTCGTTAGTAAGAGGCATAACACAGCCAGGCTCAGGAAGAGCAATATGGATAGGAGATGAATCCAAGTCAATCTCTTTGTCAATGGGGAGAGGGTCTGATGAGAGCCTATGATAACCAACTAGAAGTTGGGGTGAAGAAACTGTAAGCCTTTCCAAAATGACGGAAGCTTTATCCATGAGTAGAAAAAGGTGAAGGAGATGGTTTCCTTCATAGAGCCTACAGGGGAATCGAATCCTCCCTTTCTTCTTACCACTGCCAATTGAGGATTGAACATCATCATGAGCTTCAGAGGATGATGAGGGACAAGCCAGATCATGAGACCATGCTTCTAAGATCCTAGGAATACCAGGACAATCATGAAGAAGATGGTAACCCTTGCACAATTTACAAGGAAACTTACCCTTTCGCGGAGGATCAAAAGCTGTCTTGACCTGAGATGTACTAGGAGTGATAGCTACATGGGCAGCCTCTTTCTTATCCAACATCTTCTTCTTCTTTGTCTTCCACTTCTTCTTCTTAGCCTCCTGGTTACTAGATGTGGAACTTTCACCAAGAAAAGTACGAGAGGAGGATGAAGAAATAGGGGAAGAAGGCGAAGGCTAAACCCTAGAATCATCATGTCATGATTAGAATGAAGGAGATGGTGGAACAAGCGTCATGACGCTCAATACCAGCGATGTCGAAAAAAACCAAATGGGCAAATCGATGGTTAACCCAGGCAAAGACAATGTTGCCATATACGGAGCATTCACATTTCCGAAAAGAGGAAATGGACCAGGATTCCCATCGAGGGGAAGACCTTGACCAATAGACTTGGGGAAAGGGGCCATCGGAAAAAACCTTCAAACACACTCGCAGTGTAACCAGGAACCCTAACTATTACTAGGAATATTTTGTGGGCAGTAAATTTTATGACACAGGAACAAAACTTGACCTTTTCATGTTTCAAGAGTCGAGAAAAGGACAAAAAGGTGACTCTATTACTTTCGAGGTTTAATAAGCCTGAAAGGACAAGTGCTCAGATGATCCTTTTCTTTTAAGGAGTTGAAAAGGAATGAAAGTGACTACTCTGGAGTACTAAACAAGAGATTTACTAGACAAACCGCAAAACTACATATACACCTTGGTGATCAAATGAAAGAGAAATGACCAAGGATTTTCCGTACAGCAGTCAATCTTCCCTAATGTTGTGTTTGGTGCACTACGGTTTGTAAGGTGACAGACTCATCTTCCTATGGATGATAGGATGATAACCTAGTGGGGTCTTCCAATATATACTCGACGGTATGGGGACCATAAGTCTGTATTAGCAGCTATTGAATCACGGAAGGAGAAATCACCCAACCTTAGCGAAAACAATAGTGACTAGGTTTAACAACGCCGAAGCACGTCTCTAGCCTAGACCTCTAGATAAATGTGCATTAAATTCCAATGCATTGCTAGGTTCATTCAATAGATTTTAAGAGTTAATCTTGGATTAAGTTTCGTTTTTCGGGCCCTACCGAATGTATTTCAACAATTCCTAGGATGCGGCTACAATGAGTAAAGAACCATTTTTTTTGATGAACAACTACCTACTCGAGGTTAAAGAGTTCATTCCCAAGCGAACGCAAACCAAGACAAGCAAATGCAAGCACTAAGAAACACAATGCATCAATACACCTATCTCGCAACTACTAATGAAATATTGAAACTTTGCTTTCCAAACTATCAATCATGAAAATTTAGTAACGCAAATGTGCTTTCACTTTCATATTTCGTATGAATTCAATATTTTCATTTTTTGAATTTTAATGACAAACAAGCAAGTGTAAACCTGACTGATCCAAACAAATGTGATCTATGTTTGATAGTGTGGAAATCAAATCAATATCAGGAACTAGTTCAATAACCAAACACTAAAGACCAATTAGAAGAAAACAAGCAGTAAAACAGCCTCAAGCAAATCAATCAGCCAGTTGTGGATGAATCTTGGATGGACAGGCAACCCGAACAAACGACTTCTTGACGAAACCTTGAAAAGAGCGAGGTCACACAGTTTGAAAACACAAGATTCACTCAATGAAACCAAAGAGAAAAAATGCCTTAACTCAAAGAAGCCAAAACAAGTTAATGAGAGACAAGAGGCAACAGGGGTCAAGCAGCACTAGTTGATTCATGAGGTAAAGTTGTAAGAACAACTTGTATAGGAATCGTCGCAAGGCTATAACTAGCAACCTGAGATGAAAAGTAAATCATCACAAGCAGGGAGCAAGAAATTGGGCGACGTCATCGTAGGTGTAAACTTGTCTTCTGCAATGGTCCAATTTCAAGAATCATTGCAACTGTATGATGGGTTATCTACGACATGAAGTTTTAATAAAGATGACAGGTGCGACATCGTCGCAGCTGTTAAACTATTAACAATGACGATCTCAATTCAGAGAAAAACAAAGAAAAACACTTGAAGGACACTAGACTAATCTTTCAGACAGTAAGAGGGACTCTCAGATTGACCCAGGTAACCCATAATACTGATGTCTCAGCCCCAAAGTCAAGAGACACTATATCAAAACAAAATCAAGAGCAAATAAGAGAAAACATACAAAGGAATCCCAGTGGAGTCACCAACTTGTGAAGTAGGAAATGTTCCCTCTGTGGAGAAAGGCAACCCCTCTAGCCCTAGAGTGGGTCTATTCACAACAAAACAAAACAACAACTAATTTCCTTAAATAGTCATCGTTGAAAGAGCCTACCTCAAACCAGTGTTCGATGGAGCTTTCGTTGCGCCACTTCAGCTATCGTTTCCTTCTCCTCAATGAGCAATCAACCTGAAACAACACAAGAGAACAATAAAACACGTAAATGAGAACAAAAATGATCTATTTACTTACAAATTCAAGGAACCATAAGCTATCAAGTATATTTTACACAAGACATAGGAAATCATCATTGATTGTATTAAAATGATTCAAAAGCAAAGCTTACAGCCAAGCCTTGACATTGCAAGCTTTCTCGGAGGATCCAATCGGTATGTTTCTTCAAGCATTCACTCTCAAAAGGGTCTCCCAAGTGGATGATAACTCTCTCTCTTACTCACAAGCTCTAACACAAAGCTAAGGCAATCCACAACCAATTTCTAAACTCTTAGCAATTCACACTGCAAACTCACACCAAAGCTAGCTAATTTGCTGAAATCCAAAAGCTAAGAACTAGTTGATCATAGCAATGGGGAGTGCTTTTATAGGAGGAGGAGCCTCCATGAAATGAGGGATAGGGAGCTTATCCTCAAAGGAGGTTTCTCGAAAGGTGGAACTACCATCCCAAAGGAGGAAAGGCGAACTCCCTTGACCCAACAACCAACTCTAGAATCACCCAGAAGCATTCTGTTTTATCTAATTTGCGATATCTGGATCGTTTCAAGTCATACACTAGGGCTCAGTGATGATGTCACAAGGAAGCAGTGTATCCAGACAAACCATCCCAAGAAATATACTGAGGACTTGCACCGATCCCTAAAATTCGACCGTCACAGAAAACTAATGTACCCCTGCGACAACGGCGCAACCTTACAGTTCATCATAGAGAATCGTCATAGGCAGAATGATGCTTACTTGCGACGATGCAAAAACATAGGTAAAAGGGTCAATCTTCAGGATTAGAGACCACTTACTTAATCTTCTTGAATGAGAGGGAAGATATGGACATGTTTGTTTGATGTATGACACAGTGGAGATGTCACTCGGGGACTGACATGAGGTCGGTGACAAATTACTGTGTAACAGTACCAGACTGGGAATAAACCAAGTCAAGATATTGAGCACACGCGATATCTTTCTCTTCAGTAACACATGCCCCCATGGAAATATCACGGGCTATCGAACCAACAAACAAGGTAGTAAACCAGTCAGTCAAAAGCTGATCAGGGATCCAGAACTTAATCAAATGACATCGCTTTCTCCATTCATGGATATGATCAGAGATGTGTGTCGTTGAGTCCTATCTCAAATATGTAATGAGATTTTTCCCCATTTCATAACGAATCGATAACTGAAAGTGAGTAAGAAATGCCATAGCAAGTGAATTGAAATCCTAGAAAGTTCCATGAGCAATCTCACTATACCATTTCGCAGTTGAACCAGTGAGAGTCCATTGGAAAAGAAAGAGGTGGATAGAATCGTCATGCCATGAGTTAGATGAGAACCAGAGGTGATAAGTCATGACATGTGATCGAGGTTCCTCTCTAGATTTACCGTCAAATTTAGGACAATCATCGGGAATTTTGGTCGGAACTGGCGGCCAATATGGATTATGAAGGATTGGATCATTTGTCAGCTTGGACACATCCAGCAGTTCCAAGGTTGCCAGGAAAGGTAATTGAGGATTAAAGGACATCATAGGCTTCTGATACGATCTAGCATTAGGGTTCCATCCAATCCCTTGCTGCCCCCATTGGTTTTGACCAGAAGGATTTTTCCCGTAAGGGTTTTGTCCGTAAGGGTTCTGTCCATAGGGATTATAAGTATAACTAGACGGTTGACCCGGGTTTTGACCACCAATAACCCATTGCTTACCAGCTTGACCGACAGGAGCAACATAAGGCTGCTGAAAATTTTGATAAGGATTGACTTGTAGTTGCTGATAATTCTGATATGTAGCAGCATGAGGTTGCCCTTGGGGTTGCTAAAGTGCTTGGAGATCGTATTGTGGATGAGCTCCAAACTACGCCTGAGGCTAGGCTACATTTGATAAATAGGTTGAGCTTGAAATCCAACTTGAGTTTGGAGACCAAATTGGGTCTGGATTCTAGCCTGAGTCTGGAAATCAGGTGGGGTTTGAGAAACAACAGGTTCCTGAGCACCCAGTTGACTAGGAGATAGATTGATTTGACTGGATGGGTGTCGTTATTGAAATTGAGGTTGACCCAACTGGATAGAAGGCTGGCCTTGTTGATACTGAGGTTGACCTATTTGCCCAGGAGGTTGAGCTTGCTGGGTAATAGGTTGACCTATTTGCCCAGAAGGTTGAGCTTGCTGGGTAATAGGTTGACCTTGCTAAAGTTGAGGCTGGCCTATTTGACCAGAGGGTTGAGATGGCTGAATAGTAGGTTGACCTTGCTGAATCTGAGGTTGGCCTACTTGTCTAGAGGGTTGACCTAGCTGGATAGTAGGTTGGCCTTGTTGGATCTAAGGTTGGCCTACTTGTCTAGAGGGTGGACCTTGCCAAGAAATGGGTTGGCATGGCTGGAATTGAGGCTGACCAGGTTGACCAGAAGGTTACTCTAGGTAGGTGAGAGAGGAACCCATAAAGGCCGAAGATTGTCCCTATAAGGGTTGTCCTTGTGGGCCAACAGGTTGTCCTTGATATGGTTTCCCTTGATATGGTTGCCCTTGATACAGCTACCCTTGATACGACTGCCCTTGATATGGCTACCCTTGGTACGGTGGTCCTTGGAAAGTGGAAGGCTGCTCTTGGCCACCATGGTAAGTAGTACGAGCCCAGGCAATGGATAACGGAATGGAAACCTCAACCATAGGCTGAGGAGGGAGGGACCTAGTATGATAAATATGAGTCCCTCGAGGATCGTAATAATGCAACGGATTATGTGGATCCGGATTCTGAAGAGCAAACATGTATTGCTCATATGTCCACCCTGCCGAAATGGAACCGGAAGAGAGTGGAATACTACCGGTGGGATTTACGACTCCAGATGCCGAGGCTGAAGGACCACCACTAGTGGGACTGACTGAGGGCCCAGCAACAGTGGTAACCACTGAGGATGCAGCAATGACACTAACAGCAGGAGCTGTAGAGGCCACACAGATAGTAGGTATGGATGGAATAGACATGATAAACACATTGTGAATCCGAGGTATGAAAGGCTCTGAGGTCAGGGCTATAGTATGAGACCACATAGAACTCGAATTAAGAGACATGGAACTCATGATGTCGAACAAGGCGCGATAGCATAGGGGCAATGTCACACCAAGAGGGGCAATGTGAAAGGGGAAACCCTCCGTGGGTAGAGGAATTTCGCCACTTGACACAAGGTTCTCTTCACTGGACACGGGGGTTGTCTCATCCATGTCGGAAGAGGACATTGTAGCTGAAACACCAGGGGGAGTAACCAGGAAGTCCTCTTCTGAAGGTTCCCAAATAGGATTCCAATTGATATCATAAGAGTCCCCTCCTGGAGCTTGAGAGTCAAGAGGTTGAATACTCGGGATAATAGGAAGGGTATCACTAACAGCCGATACCTCAGAAGTGATAGGAGATGCAGAGTCATGGTCACTTGGTATAAGGGACGGGATCAGTGATTCTACCAGGATGTCTTAACTCAAGATCCCAGAAAAGAGATAATCGAGTAGGGTCACAATGCAATGCAAACCAAAACATAGTCAAGATTAACAGGGAAAATGTGAGCGTGGTCGAATAAATTTTATGACATAGGAACAAAACTTGACCTTTTCATATTTAAAGAGTCAAGAAAAAGGACAAAAGATGACTCTAGTCGCCTTCAAATATTTAATGAGCCTGAAAGGACAAGTGCTCAGATGATCCTTTTATTTTAAGGAGTCAAAAAGGAATGAAAGTGACTACTCTGGAGTACTAGACAAGAGGTTTACCAGACAAACCGCAAAACTGCATATACACCTTGGTGATCAAATGAAAGAGAAATGACCAAGGACTTTCTGTACGACAGTCAATCTTCTTGAATGTTGTGTTCAGTGCATTACGGTTCGTAAGGCGGTAGACTCAGCTTCCTATGGATGATAGGATGATAACCTAGTGGGGTCTCTCGATATATACTCGACGGTATGGGGAGCATAAGTCCATACTAGTAGCTATTGAATCACAGAAGGAGGAATCACCCAACCTTAGTGAAAACAATAGTGACTAGGTTTAACGATGTCGAAGCACATCTCTAGCCTAGACCTCTAGATAATGTGCGTTAAGTTCCAATGCATTGTTAGGTTTATTCAATTGATTTTAAGAGTTAATCTTGGATTAAGTTTCGGTTTTCAGGCCCTACCGAATGTATTTCAATAATTCCTAGGATGCAGCTACAATGAGTAAAGCACCATTCGTTTCGATGAACAACTACCTAAAGGAGGGTAAAGAGTTCATTTCCAAGTGAACGCAAACCAAGACAAGAAAATGCAAACACTAAGAAACACAATGCATCAATACACTTATCTCACAACTACTAATGAAAGATTTAAACTTTGCTTCCTAATTTCTCAATCATGAAAATTCAGTAATGCAAATGTACTTTCACTTTCGTATGCTGTGTAAATGTAATATTTTTGATTTTTGGAATTTTAATGACAAACAAGTGTAAACCTGACTAATCCAAACAAATGTGATCTATGTTTGATAGTGTGGAAATCAAATCAATATGAGGAACTGGTTCAATAACCAAGCACTAGAGATCAATCAGAAAGAAGACAAGTAGTAAAACAACCTCAAACAAATCAATCAGATGGTTGTGGATGAATCTTGGAGGGACGAGTAACCCAAGAAAATGACTTCTTGATGAAACCTTGAACAGAGCGAGGTCACACGGTCTGAAAATACAAGATTCACTCAATGAAACCAAAGAGAAGGTGCCTTAACCTAAAGCAGTCAAAACAAGTTAATGAGAGACAAGAGACAACAGGGGTCAAGTAGCACTGGTTGATTCAGGAGGTAAAGTTGTAAAAACAACTTGTACAGGAATCGTTGCAAGGCTATAACTAGAAACCTGAGATGAAAAGTAAATCGTCACAAGCAAAAAGCTAGCAACTGGGCGATGTCATCGCAGGTGTACACCTATCTTCTGCAACGGTTCGATTTCAGGAATCATCACAACTATACAATGGGATCTTTGCGACGTGCAAGTTTACTAAAGAGGATAGGTGTGAAGTTGTCGTAGTTGTTAAGCTATAAACAATGTCAGTCTCAATTAAGAGAAAAAACAAAGTAAAAACACCTAAAGGACACCAGAATAATTTCTTAGACAGTAAGAGGGACTCCCAAATTGACTCAAGTAACCCAGAATACTGATGGCTCAGCCCTAAAATCAAGAGACACTATATCAAAAACAAATCAAGAGAAAACATACAAAGGACTCCCCAATAGAGTCACCAACTTGTGATGTAGGAAATGTTCCCTCTACGAAAAAAGGCCACCCCTGTAGCCGTAGAGTGGGTCTAGCCACAGCAAGACAAAACAACAGCTAATTTCCTTAAATAGTCATTGTTGGAAGAGCCTAACTGAAACCGGTGTTCAATGGAGCTTTTCATTGCACTGCTTTAGCTATCATTTCCTTCTCCTCAATGAGTAATTTACTTGAAACAAAACAAGAGAACAACAGAACACGTAACAGAATACAACAATGATATATTTACTTACAGAGTCAAGAAACCATAAGCTATCAAGTATATTTTACACAAGACATAGGAAATCGCCATTGATTGTATTAAAATGAATAAAAGCAAAGCTTACAACCAAGCCTTGATTTCGCAAGCCTTCTCTAAGGGTCCAGTCGTATGTTTCTTCAAGCATTCACTCTCAAAAGGGTCTCCCAAATGGACGATAACTCTCTCTCTCACTCACAAGCTCTAATACAAAGCTAAGGTAATCCACAACCAATTGCTAAACTATCAGCAATTCACACTGCAAACTCACACCAAAGCTAGCTAATTTTCTCAAATCCAAAAACTATCTAATCATAGCAATAGGGAGTGTTTTAATAGGAGTAGGAGCCTCCATGAATTGAGGGAGAGGGAGCTTATCCTCAAGGGAGGCTTCTCAAAAGGTGGAACCACCATCCCAAAGGAGGAAAGGTGAACTCCTTTGACCCAACAACCAGCTCTAGAATCACCCAGAAACATTCTGTTTTAACTAATTCACTATATCTGGATCGTCACAAGTCATACAGTAGGGCTCAGTGACAACGTCACAAGGAAGTAGTGTATGCAAAGCCATCGTCGCAATAAATATCTCGAGGACTTGTGTCGAGCCCTAAAATTCGACCTTCGTAAGAAAAAAATGTACCCCGCGATGACATTGCGACCTTATAGTTCATCACAGATAATCGTCGCAGGCAGAATGATGCTTACTTGTGATGATGTAGAAACATGGGTAAAAGGGTCAATCTTCAAGATTAGAGAGCACTTGTTTAATCTTCTTGATTGAGTGGGAAGATATGGACATATTTATTTGATGTATGACACGGTGGAGATGTTACTCAGACACTGACTCTATCTAAGATCAGGGGATATGAGGCCAGTGACAAATTACTGTGTAACAAAGGGAGCTTGGGCCACACTCGCAAGAGGTATTGTTGAGAGGGGTGGCATTATAATTGGAAACAACATAGTTGAACCTTGGAAATATTCAGGATAGTCACCCTCACCTGGATCGAAGCTTGTGATTGTTGTTCTTACCTTGAACATTTTCTCCTCCATTTGGAGCAGCATTGGTTGGAGTACTTTTGTTTCCGCCCGTCTACTGCTACTTTCTGCACCATCTCCCTCTCAGCTCTATGGCGTCAGGGCTCCAAACAGGTACCTAGGCTTCCCTTCTATTATTTCTTAAGCAACTCCCAACCAAGACTCCACTTCTCTACACAAGGCCTCCTCTATCAGGCTAAATATTTGTGGGCTTAAGTTGAATGTGGTGGGGTTAACACACTGTGGTCTGAGATAAGTATGCATGTGTGAGGCCCCAAACCAGTGGTTGCCTAAGAACTCATCTAGAAGAGTCCTGGGTATTCTCTCCATGGACTGAATGGTGTCCACCATCTGTGCATACTAGCTCTTGAAGGTCGTTCCATTGATCTCTTTTATGTTGGGATCCCCTGATGCCCTCCATGATTCATATCTGAGCGCAATTGGCTAATCTTCAGTAACAGTTGCCATCTACCTCTCTCGTGGTGGCCTACACTTCCAAATTTCTCGTGCCATTACCAAATACCTAAACACAAAGCTAGTGCTCTGCCAGTAGACATCTTCACATGCCTCAAAGAGTTCATTGAGTATGAAGGTTGTCCAGTTGAGTATCTCACCCTAGCAATAGTGTTCTTCTATTGACACTATGTCCACGGTGCACTCATTTCTCGTGAAGTGCCTCATTGTCTTTCTTGCAATAAGGTAGCTGGAAAATAGGATGTTATCCTTGTTGATTCTATCTAGCTTCACGCCTTCCCCCCCCCGCTCTGTCCCATAGTGGGTGTAGATGTTGTCCTCCATCTGTTTCTTCCCTTGCTTAGTCCTAGCCTAGAATGTTGTGCTGACCTCCATGCATCCTGCTCACTAATAACTTGGTGCACTGCAAGGTGGCTAGTTGGGTGCCAAACAGAGGTAGATTTCTCAGGTTGAACAACGTGGAATTCTATAGCCCTTTGAATTCTCCCCTGATTCTAGATGCCCTGGTACCATCCTCCCATTGAAATTCTTTCGTGTATACCTCCCTTTTCATTGTTGGAAATTGGAACCCGTTTGTGAAGTCATTATCGACGAGGTTCGATCAGTTATATTTCCCATAAAGGTCATCCACAACTTCAATTCTTGCATCTAGAGTGTTTTGTGGGTCTGATACAATTCTCTTTGACATTTTTCTCATTCTGCTATAAACAATTTGCATTGGTGGTCTTTTTTTTCTCCTGGCTTGCTCCCGTTCTTTCGAGTGCTCCTAGAATCCTTCTGGAGTTTGAAATTCTACCATTCCCTAAATTTTCTTGAGATTTATGTAGATGATTCTGACACGACGTCCCCTGACTGACGAGGCTTTAATCAACTAATTACTCCAGTGGCCTTTCCATGTATTCTAGCTATCTTTTTGCCACCATTGGTTGACTGGTATGTGCCAACTATGACGTGGGTTTGGAAAGTACAGAGTGGGCTGCATGGCATCTTTATTCTATCATGATGGGCTTATTTATTAACTAATTCTATGCTTAACGGGAAAGATTTTGTGACCCTACCTTGACAGTTTCCTTATTGATTACTTAATTAGGAAATAACTACTGGTACGGTGGATGGGATGGGTACGTGTGCAGCCATCAATTTTGGAAAAAGTTTGAACCTACGTGTATTTTGCTAACGGGGTTTGACACGCACAGCTATTGTTCCTACCAACTAGGCCTACTGACACTACCTCCCCTACCTCCCCCCCCCCACCCCCCACCACCAAGGTTTCAGGCATGCGCCATTCACCCATCCTGGCAGGAGGACTCCATCCAGTTGCATGAGTCTTACCACACCCAATTTCTTTTATATGTGAAATTATGAATGGGCTGAACATTACTCTCAATAGACTGGTATGCCTCTTCAGCAGGTTGTATACTTTCCAATCGTCCATGTAGACTTCTAGGAACTTATGAATGTAGTCTCAGAAAGCTTCTATTACAATTCTTGAAAAGACTTCTGGTGCATTCTTTAATTCGAATGGAATTACATTGTACACATACGACCCCCACTTTGTCGTGAATGTTGTTTTCATTTTATCTTCTTCAGCTATTCCAACTTGATGGTAACTTGAGAAGCCATCTGTGAATGAGTAAGCCTCATTCCCTGCAACATTGTCTAGGACTTCGTCACTAAAAGGCGTGGGGAACGGGTCGTGCACACATGCATTGTTTAGGCTTCTATAGTCGACACATACTTTAATCTCAGTCACATCCTTCTTGTTTTGAATAACTATGGGGCTTATCCAGTCAACTTCATCGACCGGAAAAATGATTCCTGCATCCATCATTTTATTAATCTCCCTTTTAAATTTCTCTTTGACCCTTGGGTTTAGTCGATATGGTCTGTGCTTCACTGGTCGGACTCCTAGTTTCAAAACAATTTTCATCTCTCCCAAGTTACCTTTTATCCCCTTGAGTTTAGCTACCGAAGCTGGGAACAGGTCCTGGTATTCTTGTAGTAAATCAAAAATTTCTTTAGTGGTCTATTTGTCCGAGTAGTATCCCAATGATGTTATCTTGGTTTTATCTTCCGTCCCTATGTTCTACTTTCTCAGCTTCACTGGTAGGAGATGGGTGCCTTTCGTCAAGGGACTCTCCCAGATCCCCCTTTCTCCCTTTGTTTCTTGAAAGGCTAGGTGTCTAAGCCCTTCCAATTTGCCTTCTTCTGGTTCTATGTCGATTATGTCGTAGGTCACAAATCCTGGAGATTCTATGTCAAATAAGCACTGCAAGAATTTTTCTTCGTGCTCCCCTTCAACTAGTGTCTCCGAGGTGAACAAAACCCCTTTCACCACTTGAAGTGCTTCTATCATTTGTGCTTCACTATCCTTGAATGAGAAATCACCAATGAACTGTGTTTTCAAGGCATCCCAAGCAATTTTTTGTCGTTGTAGTTCTTCATGGATGTACCACACCCAGGGGATGGCACTAACGGTGTGTACAAAGGCATGCACCCATGTTGTTGGGAAAAGTATCTACTCAGAACGCCCCTATCCCACTAAGGTGTGATAGTGCCTTAGCAACAAACAAGGAAAACTACTTTCATATTCTTCTTTATGAATTGTAAACGAAGAGGGATAGGATGAACCAACCTGTGTCTTTCGCTAGTCCTTTGATCCAATCTCTCTTCTCTTTGACAGCTTCCAGCTACCTGCTCCCTTACTTGCCCAGCTTCACCAAGTTCCTCCAAGATCACAGAAGAGGAAAACTACACAAAGACATAGATTTACATTCATAAATAGCTTAGGATCAGATTTAAGCTAAACATGCAAATATAACAAAACATAATTGATACACAAGCATGTAGGAGAAACTCAAATAGTTTTATTGATATAACAAGAAGATCTAGGAGGAGATACAACCAAGTGAGTCCCGATCCAGCATCTACCTCCCAGCAAAGGAATCCCTTCTTCACCTCCAACAAAGCATAAATCACCCAATGCACTAATCTCAATCTCAAAACCAACAACAATTCTCTGCAAAGTACAAATTTCCAGCCTCTGGAGCTCTGGGATGAGGGATCCATATATAGATGTATGCAAAGAGGATGAGTTAGCTTATGATTTGACTAGCAGCTTCTCTCTGTCAGTTCTTGCTTCCACTTGGAGACTGAGAGCCTCTTACTCATCCTTGGTCGAACTCAGTGAGGCAAGTGTCATTGGGGAAGATTCTGGAAGCTTCCATTGTCTGTCCACCTCGCGGAATGACACTGCCATTTGTCATTTCCTACTCAGCGCACCCTGGTAGTGAATTTAGGTGCATTGCAACGCACCTAGCTAGTGTACTTGGGTGCTATGCAACGCAGCTAGCTAGTGGAGCAGCTGAAATGATCCTGATTTGACTGATTCTGAGTAGTTTCTGGTGGAGAACTTCTGGGAGAAGCTGTAATTTGTTGACCTTGTTCCTCTAGGGGTCAGAACAACACTTTTAGGGACTTAGGATCCCTTGGTTTATGGACATTTCATGCTTAGAGCTGTAAGGCACAAAAATGCCTATAATAGTTGCCCCCTAAAGTATGAGGTCGTTTATCGGGTGAAATGCTTTATTAGGAGGATCCGAAGTTCTTTCAATGCTGGGAGGAGACCTGTAATAAGATACAATACAATGCATTATATTCATACTGTTTTCATGATCTAGCTGAGGCGGGCATTCCCATGCTCAGCTTTATAAATTCATTTTCATGTACATAGGACAGACAATCATCTGATGGTAGATTGATGATTCTGATAGAGCCATCATCCTTTTGGTAGGATGATTATTTGTGCTGCAACGCTGTACATTTCAATGTCTTTATTCTCCTGAATATATATCGCAACTCGGATGGATGAAACTAGATCCGGGGTCTTCAATCTCGTCCGATCTTCACTCGAAGTACAAGTCGATCCATGTGAGAAATGATTTGAAGTCGAACTTGGAAAGACATCGCTTGATTACCAGTCAATGATGTAAACTGTTAACAAGCGCGAGAGGAATCACCGATAATGATGATGAACCTCAAGGTACTGCAGTACAATTCACGTGGTGTGAATAAAGGACTTGGCATCGAACACCACGCAAAATCTTTCGGTCGAAGGTCATTGATGTATACCTGTCGCCGGAAGTGAGAAACTTGCCATTGAGGCATGCAAGCTTCAAAGTACTGAAGGGGGTGTTCCTAGATCAACTTCTTGGATAATGAGCTGGAGTCGACAGGAAGCGATCCGTCAAAGGAGGGCCTTAATGAATCCCACATCAATGACACAGAACGGAGCAAATGATTTTGATGGAGGTGAAAACGATCTGATGATATATGGTTCAGGATGGCGGTCGTGAAAGAATGAAGTATAATGTATGGTAGTGGATGGGACACGGATGAATTCTCTAGATGACTTCTCTTGAACATGTCGGCGACACTTATGTGATGGATTGGTAGCATTTACCCCAAATGTGGATGGTATGGCGTGACCATGGTGATGTGACCGGTGAATGAAACAACCCAACCTGACTCAGGCACGGAGTGGAAGTGTGATGTTCAAGAGCGACTTGCTACCAATAAAGATTCTTTGAGTTTTCCTCCCAATTTTTCCCCAGTCATTGCTGACCAGTACCTCTTTATTTTTGTCAAGCTTGAGGAGGATAACATATGCTTGTTCTATAATTTTCCCTTTGGGCAAACCCATCGCTATGTTTTAATGAGCCTAGCGATAGTGAAACTCGTTCTCGTCTAAAGACAAGTTTTTCGCTATTAATCTTTTTAACGAGTCTAACGACAAAGATAACTCAGTCCTTTTAATTTTTAGAGAGTCTGAAAGGTACGTAAAGGTAACTTCGAAATTCCTTTTTCGTCATCTAATCCCTTAAGTCCGAAAAAGTATAAAACAATACAGAAGGGATGAATTTTCGATAGTTTTAACGAGCCGAACAACACAAGCGCTCGATGTTTTTGTGCAATAATCCCTCAAGTCCAAAAAGATTAAAATCTAGAGGAGGGATAGCACTTCTGGTCGCTTTAACAAGCTGGAAGGCTAAAACTCGGAAATCTTTTCATGTTCTACGAGTCAGATGAAAAGATCTTAAAGAAGACTCGTCTTTTGAGGAACGAGTGATAAAATGGGTAGCAGCTGATTCCAAGTAAGCATTGGAATTTTCCAAGCACAGCAGTGTCACAAGGATGGCTAGTGAAATCACTCTTCGCAGCTGTTCCTCAAAATGGGTAAACAATCAAATGGAGGTGAATGATCGGCCAATGGAAAAGTGGAGGTGACGGTGCAAACACGACCAAGGATTTAATGGCCGATAATGCTACATTCACGGTGATTATTTACCGGAGGATAGTTCAATTTTTAACGAGCTTAAATGCGGATAGAAACACTTGCTCGGCCTTATGTTTATTTTTTAACGAGCTTGAACTATGTGCTAAAACTACTCGATGCGGGTTTATTTTTTAACAAGCTTGAACCTTGCAGTAACACTACTCGTGATAAGTTTGTATGCCCCCAACATAATAATGCAAATCGAGGTGCATGCCCCCCAAGCTTCATTGCATTCAACTTGGTGGTTGGAATGAAGGTTTACCTTTGAGATTTGGAAAGGGGATTGTTTCATTTTTTAATGAGGTTGACACAGTAAAAGAACTGTCCTCATGACTCCTTGTTTCATTTTTTAACGAGGTTGACACGAGATAAGAACCGTCCTCGGAGTGCAAATCCATTAGATATAGAAGGTTTCATATTCCACTGTGGCCACTTCTGCCAGATTACTTGGAGGCGGTAGGGCAAAAGTACTCATTAAGGCAGGGTCTTTTAGGAGACCTACTCCGATATTTTGGAGCGAATGATTTCTTCCATGGATCATTGGAATGCTTCCAGTAACTTGAGAACCATTGGGGAGGAAGTTTTGCTGATCGACGATTGTAATCCCTCCTTGAAAGGGAAATGCAATCTTTCTGAAATAGGTCGACACAACAGCTGCCATGGCATATATCCATGGTCTTCCTAGTAGGATGTTGTAATCAAGATTCCCATCTATGACTTCAACATCTATTTCTACTGTTTTCCCTCCTAGTTCAACTTTCAAGTTATTTAGGATATCATATGGGGTATATGTCCTTCCGTAAAATTCTTTTAACGTCGTCGCAGACCGCGACAAGGTTGGAGATCCTAAAGTTTTCTAGCAACTCATCGACATAATACATGTAGATGCCCCCTCATCAATAATTGTTCGATGAACAGTTTTGTTGAGGGCTTTCACTTGAATAAGGAAAGCTAGTTGAGCTGGTAACTGAGGGTCATATCCTTTATGATTAAAGGCCACAAGATTGGAATCCATTGGGTCAATCCCACCTATTGCTATTAATAAAGCTTGCTCTTGGGAGAGGCAATTTTGCGGTACCTCAAGTGTCGACATAGCGGACGGCGATTGGGCCAGGTCCTCTATTATATTATAATTTTGTGTTGTTTTTGCACGAGGATTAAATGTCGATTTATGCACTACTCCCTTTGGCGACTTTATCATTTGTTCAGGAATGATGGGTGGCACAACTTTGGTCAAAGTTGTTGTCGAACTACTAGGTTGTTCATTAGCCTTGTTATTCGACACCTGTGGATTCCTGTAATCTTTATTCCTTTTCAAAGCATCATTTTGCTGCTTTGAGATAGACAACATAAGCACTTGGGATCGGGAATAATTTTGATTAGCAACCAGTTTGGTTCCCGGGCTTGGAAACGGATCAGTCAATACTGCTGAGGTTTTTGAACTCTTAAAGAGTTTCTTAACTTCAGCTTTATGTGGAAAATCTCTCGTCCGATGATCCTCATCGCATATATGACACCCCACAGGGGGTTTCCTTTGCCGAGAAGGGTTTGTAGAAGGCTTTTTAGGAGATGACTCATCCTGCTTCCTTTTTTTCCCTTTCTTTTTCTTCTTGCCCCCTGGTTGCTTCAGTTGTTTGCCCTTGTCAGTCGACACGACATTTACTTCCGAGGCAAGAAGTTCCTCATTTCCATTTTGACTAGAAATCTTACAGGCCTTTTTAGTTGTAGCCTTTGTCGATTTCGTGTCTGTCGCGCCAATCACGCCATCGATGGCATGAGAGTCATTGTTTGATTTAGGAGGAGGAGGAACTAAGAATTCCGGTCTAGGGGCGTCAGGTATTTTATCGTAGAGCGTGCCGGACTGAGTGTAAATCAAGTCCAAATATTGCGCACGAGCGATAACTTGCTCTTCTGTGACGACTCCCCCTTTTGCCACATCTTCCGTGATGGAAGGCAGTAATGACTTAATAAACCATTCAGCTAAAAGCTGATCGGGAACATACGTTTTCACCATTCTACGACGACGTCGCCATTCATGTATATGATCAGATATGTGAGTGGTCGTCGTTTGTTTGAAGTTGGTAAGAAGTTCGGTTCCCGTTTCATACCTTATCGGTAACTGAAAATGGGTTAAAAAGGTTGTGGCTAGGGTACTGAAGTTGTCGAATGGAGCTCTAGGCAATTCAATATACCATTTTGCTGCCAGACCAGTTAATGTCCTCTGAAAAAGGTGAAGCCTAATCGAATCATCATTTAGGGTGTTTGATGAACACCACAGATGAAATGTCATCACATGATTCGACGGGTCTTCACCCGGATTTCCATTAAATTTAGGAATATCTGATGGTAGTTTATGCGGAATCGCTGGCCACCAAGGGGCATAAGCAATTGGATCATTCATCAGCCGGTTTAGATCTGGTAATTCTAGAGTTGCTACAAAGGGCAACTGTTGATTCAGGTTAGGCGAAGCATACCCAGGATAAGATGGAATCGCCTGAGCAGTGGGTCTTTGCATACCAGCATAATGTATTTGATGCTGGCAACTTTGACAAGGTTGATGGGCATAACCATTATAATATGGTTGTTGATAACCGCTTTGGAAATGCGATTGCCCATTACTTACAAAGACTTGTTGCTCAGGTCCTTGATATGATTGCTGGAATGGGGGTTGTTGAGTTTGAACCAGCTCTGGTTGTTGGACCATTTGCTGTTGACCAATACTGGATGATTGACCAAGATGAGGAGTCACAGTACTTGTGATCCTGAGTCGCTTCAGATAAGGAGGCACTAACATGAGGTTGTGATTGAGTCATTGAGACAAGAGGCTGTTGTATTGCAACTTGAGGATGTTGGGATTGACATACAACAGGTAGCGCTTGTACTTGCGACGTAGTCACCATAGCAGGTATAGTGGGAATATTCGACACAGGGTGGACTGGTTGCATTGAATATACAACCCTTGGTTGCTGAGGCAGTATTGGTACCCAACCGCTGGATGTAATTCCAGTTTGACCTGAACTTTGTTGTAAACTCCCATATGGTTGTTCTCCGGGAGGGAAAAATGAAAAGGCATACTGCCCTCCATATGGCAGAAATCTAGTACTTAAAGGGTAAATTGGCCTTTGAAGACACATTGGATCAATTTGTTGAGTTTCAACATAAGAAATACCAGATGATAATCCGGATGAAGAAATAGGAACCAACCATGTCGTCGAAACAGTCCCTGATTGGACTCCGGCTTGTTGTTGATAACTTGTTGGGACGAATGGTATACCATCGAACATCGTTGGAGTAGCAGGAGGAGGTTCTGCCACTGCTGTGTCGGATGACACAGTCCTAGATGTCGACGGTTGTTCAGACATATCTAATCTATCCAAAAGATTTCCTAGCGATTCTACAAGAACTTGTGATGAACGGAGACTAACTTCGAAGATCAACGAGGGAAAGGTGATGATTATTCCGTTTAAAATAAATTTTAGACGCTTTGACACAACTCGTCTTTTCAGTTTTTAAGAGTCGAGAAAAAACAAAAGATGACTCTAGTCTCCTTCGATTTTTAATGAGCCTGAAGTGACAAGTGCTCAGATGGACCTTTTTTGTTAAGGAGTCTGAAAAGGAACGAAAGGGACTCCTCTGGAGGTCTAGGTAGAGGGAGTACCAAACCAATCGCAAAACTGCAGAATACTTTTTATGGTACGATAGTCAATCTTCCTGAATGCTGTGTTCAGTGCATTGCGATCAGCAGGGCGGCTGACACGGCTTCCTATGGATAAAAGGTTTTAAGCCTATAGGGGTCTCCCAATATATACTTGACGGTACGTGGGAGCACAATCCGTACTGGCACTTATCGTCTCACAGTGGAGGAATCACCCAACCATCAGTGAGGACAAGAGTTACCAGGCTTTACGACGTCGGAACACGTCTCTAGCCTAGACCTCTACATTGTGCGTTAAGTTCCAATGCGTTGTTATATTCATTCAATTTATTTTAAGTTGATCTTTCTTAGAAGTTTTCCTTTTTGGATCACCACAAGATGTAGATGTAATTCCTAAATGCAATCTAAAGATGATAAGCAGGCTTTTATCTCTTTTCAACAATGAAAATCCTAGCTACAAGGGGAAAAGAAAGACACAATCTTTTCTCAAAGAGCAAAGAGCACACTGTAAATGCACTTTTCGCAAATCAAGCCATACAAATTATCAATATGCAAATGCACATATGCATGTATTTGTTTTCACTTTCTTAATATTGATGCCTAAAAAGAAAGTTGATGTACAAATCTGAATTTGCTTTCAAGTGAAAAACATAAACAAGCTTCTTTTCGAAATCAAAAAGGTAGAGAAGATTACGACACTTTATGATTTTGAAATAAACACTCGTTTCGACACTAGAAAGAGACAAATTCAAACCAAAGGTGAAAGTAAAAGGTATAATCAACTGTCAACAGCAAACAACCTTTCTCCTAAGATCAAAATCGACACTTACGAGAGATCTAAATCCAAGGACGACAGTATGACTATTCTACTTTTCAATGGAAAACTGTAAATGATGTAACAAACACACAAAGAACATCTACAGTCTTTTTGTACAAAGGAGGTGGAATTAAGGCAGAGAAAAGGAGTTTTCAGATAGGTACACACACTGATAACAGGCTGCAAAAATTAGAGACAAAACTGGACAAAATGAAGCAAAGAACCTCAGCTGCACAGGGAAAAGGCTGATCAGCGCACCTGTTGCACAGAGAAACTGAATTGCAGCGCAGGTAGCCCTCTCGAGACCTGCATTGAAATGCAGAATCGCTTCACAGAGCCTGCGCTGGGGCAGAAACGAGACTTCTATCCGGGTTCTGGGTCACGGTTTGCAGTTTAATCTATGGTTTTTGGCCGAGTAAAAGCAATCAGTAAGGTACAATCAGAGGGATGATTTAAAGGAGGACTAAGAGATATCACAAAGGGTAATTAGAGCATTTGTGGATCAGCTGTTCAAATCATAAACAAATCCAGTGAGTGGATTGAAGTAGCAGCTACTTTGCATTTGATAATGGCAAATGCAGTTCGATTGCTACTTCTGTGTTTATGAAACAAACAACAAGAGAAACACAAACAAACTAACTAGACACGATCCCCAGCGGAGTCGCCATTTTGTTAATGGGAAAAGTGTCTACTCAGAACGCCCCTATCCCACTAAGGTGTGATAGTGCCTTAGCAACAAACAAGGAAAACTACTTTCGTATTCTTCTTTATGAATTGTAAACGAAGAGGGATAGGATGAACCAACCTGTGTCTTTCGCTAGTCCTTTGATCCAATCTCTCTTCTCTTTGACAGCTTCCAGCTACCTGCTCCCTTACTTGCCCAACTTCACCAAGTTCCTGCAAGATCACAGAAGAGGAAAACTACACAAAGACATAGATTTACATTCATAAATAGCTTAGGATCAGATTTAAGCTAAACATGCAAATATAACAAAACATCATTGATACACAAGCATGTAGGAGAAACTAAAATAGTTTTATTGATATAACAAGAAGATCCAGGAGGAGATACAACCAAGTGAGTCCCGATCCAGCATCTACCTCCCAGCAAAGGAATCCCTTCTTCACCTCCAACAAAGCATAAATCACCCAATGCACTAATCTCAATCTCAAAACCAACAACAATTCTCTGCAAAGTACAAAATTCCAGCCTCTGGATCTCTGGGATGAGGGATCCATATATAGATGTATGCAAAGAGGATGAGTCAGCTTATGATTTGACTAGTGGCTTCTCTCTATCAGTTCTTGCTTCCACTTGGAGACTGAGAACCTCTTACTCATCCTTGGTCGAACTCAGTGAGGCAAGTGTCATTGGGGAAGATTCTGGAAGCTTCCATTGTCTGTCCACCTCGCGGAATGACACTGCCATTTGTCATTTCCTGCTCAGCGCACCCTGGTAGTGCATTTAGGTGCGTTGCAATGCACCTAGCTAGTGTACTTGGGTGCTATGCAACGCAGCTAGCTAGTGGAGCAGTTGAAATGATCCTGATTTGACTGATTCTGAGCAGTTTCTGGTGGAGAACTTCTGGGAGAAGCTGTAATTTTTCGACCTTGTTCCTCTAGGGGTCGGAACAACACTTTTAGGGACTTAGGATCCCTTGGTTTATGGACATTTCATGCTTAGAGCTGTAAGGCACAAAAATGCCTATAACAACCCACAGGTTCTTTGGCAGCCCTTAGCTTTCCCAGTTGGTCATGAACCCTTTGATATGTTCCTGGGGACTTGAATTCCCTATGTATTCTTTTTGGTCTAGTGGTCACTCTTCTTTCTTGCTAAACCTTTCCTTCATTTCTCGCTTTGCATCCTTCTAGTCTTTCAATACCTGGCAGTGTGCTTTCCACCATCTTGTTGGTGTTTCCATGAGTGCAATGTCTAGAAATGGAATTCTCTGGTCTTTCGGTACATCTTGGTCCATCCTATATAGGAACTAATCTATCAGTTCAAGTCCACAGTACTTTGGGATGTCATCCTTTCCTATATCTCCCTAGTTTACTCGACTTTTTATTACACATCGTCGAGTTGTCAGTTCATATCCACCCTGCTGCCATGCATCCCATGCATCTTCTAAACCAGATTCTAAACTTTCAATGGTCCTCCAACTAACTGATCTAACATTCCTGGTTCTTCCCCATCATCCATTAGCTCTGTAAACCTGGGTCCTTAATAAGGGTCAAGTAGCTAAATCACCCTCAGTCCTTTTGCTTCAGAGATCATCAATTCCATCTTCAAATCTATGATGGAATAGTTTTCATATGCCCAGTCAATCCCCAGGAATGTTGGATACGGGTCTTTATCCCCAATAATGTCTATTACTTCGAACATGGTGTGCGTTTTTACTCTTGCTACATTTACCTCTACATTTTCCAATCTTTCGATGTGCAGTATACAATATTGATTTTCCATTCTCAACTGGATTGGTGAATACTTCAGTTGCGGCTTCCCCATTACCTCCCAGGTCTTCCGAGGTAGGATGTTTATGTCCAACCCTAGATCTAGAATGGTGTCCTTTATCTGGAATCCTGCCACCTACACATTGATCCAGAATTCCTTCCCACTTCTCTTCTTATTCCGCTTCACCCTCCTGGAATCTTTCTCTCACCAGGCTTCACCTAGTTATCCCATGTCCTCTTGCTCTACGGACACCATGGTTTTTAAGATTTTTCATAATTCCCTTAACACGGTCTCATCTTCAACAATTTTTAAGAACGGTTTAAACCAATCCCCAATGGGTTGGGTAGGGGCAGGCCCATAGACTTGCGGACCTTAGGTGTCCCTATCTTCAGTCATCCCTTTGAACAATTTGGCCGCTTCTTGGTAATACTGCTTTTGGCACTTGGGCTAATATGCCTTTGGTGGTGACACTACTTTGACGATCATGGGGGGTTCCTAAGCATAATGATATTCCTCTATCTTCTTCCCTCCTCAAGTGACTATATTGATATTTGTTGTAGGGAGACCCTCATCGGTTCAGGGCTCGACATTCACTAGGTTAGCCCCTCGCTATGTGGTCCTCTCTTCCCATTTTGCAATGAGCTCTAGGTAGTCTTCCATCACATGGGTGTTAACTCTACACTACGAACACCATGGTCTTCTTGGGAGTGGGCATTCCCTGGCGACATGTCCTTCTTGATCTTAATTGTAGCATCTTAGGGGTCCTCTACCCCTGATCTTCCCCCATGTCCATTTTCTCCTCGCCACCCCTCAATTTGCTTCATTGACTCTAAACGTGGATCTGTCCAACCTTTCTGCCAGAGCATCTAGCGCTCAACATTGATCAGTGTGTTGAGTAGTCGATGTGTAGAGCTTGCAGTAGTTGTTATTGGGGACGTTGGAGTTCTTTTTCATAACTGGAAACATCCATGGCAAGTGTCCATATGTTCTATAAATTTTTCAGAAATTTGTGTTATTCCTTCCTGGGAAGGGTCCTTGCACCTCGATGGTCACAACCTCTGTAGTTGAAGTGGTTCCAGATGACCCCGCCACCCTCCTATTTGGTTAAGACCCCTAAGTCGTGGGCATTCCGTTGCAACGTGACCTCCACCAGGCAATGGGTGCACCAAACATTGGGCCTGGCTAGTCATATGGTCTATAGATCCCTCAGCTTCTCAATTAGGTTCGCAATCTAGCTTTGCAAGCCCCTGATTGCTGGATCTTGCAAACTAGTGCCTCCCTAGTATTCATGGGGATATCCTACTATTGCTTCTCTCCAAGATGCTCTAAGGCATCCTACAGGGTTCCTATCTTTTGTTGTGTTAGTGGTGTCCTGGTCAAGGGCAAGAACGCCTTAATGAACCAATCCCGCTGGTGGTTCAGGTCCAGGGTGTAACTTAGCTTGGCAATGGCATCCTTAAA
Organism: Pinus tabuliformis; assembly: GCA_031772625.1. Taxonomy (NCBI): domain Eukaryota; kingdom Viridiplantae; phylum Streptophyta; class Pinopsida; order Pinales; family Pinaceae; genus Pinus; species Pinus tabuliformis. Next base: position 309,950,965 of record CM062819.1, on the reverse strand, counting down.
CCTTTGCATGAGCTCCCAAGCAGTCTCTCCCTCCCTTTGCTTAACTTCCCACAAATCTGATCGCCCTAGCTGATCAGTTTATGGTACTTTGAATTCTTGCACAAATCCCCTCTTAATATCATCTATGGTTGGGTTCTGGTTCTTCTCTGCCCACTTTATGAACCAGTGTAGGACCTGTTCCCTTAGCATGGTCTTGAATTCCACCGCCTAAACGTTATCCGGAGTTTGACAGGCTCTCCAAATGGCTTCGTAGAGGTACCAGTGTTGCTCCACATCCTTGTTCCCCTTACTTGCAAACTCCGGGTATCTTGTAAATGATCCTGCCATACTGCTTTGAATATTGGCTAATAACACAAACCCATTGGTTCCTAGCTGTAGTGACCCGTGTAGTCCCAAGTTACTGCTATAGCTAATTCTGGTATCACTCCCAGTATTGAGACCAGTTCTGTATTTTTCTCTTGCACTGTATACTCGTACTGCTTTGGCTAGGTTAAAGATGAATTCTTCTGGTTTGTGATAAGGTACCAGGGGAAGGTTAGGGAAAACGCCACTTATGTTTCAAGGTTGGGGTTGCTAAACTTTAGTGGATGTTGGTTCCTTGTCGAATAAATTCCTCATTCTGTCACCCATATTTTCGTCTTCTTCGTGCTAGCATGGGTGTTGATCTTGCAGTTCTTATTCCACAACCTTCAAGGAGGATCCCCCAAACGCTCCTAGTTGCGATCCCACATCTGCAACATTTCGAGATAGTCTTCCTCCAGTTCCCTATTGTGATTCTATTTCTGCAACCCGCAGGTAATGTCCTTCCTCCTCTTCCTGATTCCAACATCCCTTCATCCCATCTTCGGGTGGCCTAGCATCCTCTTCCCCTTCCATGTCAACTCGAGGTTTTTCCATTGCCACTCCCATCGAGCGGTACCCTCTCCTTATTTTCCTTAGGGATCAAGCTGCTCTTGCCTACCACTTATCTGCTAGCAGTGCCCTTCTTTGTTCTCTAACATCCCTTGCTCTCCTCAATCCTTCTGCATCCATCCCCCTACAACATCCCTATCCCCTTGTAGGTAGCATTTTCCCATTTAGTTCCTTCCCCCGATACAGGGGTTTTACGCTTCCATCCTGGTAGTGGATAGAGATAGTAGTCCCTCTTCTACCAAAATCATCTTAATCCACGTTGGGATTTCCCTTATCAATTCCCCCCCTTGCTCGGAGTTCAAAACCGCCTCCGCCTTTGAGTAGGATTGATAGCTTTCTGTAGAAAACTCAACTACGTATCCTTCCACTGTAGTTATCACCCAGAAATCAACTGCTCTCGTCCACTCGTTATCTATCTGTTGTAAAATTGCAGTCTCAGACAAAGTCCAATTATGGCAGGCTCTCGCTGATCTACTCGAAGGACTTTGCCGATTCAATTCAGTCAACCAATTGTACAGGTCCTCAGAGAATTTGCACCAGAAAATTTCATACTAGTTGTCTGAGCTATCAGCGTATAAGATCTCCTTATGCACCTTGCCGATCGGTTGATTCCTGTGGGCAGCCCTTTCTGCCACAAATTGGTCTACTTTTTGGTTCCACCAGTTTTTGATCTCTCTCTTAAACACCCTCGACACAATATTATGAACGAGTTCTCCTAATTTCGGGTCCCAGTAACGGAACCATTTGTTGGCTTGAAAGAGTCATCAGGGAAAAGACCCTGGGTTTAGGCATGGAAGGCCAACAATGGTCTGTTGTAGTCTAGGACAGTGCTGGAATTTTCACCTCACCCTGAAGGGCAAGGAGTCTCACCCGAAGCATGCTGCGACCAAAAGGGGAGAAGGGCTCAGCATGGAGTTGAGGGGATATCAGTTGAACACAGGCGGTCATACACATATGTGTTCATAATACATGAAACAAAGATAATGATACCCTAAAATCATACACATGGATTCATCATAAATACCACAGAACTAACAGCATTCTAGTATCAATCTAGCAAGCACCATCTTCATGCAACAAGGAGACTATTTAAAATTTTAATAAGCCCACAGAACATGATGCACAATGCGTTATGAGTCTTAAAAACCATCAAATGTGATTACATTAAAGCAACAAAACATAATACATTATAACTTGGCATCTCATGATCAATAATACATAAAATACCTGGCTCTGTAGCTTGGGTCAGATCTACTCCACAACCCAGATCCTCAATTTCTAACTCTTCCTGCTTTTGCTCTTATTTCTGCGTACCGCCTCGGCAACCAAATCCTTCAGAGTCCAGCGGATCCATCCTCAACAAAAACCACATTTATCAACAAAACCAAACAATAACAACAACAGCAACAACCTCTTCCTTTTTGTTCTTCCCCTTTTTATGTCCTTCCCGGCTCCCTGGATTGTTAGTTCTCGCTTGGTGGCTTGCTTCCTTGGCTGCCTCTACACGTTCCCATCTCCTAGGCTGCCTTTGCCTTTTGCTGCCACCTTTTCATCACCTTTTTGTAACTACTTCTTCTGTTGCCCAACTGTTGCTGCCATTTGTCCTTTCCCGCCCTACGGTTGGTCAAAACTAGTCAAAACTCTTCAAAATTAACGAAGGCTCCAACAGGAAGCAACAATGTGTGAGAAGAGCACGCATCTTGAAGAACATACATGTTTTTGTTGATAACATGCAAGCATGGAAGATGAAGTACAAGGGAGCCCCGCTTCACTTGCAAAATATGATGAAGGCCAATGCGGTCGATCTGCAAGCACGTATCCAGAGTCAAATCCGAAACTATGAAGACCTACCGCAACTCATCACTAGCATACATGCTTCCCATGCATGAGTATTCAAAATCATGGATGTTATAGTGTACACTCATGCAATCCCATCACTTGGGACTCTCACTCAGGCGAAGCTAAAGAAGCAGGTCCGATAGGAGCTTGACTCGTACTTCGATGAGTTGATGCTCACCGCCTCCAGCCCAGACTTTCCTATCAGTGTAGAAATCATCCGCAAGTATGTTGTTGGTCTAGCCACAATGAAGGAAATGATGTGCATGCTCACAGATGAGTTGGACAGAGGAGCCCGAATAGTGTACCCAGATGCTATGGAGGCAAGGTTCAGTTTTCAGACGTATGTCACAGCAGAACACACAGACACTATCAAGGACTACCAATCTTGGCATCAATATGTCACTATTGATAAGCATGAGGATGTCGATCAATTGGACTTATATGGTTGTCTAAGTCTGAATGATGTCTAGTTTGGCTTTTCCAAGCCATTTTTCACATGGGTACATGTTCATTTTAATGTTGAGTCATGTCAAGTGTAAGTCAAGTGTCAACAGTGGATGTAACAGTCATAGAGTAGGTGAAGAGTCATGAGGGTATTTGAATGGTCACAAAGGGTAATGTCAAGGGTGACTCCACCCTTTGTTATAAATAGTCCCTCATAACTCATTGTATAGAATTTTTGTCAGCCAAGCTTCTACTAAGACTATCTTGAAGAAGTCTTGGACAGTTTTGTAATGCTCTTTGGCTTCTCCACTGCACGGAGCTAGTACATCTCTTTGGAGGAGCAAGCAGATGTGGTTGTAACGTTCCATTGTTGGGCCTAGCAGGTTTACATGGTGTACTGTATGATTGTGACTTACACTTATTTATATAATAAGATCCTGCACATTTTCATGCATATGTTGTTTAACTTACGTACTTGTGTATGAACTGATTTGTATGCAATTATATGAATCTTGTTGTTAATGTGTTGCATATGTTGTTAATGTTGTCACCATCTGTGTTGACTGCTCTGACAGACTTCAGACAGGGATTTCACTTGAACCTTGCTATAACAATCATTGTACTCATCTCAGACTGATCCGTGAGTGTTTTATGTGTTACCTTACCTTGTATGATGTGACTACCACATCCGAGTGGATTGCTCCGCCGAAAGTTGTGCATGTCCTTTTGTGTTGTGTGTTCCTAGCTAAGTTGTGACTAATCCCTTTCAACCTGGAACTCACCTTCACCTTCTTCTCCCTTTGAAGTGTAAGAACCTCTCAAACACCTTCCTTGACTCACTGCATCAATCACACCCTTGCTACTGACATAGTTATCTTACTTGCCTCTGTGCGACATCGCGTCAAGGCATTACCTTATGACCCACTGTTGGGACTCCTACACCAAATGGTGTGAGGTATAATTGGGACTTATGACCAGGGAGATCCCCTTGACATGTTGGTGGGTACAACACCATCAACAGGAAGAAAAAATAAAATAATGGCTTCATTTCATATCTTTATAAATGAAAAGGCTGCTAGTAAAAATGTGCCACATTAGAAAATGTCAAATTATGTTAATATATAATTAGTTCCTTAATCAAGATTAATTATTTGATTTAAAAACTTTGGAATTTAAATTATATTGTAGCATGCAAGTTTTATTTGACCCCAACAATAAACAACAAAAAGTCTTGTCGGTTTCGAATAACCAAGGCGCATGATCCGACGGTTGATCTACTCCCCACCCAGATCAACGGTAGGGAGAGATTTCACACCCCCCTCCATTGTTTCATGTTAATGCAATGGGGGGGGGGGGGGGGGGGTACAAAAATCAGTTTCATGTCAGACTGCTCGACCTTACATGTTGACCTCACATCTCTCCACCCCCCCCCCTCGTAAACCACTCGTGTTTTTCTTCGCTAACCACCTTTTGACCTCGTTAAAAAGTCATTATCCCTTTACTAATCCTGACTTGACACCTCATAAATATGTTGATTATTCCTCCCATTCGTTAACTCTTTACATGATTATCCTCTCATTTAGAATATCTTTGTATCCATCCGTTGCAGTCCCACTCCCTTGCATTTAAAGCTGCTATGGTTATCAACAAAATCGTTACTCCTTCCCGCACCTTATAAATAAAATGAAACCGCCCCTTTTGTCATTTTCTTCTGATTATTCTCAAATTGTTTGCAGGTTTACAGTGTTGCAGAACTTCTTTCCTTTTTCTTAGTCTGTCATTTATAATCATTTTGCTTCCTGTCTGCCACCATGGCCCCAAAAGAAAAATCCAAGAAGCAGACCACAGAGGAGAGTATTGTTACCTCGACCCAGCCTGACCTTGACCATATCCCAATTGTCGATTCACTGTTCAAAGTTGCAAAAGCCAAGTGTGAGTTTGATTTTCATGAACTACACTTGTGGCTTAAACAGAATTATCTTGACCAGCAAGATCCAATTAGGTTTTGGGAGTCCCTGTTGCCTTTTTACAGTTTCCCAAAGACACATGAATTCCCTGATCTTATTACCTGGTGTCAAGCCAAGTATGAAAAGGGCAGTCATAGCTCAGAATGGAGACATTCTGATAACTATCTCTACTCAAACTATAAATGAAATGCTCTTAGTTCCTCAAATTGACTCCTTGACTCAATTCTCACCAGCAACACTTATGGATCTGTACCATAAGTTAACTTTCCCACAGAGAGCCCAAATATTTGAAATCTTTTTGCCTGAGGATGCAGAATTTCCAAAAAGAAATCCACCTTATTCATATGCCATGTTTCTTGAAGCCTCTAGACATTGCATTTCCCTTCTTTCCTATCTATTAGGATACCCTGATGACCAATCTGTTGATGAGGTAATCCTTGGTTTCCTATCCATTTTCAATAAATACCAACAACCAACTTTCATGTATAATTACAGCCAATTCTTGGCTGATAATATACATGAGCAATTCATGAACTTCACTGTGCAAGGAGTGTTCAATTACAGCTCTGTAATTGTTCACATGCTTCTTTTTCAACAAGGTGATCAGTTACCAATTAAACTCAACAAGCAGGATGAATAAGGAGTGAATCAATCAGTGATTCATTGGACAAAAATGGTCAGAGAAACTTCTACCACCTCATCATTTACAGAATTTGTGGATGCATTTATACATCCACTGGTATAGCTCCTTAACAACCAGACAAAGCCCAGAATTGGGAATGAAATTAAAAGGATCCTACACCTATGTGAAAAAACCAAGACTGGTGACTGGTATTTATACTAGAACTACACTGAAATAAGAGAATATGGTTGTGAACTTGCACCATACAAGCTACCTAAATATGTTACTTTGAGAATATTTTGTCTAGAATATATCAGGCAGATGATTCACATGGATGAACTACATTTTGTGTCAGGAAAAATAAAGTCTTAGTTCAAGCTCAAACCATAGATTGGATCATTTATTTGCAACATGAGATCAGCTAGTGTTGAGGCAGATGCATTATTAAAGAAGATGAATTTCTAGCCAAGTTTCACCTGGTCCTATGATCCTTTTAGCATCATTTCTTCCTTAAGGGTTAGTTTTAAGATGACTCCTTATAACCACACTCCCAGGCCAGAAATTGAAAATTTTATGAATTAAGAAATATGGATTGATGGGATCCTTCAAGAAGCAGATGAGAAGGTTGTGTCTACTCCCACTGATCAGACTCCAGTTGCTTAGAGTAAGCAACAAAAAAGGTTGAGAGAAGAAACTTCATCCACTAAAGATGTTCTAAAAGGATTCATTTTTCAACAAAAGAAACCTAAAGTCAACTTGATCACATCAGCAAAAGAGACTCCACCAGTGATCATTGATCTTGGAGATCCAGAAGTATCTACATCAGCAGGTGTTAGTACTTCAACCACTCCTCCCACAGTTAGTGCTTCAACTACTCCTCCTGCAACTTCACCTACCAGAGAACCTCTAGAAATTATTCAGTCAACAGGAACCAACACTTCGGATGATTCAAATATATTTTCAAGGTTCCTAGAAATTAAGCAGAAAAATGAGACTTTAAAGTCCAATGTATACAGTTAGTTTTGGAAGAAAACTTCAACCTCTCAACATAGGCTCCTTTATGCTTTTGATAGTGAGAAGGGCAGAATGCAAATGGATTTCTTACAAGCCCAAATTCCTTTTCCTAAATCACCATCTGATTACAAGAAGACTGTGTTTTCATTTGACACTAGTCAAATCCATCCAATTGACCAGATGGACATGCACAGACAAACTGGTGAGATGCTATTTTCCACTATGACAACTACAGCCATGTCTCTTTCTAAACTTAGGATTGCTCTATCAAATGTTCAATCCAAACTTAAGTTAGAAAATATCTCCTCTCTAGCTAAAGACAATAGGATAAAATCACTAGAGGATTTTGTGATTAAAGTGGGATATGATCCCAAGGATGTAAAAGTTGCAGAACTACTTCTTAAGAAGAAAGATGCAGACATTGTTGCATTGAAGAAATAGTTGAAGTTTCCTTCAACAGAGGATCCCCTGACCAAGGATATGGCAAAAAGTGAACAGCAAAAGGAGGATATGCTCAAGCTGATCATTGAGCAGAATATATAGTTAAAGAAGATGGAAGAATAGATTGAAGAGCTATTGAAGGAGAAGGAAACAACACAATTTTCCATGGTGCCCATTACAGTAGTCCCAATAGCAGTTGCAGGTACAAAGCCTAGTTCCTCATCTGCATCCATTGAGTCTACATCAATAACAACTAACCCAGCTAGATTAGCACAGGAACTGTTAATCCAGAAGTAGGAAAACCATAAGCTACTTCAAAAATTTCAAAATCTATAATTGCAGAAAGTGAAAAATGATACTAAGTATATAGAAGAAATGTAGAAGACTCACAAATTAAAGCTCAAAATCCAAAATTTAGAAAGTGAGTCACTAATGGCAAACACTTTGGCTCATGCTAAGGAAAGTATCTAGAAAAAAATCAATCAATCTATGACATATGTATGGCCATCCATACAAATTATTTTTTAGCAGAAGGAACTCATCACTAGGTGCAGAGCAGTGATTGAAGAGAAAAAGCAGCCTTGAAGACCAAGCCAGCAGAAGCCACAGATATGATCAAGGTTCTGAATTCAAAGAGAAAAGAGGAATTAGAAGAAATAAACATCTTTGACAGAACAACCACCATTTTAGAGATAAAAAAGGTATTACAAAAAAGGAATTTGATCAATCAATTGGAAACTAAGTGTCAAACCCTGGAGATTTTTGTCAAGATATTTCATTCCAAATTTAATGTTTTAAATTAGAAAGGATTGTCAGGATTACTAGGTTTAAATGATAAGTTGATTAGATTAGATGATTATTGCAAGGAGTTATATGCTATTGTTGTAGACAGAGCCAAATTTGCAGGAGTGAAAGGACAGATAACAGGGAGGGCTTTCCTAGAAGCCTTGGAATATGATTTAACCATCTTACATGAAATCAAGCACTTGTTTCTCACCAAGCCTAATTTCAAAAGATATACAGAGGTTGATGAAACATTCAGGAAGATGGTAAATGTAGAAATCCCAAGTGAACAAAAATGGGATCATTGGTGTGAAACAATTGAGTAATTCCTCATTATGACAACATAACAGCTCATTAGTATTTTTAGGCAGCTCATCAGTGTTTTCAGGCCTGATCTTCAACAAATTCCAAAAGAATAGAGCCACCTCTTCAATAGTTTTTCAGTTCCTATTATATAGTTCTATTTTTGTAATTTTGTACTATTTTGGTATTCTATTCCAAACAGATTGTAGATATTTTGTAAAATTTTGTATAAATAACTCCTCCTTTGAGTTATTAAGGGTTGAACCCTTGAAAAAGTTATCAAGCAGATTTGTACTAAGCTGGATCATTTTTGAGATAATAAAAGATTCTAGATTTGCCTCATATGGTTTGTTTGTCAGTGAGTTGTATTCCATCTTGTCTATTCATTATGTTTTATTCATATAAATTAATTCTTTTGCAGTCATCCGATTTAAAATTTAATTGAATATCAATTTCATTTTGAATCCTCTGTGAAGTTGTAATTTAAATAAGAGATTAATTTATAGAACTATTTGTTATTGTAAATTCCTCTTTGAACATAAATTACACTAGATCTTTGTAATAGTTTGATTATATTTTGTTGATTAAGAAAGCATTGTTTTCTTAATTTCTTCTTGTAAATGGTTAAATATTCAGTTTGAATATCAAATCAATTATACCTCTCCATACTCTACTTCTCCATCACATTAAAATCAAACTAACCATGTGCAGTTAAAGAACAACCTTTCATTTTATCAAAAATCTGTCTAAGTTTAAAGCACATGTTTATAAATAGTTCAATAGTCATCCAATCACTCAAAACAACAAAACATTATAGATTCTTTGGCATAATTAATTGACCTTAGGTTATCTCAAAGGACAACAAGACTGTTGGGACTTTTAAATAACAACTAAGTTAACCAACAACAGGTTCATATGACATTTTAGTTGATATAAACTAGCTATCAAGCCACAAAACAAAAGTATATTTCTATAATAAGTTTTTGGAGCATTGATGAAGGTTAAGGAAGAACACTATAGGGATTGAGGAAGCCTATCTCAGTCAGACAACTCCCAATTCTATAGGTGGAAAGATGTAGAAAGGAGTTTGTTCTATTTAAGGTCCAAGAGACCAAGGTTCAAGAGTTCAACGATTCTAGTAAATAATACCACCCTATCTTAAGGGAATTTAGTGACATGTTTCTAGCATATGTGTTAGGATTTCTAGCCAAGAGAAAAAATTATTTCTCCACTGAGTTTATTCTTGGCGAAAATTTAGTCTCAAAGACCTCGTATTGTATGAGCACGTCAAATCTAGTAGATTTAAAGATGTAGTTGAAGGAAATAATTCATAATGGGTATATTAGACCCAACATGTCACCTAGGGGAGCACTAGTGTTTTTTATGTAGAAGAAGGATTGCACACTATGACTATTCATTGATGACTTAGGACTGAATAAGGCCACAATGAAAAAAGGTATCCAATATCTAGAATTTATGACCTATTCAATTAGCTAAGAGAGGTTACCATGTTCTCTAACATAGATATGAGATATTATTATCATTAGATATTAATTAAAGAGGAAGACATCCATAACACAACATTCAAGACAAGGTATGGACAATACAGATTTTTGGTGGTTCCATTTGGGATAAAAAATGCCCCATCCACTTTTATGTGATTGATGAACGATGTACTCAACCCATATTTATATCATCGTGTACTATCTTTTGTGGATGATATCTTGATTTATGAAAAAGCTGGACCAAAGCACGTAGAGAATTTAAAAGCAATTTTGTAATCACCAAGAGAGCACAAGTTGTATGCCAATCTCAACAAATGTGATTTCTTATAATCACAAGTTCAATTCTTAGGGAATATCCTTTCAATCTTAGGAGTAGCAATGGATCCCAAAAATATTAATGCCATCATAGAGTGGCCCACTCCGAAAAATGTCACAAAAGTATCCTTCATGAGTTTGGTTGGATATTACTAGCGACTCATTTGAGATTTTTCAAAGATTGTGAATCCAATCACAACCTTGTATAGGAAAGGAATTAAATTCCAATGGATATTGAAGTTTTCAACTAGAAGGATTTTCTAGTTTGCACATATTCCTACAAGGAAGGACTAGGTGGAGTCCTAATGCAAGAAGGACATGTAATTTGTCACAATTCAAGGAAGTTAAATGAGCATGAAAAGAACATCCACTGATGATTTGGAGCTTGCAATAATAGCGTGTGCACTTAAAATGTGGAGACACTACTTTCTTGCTAGGAATTTTGTGTTGATCTCAAATCATGGAGGGTTGAGATATTTGTTTGACCAACCCAAACTAAATGCAAGACAAGCTAGGTGGTTTTCCTTGATTAGTGAGTTTTATTTTGAGATAAAACATATTAAATGTAAAGATAATAGAGTGGTAGATGCACTTAGAAGAAGCCTAAGAGTAGCTAATTTAGAAACCATGAGAACTTGTGAAGTTAACACCGAAGAAATAATCAAAGAGGAATTACAACATGAAGAAAACTTCCAACATGTAAAGGAATCATTAATACAAGAGTTAAAGGAATCATTAAGAAATAATTACAAGCTCGCTAATGATGGTATGTTGATATTCAAGGATAGATTGTACTTTCCCTATGTAACTGACTTAAAGAATCTCATATTGGATAAGTATTATAGAAGTCCTTACTTAGGTCATCCTGGATAACAAAAATGATAAATCATAAATAAATTGTAATATGGTCCAGGCCCGGTGAAAAGGAAAATTGTTGTATACATTGCTAGGTACCTATAAAGCCATAAAAGTGAAGGTAGAATGAAGGCACCCAACAAGACTATTACAACCAATTCCAATCCTTGAGTGGAAATGGGAAGTAATATCCATGGATCTTACTATAAGGTTACCAAGAAAATCCAAAAAACATGATTATGTAATGGTGGTTGTGGAAAATTTGAGAAAGGTATCTCACTTTATAACATTCAAATCCACCCACAAATCCATTGGCATAGCTCATATTTTCATGAGAGAAATATTCATATTACATAGCATATCTAAGAAGGTCATTTTAGATCAGTATGCCAAGTTCACATCATTTTTTTAGAGAGCATTGTTTGTTGGTTTAGGAACTCATATAACTTCTAGTATTGCATATCATCCTTAAACAGATGGTCAAATAAAGAGTGAAGGAAATCGAGCAAGAAGTTCTCAATATTAAGTAGAAGTTAAAAGTTTCCCAGGATAGAAAAATGGGTTATGAAAATCAATAGCGAATGCACAAAGATTCCAAGAAGGAGATCACCTATATATTAATATCAAACAAAGGAAGAGTTCATTGAAAGTGGATCTTGTGCTAAGTTCACACCCATATTTTGTGAACCATTTCAAATTTTGGAAAGAGTGGGACTAGTGGCTTATATATTGGCATTAATGCCCACTTTGAAATCACACTAAGTATTTCACAATTATTTTCTTAAGAAGTATATACATGACACTAATCATGTCATTTATTTTTTTGTGATACTCTTGGAACCATGATTTCCATTACACAAAAACCCACAGGTGTTAGTAAATGGACACATCGCTAGAGTTAATGGATTCACAAGAGTTGGTTAAACACATGTCATGAAACACATGAGGAGTGCCAGTTTATCTAATGTCCAAAAATCCCCCCCAACATGAGTCAAGTTTGATTCGAAATCAATACCTTTAACTCTAATACCACTTGTTGGAATCATGATTGGCATTACACCAAAACCCACAAGAGTTAGTAAATGGACGCATCGCCGGAGTTAAAAAATCCATGAGAGGTAGTTAATCACATGTCACCAAAAACATGTAGGGCATTTATTTATTCATGTCAAACAATGGATAGTTGGAATTGATTTCAACCATATTAGTGTGGTGGCAGAAGATGTTGCCATTGATATTCTTAGTGTGTCAAGCACAAGGGGAGTCCCATGGTTGCCACAGTCTCCTAAAGATAATCATCATAGTAGAAATATTATTGGATAATCCATAAAATGATGATTATGATGGTTAGGGAGTGTCATATTTTGGAGGAGATTGTGTCTTAAGAGACCAACTTAGTTTCTCACGAAAGTGGCATAGTTTGAAATTGATTTGAGATATATTTCCAATGGTATGTGGAAGTCTGCAAATGGCCCTCTCGATCAAAAGTTATGGTTAGTCAAAATAAGGACTTTAAATCCATAAGTAGTAATCCATGTAAGCCTGGAATCTCAGAGGTTTATTTAAAAAGAGTTACAGGATATCATTGAGTCAGGGTAGTGGGAATAATTTCGGGAAAATAGAGATAGAATACAGATATTTTTTGGCAGTTAACAGTTATGTCAAATGAAGAAAGGTGCACATATGTCTAGGTTTTGTGGTGGTTTCATTAGAAGTAATGCACACTATTGGGTCAATGCCTAGAAGCCTACAAGCCCGTAACTCTTATGCAATTCATTTTATGAAAAAATATGGACATCTGGACATCTGGACCTCCAACTCAGTAGCGACATATATGTATAAGAGTGGACCAATGCCCAGAAGCACTCAAGCCCATAACTCTTATAGAATGTTATTTAAAAAAAAATGTTATGGGCACCAAGGCATGAGTGGGGCAATGCTATAGACTAAGCACCAGCATAGCGATTCATTCAATGGGAGACCAAGGGCATAGAGAATTTTATAAAGGGAATTTAGCCCCTACAAGCCATAAAAGAGGTCTAGCACCCAGAGGCACAGTTGAAAGTCACAACACCTGATCCTATGGTGGAAAAAAAGTAAAGGAGCCAAGGGAAAGGTGCTAAGGGACAAGCGAGCCATGTTGGAAGCTCGCAAGCCCATAAGGTGTGTGAAATACATTTTTACAAGAAGTTATGGTAATATGAGCATTTGGGCTCCAGCTCTACAGGGGCATACGAATATGAATAGGGCCCAAGAGTTGTTTTGTGATGGTTTTGCAACGCTTTTTTGCATTATGTGACCAAGAGATTACAGGCTATTTACACTGGAGAAACATTGTGGGCAAGCGTTGAGGACATATATTTAGTGACTAGGTGAGTCAACAACATCTATGTATACACATTTTGAATGTGCAGATATGGGTAACGAATTTAATGGCAACTACAAAGAATGAAGGTTGCAAGCACCACGATTTATAGTGAACTAATGGCATCTGTCTTGAATTGGAAAAAGCCACCTATGATCTTCCGTGAACGCTATGAAGAATTAAATGGAAGAGGCGGCTAGGTTCAAAGGCCCCAATCACAGTTCAAAAATCTATGTCTGATGTACACTTTGATCTTTGTGAATAATGAATAAGCATGGAGAGCCTTTTTGTAGCCTACAGTTTGATTGAGAATTAATTCTCAGTATGGAGAATTCCACACGTACCCATTATGTGATTTAATGAAGATGGTTAAGTGAACGATGCCCATCCTAATGTTTAATGCAGTTGTATTGAACAAGAAACCTGATGAAACAACAACACGAATATCCATGTAGAAGTACATGTGAGGGCCACGTGAAAGTCAAAGAAATGGGTGATAGAGACTACATCATTTCTTATGTAGTAGAGGAACAAAATTATGGATTACAATTGTGAAAAGTGGGGAATGTAGAGAGTTGAATGGTGGAGAGTTGTGTGATTACTGATAAGTGTTTTATGTGACTAAGTGAGCTGAAGAATGACTAGTGTTGAGAGTTAACAACTATACAAAAGAGTTGAGAGTTGATACCAGAGCGTGTGGAGCAGTGGAGCGTGCAAAAGAAGAGAGGGCAGGGAAAATTTTAAGAACCCCCCCTAAATTTATAAATATAATAAATGGGAGAATCTCCATGGTATATAGGAAAAATGGAAGGCGATTTTATCAATAATATAATATTTATATATAATTTTTTGGCGAATCTCTCACCAGGCATGGCGAATATTTTACTCAATTATAAAATCTTGTAAGGTCTTGGCGAGTCTTTCACTAAATAATAAAACTTTGTAAAGTCCTAGTGAATCTTAGCATAGGCTACATGCTGGTTTAATTCCCCCATTTAAATAAGCTACATTCCAGGTGAATACCATGGGTCAATACCATGTGCCATTTTGGTGAATACCATGGGTCAATACCATGTGCCATTTTTATTTTTATTAATTCTAATATTAGGGTTAATAATGGTTTTTTGCATGTTATTAATAACAATCTAGTCCATGGTATTTGTCCCATAGTATTTTGGCCATAGGTTTCACCTAAATATAACCCATTTTTTGAGTGTTCGTAAATATAAGGTGACTTATGGAGTAAATATAAAAAAATGTTTTATTTGTTTACCATACCTCTCGTTTATTTATATTTTTATTAATTTACCATACCTCTTTTACAAATATGGTATTTGGCCCATAGGATTCACTTAAATAAAACCTCTTTCTTGAGCCTTCATAAATAGAATGAGGGTTATAGACTAAATATAAAAAGAGGTTTTATTTATTTACGATACGTCTAGTTTATTTATATTTTTATTTATTTACCATACCTTTTGAGTAAGTATAAAAAGACGTTTTATTTATTTACCATACCTCCACTTATATTTTTATTTGTTTACACCCTTACATGTATATAAGGTGACCTATGGAGTAAATATAAAAAATGTTTTATTTATTTACCATACCTCTCATTTATTTATATTTTTATTAATTTACCATACCTCTTTTATAAATATGGTATTTGTCCCATAGGATTCACTTAAATAAAACCTATTCTTGAAAATGGGCGAATGGAAGGTTGTAAGTCCTAATTTCAAGGGCTAAATTTACCTTTTTTACCCTCTCCCTTAAAATAAGGTGGGCTATTTGAGGTGATTTGTAAAAATGTACTATGATACAAAATATTCGCCCACTAAAAATTTAAAACCCCTTAATTTCGCCAAAGGGCGAACATTCGCCCCTAAAATTATCCTTGAGAGAGGGACTATAGAGCAAAAGGAAAATCACGATGTGCAACCACTAATAAGGTTTACATAACTAAAAAATTTTATTGGCCTCTGTTTTCAGTTTGAAAACTATATGAAAAGAAAAATAGAGGCTAGAGGAAGTAGTGGCCTACATTCATAAGAGATTTGTGCCTCTTGGCAAGTGGTGCCTTATTATCTTAAGTGGTTTGGGGCTTCCTATGAATCGGTGCTCACAAAAAACTTGATGTAATTAAGTACGTGCTTGATTTACATCATAATAACTAACAGATTGGTGGTCTTCTCCCTTTCGGTTTCAACGTAAAGTATACATGTGTAAATATGTGTGTGAAACTCAATTAATGAATAATGTTCTCATATGAATTATTTACTTTATTGTATAATGTTGTAGTATGAAATTGGTCACATGTAACTGACAAGAAGTGAATGAAAATTAAGAATTGAGCTTAAAGTTTAAAGAAGCTCACTATTACTAATTGACCCATCCCCCTAGTAATTCCTTATTCCAATAGATACATGTGGAATCTGAGGGGGTTTCCCAACCAAAACCATCACACGTCCTGGATCGGAGACCAATCATGCTCTTGAATCAAGTAATAAAGGTCAAAGTTTAATAGAGGCACTTCAGAATAGATGAGGCAATTTGGTAAATGATGCTTATTTGGGGCAGCATCAGATGTGCTCTAGCCATGAAATTTGGTGGAGAGGTTGGGGCACATGAGATCTCCAATACCCATAAATGGTTTGGGAAAATTCTAAATAGATCAAGAGATATTAAAATAATTAATATTTTTAATGGAGTCCCTAAGTCTAAACTTAGGGAAAATAAAATATTAATGTGTATTAATATGAATTTGTGTTAGAGTGGTCCCAAATACATGGATCAAGCCAGATCTAATCTTAGCCATTGATTAGGGACTTATTCTCAGCCATTGATATGTCAACAGGAAAAGTATAAGAGGAGGATTGAGGGTCACTTGGAGAATACACCAGAGGGATCAGTCATTTTATTCTCTAGAGCAGGGTTTCCTAAGAGAGATAGAATCAATGATTAGAGAGAAGCTGAGGGGAATTGAGTATAGAGAGATAGAGAGGAAGAGATAGTGTCAGGTTAGTAGTAGAGCAGCCAGAGAGAAAGAAGCAGGAGCAGCCAGTGCTCATGCAGGGCCACGCAAAGGCAGCTAAGTGTTGCGCAGAGCACCAGAGGGGCCAGCGTAGCTAACGTAGAGGCTCAGAGAGATGGCTAAGGTCCTCTTGGGGCTGACACAAGCCAAGAGAGGCTAACACAGTCCAAATTGGGTAGACACTGGGGTTTCTAGGGAAGATTGGTGTTGAGTAGCTGCCGAAAGGATTATCTAGGGTTTCAGCTAGTAGATTTTTCAGAAATTGAGAGGTATTACTACCAAGGAAATTCTCTGTTGGGTAGGCCAGTTTCAGCACCTAGATTTCACTTTTATATTTCTTAATAAGAAAACCCTCAGATAGTTGCACCAGTTTTCCTACATTGGGTTTTTCTGGGGACATTAGTCCAAAAATAATGGTGTCATATAGTGTGTTTGTTCTTGTTTCTTTTAGTTGTTGATCTATAATATCTTGAGCATGCACTAGTGTTTATTTTTAGTATTTACATTGTAAATAACTTGTTCAAGAAAATAGCAAGTAGGTAGGAATAAATGAGATAAAGTGCTGGAGGATTTCTAACTAAGTAAACTTGGAAACTTCAACATGGGATCAGAGCATGATTGCAGATCACAGGAGGACTAAAACACATCAGCCAAGCAGAGTAATAGTAGCAAAAAATAGTTGTCCTGAGGTAAGAGAAGTTATTTCTAGCAGCGCAGAAACCAAGGAGTGTGAGGAAGTAGGAGCTGCGCAGAGTCTCAGAGAGGCTAGCGTTGCTGACATAGAGGGCCAGAGGGATGACACAAGGCATCCCAGGGTTGACGCAGATCCATCCAGGGTGACACAAGGCCAACATGAGGCAAAGAGGGGCTGACGCAGTTCATAGATAGGAAGTTGTTGTGGTTTAGAATGCTGCATGAATATTGCAAAGTTGAGTTGGTGAGGTACTGTAGTCAGAACATTGCCTAACAGAGCAGGGCCAGAGGAGTTGCTGCCAAGGGTTTCTAGTCGAGGAACCCGGATCAGCAATGTAGTTGCACAAGACCATCAGAGTAGGGGGTGTAGGTTTTAACCCCATACAGAAATTACCTACATACGAATTCTAAAACACAGAAAATAAACAATGTCAGAGCATAACACATAAAACACATAGACACAGAGATTTTCCCACTGGATCCCAAAACCAGGACTACTGGCTTGATTTTTCATTATATTCCTTTCAATGTTACAATACATATTTATACATGTCGAAGCATCCAATACCATGCACTGAAAACAATTACGTCCAAAACCATGGATCAAAAACCATAGGTAGGTTCGCCCAACCTAATATAGGGTCCAAAAAAAAATTTCCTGGGGCACTGGCCCTGACCCCATAGAGGGGGGCTACCCACCCCCCCTCAAACCCCCTTGTGACCCCCCGCTACGCAATCGGTGCAACGAAGGGGAGGCTCCGTCCCCCTCTCTAACCCCTCAGTTCACTACATAGGTTAGTCATGGAAAGAATATAACACAACCCAACATTCTCCCACTTGTTGTTTTCTTTCCACAAGGGGCCACAGGAGAGCTTAGTCATTTTTCCAACCCTGAAATGACCATTATTTCTCTACACCAGGAGAACTTCTTAGAGCTCATAGATTTTTTCAATGCATCTGCAGTATTCTTCAAAGTTTCCACCTTTACCAGCAACACCTTTTTGTCTTCTATCATATCCCTCACAAAGTGATACCGAACATCAATGTGCTTTGTCTTTGAATTATAAGCAAGGTTCTTTCCCAAGAAAATTGCACTTTAGCTATCATAGTCTATCCTTATAGCTCCCTGTACTAACCCAATACTTGAACACAACCTTTGTAACCAAAATTCTTCCTTTCTTGCATGAGTGGTTGCCAACTATTCTACCTCTGTAGTTGATAGTTCCACTACATATTGTTTCTTACTCATCCAATTGACTACTCCTCCAAATAGGTTAAACACATACCCACTCATAGACTTTCTCTGATCCAAATCTCCAGCCCAGACTGCATCAATAAAGCCATGGATATCCAAAACTCTGTCCAATCCTGGTCTTCCTTGTTAGCACAAACCATAATCACTAGTCTCACGCAAATACCTAAAAACCCACTTCACTGTTGTCCAATGCTCCTTCTCTGGTTTTGGCATAAACTTGCTCAATACTCCCACCGCATGTGCAATGTCTGGTCTAGACCATTGCATACATCAGGCTACCGACTACACTTGCATATGGAACATGGGACATATCCTCTTCCTATTCATGTGTCTTGAGACACTGTTCAGTAGACAACTTTACACCTATAGGAATATGAACCTTCACCAGTTTACTATCCTGCATATTAAACCTCTACAGTATTGTCTCGACATACTTCCTCTGGCTTAACCAAATCTTCCTCTTTGCTCGATTTCTTTTAATTCCCAAAATATATTTTGCAGCACCAAGATCTTTTATGTCGAATTTACAAGACAATTGGGTCTTCAAATCTTGGATAATTTCTTTGTCATTTCCAACTAGAAGCATATCATCCACATACAAGACTAGATAAATAACACGGTCACCAGTTAATTTAAAATACATACAGTGATCTATTTTTCTTCTCGTGAAGCCAATTCCCCATATAAATGTATCATATTTCTGATACCACATCCTTGGCGACTATTTTAACCCATATAGAGACTTCTTTAACTTGCATACTAGTTATTTCTTACCCTTCACTGTAAAGCCTTCAAGTTGCTTCATGTAGATCTCCTCTTCCAGATCCTCATGAAGAAATGTTGTCTTCACATCCATCTGTTCTACCTCAAAATCAAAAGTAGCAGCAACAGATAAAAGTAATCTAATAGAAGTTACCTTAGCAACAGGAAAAAAAGTATCACCAAAATCAATTCCCGACACCTGGGAATAACCTTTTTCTACCAACCAAGCTTTGTATTTCTCCACCTTTCCTTCTCCATTTGTCTTCTTCTTGAACACCCATTTGCTGCCAATGGGTTTCCTTCCAGCTGGAAACTCCACCAGATCCCAAGCCTCATTTTTGTGCAAAGATGCCATTTCATCAACCATGGCCTCTATCCAGAGTTTTCCATCCTCTAAATCTACTGCTTCCTTCACAGTTCTGGGATCATCATCAGTAATAGATAAAGAAAAATTTGAACAGAAAGCAGATGGACTATACCTTCTTTCTCGAATTGATCTTCTTACACCCGGAGATTGTGGCTCTTCATCTTCTGATTCCTCCTGTGTTGTAGAGTCTGATTCTTCCTCCTTTAGCTCAAACTCTATCTTCTTAGGTTCCTTTGGTTGGACTTCATGTTTAATAACATCTTTCACCTCTCTGAACACCACATCTTGGTTGTACACAACCTTCCTTGTTGCTGGGTTCCAAAGCTTATAACCCTTTAAACCATCCTTATACCCAATAAAGATGCACCTTTTAGATTTACTATCCAAACTTGCTTCGTTTCTCCTTTGGAACATGTGCATATGCATCGCATCCAAATACCCTCTGATGTGAAAGAGAGGGTTTCTTACCAGTCCATACCTCGTGTGGAGTCTTATCCTCCAACACTGATGAAGGTGATCTGTTGACTAGGTAACATGTTGTCTCCACTGCCTTTGCCCAGAATTCTTGTCCTAAACCAGAACCACTGAGCATGCTTCTTGCCCTCTCCATCAACGACTTGTTCATTCTTTCTGCAACTCCATTTTGCTGAGGTGTATATGGATTAGTCTTCTGCCATGCTATACCATATTTCCTATAGAATTCTTCAAATTATTTATTGCAAAACTCTCCACCGTTATCTGTCCTCAGCACCATTATCTTCTTCTCTATCTAGTTTTCCACCAGAGCCTTACATTCTTTAAACCTATCAAAGACTTCAGATTTATTCTTAAGCAAATATATCCATGTATTCCTTGAGAAGTCATCTATAAATGATACATAGTACACAGACTTACCTAGTGATGCAACCTTCACAGGTCCAAACACATCACTGTGCACAATATCTAATATCTGTTTCGCCCTCTTACCACTAGAGGGGAAAATCACCCTATTCTGCTTCCCATATACACAATTTTCACAAAAATCAAATTCCAGAGAGCTATTACTCATACCTTGTACCATACCTTTACCATGAAGTATTCGAAGGCCCTTCTCTCCAATATGTCCAAGCCTTTGATGCCACAACATGGTCTTCTCTCCAGAGACCATGAGATTTTCTGCTCCACTTTTAGGGACCGCATAACTATTGCACCCATCAACAAAAGTGCTACCTTGCAGCTTGTACAGAGTTCCAGTCCGAACTCCCTACATCAATACTAGTGCTCCTCAAACCATCTTGCAAGTATCCTTCTCAAACATTGTTTTTGTTGGGTTGTGTTATATTCTTTCCATGTAGTTAATAGGGTATTTGAGGGGCACCCGTAACCCCACTTTATGGGGTCCAGGGCAGCACCCCAGAAAATTTTGGTTTTGTACCCTATGTGAGGCTGGGCGGACCCACCTATGGTTTTGTGCATGATTTTCGCACATGTTTTTTCGACGTGATCGTTTTCAGTCCATGGTATTGGATGCTTCAACATGTATCAATATGTATTATAGCATTGAAAGGAACATAATGAAAAATCAAGATGGTAGTCCTGGTTTTAGGATCCAGGGGAAAATATCTTTGTATATGTGTTTTATGTGTTCATCTCTCGCATTATTTATTTTTTGTGTTTTAGAATTCGCATGCAGGGAATTTCTGTATGGGGTTAAAGCCTACACTTGGTATCAGAGCAGATTTGGCTTCAAGGGGATGCCTTTGATACTGAGGGGTTTCGCTCAGGCCTGTGGTAGACACTGCTCAGTAGGAGATCTGCGAGATCGATTTTGGTGGTGAAAGAAGATGGTGAGTAGTGGAAAGATAGAGATCGAGAAATTTAATGGTCAGTGTTTTGAGTTGTGGAAACTCAAGATGGACGATCTGTTGGTAAATAAAGATCAGTGGATCGTGGTAGATCCGGGTACTAAACCAACAGGAGTGTCAAATGAAGAATGGGAGAAGTTGTATCGGAAGGAAAATAGCACAAAACGATTATGTGTCTCAGATTTAGTATTGTTGAATGTATCAAGGGAAGCTATAGAAAAGGATTTGTGGGACAAGTTAGGGACTTTGTACCAATATAAGTCTCTGGTGAATAAACTGTTCCTGCGGAAAAAGTTGTATAACATGACGATGAAAGATGTAGACTCGGTGACAGAGCATCTGAACGCATTTAATACTGTGGTAAGTCAGTTAGCATCTGTTGATATTAAAATTTCAAATGAAGATAAGTGCATCAGTTTGTTGTGTTCTCTACCAGATTCGTGGGATGGTTTGGTTATTGCAATAGGTAGCAATGCAACTGCCTTGCAGTTTGATGAAATAGTCTCAACCTTGCTAATGGAGGAGATGAGACAGAAAAATATGGAGAGCCAAAATGGTGATGCCTTGTCTGTACGAGGGTGGACCTAGAACAGAAACAAAAATAAGTCATCAAGTGGGAGATCTAAATATAAAGGGGGATCTAAATCTCCAGGAAAACTTGTAAAGGTGGTGTGGTGGAAATGTGGAAAGGAAGGGCACTACAAAAGGGACTGTAAATCTAAAGCTCCTGACAAAGGAAAGGGATCTGATGAGGCTCCTTCTGCAGAGGCGAAAACCACCTCAGATGAAAGTGGGGATGTGTACTTGCCTTCTTCAAGTACACATGTAGATCATGAGTCATGGTTGATTGACTCAAGTGCATCCTTTCACTTCACTCCCCATAGAGAGTGATTCTGCGAGTATGAGAAATATGATGGTGGTGATGTCTTCTTGGGGGATGATAGCAAGGCTAGAATCGTTGGTTGTGGAAAATTAAAGTTGAAGTTGTAAGGTGGAAGGGTTAGAACGCTTCTAGGTGTTCTACGTATTCCTGTGTTAGCCAGAAATCAGATTTCTATTAGCAAGTTGGATGATGCAGGTGTAAAAAGAGTGTTCTAGAAGAATAACTGCAAGATGGTTCAGGGAGCACTGGTATTGATGTGGGGAGTTCGTATTGGAAATTTGTACAAGCTGTAAGGTAGCAGTGTTATTGATGGGTGCAATAGTTCTGTGGTTCTTGAAAGTGAAGCAGAAAATCTAGTGGTCTCTGGGGAGAAGACCATGTTGTGGCATCAAAGGCTTGGACATATTAGAGAGAAGGGCCTTTGAATACTTCATGGTAAAGGTATGGTAGAAGGTATGAGTAATAGCTCTCTGGATTTTGATTTCTGTGAAAATTGCATATACGGGAAGTAGATCGGGTGAGTTTCCCCTCTGGTGGTAAGAGGGCGAAACATATATTAGAGCTTGTGCACAGTGATGTGTTTGGACCTATGAAGGTTCCATCACTGGGTAAGTCTGTGTACTATGTATCATTTATATATGACTTTTCAAGGAATACATGGATATATTTCCTTAAGAAGAAATCTGAAGTCTATAATAGGTTTAAAGAATTTAAGGCTCTAGTGGAAAACCAAACAGAGAAGAAGATAAAGGTGCTAAGGATGGATAATCGTGGAGAGTTTTGCAGGAAGGAATTTGAAGAATTCTACAAGAAGTGTGGTATAGCATGGCAGAAGACTACTCCATATACACCTCAGCAAAATGGAGTTGCAGAAAGAATGAACAAGACATTGATGGAAACGGCAAGAAGCATGCTCAGTGGTGCTAGGTTAGGACATGAATTCTGGGCAGAGGTGGTGGATACTGCATGTTACATGTTCAATAGGTCACCTTCACCAGCATTGGAGGATAAGACTCCATAAGAGGTATGGACTAGTGAGAAACCCTCTCTTTCACATTTGAGGGTATTTGGATGTGATGCATATGCACATGTTCCAAAGGAGAAAAGAACAAAGTTGTATAGTAAATCTGAAAAGTGCATCTTTATTGGGTATAAGGATGGTTTAAAGGGTTATAAGATTTGGAACCCAGTAACAAGGGAGGTTATGTACAGCCAAGATATGGTGTTCAGAGAGGTGAAAGATGTTATTAAACATGAAGTCTAAAGAAGATAGAGTTTGAGCTAAAGGAGGAAGAATCAGACTCTACAACAGAGGAATCAGAAGATGAAGAGCCATAAACTCTGGTTGTGAGAAGATTAGTTTGAGAAAGAAGGCTGCCAGAAAGGTATAGTCCATTTGCTTTCTGTTCAAATTTTGCTTTGTCTGTTACTAATGATGATCCCAAAACTGTGAAGGAAGTAGTGGATTTCGAGGATCGAAAACTCTGGATAGAGGCCATGGTTGATGAAATAGCATCTTTGCACAAAATTGAGGCTTGGGATCTGGTGGAGTTGCCAGCTGGAAGGAAACCCATTGGCAGCAAATGGGTGTTCAAAAACAAGACAAATGCAAAAGGAAAAGTGGAGAAATACAAAGCTCGGTTGGTAGCAAAAGGTTATTCCAAGGTGCTGGGAATTGATTTTGGTGATATTTTTTCTCCTGTTTCCAAGGTAACTTCTATTAGATTACTTTTATCTATTGCTACTACTTTTGATTTTGAGGTAGAACAGATGGATGTGAAGACAACATTTCTTCATAGGGATCTGGAAGGGGAGATCTACATGAAGCAACCTGAAGGCTTTGCGGTGAAGGGTAAGGAAGAATTGGTATGTAAGTTAAAGAAGTCTCTATATGGGTTAAAACAGTCACCAAGGATGTGGTATCATAAATTTGATACATTTATACGGGGACTTGGCTTCACCAGAAGCAAAGCAGATCATTGTGTGTATTTTAAATTAATTGGTGACCATGTTATTTATCTGGTATTTTATGTGGATGATATATTGTTGGTTGGAAATGACAAAGAAGTTATCCAAGATTTGAAGACCCAATTTTCCTCAAAATTCAACATGAAAGATCTTGGTGCTGCAAACTATATTTTTGGCATGGAAATTAAAAGAGATCGGGCAAAGAGGAAGCTCTGGTTAAACCAGAGGAAGTATGTCAAGACAATATTGCAGAGGTTTAATATGCAAGATAGTAAACCGATGAAGGTTCCTATTCTTGTAGGTGTGAATTTATCTGCTGAACAGTGTCCCAAGACAAAAGAAGAGGAAGAGGACATGTCTCACATTCCATATGAAAGTGTAGTCGGTAGCCTGATGTATGCAATGGTCTGTACTAGACTAGACATTGCACATGCAGTGGGTGTATTGAGCAGCTTTATGTCAAAATCAAGGAAGGAGCACTGGACAGAAGTGAAGCGGGTTTTCAGGTATTTGTGTGGCACTACTGATTATGGTTTGTGCTACCAAAGAAGACCAAGATTGGACAGAATGTTGGATATTCATGGCTTTGTTGATGCAGACTGTGCTGGACATCTGGATCAGATAAGACCTACAAGTGGGTATGTGTTTAACCTATTTTGAGGTGCAGTCAATTGGATGAGTAAGAAACAATCTGTAGTGGCACTGTCAACTATAGAGGCAAAATACATGGTAGCCACTCATGCAAGCATGGAAGTAGTTTGGTTGCAGAGATTGTGTTCAAGTATGGGGTTAGTACAGAAAGCTATAAGGATAGACTGTGACAGCCAAAGTGAAATTTTCTTGGCAAAGAACCCCACATATCATTCAAATACGAAGCACATTGATGTTCAATATCACTTTGTGAGGGATATGATAGAAGACAAAAAGGTGTTGCTGGCAAAGGTGGACACTTTGAAGAATACTGCAGATGAATTGACAAAATCTATGAGCTCCTAGAAGTTCTCTTGGTGTAGAGAGACAATGGGCATTTCAAGGCTGGAAAAATGACTAAGCTCTCTTGTGGCCCCCTGTGGAAATAAAAAAACAAGTGGGAGAATGTTGGTTTGTGTTATATTCTTTCCATGTAGTTAACAGGGGGTTTGAGGGGCACCCGTAACCCCACTTTATGGGGTCCGGGGCAGCACCCCAGAAAATTTTGGTTTTGGACCCTATGTTAGGTTGGGTGGACTCACCTATGGTTTTGTGCATGATTTTCGCACATGTTTTTCGGACGCAATGGTTTTTGGTCCATGGTATTGGATGCTTCGGGATGTATAAATATGTATTATAACATTGAAAGGAACATAATGAAAAATCAAGTTAGTAGTCTCAGTTTCAGGATCTAGGGGAAAATCTCTGTGTATATGTGTTTTATGTGTTCTGCTCTTGCATTATTTATTTTTTGTGTTTTAGAATTCGTATGCAGGTAATTTCTATACGGGGTTAAAACCTACAGTTTTTACACCTGCATCATCCAACTTGCTTACAGAAATCAGATTTTTGGCTAATGCAAGAATATGTAGAACACCCAGAAGTGTTCTAACCCTTCCACCTTGCAAATTCAACTTTACTTTTCCACGACCAACGATTCTAGCCTTCCTATCATCGCCTAAAAAGACATCACCACCATCGTATTTATCATACTCGCAGAACCACTCTCTACGGCGAGTGAAGTGAAAGGATGCACCTGAGTCAATCAACCATGCCTCATGATTGACATGTGTACTTGAAGAAGCCAAGTACACATCCCCACCTTCATCTGAGGTAGTTTTTGCCTTTGCAGAAGGAGCATCATCAGATCCCTTTCCTTTGTTAGGAGCTTCAGATTCACAGTCCCTTTTGTAGTGCCCTTCCTTTCTGCATTTCCAGCACACCACCTTTACAGGTTTTCCTGGAGATTTAGATCTTCATCTAGATTTAGATCTCCCACTCGATGAATTATTTTTGTTTCTGTTCTGGGATTGTCCTCGTATAAACAAGGCATCACCATTCTGGCTCTCCATATTTTTCTGTCTCATCTCCTCTGTTAGCAAGGATAAGACTATTTCATCAAACTACAAGGAAGTTGCATTGCTACCTATTGCAATAACTAGACTATCCCACAAGTCTGGTAGAGAACACAACAAAATGATGCACTTATCTTCATTTGAAATTTTAATATCAATAGATATTAACGTACTTACCATTGTATTAAATGCATTCATATGCTTTGTCACCGAGTCTCCATCTTTCATCCTCAAGTTATATAGCTTCTTCTGTAGGAACAGTTTATTCACCAGATACTTACATTGGTACCAAGTCCCTAGCTTGTCCCACAAAGCCTTCACCATAGCTTCCCCTGATACATTCAGCAATATTGAATCTAAGACACACAATCGTATTGTGCTCTTAGCCTTCCGATCCAACTTCTTCCATTCTTCATCGGACACTCCCGTTGGTTTAGTACTTGGATCTACTGTGATCCACTGACCTTTATCCACCAACAGATCATCCATCTTGAGTTTCCACAACTCAAAACTCTAACCATTAAATTTCTCGATCTCTATCTTTCCATTGCTTGCCATCTTCTTTCACCACCAGAATCGATCCCACAGATCTCCCATTGAACAGGGCCTACCATAGGCCCGAGCGAAACCCCTTAGCAACAATGACATCCCCTTGAAGCCAAAAAAACTCTGACACCAAATGTAGGTTTTAACCCCATACAGAAATTACCTGCATACGAATTCTAAAACATAGAAAATAAACAATGCGAGAGCGTAACACATATACATAGAGATTTTCCCACTGGATCCCAAAACCAGGACTACCGGCTTGATTTTTCATTATATTCCTTTCAATGTTACAATACATATTTATACATGCCGAAGCATCCAATACCATGGATCGAAAACCATCACATCCAAAACCATTGATCGAAAACCATCGTGTCCAAAACCATGGACCGAAAACCATAGGTAGGTTCGCCCAACCTAATATAGGGTCCAAAAAAAATTTCCCAAGGCACTGCCCCAGACCCTGTAGAATGGGGCTACACGCCCCCCTCATACCCCCTGTGAGCCCCCACTACGCAATTGGCCCAACAAAGGGGGGGCTTCGCCCCCCCTCTAACCTCCCAGTTCACTACGTAGGTTAGTCGTGGAAAGAATATAACAGAACCCAACAGGGGGCATCCCAACAAGCGGCAGAAGGATTTCTAGGAGGGAAATTAGGACTCAGAGGGAGTCCAAACGAGAAGTAGAGACTTAGAGGAGTCGAATCGAGAACTTCTTGGAGGGAAGTAGAGGAGCATCATGGCACTACACGGGGTAAGAAACCAGGATAGACTGGATGGAGGATTGAAATTCGCAGTCTGGAAGGCCAGAATCTTATCAGTGCTTGCCAGGATTCGTGTCAAGAACTTCGCCTTGAAGGTAATTTCTATCCCATTTGACCCCAATGATAATGATGAGTACGAGGAAGCGATGGTGAGGGCCAAGTGCATTATCCTTGATGGGGTCAAGGATTATGTGGTACCACATATAGCCAAGAAGGAAACAGAATTTGAGATGTAGGAGGCTCTCAAGAAGTTGTACCAGCATACTTCTATGCAGAGAAGAATGTTTCTTAAGAATTAGATGAGGTCGTATCAGATGAAGAAGGGACAATCGATTAACACCTTCCTTTGAGGCCTAAATGAGATCTAATACTAGTTGACTACTAAGGAGAGTCACCGGATCAGGAGCTAATTGTGAGGACATCCCTGAATGTTGTCTCAGAAGATTGAGAAGTATTTGTCTAGAGTATATTGGGCAAAGGGACACTTCCACCTTGGGATGATATGTGGGTAGCTCTTTGCCAAGAAGAGGTCATACAACATTCAAATATGGGTAGCAGTAGCAAGGGGATCAAATTCAAGTAGGAGGAAGAAGATGTGGCCTTAGAATCTGAGGGAAAGAAGGAGAATCAGAAGAAGAAAAATCTCTCCAAGATCAAGTGCTTCCACTATGGGGAGTTGGGTCATTATGCGACCCAGTGTCCATGGAAGAGAAGTAAGGGAGAGTCTTCCAAGACTAAGGCAGCACCAACACAGGCTGAGAAAGAAGTGGAGATAGATGATGATTGTGCGATGAGTGCACATGCACCACTTGAGCGGAAGTGGGGAGACATCCAGTTGTAGTCAGGTGGACTGCAGGAGATGAGGGGTAGGATCCTTGAGGTACCCAACCTCTTGGATTAGACCTTGCTACAGGAGCCCTGTCAAGGAGTAGCATGACTAGCTGGGTGGGTAGAGACAGGTGGGGATGGAGAGGCAGAGAGAACTACATTGCATGAGTCTCGAGATAGTGCAAGGCTAGTAGGTTGTAGTAGTGTGAGAGGCACAGGAGTGTTACACCAATGCAGGATGGAACACAGAGGTGTGCAATAGTGCAAGATGCAGGTGAGTTGTTGCAGTAGCACAGAGGTTAGAGAGGGAGCACTTGTCAGTGGCAGAGGGAGCTTCAGCATTAGTGGGTGTCTCTAGCCAAATAAGGAGGTTAGTTGGGAGATTAGTTACTTACTTCTTAGTAACTGAGTCGCAGTGTAGCAGTGGGTGGCATGATGCAACATGATGAGAGGAGGTGCAGTGTGGATGCAGCGTTAGGAGAAAGGACCAGCAATAGCACGGATGTAGAGGGATTTGTTGTACAGATGTAGCAGTGGTAGAACCATGGGTAGTAGTATAGGAGGCAGTAGCACAAAGGATGTTGGGTAGGAAGTCCTAGCATCAACACAGGTATCGATGCTGGATGATCACAGTAGTACTCAGTGAGGAGTATTACTATAGCACATTCCTCACTAAGAGGGAGTGTTGATTTGGGGTAGCATCGCATGTGCTCTAGCCACAAAATTTGGTGGATAGGTTGGGGCACATGAGATCTCCAATACCCAGAAAGGTTTGGGCAGATTCTAAATAGATTAGGAGATAAAAAATTATTTATATTTTTAATGGAGTCCCTATTTCTAAACTTAGGGAAAATAAAATATTAATGTGTATTAATATGAATATGTGTTAAAGTAGTCCAAAATACATGGATCAAGCTAGATCCAATCTTAGCCATTTATTAGGGACTTAATCTTGGTCGTTGATATGTCAATAGGAAAAGTATAAGAGGAGGCTTGAGGGTCACTTGGATAATACACCAAAGTGATCAATGATTCTATTCTCTAGAGTGGGGTTTGCTAACATAGATAGAATTAGTGATAGCAGAGCAGCTGAGGGGCATTAAGTACAAAGAGACAGAGAGGTAGAGATAGTTTTGGGCTAGCAATAGAGCAGCCAGAGAGAAAGACACAGTAGCAGCCAGTGCTCACGCAGAGGTAGCTAAGTGTTGCACAGAGCACCAGAGGGGCCAGCATAGCTGACGCAGAGACTCAGAGAGCTTACATGGGGCCTCCTGGGGCTAACGAAGGCTAAGATAGGTTGACGTAGGGGGCAACACTGGCCTAGGAGAAGCTGACTTAGTCCAGATTGGGCAGACATTGGGGTTTCTAGTGCAGATTGGGGCTGAGTAGCTGCCAGAAGGATTATCTGGGGTTTCAGCCAATGATACTCAGCCATATTGTTTGAAGGTATGCATATGCCTCTTGATACCATCAATTGACCAGTTGGATAATAGAGTACCCAAGCTGCAGAAGCAAGATTCTCAGTGTGCCGACTAGCACCATCAGCGAACCCAAAATAGACCAAGTCATCCATCAACACCTGCCACAGCAGACCAAAAAGTGCTGATATCAAAAAAATCTCGATGATATATGTACAAATATACATAAATTACAAAGAAGCCATTGCCTGGCCAAAACTAAGCAAAGTACTTCTTTAAGTAGAGCCTGTTTCGGGGCTCCGCCAGCTTGTTTCCCTCGAAATCAATTAACTCATACAACCCTTTTTCTAAAACTCGTTTAATAATGAAAGGACCATATCACATAGTCTTTAATTTCCCTGCCCCCAAGGTGTCTTTATCTTGTCCATAGACTAGGACAACGTCACCTTCAGAAAAGAATCGAGGACAGACAGATTTATCATACTACATTTTAACCCTTTTCTTATGAGCCTCATTCACCGTGGCGGCATCTCGACGCTGCTCATCGAGATGTTCCAAGTGAAGTAGGCGCTCTTCGAGACTCGAAGTCTCTGGAAGGAGCTCAATAGCCAATTTAAGAGATGGAATTTCACATTCAACCGAAAAGATAGATTACATCCCATAAACCAACTGAAAAGGTGTAAAACCAGTACCCATTTTCACGGAGGTTCGGTATGCCCAAAGAGCCGAATACAACATAACGTGCCAATTGGACCGATTTTTATCGATTGTCTGTTGGAGTATCGTCTTAATAGTTTTATTGACTGCCTCGACCTGTCCATTGGCCTCACAATAATAAGGAGATGAATTCTCCTGCCGGAAACCTAATTTGAGTGCCAATTCAGACATCAGTTGATTCTGGAAATGACTGCCATGATCAGTGACAATATCTCTCGGGATACAGAATCTTGAGATAACCTGATTGAAAAGAAACAATGTTGTTGTGTCACTATCGTTCTTATAAGTAGGCATGGCCTTAGCCCACTTCGTAAAGTAGTCTACGGCCATGATAATGTACCTGTGATTCGCCGCTGAAGGTGGATTACAAGTCGTAAAATCAACACCCCACTTGGTAAAGGGACCGACGGTGACAACGGGAAAAAGAGGAGCTGGATGCGCGCGCATCTTCCGAGTAAAAATTTGACACGAGTGACAGCGTTTGACCGCTTCCACATAGTCTTTAAAGAGTGAAGGCCAAAAATAGCCGGCACGTAAGATGCGCTGGGCTATAGCAAGCCCTGATAGATAACCACCACAAGCTCCACTGTGGCAGTCATTGAGCGCTGACTCTGCTTCCTCTAAGGTTAAACAGTGCCGAAGGATTGAATCAATCCCTTGAAAGTATAATGTGTCACCGATGATAACATAGTTTTTCTGAGAATTTTCGATCCTGCTTTCGAGTGTGCCGACTAGTACCATCGGCGAATCTAGTACCAAAGGCATTGGTTTGGGCAATTCCACTCGTGGACGGAATGGAGGTAGGCCCAACTAAAGATGTGCTATCAAAAGATCCAAACAAGGAAGCAGAGGAGATGGAAATTGTTCCTCCCCCTTGCACCGATGTTGGAGTTTGCATAGTCGTAGCACTTGTAGAAGCCATGCTTCCAGTAGTGGTCATTGATGGTAAGCATAGTCGTA
Source organism: Pinus tabuliformis (assembly GCA_031772625.1). NCBI lineage: Eukaryota > Viridiplantae > Streptophyta > Pinopsida > Pinales > Pinaceae > Pinus > Pinus tabuliformis. The sequence goes on along the minus strand of CM062819.1, from coordinate 309,919,514 downwards.
GTCCCAACGTATTGTAATACGTCTGGATGACTAGATGGTAGTGGAGAATTCGGAGCCGCTGACGACTCTAAGAGTTCTTCTACCTCTATGTTATTCTCTACTTGAAAGAGAACTCGAGAAAGGAGTGGAGTGTCCCTCTCTTGTTCAGAAGTGCTAGGCCTTGCTTGAACACTAATGCCCCTGAGACGAGGATCAATCCCCGATGCGTCAACTGGCGTGGGATGGAACCCACCGGTAGTATTACCTCTGTGCCTTCTAGGAGAAGGCTCTAAACTTGTTGGTGAAAGACCACGAAGTCTTCGAGACCGTCTGGGAGATCGGTTAGCCACTTTGAATTTTTTTTTATGATCTAACTAAAGACTCAAAAAATTGAAAGCTAGGCCAACTAAGAGCACAGAGCACACACTATAAAGTCCCTAAAGATAACAGCCAGTCAAACAAATTCCAAGTATTTCTGCTCCGGGTGATTAGGACCGGACACCAAAATACAAGAAAGTGAATTAAGGGGCCTTCCGAAGATAGTCTGGGATGATGAGGGCCCAGTCCTATCAACGAAGGTATCAGAGGAAGTTACGCTGACCTCCTAACAACAGCCTACACCAGTGCAAGCCCCCAAGCTTCGCAAGGGTGCCCTCCAGTATCTCCAAATCTCACTCTTATGGTTTGTGATGCTGCACTCATGGCCTAGGGCAACCCCTCCTTCCAGACCTAGTCCTAAAATTTAAAAAACAGTGTTTTATCCCTTAAACGCGAAATTTCCCTGAGTTAAACGTGCGTATACGTGGGTAGGCATATACCCAACCCGCGTATATGTATTAAAACACTTAAAAAAATATAAAACTCCTTATTTTCGGGCTGAGATCGCGGGTTTTACCTGCTGATCACCTGTTAGTGACAGTGGCCCAACTGTTCCCAACCAACTCCCAACTAAAAAGCTACTTTTGGAGAGGTATAAAAAGACCTCAAAGGGAAGGCCTAAAGGAGGAGAGAAGAGAGAGAAAGGTTATTATGCTGAGATTTTTCCCCTGACCAGGTTTGAAGTCCCTTGTGCCTTCTGCACTTCCCCCATTTGTACAGGAAACTCTTGTTTCCTTCTGTGTTGATGTTCATCCACTACTTCTGACATCATGGAGAGAGTCATGGAAGGAGTTTGTTAAAGGCTTGAGGCTGGAACAGATCCAGAAGGAAGCTTTGCTTGGAGCCTGATGAAGGTGACTCAAGAGAAATCATTCCTTTTTATGTACTTTATTTGTCTATAATAAAAGAAACACATGTCTTGGTTCCCGAAATGAATCCTCTTTATGTTAATGATATTCATGTTTAGAATTCATATGTAGATGGTTGTTTGGATTTCATAACTAACTACCTTTATTTATCACATGAAGATGGTTTCTTTATAAGGTTTTGTCCATATACTGTTGTGTTCTTTGGAATTAGTTGTTTTGCAGGACAAAAGATAATAAGGGAACTCCAAGAAGGGTTTGGACCCTAAGGGCCTTCTCAAACGTAGGACCTATGGTACGTACCCTTTACAATAGAATTTGCTTATAATAACATAATGGCTGTGTGAATATGTGCTTCTTTGAATAGAACACTTTTAGTCTGCTAGGGTTTCAACCCAAAAAGCCCTAGGGGAACAATTCCCTCAAACAGAATTGGCGACTCCGCTGGGGACAACACTCTTGTTGTTCCTAGTTTGGGTGTTTTCAAGCCAATCAAGGCTCAGCTTCCTGTTTGTTTGCTATTGCTATCTGGTCTGTTTTTGAACTTTAAGTTTTGCCAGTTTCTTCAGTTTGTTTTTTATTTTTCTTGAAACCTTTTATATACACTGTTTTTCTTAGTTACAGAGGCATATGTACACATGTTGTTTTAAGTGAACCCGTGTATATGCAGGTTTCCTTAGTTACAGTAGCGTATACACGCATTCTGTAGATAAGTAGAGTCGCCTTCTCTTGCAATTTTCAAGATTTGTAAATCTTTTTGTCTCTGAAGGTCTGTCTGGTAGTTTGAGTCAGTCTGAAACAGTCATTTTCCAGTATCAGTTTTTGTTTTTACAGCGAGCAACTTGTTCCAAATTCTCTCTGATTATAAGGAATATTGATCTTGTTTTTTTTTTTATTGCAAGCGTCATCGTTTTTTGCTAAAGCATGCAAGATTTCTTGCTAGGAATCTTGGCTGCTCTGATTCATTAGGGTAGCAAGATTGATCTCAATCTTCGTGTCAAATATTGCTTTTTGTGACTCTTTGTTTGCTTGACAAAACTGCTTTTGTGACCATCCACTTCTTTGTTTCATGAAAGTTGTTGATTGACACTTTCTTGGAATTTGTCTTTTTGATCTTTTTGGTTTTTATTGCCAAAGCTTTCATTGCTCCTTTTGATTGTTAAGAGCACTTTTAAACACATTTATTTTTGTTGAGTTTTCATCCATTGAGTGGTGTCAATTTGCAAAAGTGTTTGTTGCCTATTCTTCAATCACAAGTTTCAGTGTTGTTGAGAGCATTTTTGAAAAGACTTTTTTGTTGTTACTTTTGAAGAAAATCTTTTTGAAAAACTTAGTTTTTTCTTTCTTGAACTTGGTTTTCATTTGGTTTTCTTTTAGTGAATGAAATTACTTTATGTTTGTCTTAGAACTTGTTTTTAGTGTTTAGACGAAATGAATGGTAGCATCTCATATTCCATCTAGACATTTTAAGTGGCAAGATAAAGATTGATAAGCAAGCAACTTTCATTTCTTGTTTTTAGAGTAGTTCTGAATCTTGCATCCGCATATATTTGTTGCATTAGGATAGATTTGCATACCTTTTTAGGCATCCATAGATTTGTTAGATTTTGTGAGTGTGAAGCGTGAATTAACGAAAAGAAAAGAAAAATTTGTTTTATTAGAAGTTCCTCTGAACCCTATAGAAATTGCTCTTCATCGAAAAACGAAAAAAGTGCATGTGCATGTAGTTAAGTTTTTATTAATTTCTTTTGCGTCAAAAAACACCACTAGTTTCACTTCCGTTACCTTCTGACTTAAAGAACAACGTATTTTAAAATCAAGCGCTAACTAAAATTCACTAGAACTTTTTGTTTAAGTCAGTTACACCAACAAGTTTAGGATTTTAGGGCCTTGGATTAGGCGAGTGGAGAGTTAACTCTCCAAGGCCATATAAATGTCAAACGTAGGAGTCTGAATAACGAGAGAAAATCCAATAGCATTAGGAAGACCAGGAAAGCTCCGGATCTGGGAGTTAAGCACGAAGGCCTGTGAAGAAAGGGAAGAGAGATACCCCCTCTCCTACTTGTCCGAACTTACCTCACGACTATTCTGCCTGGCTTCTGTGACGAGTTGGTATCCATAGTTGCTACTCCTAGGGATCTACACAGGTGGCTGCGGAGGGGAATCCCGTGGCACCTGAGGTCGACATTGCATCACTCTCGACAGTACTACTAGAGGGCACCCTTGCGAAGCTTGGGGGCTTGCACCGATGCAGGCTGTTGTTAGGAGGTCAGCGTAACTTCCTCTGATACCTTCACTGATAGGACTGGGCCCTCATCATCCCAGACTATCTTCGGAAGGCCCCTTAATTCACTTTCTTGTATTTTGTTGTCCAGTCTTAATCACCCGGAGCGGAAATACTTGGAAGTTGTTTGACTGGTTGTTATCTTTAGGGACTTTATAATGTGTGCTCTGTGCTCTTAGTTGGCCTAGCTTTCAATTTTTTGAGTCTTTAGTTAGATCATAACAAAAAATTCAAAATGGCTGACCGATCTCCCAGACAGTCTCGAAGACTTCGTGGTCTTTCGCCACCAAGTTTAGAGCCTTCTCCTAGAAGGTGCAGAGGTAATACTACCAGTGGGTTCCGTCCCACGCCGGTTGACGCATCGGGGATTGATCCTCCTCTTAGGGGCATTAGTGTTCAAGCAAGGCCTGGCACTTCTGAACAAGAGAGGGACACTCTTGTCCTTTCTCGAGTTCTCTTTCAAGCGGAGAATAACATAGAGGTAGAAGAACTCTCAGAGTCGTTAGCGACTCCGAATTCTCCACTACCATCTAGTCATCCTAAAGTATTACAATACGTTGGGACTCAGATGCATAGACCATCAAGTCCGGGCTACGCTACGCGCTTACCATCGATGACCACTACTGGAAGCATGGCTTCTACAAGTGCTACCACTATGCAAACTCCAACATCGGTGGAAGGGGGAGGAACGATTTCCATCTCCTCTGCTTCCTTGTTTGGATCTTTTTCTAGCACATCTTTAGTTGGGTCTACCTCCATTCCGTCCACGAGTGGAAATGCCCAAACCAATGCTTTTGGTATTGGATTCTTTCCATTTGGCACCCACTCACAGGGTATTCCATCAGTTCCGTTTAGTGCCGCTACGTCCATGATGGGCGGATCGGCTTCATTCCAGGGTTTTCCTTTCGGAAGTGGTCATATACCACATTCTAACCCGACCATAGGATCCATGCCTTTTTTTTCTGTAGGACAAAGCAGTAATCCTTTCCAAGGTTGGACTAACCCTGGGGTTAGTAGCGCGGGAACTAAGAATCCGTTTATCGGCCAACATGGGAATAGGCCTTACTCCACTGTTAGTTCGTTTCAAAGTATTCCTCCCCTAGCTTTGGCTTGGAATCCTTATCAGGGGTTATCAACTCCTTATAATCCTTTAGGAGGAAACTTTGTTGGTTATGGAGGTTTTGCGGCCGGAGTTGGTCAAACTCTGAATTTTGTTGGATCACAAGGCTTGCCTTTTGGTTCAGCTGGTTCTATGGGTTACTTCGGGCAGCCTGGTGCCTCCCAAAATCTAGGACAATCTTTTCAGAACTTTGGGAGTTCTGCCCAGTCTGGGTGGAATCCCCAAGGTCCTCCTAGGCTTCCATTTCTAGCAACGTTGAACTTGCCAAATCTCACTAAGTTAACAAATGACCCAATCAAATACAATCCGGCCTGGCCTCCGGTGCCAACCAAACTCCCTTCGGACATTCCAAAATTCGAAGGGAAGAGTGGTGAGGACCCAGGCGACCATGTAACCACATTCCATTTGTGGTGCTCATCTAACTCCCTTATCGATGACTCGATCAGGTTGAGACTTTTTCAACGCACCTTGACTGGTAATGCAACCAAATGGTATATAGAGTTTCCAGGGGGCAGCTTTACATCTTTCGCTGACTTAGCTAATATTTTCTTAAACCATTTCCAGTTGCCTCTTCGTTATGATGCCAGAACTGAACTTCTGGCTACTTTTCGTCAAGATAAGACAACTCACACCTCTAACCATATTCAGGAATGGAGACAGAGAAAGAGGCTCATTAAAGCCAAAATCTTTCTGGAGTACCATCTCGAGTGGTTTTTTAAATCTTTACAACCCGAGATCTCCAAGGATGTCTCCATGTCTCGAGTCTATTCTGAGGAGCAAGCCATTTTTAGGGCCCAGCAATTAGAATTGATCTACTCTCAGTCTGGGATCCTACAAAAATACTTGCCAGATGCTCCTGGGTCTAAGGTTGACGTAGCTAAGTCGACGCCAGGTCCCCACACGGATGGTATCGTTGGGTCAGTAGACACAACTATCGTGAACTTGTTGAACCAATTGCAGCATTTGTCCTTACAAATTGCTTCTAACAACCAAGTCACATCGTCTAATCCCCCGGCTTCCCAAACTTCTTCAATTAATGTTGTCCAATCTGATAACCCCAAAGGAAATCAAAATTCCAATGGGAAAAAGAAAGGACGAGGTAAGAAAAAGAACCAGGATGGGAAGCCTGATGCAAATAAGTCTGGCAACAACGCTGGTGGTGGTAGAAATGAGTCTAGAAAGAAAGTCAAGTTTCCATGCAAGTTGTGTAGTGGAGACCATTTAACTCATCTCTGCCCTAATATTGAAGACGCTCAGTGCTTGTTAGGACAACAAGGGACTTCTAGTTCTCAGGCTGTGTTAACTAACCCTTTTCCCCAAGGGCAGCAAATTCTTGCTGGCGCGAGCTCAAACCCTGGTACCTTCGCAGGGGGCAACCGGGAAGGGGACAAGTCATCAAATGTTTTCATGATGGGTTCTCACGCTAATGTGGCCACACAATCACGCGATTATGGTGAAGGTGAAACTTCCAAGGGTAAATCAGTTCCCGAAACTAACAACCCACTTCATATTGAGCGACCTTCTATTGAGACTATACTTCGGGTATTGAAAGGTTCCGCTAAACGCGCGACTATCAACCCTAATATTAGGGCAGCCCAGAATTACTCCATTGTTGAGGATCTGGCTCAGAGTCCATGTGCTATGTCCGCTTTAGAGGTTCTCCAGTCATGTCCTGCTCAAAGAAGTGCCTTGCTATCGGCAATGGGGGCAGTGGATCCAAGTAATTCCTTAGCTCTCACTTTTGATATGAATGATGTCAAAGAGAGACTTCCTCATCACATGGCTTTCTAGATAAATTCTACCTACCAGAAAACGAATATTTTTCGGATGATTATAGATGAGGGAGCTTCCACGTGTGTCATGTCTATGTCATGCTGGAAGGCCATTGGATCACCGTCGGTTTTTCCTTCACCTACCCTCTTGACAGCGTTTGATGGTCATTCTCATAGGCCATACGGGATTATCCCAGCCTTTCCTATATGTGTTGGAGGAAAGGTCATTAATATCGAAGTAGAGGTCATAGATGCTAACCTACAGTACAGTCTCCTCTTAGGAAGGAACTGGGTATATGAAATGGAAGCCGTTGTTTTGACTCTGTTTCATGTCGTTTGCTTTCCTCATGAAGGGAAAATCGTTAAGGTTGACCAATTGGACTATTCTCCAGTTGATCCTCGAGCAAATTCTGACACTACTGTTCCCTTAGTCAATAATCCCCGTCCACCTATTGAGAATTTAGGAGTCGGGATGTACTCTTCATTAATGGGTACGTTTGATATCCCCCCTCCTACGGCTAGAATAGATACAATTTCATCCTCCAGGGACCCTTTACAGAGAGAGTTTGTTGAAACTCCTTATTCTTCGAATCCTGGAACCTTAGCTTCATCTGTGACCACATCAGATGACGATAAGGCCGTTGGAATAGAATCTCTTATGTCTGTAGTAGAACCTAGATGTGAATCTATCGATAACTCTGCAGATAACCATTCTACTCCTTCCTCTTGGAAAGAGATAGATAATAATGTGGCTCATATTCAGACCCTTGATTCCACCTCTACATCAGATTGCTCAGATATTGTTTTTCCATCGGACGAAGCAATATTCGAAGAAATGATGGCCGTAGATCAACCTTTGGATGATCTACATCGTCGATCATGTTTTCATTCCCTTGTGCATGAAGTCGAATCTCGGTCCTCCAGTTTGACTAGCGATGTTTGTATGGTCCCTTTGGCTCCAACATAGTTATTCGCCAAAGGAAGTATATTGATTGGTTCGATAATTGTACCTATAAACATCTCTAGGAGTAAGGTGGCGGAGCCCCCTGATGGGCTCTACCTCAGGAAGTGATTTTCTTAGCTTTGGCCAAGCAATGGCTTCTTTGTACTTTACGTATATTTGTACATATATCAGCGAGAGTTTTTTGATATCAGCACTTTTTGGTGTGTTGTGGCAGGTGTTGATGGATGACTTGGTCTATTTTGGGTTCGCTGATGGTGCTAGTCAGCACACTCGGAATCTTGCTTCCACAGCTTGGGTACTCTATTATCCAACTGGTCAATTGATGGTATCAAGAGGCGTATGCATCGGTCCTACTTCAAACAACATGGCTGAGTATACTTCCGTTATTAATTTATTATCCGAGGCAATCTCTCATGGGATCGACTCATTGGTAGTGTATCTTGATTCTCAATTGATAGTGTCTCAATTAAATAACATTTATCAGGTAAGGGATCCATCTTTATAGCGCCAGTATTTAAGGGTGAGGTTGTTGCAAAGATCGTTTACTTATATTAATTATTTGCACATTCCAAGATCTCATAATTGGTTAGCTGATTCTATCGCTAATCAGGAATTAGACTGGCACATCAATCATTCATCATAATAAAATCAAGCATCAAAAGGTCAAACTGTATATATATATATATATATATATATATATATATATATATATATCATAAAGCGTCTCGAGTGTACATATGTGTGTCCAAAAATATACAAAATTGGGACTCAAATGCCCATGATCATGTCTAGCATATCTAATCCCTCGGCTCAGGATGAGCATCTAAGTATGTAACTATCACATTGGCCACACGCCAAAAAGTGCAAACCCAGTCACGTGGCATGCCAACCACATGACGCTGCATATCCTCAAGAAGGTCCTCTATGGCAGCCATCGGCACTCGGCAGCTCAATCTCACCAAGTGTCGCTGGATGTTGTTTAGATTCCGTTCTGTATTAGCAGCCGGCTCTTCAGCTCCTCGGCCGCGCCGTCCATGCCGCGGGAACCCATCTGGTTGTACTAGCCCAATGTTTGGAACATGATCATCATATCAGTCATTTGAATCTCATCAAAAATAGTTTTCAAAAATCATCATTATATTTGAAATATCCAAAAAAAAAATCATAAAATTAAAATCAAAAAATTGTTACCAATCTCACCCCATGCTGCGTTCGGTGGTAACACTAGATCAGGATCTCCTCGGAAATCCAGCCCGACATAGGGGTAGTCATCCACGGCGATGATCTGATGATCCCACTAGGTGAAGAAGTCATCGTTGAAGGCAGTCCTTGGGACCTCCCCAACCCCTCGACGTTTCATTAGATCAGCCCACCGGCCCATGTGTGGATCCCGTGGGGTGCTCATGGAAACTGCTACCCTTGGGCGGAGTGTGGGAACCTTCTCAAAAAAGAAAGTGCACAGGATAGTCCCGTATCCAAAGTTTTTGCTCTGTCCCCTCCTGATAGAAGTGAGCTGGCTCTTCATGTTGACCAGAAGAGGAGTACACCAGTCGAACACAGTAGTGAGACAGTCAACTGCCACGCTCATGGTTAGCCGTGACGCTTGATGCAGAGAGGATGATCCGTTCACTCGAGCTATGGTGAATAGGATTATCCTAAGTGATAAAATCACCACATGTGTGATGGAAATCTGGCTCCCAACCTTCTTGGGATGTCTCGGGCAGTATATCTGTACATAGTCCTCTATTGTGAGGCTACTCCATGTCCTGCCCCGGGAATGTACTACCTCTCCCCTTCAGGAAAGTCCCGTGATAAAATAGATATCCTCCACTTCTACCCTGAGCGGCATATGATCGATCATAAAGGCTTCCTCCTCGACATCCCAATAATCAATGAGCATCTCAAGTAGACTTGTGTTCGCTTTCATATTCAGCAGTTTGAAAATTTTAAGCAAACCGCATCCCCGTAGGGCATCTAAAGCTTCTGGACTGTTCATAACTTCATTATCCACCACTGCATGCTCTCTTTCACGCCACGTGACAGGCATTCTGAGAAAAAAATGATTTGTAACCATTAGTTTTTGTTTAAAAATGGTTTGCGGCATATACGCGGGTCCCTGTGCACACAGTCGCGTATAGGGCCCGCGTGTACGCGAGTTTCATATTACCAACCCGCGTATATGCCGCAGGGAAATTTTTGACAAAAATTCAATGGTGAAACATTAATCAAAAATCTTAAAACCAGTCACAATCAATTGCAAGCTAAGTATAAGAGTTACCTGGAGGTTTTTGACGAATTTGAACAGTTGAATCTGGCTGTGGGAAGTTTGCTCCTTTTGCTCCAAATCCTTTGCTCTCAAACTCAAATGGTAAAAATGGTGAGTCCAAAATTCTTTTTATAAGTTTTGAAAATGCAAAATTTTTTCAAAATTTTATTTTGTTTGGCCTCATGTGACTTTTAACTTGGGAGCTTGGAATGTCGAGATTGGTTTATTTTTCAGGACATTTTGGACGATTTTTAGTTTCGAGATGGTTCCATGACTGCTGACCCGTCATGGCAGGTATTGTTTTCTCACTGGCATATAGGTTAGGGACACCATTTTTCCATTGCATTATGAATACTAGCCTCCATTTGTCGATATATCTGCCATAGGGTCGATCCCATCGTGTTATGGTTCGTAAACCATCTTCACTCGCCGATTCTTTAAATCACGAAACGATGGTAGAGCCATCCTTTACATGGGCATCGTAGTTAGCACCTCACTGACATTTGTTGCCCATGCTGCTCCGATTTGAGTAGGCTCAGGAGTCCTCTGTAGTCCCGCCATGACTTATGCGTTGAAGACTCATTCTTCTTAGCTTCTCCGCTTTGTTCTGGCCTTATACCCTAGAGGCTCCTTTGTGTTGAGTTGTACTACTGCATTGCATGTTGACCACTTGCACCTTTTGGCCTACAACCGGCTTCACTTGGACTCGTGTTTAAGCCAAATTTTGACCATGACGACTACAAAATCAACCTTGCATACCTTTGACTTCTGCAGCTTGACACACCTTGACCTATGGAAGGAACATACCTTTGAGTGTCACTGACCAGTTTTCACCTCCCTACATTGAGCATAGGAACATTCCATTCCCAGGAGCTATATCATCTGTTTCACCGGCACTCGTTCTTTCCATTGTACCATAGCATTCTTTTATTCTTCTTCCGGATTAACAAAAAAAGACAAAAAAATTAAATATTCCAAAAAAGAGCAGGAATGGGATAGTATTTCCATTTATTGTTGGCAGCTAGAGTCAGTCGTGTCGCCCTTGAACAAAGCACTCAAAACAAAGTCTCCTCCATGTGGGTGGGATTTATTTTGACTTAGGTACACCTTAACCTTGTTATTGAGTCAGTTCTCCCCCGATTGGTTATCTCTTCCAATCATATGGAGGGTTTCGTTCGTGCCTCCTGCATGGCGAACTTATACAAAGTCATCAATATGTTGCCACATAGTCACATTGAGTCGTGCTTTTGTTCAAGGGAAGTTAGCCTAATTTGGCCTCTCTGCGGTGTCTCTTGACTCATTTTTCAGTTGGCCATCCCTGGTATTCAATGTCATGTCTATCATCACATCATCTATATTGGTCCTTTACTCGTGCCGGTTTGAGAAGGTCCCCATTGACTTCTTGCTGGCAGGTCTTGTCCTTATCGACGACAACATCTTGCTCTGAGGACAGGCCTAGAGCTGCACCCTGGCCCTATTTTCATTATTGATAGGTCACCTTGTGCTCAGCATCGATCAGTATTATGGGTCTTTGACTGAGTGGTTTCTCTTGTGTTCGACATCAGCTTACATTATCACACATTGGGATTCATGCAGTACCTTGGTTTCCATTTGACCCTATTGGTGGATACCTTGCCTCTGTGTCAGCTTTCATTATTGGTTGGTTCAGAGGGTTTCTGTCGTGCGCTAGCCACATCTTGTGTATGTTGGAAACATACATCGGTTGGGTTACTACATCTTTTTCGTCCAATTCCTTCCACATTATTGGCCTACGGGTTACACTCGTGCTAGATTGATAAAGGATGCCTTAATGCCTTTCTTCTAGCAGATCTTTCCCTATCGACTCCGACTCATTGCTCTGGGGCAAAGATCTAGAGTCCATTTGGCAGTACCTTGGGGTTTCCAGTCATTAGTGGCAGATCCTTCGCTATTGATAGTGGGAAACCATCATTGTCTCCTGATCGATAGATTCTTACAGGTTTTCGACTCCAACTCATCTATTCACACTTCTTAGATTGTACTGGGTACCTTGACGCTCATTATCATTATCAGTGAGTAGTCTCGCGTTTGTTAATGGTATACATCAATGACCGGTAATCAAACGATTTCTCACATGGTCAACTTCAGATCATTTATTCCCATGGTGTAGAAATGTACCACGACGGTCGGTGAAGACCTCAGGTTGTATCAGCATTCATTGGTTCACTTGACAGTTGCTCCTGTTGCTGCTAGTTGATACCACTCCACTTTATATGTTGTAGTCAGTCATGGCGACATTCTATATGCTGGCACTTGAGTTTTCAGTGTAGTACCATCCTATTCCATCATGTTCAGTTGGTACCTTTTGGGATCAGTCTTTGATATCAGTGATCTGTTGCATCTTTTAGCATCATTGACAGTCTTATATGTGTTATTCAGACATGTACTTGTTCATTATGATTAGATGATCCATTATGTATCTTTCAGTCCTTTATACTTGTATAATTAGTGGTTCCTCTTTTACTTGATATGCGGACATGCTTTACTTTTTCTGAGCATGGGTATGCTCGCCTCAGACAGTGTTTCTTTCTGATCTCCTTTGGTGGCTTGGCAGGCTGAATTCTAGTGAAGTCCTCCTCGGTTTTTGACAGACTTGCTTTCCATGTACTCGCATAATATATTTCGGCCATCATGTACCCCTTCTGACCTCATATATTAGGGGGCATCTGTTGTAGCTCCAAATCTCACTCTTATGGTTTTTGATGCTGCACTCATGGCCTAGGGCAACCCCTCCTTCCAGACCTAGTCCTAAAATTTAAAAAACAGTGTTTTATCCCTTCTACGCGACATTGCCCTGAGTTAAACGCGTGTATACGTGGGTAGGCATATACCCAACCCGTGTATATGTATTAAAACACTTAAAAAAATATAAAACTCCTTATTTTCGGGCAGAGATCGTGGGTTTTACCTGCTGATCACCTGTTAGTGCCCGTGGCCCAACTCTTCCCAACTAAAAAACTACTTTGGGAGAAGTATAAAAAGACCTCAAAGGGAAGGCCTAAAGGAGGAGAGAAGAGAGAGAAAGGTTATTATGCTGAGATTTTTCCCTTGACCAGATCTGAAGTCCCTTGTGCCTTCTGCACTTCCCCCATTTGTACAGGAAACTCTTGTTTCCTTGTGTGTTGATGTTCATCCATTACTTGTGACATCATGGAGAGAGTCATGGAAGGAGTTCGTTAAAGGCTTGAGGCTGGAACGGATCCGGAAGGAAGCTTTGATTGGAGCCTGCTGAAGGTGACTCAGGTGAAATCATTCCTTTTTATGTACTTTATTTGTCTATAATAAAAGAAACACATGTCTTGGTTCCCAAAATGAATCCTATTTATGTTAATGATATTCATGTTTAGAATTCATATGTAGATGGTTGTTTGGATTTCATAACCAACTACCTTTATTCATAACATGAAGATGGTTTCTTTATAAGGTTTTGTCCATATACTACTATGTTCTTTGGAATTGGTTGTTTTGCAGGACAAAAGAGAAGAAGGGAACTCCAAGAAGGGTTTTGACCCTAAGGGCCTTCTCAAACGTAGGACCTAAGGTACGTACCATTTACAATAGAATTTTCTTATAATAGCATAATGGTTGTGTGAATGTGTGCTTCTTTGAATAGACAACTTTCAGTCTGCTAGGGTTTCAACCCAAAAAGCCCTAGGGGAACAATTCCCTCAAACAGAATTACAAGTCGCCGCTGAAGGCAGATTACAAGTCGTAAAATCAATACCCCACTTGGTAAAGGGACTGACGGTGACAACGGGAAAAAGAGGAACTAGATGCGCGCGCATCTTCCGAGTAAAATTTTGACATGGGTGACAGCGTTTGATCGCTTCCACACAGTCTTTAAAGAGTGAAGGCCAAAAATAGTCGGCACGTAAGATGGGCTGCGCTGTAGCAAGCCCTGATAGATGACCACCACAAGCTCCACTGTGGCAGCCATTGAGCACTGACTCTGCTTCCTTTAAGGTTAAATATCGCCGAAGGATTGAATCAATCCCTCGATGGTATAGTGTGTCACCAATGATAACATATTTTTTCTGAGAATTTTCAGTCCTACTTCCAAGTGTGCCAACTAGCACCATCGGCAAATCTAGTACCAAAAGCATTGTTAGGGCATTTCGACTCGTGGATGGAATGGAGGTAGACCCAGCTAAAGATGTGTTAGAAAAAGATCCAAACAAGGAAGCAAAGGAGATGGAAATCGTTCCTCCCCCTTGCATCGATGTTGGAGTTTTCATAGTCGTAGCACTTGTAGAAGCCATGCTTCCAGTAGTGGTCATCGATGGTAAGCGCGTAGCGTAACCTGGACTTGACGGTCTATGCGTCGGAGTCCCAACGTATTGTAATACGTCTGCATGACTAGATGGTAATGGAGAATTCAGAGCCGCTAACGACTCTGAGAGTTCTTCTACCTCTATGTTATTCTCCGCTTGAAAGAGAACACGAGAAAGGACTGGAGTGTCCCTATCTTATTCAGAAGTGCCAGGCCTTGCTTGAAGACTAATGCCCCCGAGAGGAGGATCAATCCCCGATGTGTCAACTGGCGTGGGACGGAAACCACCGGTAGTATTACCTCTGCGCCTTCTAGGAGAAGGCTCTAAACTTGGTGGTGAAAGACCACGAAGTCTTCGAGACCGTCTGGGAGATTGGTCAGCCACTTTGAATTTTTTGTTATGATCTAACTAAAGACTCAAAAAATTGAAATCTAGGCCAACTAAGAGCACAGAGCACACACTATAAAGTCCCTAAAGATAACAGCCAGTCAAACAACTTCCAAGTATTTCCACTCCGGGTGATTAGGACCTGACACCGAAATATAAGAAAGTGAATTAAGGGGCCTTCCGAAGATAGTCTGGGATGATGAGGGCCCAGTCCTATCAGTGAAGGTATCAGAGGAAGTTACGCTGACCTCCTAACAATAGCCTGCGCCGGTGCAAGCCCCCAAGCTTCGCAAGGGTGCCCTCCAGTAGTACTGTCGAGAGTGATGCAATGTCGACCTCAGGTGCCACGTGATTCCCCTCCGCAGCCACCTGTGTAGATCCCTAGGAGTAGCAACTATGGATACCAACTCGTCGCAGAAGCCAGGCGGAACAGTCGTGAGGTAAGTTCGGACAAGTAGGAGAGGGGGTATCTCTCTTCCCTGTCTTCACAGACCCTCGATATGGAGATATCATTGTCTATCTCCAGACTTCGAAGTTTCCCTCTACTTTCTCCAAGGATGAACGTCGAAAATTACGTCACCTAGCTAAAACCTATGTTATCATCGGTGACACATTATACCGTTGAGGGATTGATTCAATCCTTCGGCGCTGTTTAACCTTAGAGGAAGCAGAGTCAGTGCTCAATGACTGCCACAATGGAGCTTGTGGTGGTCATCTATCAGGGCTTGCTACATCCCAGTGCATCTTACGTGCCGCCTTTTTTTGGCCTTCACTCTTTAAAGTCTGTGTGGAAGCGGTCAAACGCTGTCACCCATGTCAAATTTTTACTTGGAAGATGCACGCGCATCCAGCTCCTCTTTTTCCCGTTATCACCAGCGGTCCCTTTACCAAGTGGGGTGTTGATTTTACGACTTGTAATCCGCCTTCAGCGGCGAATCACAGGTACATTATCGTGGCTGTAGACTACTTTACGAAGTGGGCTGAGGCCATGCCTACTTATAAGAACGATAGTGACACGACATAATTGTTTCTTTTCAATCAAGTTATCTCAAGATTCGGTATCCCGAGAGAGATTGTCACTGATCATGGCAGTCATTTCTAGAATCAACTGATGTCTGAATTGGCACTCAAATTAGGTTTCCGGTAGGAGCATTTGTCTCCTTATTATCCTTAGGCCAATGGACAGGTTGAGGTAGTCAATAAAACTCTTAAGACAATACTCTAATGGACAATCGATAAAAATCGGTCCAATTGGCACGTTATGTTGTATTTGGCTCTTTGGGCATACCGAACCTCCGTGAAAACGACTACTGGTTTTACACCTTTTAAGTTGGTTTATGGGATGGAATCTATGTTTCCAGTTGAATGTGAAATTCCATCTCTTAAATTGGCTATTGAGCTCCTTCTAGAGACTTTGAGTCTCGAAGAGCGCCTACTTCACTTGGAACATCTCGATGAGCAGCGTCGAGACACCGCCACGGTGAATGAGGCTCATAAGAAAAGGGTTAAAACATAGTATGATAAATCTTTCCGTCCTCGAGTCTTTACTGAAGGTGACCTTGTCTTGGTCTATGACCAAGATAAAGACACCTTGGGGGCAGGAAAATTTAAGCCTATGTGGTATGGTCCTTTCATTATTAAACGAGTTTTAGGAAAAGGGTCGTATGAGTTAATCGATTTCGATGGAAACAAGCTGGCGGAGCCCCGAAACAGGCTCTACTTAAAGAAGTACTTTGCTTAGTTTTGGCCAGGCAATGGCTTCTTTGTACTTTATGTATATTTGTACATATATCATCGAGAGTTTTTTTATATCAGCACTTTTTGGTCTGCTGTGGCAGGTGTTGATGGATGACTTGGTCTATTTTGGGTTCGTCGATGGTGCTAGTCGACACACTCGGAATCTTGCTTCCGCAGCTTGGGTACTCTATTATCCAACTGGTCAATTGATGGTATCAAGAGGTGTATGCATCGGTCTTGCTTCAAACAATATGGCTGAGTATACTGCCGTTATGATTGTAGCTCCCTAGGAGTAGCAACTATGGATACCAACTCGTCGCAGAAGCCAGGTGGAACAGTCGTGAGGTAAGTTTGGACAAGTAGGAGAGGGGGTATCTCTCTTCCCTGTCTTCACAGACCCTCATGCTTAACTCCCAGATCGAGAGCTTTCCTGGTCTTCCTAATGCTATTGGATTTTCTCTCGTTATTCAGACTCCTACGTTTGATATTTATATGGCCTTGGAGAGTTAACTCTCCACTCGCCTAATCCAAGGCCCTAAAATCCTAAAATTGTTGGTGTAACTGACTTAAACAAAACGTTCTAGTGAATTTTAGTTAGCGCTTGATTTTAAAATAGGCTGTTCTTTAAGTCACAAGGTAATGGAAGTGAAACTAGTGGTGTTTTTTGACGCAAAAGAAATTAATAAAAACTTAACTACATGCACATGCACTTTTTTCGTTTTTCGATGAAGAGTAATTTCTATAGGGTTCAGAGGAACTTATAATAAAACAAAATTTTCTTTTCTTTTTGTTAATTCATGCTTCACACTCACAAAAGATAACAAATCTATGTATGCCTAAAAAGGTATGCAAATCTATCCTAATGCAACAAATATATGCCGATGCAAGATTCGAAACCACTCTAAAAACAAGAAATGAAAGTTTCTCGCTTATCAATCTTTATCTTGCCACTTAAAATGTCTAGATGGAATATGACATGCTACTATTCATTTCATCTAAACACTAAAAACAAGTTCTAAGACAAACATAAAGTACTTTCATTCACTAAAAGGAAACCAAATGAAAACCAAGTTCAAGAAAGCAAAAACTAAGTTTTTCAAAAAGATTTTCTTCAAAAGTAACAACAAAAAAGTCTTTTCAAAAATGCTCTCAACAACACTGAAATATGTGATTGAAGAATAGGCAATAAACACTTTTGCAAATTGACACCACTCAATGGATGAAAACTCAACAAAAATATATGTGTTTAAAAGTGCTCGTAACAATCAAAAGAAGCAATGAAAGCTTTGGCAATGAAAACCAAAAAGATCAAAAAGACAAATTTCAAGAAAGTGTCAATCAACAATCTTTCATGAAACAAAGAAGCGAATGGTCACAAAAGCGGTTTTGTCAAGAAAACAAAAAGTCACCAAAAGCAAGATTTGACATGAAGATTGAGATCAATCTCCCTACCCTAATGAATCAGAGCAACCAATATTCCTAGCAAGAAATCTTGTGTGCTTTAGCAAAAACGATGACACTTGCAATCAACAAAAAACAAGACCAATACTCCTTATAATCAGAGAGAATTTGGAACAAGATGCTCGCTGTAAAAACAAAAACTGATACTGGAAAATGACTATTTCAGACTGACTCAAACTACCAGATAGACCTTCAGAGACAAAAAGATTTACAAATCTTGAAAATTGCAAGATATACGCGACTGTACTTATGTACAAAATGCATGTATACACTACTGTAACTAAGGAAACCTGCATATACGCGGGTTCACTTAAAGAAACATGCGTACATACGCCTTTGTAACTAAGAAAAACAACGTATATAAAAGGTTTCAAGAAAAATAAAAAACAAACTGAAGAAACTGGAAAAACTTAAAGTTCAAAAACAGACCAGATAGCAACAGCAAACAAACAGGCAATTGAGCCCTGATTAGCTTGAAAAACACCCAAACTAGGAACAACAAGAGTGTTGTCCCCAGTGGAGTCGCCAATTCTGTTGGAGGGAATTGTTCCCCTAAGGCTTTTTGGGTTGAAACCCTAGCAGACTAAAAGTTATCTATTCAAAGAAACACACATTCACACAGCCATTATGCTATTATAAGAAAATTCTATTGTAAAGGGGTACATACCTTAGGTCCAAACCCTTCTTGGAGTTCCCTTCTTCTCTTTTGTCCTGCAAAACAACCAATTCCAAAGAACACAATAGTATATGGACAAAACCTTATAAAGAAACCATATTCATGTTATAAATAAAGGTAGTTAGTTATGAAATCCAAACAACCATCTACATATGAATTCTAAACATGAATATCATGAACATAAAGAAAATTCATTTCGGGAACCAAGACATGTGTTTCTTTTATTATAGACAAATAAAGTACATAAAAAGGAATGATTTCACCTGAGTCACCTTCAGCAGCCTCCAAGCAAAGCTTCCTTCTGGATCCGTTCCAGCCTCAATCCTTTAACAAACTCCTTCCATGACTCTCTCCATGATGTCACAAGGAATGGATGAACATCAACACACAAGGAAACAAGAGTTTCCTGTACAAATGGGGGAAGTGCAGAAGGCACAAGGGACTTCAGACCTGGTTAGGGGAAAATCGCAGCATAATAACCTTTCTCTCTCTTCTCTCCTCCTTTAGGCCTTCCCTTTGAGGTCTTTTTATACCTCTCCCAAAGTAGTTTTTTAGTTGGGAGTTGGTTGGGAACAGTTGGGCCACGGGCACTAACAGGTGATTAGCAGGTAAAACCCGTGATCTCCGCCTGAAAATAAGGATTTTTATATTTTTTTAAGTGTTTTAATACATATATGCAGGTTGGGTATATGCCTACCCGTGTATACACGCATTTAACTCAGGGCAATGTCGCGTATAAGGGATAAAACATTATTTTTTAAATTTTAGGACCAGGTCTGGAAGGAGGGGTTGCCCTAGGCCATGAGTATAGCATCACAAACCATAAGAGTGAGATTTGGAGCTACAACAACAGAGCCCCAGAGGGGCCAGCGTAGCTGAAGCAGAGACTCAAAGAGCTTACACAGGGCCTCCTGGGGCTAACGCAGGCTAAGATAGGTTGATGTAGGGGGCAGCACTGGGCTAGGAGAAGTTGAATTAGTCCAGATTGGGCAGGCATTGGGGTTTCTAGTGCAGATTGGTGCTGAGTAGCTGCCAGAAGGATTATCTGGGGTTTCAGCCAGTTGATCTGTCAAAAAATGAGAGGTATTACTGCCAAGGAAATTCTCTGTTGGGTAGGTGAGTTTCGGCACCCACGTTGTACTCTAATATTGCTTAATAAGAAAACCCTCAGATAGTTGCACCAACTTTCCAACATTGGGTTTTTCCGGGGACATTAGTCCAAAAATAATGGTGTCATATGGTGTGTTTATTCTTGTTTCTTTTGGTTGTTGATCTGTAATATGTTTAGCATGCACTAGTGTTTATTTTCAGTATTTACATTGTAAATAACTTGTTAAGGAAAATAACAAGTAGGTAGGAATAAATCAGGTAAAGTGCATGGAGGGTTTCCAACTAAGTAAATTTAGAAACTTCAACAGATGATAGATCAAATGAGGGTACTCTACAATTTTTTTTTAATGTATGTATTAATGTAAGAGTTGTAAATATAAAGCTCAACATTTATTTTTGTTTTGTTGTCTATTAATAAAACATCAAGGATGGTGTTCCCTGTGTGTTCCCTTAAGAGGGTGGGGTCTATAAAAACCCTTTTCACTACCCCTATACTATGTATGCACAATTATGTACTACCATCATAAGAGCCTCAACTGGCTGAAGAAACTGGAGTATAAACTCAAGAATTAAATATAAAGTTAAGAAACTAGTTGAAGAAAGGAAAACATTGATCCATAAGTTTTGATGGAAGAGGGAGCTAGCTTGTTTGAAAATCCATAAAACTACAATGGAGTTATGACTACAACCAATTCATACCCAATTGGGCTATATTTTCCTGGAAATAGTTATGATATTAGATAGGGGTGTTGGATGGTGCCCATCTGCCCTCAAAGATTAAGGAATGATTGGGTAGAGGAAGACTCTTCAAGAAAGAAATAAGAATTGAATATGGTAGATGGATGGTGGAAAAAAGGGAGAAGATAGTTTGGATTGGGAGTAAGATGTAGACTGAGAAGTAGGGAGAGATTGTGCCTTTTATGAAAATGAAAGGATGTAGAGGAAAATTTATTACACACGAAAGAAAAGTGCATGATCTTATTCTAGGGAATTTAGTTCTCCTTCTTATTTTGTTGGTTAATTTTCTGAGAATTTTCGAAGACTGATGAAAATAGTGTGGAGATATGGAACACAATAGGAAAAATCCAAGGAAAAATTGGAGCTAACTATTGAGCCCTGTTCTTTGTGAACCTTGGTTGTTAATCCAATTTTTTGTTTTGTTTAGGCCACTATATTGCATGTCTATGTATCTGAGGTCATTAGGATGCTTAGTGGATGACCGAATCATTATAGTGATTTTTGTATAGATGATAAAGCACTTAGATAGGGAAATATAAGTCACTGTGGTTCTTGCCATAGATTTTTTAACCACCTAGACAATAGACTGTAGACCCCTGTGGTTCTTTCTAAGGAAATATAGCTAGAAAACCACCTAGAAAGTGGGTTCAATCTCTTGGACTGAGAAATACCCTAGTTGTACACTAGATGAAGTCCTATGAGTGGAATTAGGAGAGTAAGTGAGTTACAATGGTGCTTACTATAAAAGGGTAGTTAATAAACCACTTGGATAGTAAAATCCATCTCTGAGTGCCTATTTAAAATATTTGTGTGAAGTCCCTTGCACAAACATTCCCTCAAACTTTGGATTCAGCTCAGGGGCAGTCAGTTGCAAGAAAGGTTGCAACATAGTTGACCTATGGTTGGGTGGATATTGAGTCCCTCCTTAAATTTCCAATCATTTCAATACATACATATAAGTGTAAATATGTACATATTTAGACCATAGGCTATGATAGCCTTGTTATGTTAATTATTTTCAATATGATCTTTGCATAATAATGTGTGAATGCTTGAAGATTGTTATTACACTCATTGCTAGCTATCTTGTATGACATGGTTTCAATGAATAGTAGTAGCATGGATTTGTTACCATATTCATGATTTATAGGCTATTTACATGGTATGAGTGGAGTGTATACACGATTGTGTTGGTAATTTCTTACCTTATGAATGTTGTTGTAAGATGTGAATTTTTTTATAGTCTTTCTATTGCTTTTGTTGGGATTTTAATTCCATTTAATCACTCAGACATTTATAATGATAATAAATGAATGATAAAATGCTTAAGAGTGGGTTATAGGCTTGTGTGTGTGGGTTGTATATTTGTGCAATCTATTGGAGGTCAAGGTTCAGCCTCAAAGTATGCTTTTAGGAACATCAAATTTTGGCTTATTTCCCCTTTCCTTAGAAACTTTTCCATTTGTTCCTATTTCTTAGAGAATCAGAAGAACTTGGGAATCCATAAGTCCAAGGCTAATAAGGGTAATTACCTTAGGGATGGTCTAGATCTCTCCATTATCATATTTCCCTTTTGTTCCATGAATATCTAGAAATCTAGAATTTTGGGGTTTTGACAATGTTTGAACCTTTGCATACGCTGAATTTTCCCTTAACTAGATTTTGTGTTATATCCAGGTGTTAGGATATATTAGGGGCATTGAAGGTTTTACATCTCTTATGAGTATAATTTCCTTAAGTTTAGATATTTTTTTGTTCACTTATCACATCAAGCCACAATGCATAAGCTATGTTGGTTCCTACATAACGTCATTGTACCAATTTCAATCTAGTATCTGGGGGTCAATGAAGGTGTGCACCTTTCGGAAACTACATGAGGCATAAGTTGGACTTAAGATTTAAGCACTGGAAGGATAGCTTCCAATATAACCATGGCCAGTGAAACTCTACACTATGCAATCTGCAAGTCTAAAAATCCATGAAAGACAAAATTTTGCACATCAATACAACCCTGGATTCAGTCAAGGCTAGTGTAGAATTTCCTGTAGATTCACAAGCTCATGCAATTTACTAAAGAACAAGACAAGAATCTACTTCTACTTTCAACCAGCGAAATCCAATATATTGATGAAAATAATATGAAAAAGAAGAAGATAAATAAATGGCACATAACACAACAAGTTTTCCTGTGGAAAGCCACAGCTCAAAACCCCGCCTATCTATATTGCATTAGATCATAAATATGAGTGAAGATATAAAGCTTGTTCTCACAAGAACAATTTCGCACAAGTATGCTCAACTCTTTACCTCACAAGCCCACTCTTAGCCAACACTTAGCCAATTTCCACTACCTTCCAAGCCCCTATTCCCTTCCACAATTCCTAGGATGAATAGCCCATATTTAAAGTGAATTCATGCTTCCAAAACTACGCAATCCAAACATAGGTCCTTCTTTAATTGAATGCATGATATTTACAACTCAGTAAACCATACAACTGATAGTACATTGTCCCTGCACTCTAGTCTCAACTGGGTCTTTCTCTGGACTGACATGCATGAGTTTCACATGAGGGAATCTTTAGTTAATTGGAGTAACACTTGTGGATGCACTAGTCCACCAACTGACTATTAGTCCTCTATTAGTTCCAAAAATAGTTAGAACTAATTTAATTCACCATAACTTAGTAAACTGAGTTATCTAATTACAACTCAATTTAAACTCATACTGGACCCCTAGAATTTTGGGGGAACATATACATGACTACAGAAAGACTTCCAACTCAAAATTTCTAAGCTAATTAAGTTAATTAATGTTATAGACATTTTTGTGCCTTACAGCATGAAGCATGAAATGTCAATAATCTAAGGGATCCAAAGTCCCTAAACATGTTATTCCTACCCCTAGAGGAACAAGGTCAGCAAACCACAGCAATAAATATCAGTTCTCCACCTGAAAACACTCAAAAACAAGCTAATTCTGGATCATGTCAACTGCTCCACTGAGCATCTGCGCTGAATGTCAACTGCTCCACTCTGTACCTGCGCTGAATGTCAACAGTAATGAAGGCTACCTGCGCTGGGAGAGTTTGGCCAAGTGGCACAGTCATTCCTCAAGGTGTCAATGCCCAGGAAGCTTCCAAAATGACACTTGGATCAGGGAATTCGACTTGTGATGAGTAAGAGGGTCTAGATCTCCAAGTGGAAGCAAGAACCTCCAAGTGGACTCAAGAACTGAAGAATAACTGAAGTGGGAGAGGACACTAGTCAGCTTCATGCCAGCCTCAAGCTGACTCATCCTTTCTCCAAAACTCCTATATATAGAGCTCTCTCATGAGGTCTAGGGAAGCTGGAATCTTGTGAATGTAAGGAAGTGCTGTTGGTTTGAGTATAGAACTATTGGGTGATTTGATTTGAAGGAGGTGAAGAGGAGATTTCTTTCTGCTGGGAGGCGATGCTGGATTGGGCCTCTTATGGTTGTATCACTTCCTGAACTTTACTTCTTCCGTTAATAAAGCATTTGAGGTTCTCCTATATGCATGTGTTTCAATGGTGTATTGTTATACTTGTGTATTTGATTTATTCTAATCCTTGAATCAATTATGAATGTATGCTTCTTGTAGTTTCCCTCTCTTGTTATTTTACAGGATCTTGGTGTAGCTGGGCCAGTGAAAGAGCAAGGAACTGGGAGCAAGCAGCAAAGAGAGAAGATTGGATCAATCATTAGCGGAAGACATCGGTTAGTGGATCTCTTTCTCCCCTCTCTTACATCTCATAAAGAAGTAATCTCGAATAGCTTTGCTTTGATTGTTGCTGAGGTACTATCACCCTTAGAGTGGGATAGGGTCATTCCGTATTGGATACTTTTCCTAACAACAAATTGGCGACTCCACTGGGGATCGTATCTTGTTGGTTGTTTGTGTTTTTTCTATTCATTTCATAAACAAAGGGAGTACCGAATCGAACTGCATTTGGATCTTTCAAACACAAAGTAGAGGGCAGCTACTCTAGCTCAGTTTCTTGGCAAGTTTATGATTTGAAGAGCTGATCCAAAAGGACTCTAAATAGCTCTTAGTGATAGCTTTTCATCCTCCTTTTCATCCCTTAGTGTGTACTTGACTGATAACTTCTGATTTGGCCAAAAACTGTGAATTTTTGAGCAATCTGTGACCCGGAAACCAAGAGAAACGAAAGTTTCGTTCTTCAGTGCAGGCTGTGTGAAGGCTGTCTGCATTTCAGCGCAGTTCCCGAAGGGGCTACCTGCGCTGAATGTCAAACTGACAGTGTACTACCTACGCTGAACCAGTATTGCCTTGTGCTACTGGGGTTTCCTGTTGTTTCTTGCCCTGTTTTCACCCTTGTTTTTGCAGCCTGTTACCAGTCAATGTACCTATCTGAAACCAACTTTCCTTGCCACTATTCCGCCTCGGTTGTATAAAGAAACTGTATTTGTTCTTTGTGTATTTCTTATATCATTTGCAGTTTCCCATAACGAAAGTGAACTAGTCTTGTTGTGGCCTCTTAGATCTAGACCTGTGATAAGTGTCGTTTTGATCTTAAGAGTTAGTTTATTTGTTGTTCATAGCTGATTGAACTTTTGCTTTCGTCATATGGTTTGAATTTATATATTTCTAGTGTCGAAACAGGTAAATCTTAAGGTGTCTTTTGATTTTGGACAAGCTTGTTTGCTTTCGCTTGAAATTGAATTCGAAATTATACAACAGCTTTCTTTTTGTATTGCATCAACATTAAGGAAGAGAAAAGAAATACCTGCATTTTGCATTTTGCATTTGATAAGTTTGCATGTTGATTTAGGGAAAAAGTGCATTAGTGTATGCTCTTTGATCTATGTGAAAAGATTTTGTCTCTCTTTTCCCTCAGTAGTTAAGATTTTCATAAGTCGAAAAGATTGAAAAAGCTTGCTTCTCATCTTAGACTGCATTTAGGAATTTGTATCAAAACATCTCGTGGTGAACCTTGAAAGGCAAACTTTAAAAAGATCAACTTAAAATATATTGAATGAACCTAACAACGCTTTGAAACATAACGCAAACACATAGAGGTCTAAGCAAGAGACATGTTCCAGCGTCGTTAAATGTAGTGACTGTCGATCTCGACGAAGGTGGGTGATTCCTCCTGAGAGTCGGTGGCACTAATACGGACTTGTGCTCCCACATACCGTCGCGTATATATTGGCAGACCCCTATAGGCATATATCTTTTATCCATAGGAAGCCGTGTCGGCCGCCCTACTGATCGCAATGTAGTGAACACAGCATTCACGAAGATCGACCACCCGTACCGTAAAATGTATTCTGTGGTTTTGTTAAAAGTTTGGCACACCCTCTTCCTAGAACTCCAGAGCAGTTTCTTTTGGCCTTTTTCAAACTCTATAACTGAAAAAGTCCATCCGAGCATTTGTCACTTCGGGCTCGTTAAAACATCGAAGGAGACTAGAGTCATCTTTAGCTTTTTCTCGACTCTTAAAAAGTGAAAAAGCACGTTGTGTCTAAAAAGCGTCTAATAAAATTCATTCAATTCGGAAACACAAATTTCCCCTTTTAATATTTTGATTGATCGAGTAATCCGCAATCGTGGAAGAAAGTCAATTGAAACCCCGTCGTTCGCGGAGGCTTACGAGTCAACTGTCTTTGTCTCCGGAATCGAAAACAGTACGGACAAAGCGAACTCGTTTAACCGGTTCAAAATCTCCTATAAAAGTTAGAACAAGTGTTCCAGCTGTATCTGAGGTTCCGGTTACTCCTAACATTTCTGGAAACCCTGCCTCTATAGAAGAAGTTCAACAGCCACAGAAGGACAGTAATACTGATCCTAGTCTGGGGGTAAATACTTGTATAACTGAACCGGTTCCATCTGTAACTGGTCCAGAGAGTTTTGTTCCTCAAACAACTGTCGCTGTCGAATCAACCACTTCTTCGACACCAGAAATATTTTACGGACCTGACGGTCTTCCTCTTCCACCAAGTTTGATTGCAATAGAGGAAATTGCAGAGGATCCGCAAGCAAGTACTCCAACTCATTTTGGAGTCGGGGTCACTCTCTTTCCTTCATCAGAGGTTAATCCACCACAAGTGGAAGTTCTTATAGAATCACTAGGCAATCTATTGGATAGACTTAAGATGTCTGAACAACCGTCATCATCTAGGACTGTGTCAAATGACACAGCGACAGCAGAAGCCCCTGCCTTCACTCCGACAATGTTTGCCGGCGTACCAGCTATCCCAACTAGCTCACAACAGCTAGAAGGAGTCCACCAAGGGACTATTTCGACAGTATGGTCTGTTCTAGTTTGTTCATCCGGAGTGATACCCGGCAACTCTTATGTTGAAACTCGCCAAATTGATCCATTTGGAGGTCAATCTGGGCAATCAATCCCCTTGAGTTCGGGATTGATACCGTATGGGGGGCAATATGCCCTTTCATTACCCCCTCCGGGAGGATACCCATACGTGAGTTCACAACAATGTTCAGGTTATACTAGAATTGCGTCAAGTAGTTGGGTACCTATGCTACCTCAACAACCAAGGGTTGTATATTCTATGCAACAGTGTGTACCTATGACGAACATCCCAACCACACCGGCTATTGTAACAGTGTCACAAGTTCAAGTGATACCTGTTGCATGCCAACCTCAGATTTCTCAGGTTGTAATGCAACAGCCACTTGATCATGGGTCACAACCACAATCGCCAACTGGTGGGGCGACACAAGTCCAAACGGGTACAATTACCCCACACCTTGGTCCAGCGGTTAGCATAGCACAACAAAACATGGCGTCACAACCATGGCTTGTACAATACCAACAACCGCAATTCCAGCAAGTGTACCAAGGTTCTGAGCAGCAGATCTTTACGAACAGTGGACAACCGTATCTCCAAAACGGTCAAAACCAACCACTTTACAGTGGTCAAGTCCACCAACCGTATCAGTCATACCAACATCAATTACATTATGCTGGTATGCAAAGACCCACTGCTCAAGCGATTCCATCGTACCCTGGTTGCGCTTTGCCTAACCTGAATCAACAGTTACCATTCGTGGCAACTTTAGAGTTACCCGATTTACACCGGTTAACCAACGATCCGATTGCTTATGCCCATTGGTGGCCAGCGATTCCTCATAAACTTCCATCTGACATTCCTAAATTCAATGGAAATCTAGGTGAAGACCCATCGAATCACGTGATGACTTTTCATCTGTGGTGTTCGTCGAACACCCTAAACGATGATTCGATAAGGCTTCGCCTTTTTCAGAGGACATTGACAGGTCCAGCGGCTAAATGGTATATTGAATTGCCAAGAGCCTCTTTCGACAATTTTAGTTCCCTAGCCACGACTTTCCTAACACATTTTCAATTACCGATAAGGTATGCAACGGGAACAGAAATATTAACCAACTTCAAGCAGACTACTGCCACCCATATATCTGATCATATACATGAGTGGCGTCGTCGTCGTAGGATGGTGAAAACATATGTTCCTGATCAGTTATTAGCTGAGTGGTTTATAAAGTCGTTACTTCCGGCTATTACGGAAGATGTGGCCAAGGGGGGAGTCGTAACAGAGGAGCAAGTGATTGCTCGTGCACAGTATTTGGACTTAGTTTATACTCAGTCCGGCACACTCTATGACAAAATACCTGACGCCCCTAGACCAGAGTTTTCAATTCCTCCCCCTCCTAAATCAAATAGTGACTCTCATACCAGTGACGGTGTGATTGGCACGGCAAACGCGAAATTGATAAAGGCTTCGTCAAAGAAAGCCTGTAAGAATTCGGATCAAAATGCAAAAGAAGAAATTCTTGCTTCGGAAGTAAATGTTGTATCAGAAGATAGAGGCAAAGAAACCAATCAACCAGGAAGCAAGAAGAAACAAAACAAAGGGAAGAAGAAGAAACAGGGTGAGTCATCCCCTGGGAAAGGGAAACAAAATTATCCATGTCTAATATGTGATGATAAGGATCACACCACAAAGAATTTCCCATTCAAAGCTGAGTTAAAGAGGTTCTTTAAAAGTTCCCAAACCTCAGCTGTGTTAACTGATCCATTTCCCAACCCAGGTCAAAATCTGGTTGATAGTGGAAATGCTTCCCCATCGCAAGTGCTTATGTTGTTGGTTTCAAAACAGCAGAATGATGCTTTGATTTCGGCAAGGAACAAAGATTATGGGAATCCTCAGCTGTCGAACGAAAAAGGTAAAGATCAACCAAGTAGTTCGACAACAACTTCGACAGAAATTGTAATGCCCACCATTCCTGAATTAACAATAAAACCGCCAAAGGGTGTAGTACACAAGTCGACATTTAATCCTCGCGCCAGAGCGGCGCAGCATTATAACATAGTGGAAGATTTGGCACAATCGCCATCCGCTATGTCGACTCTTGAAGTACTACAAAATTGTCCATCCCAAAGGCAGGCATTGTTATCAGCAATTGGTGGGGTCGATCCTAAGGATTCCAATCTTGTATCCTTTGATCATAAAGGATATGATCCTCAGTTACCAGCTCAACTAGCTTTCCTTATTCAAGTGAAAGCACTCAACAAAACTGTTCACAGAACAATAATTGATGAGGGAGCCTCGACATGCATTATGTCGATGAGCTGCTGGAAAACTTTGGGATATCCAACCTTGTCTCGATCATCGACGACATTAAAAGCTTTCGACGGAAGGACTTATACCCCTTATGGTATCCTTAATAACTTGAAAGTTGAACTAGGAAAAAAAACAATAGAAATTGATGTTGAAGTCATCGATGGAAATCTTGACTATAACATCTTACTGGGTAGACCATGGATTTATGCCATGGCAGCTGTTGTGTCGACTTATTTTAGGAAGATCGCATTCTCGTTTGAAGGAGGGATTACGATCGTCGACCAACAGAATTTCCTCCCTAATGGTTCACAAGTTACAGGAAGCATTCCCATGATCCATGAAAGCAACCATTCAATTCAAGATATCGGAGTAGGATTATTGAAAGACCCCACATTGATGGGAACTTTCGCGCTACCACCTCCTATTTATATAGGAAATATACCATTTGTAGCAACCTGCAACATAATATCTTCCACGAAGGTCGACATGGATCGTTCAATGGTTTTTCCCCCAAGCCATTTAGAAATATTATAGCAATCAATGTTTCAAGCATGGGAGGCGAACCCAAATCAACGCTCGTCAAGCGTTTGGGTAGATAGGTCTAGAGAATATGGTACCTCATTAGATCCTTGGTCGAAAATACATTGGACTGACGAAGGAATCTTACAATCAATGATGATTGAGGGGGCACCATGGAATGATCACCACCATCGTTCCCTTCTTCCAGAATACGAAGAAGATACTCAAAGTGACCTCTATCACCCTTCAGTTTTTGAATTCCTAACAAATACTGTAAACACGGTGGATTCTGAGCGAAACCTATCCAATATTGAAGAGACTATAGCCATAAATATCTCGACTAAAACAGATGTTGTAGAGAATATTTATGTCGGCAAAGGTTGTTTCCCTTCAGAACTGGAAATATATAACGCTCTTTTTCGCGAATTTAGAGATGTCTTTGCTTGGTCATACGATGAAATGCCAGGCATTGACTCGAGTATCATTGAACATGAAATTAAAATGTATCCTGATGTCAAACCAGTAATACAACGGCTTCGACAGGTACACCCCAAGAAAGCCGCTGCCATTAAGGCAGAAGTTGAAAAAATTCTCCATGCTGGATTCATCTACCCGGTTCCTCTAACCGATTGGGTATCGAATATTGTCCCTGTTATGAAGAAACAAGGGACAATTAGAGTGTGTGTCGATTATAGGGATGTAAACCAAGCTTGTCCAAAGGACAACTACCCTACACCCTTCATCGACCAGATAATTGATGAATGCGCCGGATGTGAAATCTTTTCATTTATGGATGGATTTTCCGGGTATAATCAAATAAATATCCGCCCACAGGACCAGTCAAAGATTGCATTTATTTGTCCGTGGGGCACATTCGCTTATCGAAAATTACCCTTTGGTTTAAAAAACGCAGGGGCGACGTTTCAGAGGGCAATGAATTATGCCTTCCATGACATCAAGAACATTGTTCAACCTTATCTCGATGATCTTCCTGCTCATTCGCGAAAGCGGACTGATCATCCGCAGCATTTAAGAGCGATATTTCTACGTTGTCGACACTACAAGATAAGACTCAATCCACACAAATGTGTGTTTTGCGTCGGTTCTGGTCGTTTACTTGGCTTTGTAGTCTCTAAGGATGGGATTCGTCTCGACCCCTGTAAGGTTCAGGCAATCATTAATTTGCCTCCACCTTCAAATTTGCTTCAGATTCAGAAACTCCAAGGGAAAGCGAACTTTCTGAGGAGGTTCATTCCAAATTACGCAGAACTTGCTAAGGGTTATACTCGTCTTTTGAAAAAGGATGTACCTTTTGTCTGGGACCAGGTGGCGCAAGCTTCCTTTGATGCTCTGAAAGATTGTCTAGTAAAAGCATCATTAATGTACGCCCCAGACTATCAAAGAGATTTTAACCTGTATCTGGCTGCAGCAGATACGACCATTGCGATGGTTTTAGTTCAAGAAGTCGATGGAATCGAACATCCTATCTATTATTTAAGTAAAAACTTAAATGATACAGAAAGTAAATATTCTTATGTGGAAAAACTAGCGCTTGCAGCTGTTCAAGCGATTCAAAGGTTTCGACATTATGTCCTCTTTCGGAAAACTACCATTCTATCAGATTGCAACCCCATGACTTATATACTGTCGCGAGAGTTGCTGGGGGGCAAATATTCAAAATGGATAGCGATCCTTCAAGAGTTTGATCTGGAATTTGTAAAATCCAAGTCAAAGAAAGCTCTAGTTTTCGCAGAATTATTGTGCGATCTCCCATCATTGTCCAACGATGAAACATCGGAAGAGTCAATCGTGGACGAAAGTTTGTTTCTCATATCTGTAAGCGATGAGTGGTATGGAGATATCATATTTTATCTCCAAACCCAAAAGTTCAGGCCTAACACCTCTCGCTCCGAACAAAAATGTATACGATACCAAGCAAAATACTACATGATCGTCAGTGATACACTTTACCGTCGTGGTATCGATACAGTTCTGAGGAGGTGCCTTACCCATGAGGAGGCCGAAAAAGCACTGAATGAGTGTCATTCAGGTGCGTGTGGGGGGCATCAATCTAGATATGCAACAGCACAAAAAATCTTACGAGCAGGATACTTTTGGCCAACCATGTTCAAAGATTGCATAACCGCAGTCAGAAGTTGCCATGCTTGTCAAATTTTTGATAGCAAAACCAGACGAACACCTGCACCTTTACAGCCGATAGTTGTTGTTGGGCCCTTCGCCAAGTGGGGCATCGATTTCATGCAATGTAACCCCACCTCGACCAGGGGGCATGGGTATATTATAGTCGCTGATGACTATTTTACCAAATGGGCCGAGGCGATGCCTACATTGGAGAACACTGGTGAAACAGCTGCCCTTTTCTTTTTCAATCATGTAGTCGCCAGGTTCGGCGTACCACAGGCTATAGTTACAGATCATGGGTCGCATTTTCGCAATCACATGATGGTCGAATTAGCTGCCAAGCTAGGGCTATCTCACGACAGCTCTACCCCATATTATCCGCAAGCCAACGGACAAGTTGAGGCAATCAACAAGGTCCTGAAGCGTATGTTGCAAAGGATGATCGGGTTTCATAAAAGAAGATGGCACCTAATCCTGTACTCAGCCTTGTGGGCTTACCGAACGTCGGTAAAGAACGCGACCGGGTTCACACCTTTTCAACTGGTGTATGGCCTGGAAGCAGTCTTACCAATCCAGTGCGAAATTTCGTCGCTTAAACTCGCAATCGATCTCCTCCCTGGAACTTCAGAGGAAGAAGCTCGTTTCTTGGAATTAATCCAATTGGATGAAACCCGTCGTGATGCCGCTTTGGCTAACGAGGCCCATAAGAAACGAGTCAAGGCTCAGTTCGACAAAAATGTCAAACCCCGTGTCTTCTCAGAAGGTGATTTGGTCTTGCTTTATGACCAAGAATCCGATAAATTGGGATCAGGTAAATTCAAGTCCTTATGGATGGGCCCCTATATTGTTAAAAGAGTGTTAGCAAAAGGAGCCTACGAGTTAATGGATTACGATGGAATTCCACTGGCGCAGCCCCGCAACGGGTTGTACCTCAAGCGTTACTATGCTTAAATAGTAACCTGCATGCTTTTGTTGTATTTTGTTTTCGCTAAAGTATTTGTTCTGGTTGAGTGATCCACCTTTTACATTTGTTGCAGATGTCGAACCTTTTGGAGACATGTGTTGGATATGCCGACGGGGCGAGTCGTAGTTCGCAGAACCTATCTTCCGCAGCCTGGGCCATTTTTGATCCAAGCGGCGAGTTAGTAAGTTTCAGAGGTGTATGTATTGGGCAATCAACGAATAACATCGCTGAGTATAGCATGTTGATAGAACTACTCTCTGATGCCATCACACGTGGCATACGCCGACTAATCGTCAGGCTAGACTCACAGCTCGTAATACTACAACTCAATGGTATATATTCTGTTCGCAATCCAGCTATTTATCGCATGTTCCTAAGGGTTAAGATCTTGGAAAGACAATTTGATTCAATTCAATATCAACATATTTCAAGAAACTTAAACACATTAACTGAATCATTAGCAAACTATGTGTTAGATAGACATTTGCAACATTTATAAAAGGGACACATCATCAAAGATTGTACATATGGATCACATAAATCAACCAGAATAAAACTCGAAAATCAAAATATATATAAGCTGTTTATATAGTTCATACATAATGTTCTGTAACCAGGACAAAATTGGTCATATGACCTAAAAACTCAAAAAGATGCTAGGGGGCACCCTAGCCTAGTGGTGCTCATGATAGTACGTCACGGCCTGTGCAATCATGCGCAAGAGATGAGTCCATCATCTAGGCACACCGATAGTATGCCGCTGCAGCTGTAAAGGTAACTCATCAATCTGTACATCCGGAAGACCATGAGTAAGGCTCTCAACCTGCTCCTGCACAGCTGTAAGGGTCTCAGTATCGTCAAGGTCGCGAATAACAGCTCTCCTAGTAGGCTCCACTGCCGGGGCAGCAACTGGCGGTCTCGGACGAACTTCTGGATGAACAGGACCAATATCTGCATGCACCCAAGAGTACAATTAAAAGTCTTGATAGAATAAAGCACAACAACATTATAAATAAGAACAGTAAACAGTAATATGGTCAAAGAGTTTACCAATGGCGCCCCACTGTTCGCCATCCAGTAGCACCAAATCCGGATCACCTCGGAAATCCATACCCACATATGGATACTCGGAAAACACCATCTCCTAGCGCTCGAACCACCTGAAGAAGGCCTCAGTAAAAGTAATCTGAGGTTGACCAGCATGTCTAGACATGCTATCAACCCACCTCTGCATGCGTGGCTCGGTCGGAGAAGGCATGTCAAGTATGATGTACTGAGGCTGCATCAGTGGGATTTTCTCCAAGGCAAAGGCAGTCAGAATAGAACCAAATCCAAAGTTCTTCAGCTTCCCGTCCTTTACCTTGGTCAATTGACTTTTCATCTGAACAAGTACTGCATCACACCAGTTGAATACTTTCGGTTGGAGACACTCCAAGGCGTGCTGCATATAAGATCTGTTTGCAACATGTAAAGCTGCGCTGCCGGCCATCCTACCAATAGTATACAGAATGGACCTGAGAGCCCAATCAGTAATCTCACGGATAACAATCTTGCCGTCTCTGCTCGGCTAAGAACCTTCCCTGCAATACTGGCGGACATAATCTCTGGTGGAATCGGTCCCCCGGGCCGTACCTGACAAGGAAATGGGGGCACCTCGTCTTGACAACCCAGTCAAGAAGTACATGTCCTCTATGGTCAAGGGGATGGACTTTCCCCTAATCTGGAATACTTGGTTAACAGGATCCCAAGCATCAAGCATATACTGCAGCAAAGAAATCTGTGCTCTCATGCTAGAGATATGGAAGAACTTCAGCAGTCCACAGTTCCACAGCGCGTTCACCGTGACCGGGTCATGGAGGGCAATCATGTCCTCCTCTTCATGTTCTCGTTCTCGCCATGTAAGGGACATTTTGTTCAAAGTTCCCTGCAAAGCAAACAAAGAAGGAGTAAGTTCCTGATTTTGATGAAAAACTGGTGAAAAATCATCAAAAAAATGACCTGAAAACTCATTTTTCTGAGCCCAACACAGGCAGAAGGTGTCCCTCCTGCGCTGAAGGTCAGGCTGCCTTAAGGCAGCTTGACATTCAGCGCAGGTTTCGAAAGGGGAACCTGCGCTGAAGTTAGGGCGATTTTGCAAAACCCCTGGGGCTCAGAAACACTGAAAAACAGGCCTAAAACTGGAAAATGAAACCATGAAAAGAAAGAGCTAGGGTTTAGCTCCTACCTGGTCCAGACGGCGCCGAAAATCGTCCGCAGAATCTCCCGGAATCAGCTGGTGAAAATCAAGGGGGAAGAGGCACCTCCAGAGCTCCAACAAACCAAATGCAAATGAAATGGTAAATGAGAGGTAAAAACACCTTTTAATGGCTTTTTACGTAGTTCAAAGTGAAATATTAGGGTTATAATCTCATTTTCATGCAAATATTATTCATTTCTAACAAAGTTTGTTGCAGCAATTGAAAATGCAGTACTATACTTGAAAAGAGAAAAGCTAGTAATGGTAGAAAATCACAATTTGACCATATAATCGAGCAGTTTTACCGCGGAATTTATGCTCGTTAAAAAATAGAAAAGCGAGATCCGAGCAGTTTTAGCACATAGTTCATGCTCGTTAAAAAATAAACATAAGATTGAGCAGTGTTTTGGCGCATTCGAGCTCTTTAAAAAATGAATCCAGTACCGGTAAATAACCATTTGAGACCGTAAATTCATCAGCCATAAAAAGCCTTGGTCGTGTTTGCACCTGCCACCTCCATTCCATTTGGCTGATCATTCACCTCCATATGATTGTTTACCCATTTTTGAGGAACAACTGCGAAGAGTGATTTCACCTAGCCATCCTTGTGACACTACCGTGATTGGAGAATTCCAACCTGTACCTGGAATCTGCTGCTATCCCTGTTTATCACTCATTCCTCAAAAGACGAGTCTTCTTTGAGCTCTTTTCATCTGACTCGTAAAATATGAAAAGTTTGCCGAGTTTTGGCCTTCCAGCTCGTTAAAAGGACCGGAAGAGCTATCCCTCCCGTAGATTTTAATCTTTTTGGACCTGAGGGATTATTGCACAAAAAGGTCGAGCGCTTGTTTTATTCGGCTTGTTAAAATTACCGAAAACTCATCCCTTCTGTATTGTTTTATACTTTTTCGGACTTAAGGGATTAGATGACGAAAAAGGAATTTTGGAGTTAACTTTCCGTACCTTTTCAGACTCTCTAAAAATGAAAAGGACCGAGTTTTTCCTTGTCGTTAGACTCGTTAAAATGATTAAATAGCGACAAACTTGTCTTTAGACGAGAACGAGTTTCCCTATCGCTAGGCTCGTTAAAACATAGCGATGGGCTTGCCCAAAGGGCAGGTTATAGAACAAGCATATGTTATCCTCCTCAAGCTTGACAAAAATAAAGAGGTACTGGTCAGAAATGACTAGGGAAAAATTGGGAGAACCTCAAAGCTTTAATGGTAGCAAGTCGCTCTTGAACATGACACTTTTCCTCCGTATCACATCGGGTTGGGTTGTTTCATTCACCGGTCTCATCACCGTGGTCTTCGCCAAACCATCCACATTTGGGGTAATGCTACCGATCCATCGCATCAGTGTCATTATATGTTCAAGAGATGTTGTTCAGAAAGAGTCAACCGTGTCCCATCCACTGCCATACATTATCCTTCATCCACCCATGATCACCACCCTGAATCATATTTCACAGATTGTTTTCACCTCCACTAAAATCATTAGCTCCGTTCCGTGTCACTGATGTGGGATTCATTAAGGCCCTCCTTTGACGGATCGCTTCTTGTCGACTTCAGCTCATTATCCAAGAAGTTGATCTAGGAACACCCCCCTCAGTACTTTGAAGCTTGCATGCCTCAATGGCAAGTTTCTCACTTCCGGCGACAGGTATACATCAATGACCTTCGACCAGAAGATTTTGCGTGGTGTTCGACGCCAAGTCCTTTATTCACACCATGTGAATTGTACTGCAGTGCCTTGAGGGTCATTATCATTATCAGTGATTCCTCTCGCACTTGTTAACGGTTTACATTATTGACCGGTAATCAAGCGATGTTTTTCCATGTTCGACTTCAGCGCAATTCTCACATGGATCGACTTGTACTTAGAGTGAATATCGAACGAGTTTGAAGACCCCGGATCTAGTTTCATCCATCCGGGCTGCGATATATATTCAGGAAATATAAAGACATTTGATATGTACATCATTGCAGCAGATGATCATCCTATGCAGGATGATAATTTCAGCAGAGAATTATCAGTCTATCATCAAACGATCGTCTGTTATATGTACCAAAATGAATTTATAAAGCTGAGCATGGGAATGCCCGCCTCAGCTAGATCATGAAAGCAGAATGAAAAATAATGTATTGTATTGTATTTTATTACAGATCACCGCTCAGCGATTGAATGAACTTCGGATCCTCCTGATAAAGCATTTGAGGTTCTTCTATATACATGTGTTTCAATGATGTATTGTTGTACTTGTGTATTTGATTTATTCTAATCCTTAAATCAATTATGAATGTATGCTTCATGTAGTTTCCCTCTCTTGCCATTTTGCAGGATCTTGGTGTAGCTCGGCCAGTGAAAGAGCAAGGAGCTGGGAGCAAGCAGCAAAGAGAGAAGATTGGATCAATCATTAGCGGAAGACATCGGTTAGTGGATCTCTTTCTCCCCTCTCTTACATCTCATAAAGAAGTAATCTCGAATAGCTTTGCTTTGATTGTTGCTGAGGTACTATCACCCTTAGAGTGGGATAGGGTCATTCCGTATTGGATACTTTTCCCAACAACAATTAAGCTTAATTAACTATTTACAAGTTTCTATGAGAATAGAATTCGATTTTGATTCTCAGTTTAACTGAAGGATAAATTAAACTGGAATTTTTTGTTTCCATTTCTCAACACTCCCTCTCAATAAGATATGGATTATTAGCTACCCTGATCCTATCTCTGTGAAAATCGAATTTACATTTTGACAATGCCTTTGTCAAAATGCCAGCATCTTTCTCCTTCGTGGGAATGTATTCTAACAACATGATCCACCACAATACACAATCTTTGAGATGATGATATCAGATATTAATATGCTTGGACTAATCATGAAAAACTGGATTTTCAGAGAGTTTGATACAACTCTGATTATCGTAGTAAATCACTCTGAGAACCATCAATTGACCAAATAGACCTATTAGTGTCAGTCTTTCCAGCCTTCCTCCAGTGATCAAATATGCTCTTACAAAGTGGTCTCAGAGTGTCAAGGTCAAATTTTGTCATTTCAAAGAGTTTTCAAGCAAAATTTGGTCACTAGGCACTAGGTCTAGGGTTTACTTTCACTCCTTCTAAAATTTTTCCAAATGTTGGTCCATGTCACCATTCAGCTGATTTTATCATCATTCATAGGGTTTTCATTATCATGTCAGTGTCTAATGAGTCATTTTACATCTTGTTCATGCTTCAGTTGCACCTAGGCAAGATCATTTCCCTCTCCTAGGGTTTTGAAAGCTAATTTCTCTTGAATGGTCAAATCATTAGCAAACCTTGTATCCAGATGTTCATACACCTTCCCCTATCCTTAAAGTACCTTACCAAATGCTTCCCATCACTGATATCCCCCAAATTCCTCATTTTTGCACAAACCCTAGTTTCTAGCTACAACCTGGCAATTTTCTAGGTTGGGCCTGTGTTTTGCCCTTTTGGACCCCTTCCCCTCACTCGATCTCCGCGATTCCACTTTCCCCTACGTCCTAACATCCCTCCCTACTTCCAAAAATTTCCCCAAGAATTTAGAAGCCCCTTATCCCCTTCATTTCGCTTCATTTCGACAAAATTCCTTGTTTCACACATCGGGATAAGTTTCACTCAAAAGATGTTTCAGAGAAATCAAAGATGAATTTTGGAAAACTGAGAGAGTTTTTTGTCCAAAACATTCCAAAGAAGAAAAACCTCCTTCACATTTTACACAGGTGTCATGGTTTTATAGAAATGTCAAAAATACAATCGCCAGATCCAAGGAGGTTGGCCAAGGCACTAAAACGACGGAAAAGGCCTGATCCACTCCAAATTTTGGCCAAATCCTCTTTGACTGAGCATGGTACTTGATTGGGGACTCCCAACTCAAATTTCAAGAAATTTGGAGAAAATTTTGTCACTTGTGAATTTTTGGGCAAAAAACAGGTTTTCTCCACCAACACGTCGCGCGCCGCGCGCGACCCTTACGATGGGCAACTCCTTTTCAGGAAAACTCATCATTTTTGGATTTTTCATGCAAAGATACACTTTCTCAGCAATTTCCAAGAAATTTCACCAAGTTTTGGGCCTCCAGAAAGTCAAAAAACAAGCAAAAAATGACTTTTTGCCACCTTTTTGACACACAGGAAGCATTCTTGGGAGATTGCAATTTTGGAGGGGCAAATGGCCACCAAATTCAGAAATTCCACTTGGGTTGGAAAGTAGACATCTAGAAATTTCCAACAAGCCCACTTTTGCCTCATTTGGACACCTGGAAGTGCCTCAAAAGTAGCTCCAAAGGCGCGCGACGTGTTCAGGATCAGGGCGCGACGTGTTGGGCAGTTTTCACAGAAATTCACCTACAGCTCAGCAAAACGCAGTTTTGACTGGATTTGACTTTTTGGAGTAGATTTTGATCCTCCTTGTTGTAAATGATGTAATTTTATGATATTTTGACACTTATTTATCTCTTCTAGAAGATTCATTCATGGGATAGGCAAAAATTTAATGAATGAATTGGTTTCCTAGCTTATAGAGGCAAGTTGTTTTTACTGCCTAGTTTTTAGTGCTCAGTTTAGAATTCGTTGAAACAGCTCCTAGGATAGTGAGCTCGACCCCTAGAGGCAATGAAAGATGTTATATTGCCTATATTATGTACTTTCTTGGTCATTTTCATGGTTGGACTCTTGAGGGAGAAAGCTCTATTGTATTACTCATTGTATCTCTACAATTTTGGCAAAGGAAGAAAGACCAGGGTTTTGCAGTCCTTTTTGGGATTCCTGTGGTTACATGTATTGATGGTGTGTTTCTCTTTGTACTTGTAAGTTTGTTTTTTTTTTTTTTTTTTTTTTTTTTTTCGATGTGGTTCACGGGGCACCGGAGGTGGGCCGCTACGTCCACGTAGACAGGCACGGCCATCAGGCCTACCCCCGAGGGCGTCGAGGAGATTTGACCCCGTGACCTCTCAAACCGGGAGAGTACTATCAACGGGAACTCGACCATTTGAGCTATCCCTCGGGGGCCTTGTAATTTTGTTATGTGATTCATCTTCTTACTTTTCCTTCTGCAAATTAGGCAAATGAAGTGTTAAAGTAGAATTCATGATTGTCATGCTCTACTTTTAAGTTTGCTTAATATCAATGTTTTCATCTGTTTAAGGAGAACTCAAGGTGTTTACTTTCTCTCCTTAGCTCCTCACCAGTCATTATTTCCCATCTGACTCTTTCAAAGGCATCAATATAGTCTCCTACCTTGCCCCAAAGAACCTCCTGCAAAAATTGTGTCCAATCCCCGCACCCAAAATTGCCTTTTCCCGATTTTCCACCAAAATCCTAAAAATCTCAAATCAAACCTTTTATCAGTTTACTAGCCTAAAATCAGTGTTCTTTATTGGTTATCTCCGCCCTTTGAAGATCTTTGTCGAGATATAGCGGAGAGAGCCCTCTCCTGCCCCGTAGGGCTAGCTACGAGGCTAAGTGGTTTGATGTTGCCTTGGAGTTTGCCTTTCTCAGCCTGAGGTGAAATTTAAAGCGCTAACAAGACCAACCAAGATCTTCCTCATCCAGATGGCCAAACATGCTAGCTGACTTGCAGCCATGTACTCTACCTCTTCCGAACCGAGTGCAACCGATATATATTTTTTGTTGTACCAAGAAACTACCACTGACCCAATACTGAAGATCCCTCCTGATATGCTCTTCCTGTCGGATGGATTCCTTGCCCAATTTGCATCGGTGAAGCCTTGAATATTTACTCCCTTTGTCTATCTGTACCATAATCCGTACTGAGTAGTGCCCTTAAGGTATCTCAATACATTCTTTGTCATCTTCCAATACATCTTCGTAGGCCTAACCATCGCTTGACTATGTTGGTTAACTACATACCATAAATATAGTCATGTTTTCACCAAGTACATGAGTGAACTCACAAGCTGCTTGTAAACAGTAGCTTCCACTACCTCTCCTGATGTAGCATCCTCCTTCCTCCATTTACTAGCTAGAGGAGTCTCCATAGGCTTGCAGCTCTCCGTGTAGAACCTCCTGAGTATCTCGTTGGGATATTTGCCTTGAGACACAAACAACTCCCCATCACCCTAGCATACTTCCATGCTTAGAAAGTAATGCATGAGCCCCAAGTCCTTCATCTCAAACTCTCTTGCAAGGTCCTCCTTGCAATATTTGATCAATTGATCATTGCATAAAGTAAAATGATCAACATTTTACCTTCCACCACTATGTGGTACAGGTTTTCATCCTCTTCACTCTTCGTTAAGCCCAACTTGGTGAGGTAGCTATCTATCCTAGTGTACCAAGAATGAGGTTGTTTCTTCAACCCATACAATGCTCTCTTGAGCTAGCACACATGTGACTCATGGTTAAATGTTTCAAAACCTTCAAGTTTCTCTATGTACACATATTCCTCAATTGTGCCATTAAGGAAGTTTGTCTTTACATCCATCTGATGTATCTTCCAACCCATCTATGCTGATAGTGCCAATATAGATATGATCAATGAGTACCTTGCAATAGGAGCAAAGGTCTCATCATAGTCAATCCCCTCTACCTTTGAAAAGCCACGAGCCACAAATATAGCCTTATGCTTCTCCACACTACCATCTACAAATTTATTTACCTTGTAAAGCCAATGGGAGTTCACCATGGCCTTATCCTTCGGTCTCGTAACTACATCCCAAACATTGTTACAAACTATGGAGTCATACTCCTCCACCATGGCAGCAACCCAAACCAGCTACTGCACTTCTTCCTCAAAGGAAGATGGCTCTATCACAACATATCCACTCATAAGAGCCATGTATCCAGTGTAATTGTCAGGTGACCTCCTGTGTCTCCGCTATGATGTGGGTGATCCCATATTCTCTCTAGCATCTGACAGCAATCTATCTACCTCTCTAGTGTGCTTTCTCCCATCTTTGGAAGGCTCCTCCTGAGTGGATGTCTCCACTCTTGGATCCTCTTCATGTGGCTGCTCCACATCAATATAAGGCTCCTCAACCTTAGGAGCTAAAATATCCCCAACTGCATGTAGCTGAAGCTCCCTTTCAAGGGAAACTCACATGGCCTTCTCCTCATAGAATCTGACATCCCTTCGAACCACTATCATAATTTTGGTTAGAAAGTACACCCGATAGTTGTGAGGTGTATCAGTGTACCCCACAAATATCCCCAACTTTGTTGTCAGCTCAAGCTTCTTCTGTGCAACTTTTGTCACATGGAAATATACCAATGACCCAAAAATCCTGAAGTGACCAACACATGGCCTCTTACTGGAATGAGCCTCCTTTGGAGTCTTCATCCCAAGTATCTGATGTGGGCTATAGTTCTAAACATAAATCATTTTGTTGCATGCCTCAGCCCACAAGTGTAGTGGGAGACTCTGATCATACAAAACCGCCCTCGTTTCCCCTACTACGTTTCTTTTCTTCCTCTCATGCACCACATTTTTCTGATGGTTATGGGGTGTCTTCAACTCTCGTTTAATCCCTTCCACTTCACAAAAGTGCTTAAACTCGTTTGAGACATACTCCCCACTGTTATCACTCCATAGAGCTTTAATCTTCTTTCCTAACTCTTTCTCCACCAATGATTTAAACTCACAAAACTTTATGAAGGTTTGATCCTTTTTCTGCATAAAAAATATCCAAAATTTTCAAGAAAATTCATCAACAAATATAACATAATACATGTGTTTGGTCATTGATGTTGTCGATAATGGTCCACACACATCTGAATGGAATTTCTCTATAATAGCCTTTGCTCAACTGTCTCTATCATGAAAGGAATACTTGGTGTATTTACCCAAAGTACACCCTTTGCATGTATCAACTTACTCTAGTGTACCTTTGGGCAAACCAGTGGATATTTGTTGTATGATCTTCAAAGCCCCATGATGCAAGTGACCCAATCTCCTGTGCCACAACTCACCAATGTCTTGGCTCTGCACCATCTCTACTTTCATGCTCAAAGTAGCATAATCCTCTACCTCTAGCCTTTAGAGATTCTTCACTTGAATCCCTATATTCTTTACTTGACCCATGGCTATGTGTCAAAGGAATGACTTTCCTTTCAAGAAGATCACATCATAGCCTATATCCTAAAGCATGGAAACAAATACCAAGCTCTTCTTCAGCCCAGGCACATACATAACATTCTTCAAGGTGAGTGGAGCCCCATGCTCCCTCTGAAAAGTAATCGTGCCCAATACAGTAGCAATATACCTCCCATCGTCACCTATATCGATATGCATCTGAAGATATTTCTCCTCCAAGTCATTGAATAACTCCTTGTCGCCAGTCATATGGAATGAAGCTGGATTGTCTAAGTACCATACACTTCCCATCATTGATGACACCATGCATGCAATGAGGTAAAATTCCAATTCAAATTGAGAGGCCAAAGCCTCACCCCTTGCTTCTCTTGAGGACATCTTCTTGGACTTCTTGAGTGCACAATTTGTAACAAAATGGACTAGATCATGAAAATGAAAGCACTTAGCTTTCATCATGTCTTTCTTCTTACCTACATGAAGAGAATCTGATTCGAAATGGTAGAACAGGAACAATTCTCTTCACCAGTAGTCTTTGATGAAGATCCATCCCTGGTGTTCCTCCTGAACTTCTTCTACATCGAATCCAACCATAGTCATTCCCAATCTGACATCTTCTCTCAACCATTGATAAAGTCCTGATAACTATGCCAACTCATGGGGAGTCCCAAAAGAGCAAGACTCACCATATGATCCTTGGAAACCATAATTCCAATACTTCCATGTTCATCACGACATTGAGTGAACTTGGTCAAGTATTTTGGAATAGTCTCGCCCTTTTCCATTTTGATTTTTCGAAGTTTTTCCTTCAGTGCCAATTTCCTTTGGTCATTGTTGTTCTGATACAAGTCATTCAATGCTTTCAACATAGCATATGGAGTTTCCTTTCCATGGAGACTCGACACAATGCAGTCTCAAACTCCCTCAAGGATTATCCACCTCACCTTCGCCAAACACTTCTTCCATTCAGCTAGATTTTGGGCATCTGATGTTGCTGGCTGAGGAATGTCTTGATCAATGAATTCCTTCAAGCCATTATACTCTAGCACAACCTCCATTTTATCCCTCCAGCCTATATAATTTGAGCTCCCTTCCAAGGCGTACTTGAGCCACAAACTATATAATGCCATCTAAAGTATGTATTGCAAATTTGAATTTCACATGTAACCCAAAACTCAAAACTTCGAAATCTCCTCTAGTATATTGAATTCAACTCTGATACCAAGTAGAATTTCCTATAGATTCACAAGCTCATGCAATTTAGTAAATCATAGGACAAGAATCCTCTTCTACATTCAACCAGTAGAAGCCAATAGATCGATGAAAAAAATATGAACAAGAAGAAGATAAATCAATGGCACATAACACAATAAGTTTTCCTTGGGAAAGACAGCTCAAAACCCCGCCTATCTATATTGCATTAAATCATAAATATGAGTGAAGATACAAAGCTTGTTCTCATAATAACAATTCCACATAAGTATGTTCAACTCTCTACCTCACAAGCTCACTCTTAGCCAACACTTAGATAATTTACACTACCTGCCAAGCCC
This sequence comes from Pinus tabuliformis, assembly GCA_031772625.1. Taxonomy (NCBI): domain Eukaryota; kingdom Viridiplantae; phylum Streptophyta; class Pinopsida; order Pinales; family Pinaceae; genus Pinus; species Pinus tabuliformis. The sequence goes on along the minus strand of CM062819.1, from coordinate 309,875,375 downwards.
TTATTTCCTTGCGCAATTCCTAGGATGAATAGCATGTATTTAAAGGGAATTCATGCTTCCAAAATTGCACAATCCAAACATAGGTCCTTCTCTTATTACATGCATGATATTTACAACTTAGTAAATCATACAACTAAGAGTACAATGTCCTTGCACTTTAGCCTCAACTGTGTCTTTCTCTGAATTGACACGCATGAGTTTCTCATGAGGGAATCTTAAGTTAACTAGAGTAACACTTGTGGATGCACCAGTGCACCAACTGACTGTTAGTCCTCTATTATTTCCATTAGTAGTTAGAACTAATTTAACTGAACATAACTCGATAAACTAACTTATCTAATTACAATCAATTTAAACTCATACTGGACCCCTAAAATTTATGGAGAACATATACATGACTACAAAAATACTTCCAACTTGAAATTCCTACGCTAATTAATTTAATTAAACTTAATTAACTATTTACAACTTGCTAAGAGAATAGAATTTGATTTTAATTCTCAGTTTAATTTAAGGACAAATTAAATTGGAATTTCTTGTTGCCATTTCTCAAAAGCAAGATATATCGTTACCATATAGCAACGTTGGCATGTAAATGTCATGAGGGCTAGGTTAGAGTACACATGGATGCAACAAAGGCAAGGTTAGAGTACACATGGATGCCACAAGGGCCAAGTTATAGTATAGATGAATGCCACATGGTGGTTCATTAGTCACGTGGTGGGGTTTGATTGGATAGAAACTCTATAGGCCATATCCTACAAACGTGAAGTCAAATTATGGGAAAATTCATATCACTAGAAATCTCTTAATAATTGAGTATGATGGTGAGGTAAAAATCTAATTCCAAAAACTTGAGAGAAGAGGAATTTTGCAACCCCATCTTCAGAATTAATATTTTGGGTCAGGTTAAAGCAAGCAGGTAACACCTTCCACTGCCCGAGATAAGCTCAAGGGATCAGAGTGTAGTTACATTCCTTTAACTAGAATGAGAGTTGATCATCCTTGTTTTTGAATTTGTTGCACCGTTACTTTTTTTCCCTCAAGTACTTTCACACAATGGTATCTACTTTGTGTGTATGTGTATCATTAGGGAACCCATTTTCCCAACCATTTAAATTAGGCCTATTGTCAACCCTTAAGGTTTACTTCTTCAAAATGACATATAGACATCATATCTCCTCGAACTATGTTGCATTATTTTACTTTACCATCCTTTGAATATGGCTTTAGGTACCTTCCCACCTATTGTAGTGGCTACAACCATCCTCCAACATTTGGTTCTCATGCGAATTTCAGAGCCTACCTTAGATCCTGAGATCGATCATCCTTGGTCACTTGTCGGTAAGATGATGATTTCAAGCTCCCCTCCTTGATCTTAAGAGTTGTACATGTTCTCATATTTATATAGAATGTGTCATATTTGGGCATAGGGGTTATTGTTTTTCATGCAAAGGGAATGTTTTCTTGCTTCAAGGGAATTATGTTCGTTTGAGTGGTTGTCATCACATAAACATGTTTCACTCTCCCTTCAAACACTCTTGTCACGAAGGTTGTTGCATCAAGCAAAGTATGTCTTATGCTTTATGGATGGTCTACGTTGTGACACTAAGTGTTTGTGTGTGATCATAGTCGAGTCCTATCAATGTTTACATATGTTTCATTGATCTCACACTTAGCCATTTTCCTGAGAAACCTAGCCTCATCCAGCTTCCCAGAACTATGTGCTTTGCTTCTGAAACCATCAAGCTTCCTCCCTTGCCTAGTAAAACCCCACAGTGTGCAGAGACACCAACTTCCCTTGCCTGTTGAAGCCTCACAACCCATAGAGACACCAACCTCCATTGCTTGTTGAAACCCCACAGCCATAGAGATCCCAATCAGCACTACTCTCCAAAAATGTGTACAGTAATGAGGCAACTAGCACTACTCTCCAGAAATGTGCAAAGCAGTCCATTTTCATTGCACTCAGAAATTGCATAGAGGTGTCCTCCCAAGACCACCATCCCACATTAGTGTCATGTGCCTCAAAACTACACAGTGTTGTCCAAGCTGCTCTGCCTGTATTGCATGCAAAAGAAACACAGATGAGCCTCCCAGGGCCTCATTCCGTTAGCAGTGATTTTCCGCTGAAATTGCGCAGATCTACCTCTCAGTGACTACAGGAAAAGGTAACATGTTGAAATATCTTCCAAGGAGTTGAGGAGAAGGACCAAGGAACCAAGTAATGAAAAAGATCAGGACCGTATGCAAACTTCGTTGGATGCATGATCATCTTGAGGGTAAGTATGGTAAGTAAAGAACACCTTTCAAAGTACACCCCTTAGTTGAGTTTGCGGGACTGCTTTTCATTGTCATATCATCCTCTCCTCAATAACATACATGTGTGCAAACATGAAAAGTTATTTTATGTATTTCTTCTACATCTCTTGCTTCATTTTCACTTATTCGACCAACTATCACCTTCGACATGTTGATTGTTATGTTATTATTGAGACCTCGTTCTGGTGATATTAATGGTTTTTTTTGAGTTGTGTTCACTATGTAAACATCTATCGCACTCACACACGATGTTGTAATTATTGTCATGCAAGTGTCATCACATTCGTCTAAATTTCTATCACAAGTGTCGCACTTGTCACTCACACCCATTGGTCAGTCACACTGAGTGCATGTTGTCTTGATGGTTCGAGGTGTCTTGTTGTCAAGCCATGTTGAGTGTGTTTTCGCAAGGTAATACATGTACGAAGTCACTCATTCACACACTTAGTCATTTTGTTGAAACTCTGTCGACTGAACCACCCTCCAACAGTCAAACCTTCGCTAAGCTACGTTGTGCAGTCTCAACACTCAATGATCATGTATTGCTACCCAAAATTGAGCATATATTGAGGCTAACTTCTAGGCAGTCTTGACTATGCAATCCTGGAGCCAACAGGACTAACTATCACCCAGAACAGTGCAAAAGTTTCTTAGCACGCCATCTCAATTTTCACTGCTCGCAAGGAAATCTGCCAAGCCTCCAGCTGGTCACCCAGAGAGTTTGATCGAGCAATGACCCCGGGCCTCACTCCTCCAAAAAAATGTGTAGAAGCTGCCAAGAATGACCTCTTCCACTAACTAAATAAATTGTGTATACATGTCAGACAGACACCCGCTGCCTATCACTACACTTCCCTAAAACATTGTGCAGTTTTCTCAGCAAGTCACCTTATCAGCTAGCTTGCTGCTCCTCTTGAAAACTACATAGTTTTCAGCATCTCGCTAAGCCCAGAAACTACGTAGGGATATCTTGCATGCCAGCCTCCTAACTCTACATAGTCTTTTCCAGCAGCATCCTATAGCCTTCTGCCAGCCTCCCTGGAGAAATAGCATAGTTTTCACTACCAATCTCCCCCTACTCCTTGCACTGTCTCCATGGAAAATTTGTGTAGATCTTCCCTCCAGCCAAGCCAAATCCCACAAATAGTCAATGCTGATCCGGACTGCCCATCTCATCCTCCTAGTGACCTCTATGCAATTTTCATGGACAATGCCTGAAGCCCACATCTTGGCTTCAAATGTTCTTTGCACAATTTCAAAGCCTTGTCCTCTCTCCCAATCACCTGCACCTGAAAGAAAAAAAACAATGCATCATGGTAGACAAGGATATTTCTGAGTTTGATTTCATCTCTTCATGAGTGATTGAAAATACAGGTACATGGACGAGATATGGTGCGGCGATGAATGAGATGAAAAAGGAGTGCATGCAAGAATACTTGAACGCGAATGGATGAACACATGGAGAATGATAAGTACAAGCGAAGGAGAGACATGCACGTGCAACATCAAGAAAACACCAAGACCATCGAATACTTTGCACACCTTTTCATGCAGAGGTGAATCTATGATACACCAAGATCACATCCATCACTCAGTAGCACTATAGCTCGACATGGACACCACCAACAGTGTGAACATACCATCTCTGTCGTGTCTAGTCATGTCATGAGTCACCTCGGCCACATAATTATTGTGGGCCATGCTATTGTAATCAATGTAATGTAACGTGGAATTCCAAGAGACCCACATGTAAATCTGAAGAGTCATGTAAGTCAAACATGTGAAAATTCTTAGACTTGAAGGAACCCCTACTACAACAAATCTGAATTTACTTCACCTACTTGATTTTTAATATACATTAACCAAGTTATTCTTCTGAATACTGAAGAAAATTACTTCTACAACCTACATTAATTAAATATTTGATCTCATGAAACAGAAAATAGAGCAAAGAACAAGATACATAGGACACGCTTATTTTTGGACACAATAGTCCCTGGAAAAACCCAATGTGGGAAAACCGGTGCAGTAGTTTTGAGGGTTTATTATTATGTAGTAGAAATATCTAAATATATATCTAGGATTCTCATCTACAAATCCTCTATAGATCAAATACTGGTGGAAAATCTGAATGAGGTTTACCTCACTTCACATGACAGAATTTCGGCTGAACCGGCATAAGACTAGCTAACCTCAACTATTTCTGCATTGGCTCTACGTCATCCCCATATCACATTCCCTGCCATCTGTGTCAGCGCTCTCGATTGTTTTGGTAGTTCCTTGCAGTTCCTGGCAGTTCTCGGCAGTTCCCGGCAGTTCTGGTAGTTTCAGGAGTTCTAGTTTCTACGTTACAGGCAGCTTTTCTGCATTAGCGCTCCTGGATACTATGTTGCATTTACGTCAGTTCTCCCAGTTGTTCCGGAAATTCCCAGTGGTTCCAATAGTTCCTAGAAATTTTAGTTGTTCTGACAGTTCTGGATTCTGCGTGACAGGTAGCTTTTCTATATCATCTCTCTTGGCTACTACATTGCCTCTCTGCAAGCCCTCACCACATCTTTGTTGTGTATTTTTCGAAAATTCCTTCTCCCAGATTCTCTTTGCCCATCAGTTATAACATCTCCCCAATCAATTTTCCTCCTGAGAAATTCTCACTTGAGAAAATAAATTTTCCTCTCGAGAACTTCTCACCTGAGAAAATCGATTTCCTCAATCTCTCTATGTGTATTTCCAAATGAACCCCATGCCTCCATTTTATACTTTTCCTGTTGAGTATTCAACGACCAAGATTAAGTCTGTAATCAATGGCTATGATTAAAACATGACTTGATCTTCCTTTTAGATCATTCTCACCCATATTTTGATTAATACCCATTAATATTTTAATTTTCCTAAGTTTAGACTTAGGAACCCCATTAAAAATATTAATTATTTTAATAAAATACAATCCGGGCAAAATTTCACCAAACAGTTTATCTATTCTTTAGAACTCATTTTCCTTAGCCTCTCCACTGATTTTCAAGGCTAGAGCACTTCCGATGCTACCAAATACTAACACTCACTCTTAGCGAGGAAAATACTATAGCAACAATGTCCACCCGCATGTTGCTCTATTTCTGAATCACCTCCTTTCTGCACTTTTGCTACCACGAACATTATACTATTACTGCTACTGTACTGCTGCCCATGACACTACCACTACCACTGCTACATTTCTACTACATATCCCTCTCAAACATTGCATCTGATGTTCTTCTAGCACTGCCACTGCTAACACTACATCCCTACTGCAACACTTTTGATGAGAGAAGCAACTGAAAAACATCCAAAATTATTTGAAATTAACTGTGTTTAGCATAATACAATGAATGTTGGAATCTCACTGCTATTGATTCTGACCCTCTGAATATTTTGCACTGCAGCTGACTCCTGCACTGTGCCAACCGCACTTTTGCCAACCTTGCTTTGTGTTGATCAGTCTTTGGTCCCCAGCTACTGCATCTGTCCCCCAAACACTCCACTGCATTATCTGATACTAAGTACATCTCACTACTACAAAATCTTGGGCTCTTGTAGCAAGGAATTGATCCAAGAGGTGGACTCCTCAAGGATCCTACCCACATGTAGTACTCCCGACTACAAATCAATTTCACCCCATCTCCCTCTTGGAGATGCGTGGGCACTCATGGAAAACTCATCCTCATAAATCTTCATGGTTGCAACCTTTGGATCATGCTTCTTGCCCTTATCCTTCTACTTCAAAGGACACTTAGATGCAAAGTGACCCATCTTGCCACATATGAAACATTTCACCTTCAAAGTGCCCTTCTTCCACTTTTGTTTGAGTTGTCCCTTTGATGCTAGAGTTGTCTTTTCCTCCTCCTCCTTCGTCTTTGAGCCAATCCCACTACTACCACTTAGGTTGAACTTCGCTATGTCCCTCCTTAACTCCTCCTGTTGAAGAACCGCCCACATCTCCTCCCATGAAGGTATTTTTTCTCTACCTAATATTCTTTGGACAAAAACAATTCATTCATTTGAGACTCCATTCAGGGGTATCCTCACTATTGTCACTCACCGCATTGTGGATTTCAATTGGTCAAGGTCTCCCAAGAGCAGTGAAATTTGGAGCCACTTTCTCAAGCCATAGAAGATCTCAGAGCTCGATCAGTCCCCCTCCAATGCCTAGTGCTCACAAAAATCATTCCAATGGTATATAAAAGTTCAAAAGTAGGCTCCTGGAGCAACAGTTAAAGAACTTTGAAGATTACCATGAAAAAGCCCAGCAAATGAAGAAAAATGACTAAGTATGAGAAAAATACCACAAATCGGCTATCACTATAGGCCTGTAGTGACAACAAACCCCAACAAATGCGCAGGCGCTGATTTGCGACAAAGTGTTACACTGCCCAGGGAGGGCCGAAGGAGTTCAACACAGGAAAGGTAGGAAAAATTGAGCCATGCTGCCCCCCTTCTCTCTCCTCCATGTGGCGGGTTCCCGTATCCCGGTGACCCCACATCCCGCAATCCCGCAATATGTATGGATTGGAAAGGTTTTGACTTCAAAGACTTTGTGAGGGCCGATTTGCGATATAATGAGAAATCGTCAGGGGAGGGCCGAAAAAGTTTAACATAGGAAAGGCCAACAAAACAGGATCAAACTGCCTCCCTTCTCTCTCCTCCACGTGGAATAATCTTGCATCCCACATCCCTCATCACAGCAGTCCCACAGATAGGCATATCAGGGGGTTCTGAACCTAAAAGACCATGCGGGGGCCGAGATTGCAATTTAGTGTTAAATCTCCGAGAGGACCGAGAAAACCAAATACAAAGGAAATGCTTTGCAAAACAAGGATTGGGCATCCCCTTTCTCTCTACTCCATGTGGCATTGGCGATCACCAATCAGTGGGGTAACAGCTCTGAACCTATAAAAAATCGTCGATATTGTGATATGGACCAAAATCATTGTGGAGGGCCGATATTTAAATACAAAGGAAAGCATGGAAAAACAAAGCTCGACGAGCCTCTTTCTCTCTCCTCTAGGGGACCATGTGGCGGTTTTTGATTGGTCCACCAAGTGACATAGCGGCTAATGTCAGCAATGACATGGTAAGTACAAATGTTGACATGGTGGGTGGACATGTGTCACTCAATTTCAGCTTTTGTAGGGATTAAATGGGGCCATTTTTTACTGACACATGTCACCTCTCATAGGATGACACGTGGCAGTAATGACATCACCCATCGCAATCCATGACCAACGATTGGAGATCGCACAAAATAAAGCTCTCTCCTCCATCAAAATTCCTTCCTGGCTGTGATTGCGATAAGGAAAGAGGCCCACGATGCGATAAGGTATTAGATCCATTTGATAAGGTTTTCATGTCTATACCATTCAACCTGTGCTATGGAAAAAGGGTAAAGAGATGCCCTCCCCGTGTTACGATTGCAATGTCCTAGGTGTGCCCAATCCCGTGTATTGACAATCACAGTTGTCCAGGGGGAAAGGCTAATGAAAAATGCACTCAACATCGGGATGTGAGATTCTAATTAACAAAGGTAATAAGCCCCCCGCGTAGTTGTCAAAAGCCTTAGAGCCTGAGGGCTCAACCCTTGGTTCCAACTCCTGATCATATGAGGAAACACACATGAACAACAATGATAAGGGGGAGCTAAAGGGGAAAATCCAAACAACGCCTGTTTTCTCCCGTTTTAAAGGAAAAATCTCGCGCCTAGCTGATTGTGTCGTTCCCATTGTTATCGTGAAAACTAGTCTCTATTTAGAGCTTCTAGTCCCACTAAGACGGGTAGCTATCTTAGAAACAAACAGATTAAAGTTACTTGTGTTTTCCTTTATGAGAGATAGATGAGAGAGAAGTAGAGAGTACCAACCTTAGTCTTTCGCTTGGCTCCTTGATTGTTTCCTCCCTCCTTTGACAGAGATTCACCACTCCTTCCTTACTTGTCCCACTTCAAAGAACACCTGTAGAGTCAAAGAAGCATAATACCATCAAAGCATAGAGATCTATAACCATAAACAATATAGGATCAGATGTATATTAACCATACAAATGCATATATCAATACAAGATTTAGAGATATACAAGAATATGGAGGAAAACTCAAATAGCTTTATTGATAGAAGTAGTAGAAGATAGGATTACAACCCATTGGTCTGACCTAGCACCATCCTCCCAGCATGAAATCTCTCTTCACCTCATACAAAGCAAGATCACCCAACAATGTCTTCAAAGAGAAACCAACAACACTTCCTTGAAAATTACAAAATTCCAGCCTTTGGATCTCTTGGATGAGGGATCCATATATAGATGTTTATAGGAGAGTGAGTTGCTTTCGGGATTTTGATTAATGTCATTTCACTGATAGTTCTTGGTTCCACTTGGAGATTTCAGATCTCTTACTCATCCCTGGGCGAATTCAGAGAGGCAAATGTCATATGAGCAATTTCTAGAAGATTCTCTGGGTTTCCACCTAGCAAACTGCTTTTGTCGTTTGTCTGCTCTATCTCATCGCCCCCTACAGAAGGGCTTTCCAGTATGAATCACACCCCCGTGTGTAATAGGTGAGATGCATCGCACCCTATGCATGGAGCAGTCTGTATGGTCCTGTTTCGACAAGTTCTGAGTAGTTTTTCATGGAGAACTTCTGGGAGATGATGTAATCAGTTGACCTTGTTCTTTTAGGCTATGAAACAATACTTTTAGGGGTTTAGAAGCCTTTGGTTTATGGACATATGTGATTGGGGTTGTAGTGCCCAAATATATCTATAACAATTTCCCCCTAAAGCATGAGTTTGTAAATCCTTTTGATGTCGGGTGAAATGCTTTATAATGAGTATCCGAGGTTTTTCAAACTGGAAGGTGACCTGTAATAAGATATAATACAATACGTTATCTTCACAATATTTTCATGATATAGTTGAGGCGGGCATTCCCATGCTCAGCTTTATAAATTCGTATTCATGTACATAAGACAGACAATCGTCTGTGTGGCAGACTGATGATTCTGGTAGAGCCATCATCCTTTATTTTGGATGATTATCTGTGCAGCTGTGATGTACATTTGATGCTTTTATTTTCCTGAATATATCGCAACCCGGATGGATGAAACTAGATCCGGGGTCTTCAAATTCGTTCAATCTTCCCCCGAAGTACAAGTCGATCCATGTGAAAAGATGTTCTAATGTCAAACATGGAAAGACATTGCCTGATTACCAGCCAATGATGTAAGTTGTCAACAGGCGCGAGAGGAATCACCGATAATAATGATGACCCTCAAGGTACTGCAGTACAATTCACATGGTGTGAATACATGAGCTGATGTCAAACACCACGTAAAATCTTTCGGTCGAAGGCCATTGATGTAAACCTGTCATCAGAAATGAGAAACTTGCCATTGAGGCATGCAAGCTTCAAAGTATTGAAAGGGTTGTCCCTAAGTCAACTTCTTGGATAATGAGCTGAAGTCGACAAGAAGTGACCCGTCATAGGAGGGCCTTAATGAATCCCACATCTACGACTCGGAATGGAGCAAATGATTTTATGGAGGTGAAAACGATCTAATGATACAAGGTTCAGGGTGGCACTCATGAAAAATGGAAAGTGAAGGTATTGCAGCGGATGAGACGTTGGCTAGGTTGGTGAATTCTTTGAGCGACTTCTCTTGAACATATTGGTGACACTGAAATGGATTGGTAGCATTAAACCCAAGGTGGATGGTACGGTGGACCAATGGTCATTTGACCGGTGAACAGAATAACCCAACCCGACTCAATCATGGCGACGAAGTGAAAGTGTCATGTTCAAGAGCGACCTGCTACCAATGAAGCTATTCAAGTTTTCTTCCCTTTTTCCCCAGTCATTGCTGACCAGTACCTCTTTATTTTTGTCAAGCTTGAGGAGGATAACATATGCTTGTTCTATAATTTTCCCTTCAAGCAAACTCGTTACTATGTTTTAACGAGCCTAGAGACAGTGAAACTCGATCTTGTCTGGATGGACAAGTTTGTCGCTATTGTTTTAATGAGTTTAATGACAAAGATAACTCAGTCCTCTTCAATTTTAGAGAGTCTAAAAAGAGACGTAAAGGAAACTCCAGTGGTCCTTTTTCATAATGTAATCCCTTAAGTCCGAAAAGTGTAAAATAATATGAAAGGGATGACTTTTTGATAGTTTTAACAAGTCGAACAAGACAAGCACTTGATCTTTTTGTGTAATAATCCCTCAGGTTCAAAAATATTAAAATCTAGAGGAGGGATAGCACTTCCGGTCGCTTTAACCAGTTGGAGAGGCCAATTTCTCTACAATCTTTTCATATTTTACGAGTCAGATGAAAAGAGCTTAAAGGAGACTCATTTTTTGAGGAACGAGTGATGTTTTTGGGTAGCAACTGGTTCCAAGAAAGGCTTGGAACTTTTCAATCACAGCAATGGAAAGAAGGTGGCTAATAAAATCACTTGTTGCAGTTGTTCCTCAAAAGGGCAACAATCAAATGGAGGCGTATGATCGGCTAAAAAAGAGTGGAGGTGATGGTAAGAACACGACCAAGGTTCAAAAGCTGATAGTCATGCGAATGGTTATTTATTGAAAGTGGGGTTCATTTTTTAATGAGCTTGAACTCTATGGAAACATTTGCTCATTGCTAGGTTTATTTTTTTATGAGCTTGAACTTCGCGTAAAACTGCTCATGGAGAGGTTTATTTTTTAACGAGCTTGAACTTTGCGTAAAACTGCTCGTGGCGAGGTTTATTTTTTAACGAGCTTGAACTTTGCGTAAAACTGCTCGTGCCAGTCATATAATAAGGATGTCTCATCAGTAGGTTCATTTTTTAGGGAGCTTGACCCATGTGCAAATTTTCTCTAGAGCATTTTGTATGCAAGCTAGGAATGACCAACTACTGTCCTAGGGGTTAAAGAACTGCTAAGGTTAGGTAGGATAGCTTCTCAGTGGGAAACATCTCCTTTACTTTTCCATTCTTGTTTGTCCCGACAAAGGTGAATGGTGGATCAGACCAATCACCTAACTTAAGAAATTGAATTTAGTGAAATTACAGATTTAGAGTTACGCTGGTCACTTTTCACTTGCGTACGAAAAATTTTGCATGCCCCCAGGTATAAAGTAGAGTTTCCAGGTCACATATGGAAGTTCTCGCATTAGTGACATTGTTCCATCCGCGTCACAGACAAAAGCTTCCTTGGCGATGTCCATTGAAATGGACAAAGGTGACTGTTGTCAGTCCCAATCACATAACCTTTGACGGGGGAATCTTTTTCCAGTCCAAATCCATTTTCCTAAACGGATAGGGGTATCAGACTAGTCATATTACTACGCAGAAACCTATCTTATATCTAGGGTTTTCTTGCCAAAGAAAACCAAGGCGCATGCCTCCTGGTTTTAGTCACATTCACCCAATCACTCGCGTTCATCGGGTGGATTGACTGGAGGTTGATGAGACATTCCTTGTGCAAAAAGACTAGTTAGGGATGGCATTTGACAAATAGCTTTGTTTCAACCAGGGAATGAAAGCTAGTTAACTAGGTGGACCACCCTGCCTTCATGTGGAAAACACATCACTTGAAAGAGTGAGGAAACAATAACTCCCATGTTATAAATGTAGTCACATCCAAGGAGTAGATTATAATATAATGGTCCTTGGACTACCATCGCGTTCAGATAAACGGTTTTCCTTCTCAAAGTTATAGGCAAGTTTGGAAGGATCCCTAATGGTCGACTGTTTCCTTTGTTGAAGCCTAATAGGTTTCGAATCTCAGGCAAAAGCGATGGTGAACTAAGTGTTCTCCAAGTAGTAGAGGAAAGGATACTCATGGAAGCCCCTTCATCTATGATAGTACCAACCATGATCATTTTGTAAGCTTGTACTATGATTCAGAATGGTACATTAGATGGTAGGCAGGGTCTCCCTAGTAGATTCAAATCAAAGGAAATGACTAGATTGCTTGGAGGTGGGACCGAATAAATGGTCAGATAGGTCTCTGACGAACTTCCTTCCTGCAGTAAAGGAATGGGTAGATTTCCCCCATATTCATCGGAGTCTGTGTTTATGAAGGGAATTTGAATGGTGTCATTCTCATTCTCTTTGGTGATAGTATCATCTGAAGGTGGGTCCTCTAAAGACAATATTGGGTTGACTACCATCTCGACCTCTTGACTTTGGTCCGGTGTGGACACAGAGGGTTTATCTTCAATGATATGTGCTTCGATCGACAACAACGGTGTGTCAGTTAGATTTTCAACTAGCGCTGGACTTGGCAGGAGTTTCTTGTATCCAGGAGGAAGTCACTGCAGTGATGCAGGACGGTTATCCAAGACTCTTTTAGCTTCATCTAGGAAGGGACAACGGTGGAGGGCATGATCGCCTTCACACAATTTGCAAGGAAATTTAGATCTTCCTTTTTGACCATTGACTTCATTTTCAGTAGTTGACGGTGTACTTTCAACATGATCGTCAGAGGTTGAGGACACCGGATTGTGCAAATGGGGAGACCACTCCCTTAAGATCCACTGGATGCAGGGACAATATCGATGATAGTGGTTTCCCTTGCTAATGACACATGGAGATTTAGGCTTGGAAGGTACTGAGTGTGGATTTTCACTAGATGATGCACGGTTGCCCCCTTTCATGGTTGGATTCTTCTTCTTCTTCTCCTTCCCTTTCTTCTTCTTCTCAGTTACTTGGTTTTTAGTGTTACTAGCTTCACCAAGTGAAGAGGAAGAAGGAGAGGGAGAAACAAACGAAGTAGAAGGTGGGGGAGAAACTTCAATATCATCTGGTTGTTGATTTGATTGCTGAGGAATTGTAGTGTTTTGAACGATAGAGGTCGAGAAAATCCATACGGGCAGGCCAATTGTGATTCCTAGAAGGGACAATGTGGCCATGTGTGGAGCACCAACATCCCCCCAAGAGGATAAGGGACTAGGATTTCCCCCAAGGGGAAATCCTTGATTAGTAGACTCCATTTCTCAACCTAAAGACCAATAAGGGAACAATGATGTTATTCCGATTAAAATAAATTTTATGATGCTTTGACACAACTTTATTTTTCAATTTTTAAGTGTTGAAAATGCAACAAGATGATGGAGCTTAGTGAAAAGGAGTCGCCTTCACTAACTGGGCCCACAGGCTATTTTTGGCGCAAAGTCTATTTTTAGACTATGTCTATTTTTAGACATATGGATCATGGTCTATGAGTTGTAGGATGCTATTTGTGGATGATTGGTCATGTTGGTAAAAATAGATGGACTTCTATTTTTAGACATATGGGCGGTTTCTATTTTTAGACTGCTAGGCTAAAAATAGAATAGTCGAATATTATTAGCTCATAATAATATTTGGACTATAAACATTATCTTATCCTCTTGGAGCACTTCAATTTGAGCTATAGATGTGGCACATGTAGCTATCAGAAGGAAATATGGTTTTCTTGTGGGTCAGTTGAGCTATTGCAGGACTTCAGTTAGAACTCATGTGGTTGAGTTTGGTGGAGTTGATTGTGGAGTTGATGGAGTTGTGTTCAGTTTGACTTGGTTGAACTAGTTGTATTTAGTTTAATTGCAAATACACTAGTGATGAGTGATGTGAATTAATTGTTAAATTAATTCACTAATTATTAACTCATAAAACAACTAAAGAATACATGAGTTAACTCAGTGCATGGATAGTTCATTGGAGATAGGTGTTAGAGGTTGAGATTGCTATCAGTTGGGACTATAGTTGTGCATGAGATTTTGCACATGCATGGATTGAGTATTGCCAACGAGGATTACGTGGTTAAGACTAGAAAAAGACGTGTTTGGATCAGCCATTCTCATTCATTCTCATGCAGGATTTTGCAGTGGAGGCAGGCAAAGCAGCGGAGGAGATTTGAACCTGTGACTTGTTCGGATCTGAGCTATTTTTGTGTGTAACAGGTGGAGATAGTACTGAGTACTTGTGAGGAGTATTTTACTATGTATTGTTACATGTTCTCAATCATTATAATATACAGATAGTGTGGGGTTTTCAGCTGTATGCTTTCCCCAGGTTACATACTATGTTAATATGTGCATGCGATTGATGTTTCATTGATTTTAATGTTGTTAATTGATGATCAATGTAGAGGAGGTTATGTATTATGCATGTATTCCGCAATAGTGTATAATTGGGATAATATTTGTGAATAAGTGTCATATTATTCAAAATTTCTACATGGTATCAAAGCAGAGTTGATCATCAGATCTATTATTTAGAAAGTGATTACATTTTATTTCTTTAGGCAGAGTCTGTAATCGGGCCAGGTAGCCTCTGGATTCATCCTTCTTTTGGAAGGTGAGATATCCGGTGAATTCCCATACAGTCAATATCTGTACAAGAAATACTTTGTTCTCATGAATTTTATATCAGAAACGATTGAGTTTTGAGCTGGTGGAATTCGAAATTGCAGCAGTGTTTTCTTGGTATCAACGTGACAATGTCTTTCAACGGATTGCGATTGGAGTATGCTCTTGAGGGCATCTCAAACTATATTGCATGGAAGGACAGGATGGAGGCGGTGTTGGATGATAATGGACTGAAGGAGTTCATAGAGGCTGAGGTCCCAAAGCCTATTGATACTGTGAAGGTTGATGCTTGGCAAAAGAAGACAGCAAAGTGTCGAAGGATTATGTTGGAGGGCATGAAGGATCACATTGTGTCCAGCCTGCATGGAAAGGCTTCTTCATATTTTATGTGGAAAGCATTGACAGATTTATTCCAAAGAAAGAGTGACCAGAGGAAGTTGGCACTCAAGGATAAACTCAGAAACATTAGGTGTGAGAATGGAGATAGTATGCCCAGGTATCTCACGAAGTTCACCCAATGCGGGATGAGCTGGGAAGTGTGGGGGTAATTGTTGATGATGAGGACTTGGCGAGCTTGGCTCTCCTTAGTCTTCCGAAAAATTGGCATTCCTATCAAGACTCTGTCAATGGTCGAGAGAAATTTCTAGCATGGGAGAGACTTTGGTCAGATCTTGTGCAGGAGGAGATCAGACAGAGCACCAGAGACAATTCTTCATGCATGCATGATGAGGAGAACTGTGCCTTAGCGAGTAAGGTGAAGAAGGGGAAGGAGAAGGTTTCTCTTTTCGAATCCAGTTCTTCCAATGATGGGAAGAAGGTTGACAAGTCGAAGGTGAGATGCTTTCGTTGTCATGAATTGGGCCATTATGCTACTAATTTCCCAAAGAAGAAATCCAAGAAGGGATCCAGGGAAGGATCTAAAGGTGAGGCACTTGCTTCACAGTTTGAGTTGGATTTCACACTCTTCGCATGCATGGTTTCATGCATGGTGGGAAGTGGTTGGTTTCTTGACAGTGGAGCTTCTTTCCACATGAACGGTGACAAAAGTTTGTTCAGTACTTTTGAGGAGAAAGATCTCTAGATACTCATAGCGATGGGTAATGATGAGAAGTATAGTGTCTCAAGTGTAGGCACAGTTATTTTTCAGAGGGAGCATGGAGCTCGCCTTACCTTGACCAATTTCAAGTATGTACCAGGACTGAAGAGAAACTCGGTGTCGATCGCGATGTTGGAAGACAAAGGCTATGATGTAGTCTTCAGTAAGGGAAAAGTTTTCCTTAGACACATCATCACTAGACAGGTGAAGCAAATTGGTTCACGGGTCAAGAACCTGTACGCTCTTGAGGTTCAAGATGCATGCAAATCCTTGAGCAGTGAGGTAACTGATGGAGACTTGGTGGTTGAGAGGGAGCGTATATTACCGCTCAACATGCAGAGCCAGAAGAAGTCTCAGATGGTTGTGGAGTAGCCATAACAAGGGAAGCTAAGAGGAGATCGAGTAGAGACATCTACTCATGCAGAGACCTCCAGTAGGGGGGAACTTTGAGCCAGGTGACCTGAGGGATCACATGCAGCCATACCTCCAGGTAGGAGGTGGGGTGATGTGGATTGATCATCCCAAGGAGGTGGGGCAGGATCCTTGAGGTACCCAACCTCTTGGATGAGACCTTGCTATGGGAGCCCCGATGTGGAGTAGCAGGAACTGACTGATTGGGTAGAGACAAATGCGGATGGAGCGGCAGAGAGAGCGATAGTGTAGGGAATCCCAGGACAGTGCATTGTTAGCAGGCTGCAGCAATGCGAGAGGCACAAGTGTTTTGCACAGTGCTAGGTGGCACAAAGGGGTGTGTAATGGTGCGAGATGCATGATGATGTTGCAATAGTGCAGATGTCAGAGAGGGAGCACATTTTAGCTACAGGTAGAGCTTCAGCATCAGAGTATGTTCCTAGCCCAACAGAGTGGTCAGATTGGGAGTGTTTTTGTTCCAAGTGTTGTTGGAGCAACTGGACCGGGCAAATGTGTTGCATGCAGAACATTCCAGAGTTGCAGGATAGGGGTTGCAGATAATCCATACCTTGTTGAGAGGGAGTGTTCAAAATGCAACAAGATGATGGAGCTTAGTGAAAAGGAGTCGCCTTCACTAAGTGGGCCCGCAGGCTATTTTTGGCACAAAGTCTATTTTTAGACTATGTCTATTTTTAGACATATGGATCATGGTCTATGAGTTACAGGATGCTATTTGTGGATGATTGGTCATGTTGGTAAAAATAGATGGACTTCTATTTTTAGACATATGGGCAGTTTCTATTTTTAGACTACCAGGCTAAAAATAGAACAGTCGAATATTATTAGCTCATAATAATATTTGGACTATAAACATTATCTTATCCTCTTGGAGCAATTTAGTTTGAGCTACAGATGTGGCACATGCAGCTGTCAGAAGGAAATACACTTTTCTTGTGGGTCAGTTGAGCTATTACATGCAGGACTTCAATTAGAACTCGTGTGGTTGAGTTTGGTGAAGTTGATTGCGGAATTGATGGAGTTGTGTTCAATTTGACTTGGTTGAACTAGTTGTATTTAGTTTAACTGCAAATACACTAGTGATGAGTGATGTGAATTAATTGTTCAATTAACTCACTAATTATTAACTCATAAAGCAACTAAAGAATACATAAGTTAACTCAGTGCATGGACAGTTCAGTGGAGACAGGTGTTAGAGGTTGAGATTGCTATCAGTTGTGACTATAGTTGTGCATGAGATTTTGCACATGCATGGATTGAGTATTGTCAATGAGGATTGCGTGGTTCACCCAATAAAAAGACGAGTTTGGATCAGCCATTCTCATTCATTCTCGTGTAGGATTGTGCAGTGGAGGCAAGCAAAGCAGCAGAGGAGATTTGAACCTGTGACTTGTTCGGATCTGAGCTAGTTTTGTGTGTAATAGGTGGAGATAGTACTGAGTACTTGTGAGGAGTATTGTACTATGTATTGTTACATGTTCTCAATCATTATAATATATAGATAGTGTGGGGTTTTCAGTTGTATGCTTTCCCCGGGTTACATACTATGTTAATATGTGTATGCGATTGATGTTTTATTGATTTTAATGCTGCTAAATTGATGATCAACGTAGAGGAGGTTATGTATTATGCATGTATTCGGCAATATTGTATAATCGGGATAATCTCTATGAATAAGTGTCATATTATTCAACGTTTCTACATTAAGAGTTGAGAAAAAGCTAAAGATGACTCTAGTCGCCTTCGATTTTTAATGAGCCTGAAGTGACAAGTGCTCAGATGGACCTTTTCTTTTAAGGATTCTGAAAAGGAACGAAAGTGACTACTATGGAAATCGAGACAGAGGGACTACCAAACCAATCGCAAAACTGCAGAATACTTTTTACGGTACGGAAGTCAATCTTCCCGAATGTTGTGTTCAGTGCATTGCGATTGATAGGGCAGCATACATGGCTTCCTAAGGATAAAGGATGTAGCCTATTGTGGTCTCCCAATATATACTTGATGGTACATGGGAGAAAAAGTCCATACTGGCACTTGTTGTCTCAAAGAGGAGGAATCACCCAACCTACGATGAAATCGATAGTTACCAGGCTTTACAATGCCAGAATATGTCTCTAGCCTAGACTTCTAAATGTTGTGTGTTAGGTTCCAAAGCGTTTTTATGTTCATTGAAGTTTATTTTATAGTTGATCTTTCTTAAGAATTTTTCCTTTAAGGTTCACTGCATAATGTAGACATACAATTCCTAAATATGCAATCTAAGATGATAAACAGTGGTTTACATTCTTTTTGCAATGAAAATCCTAGCTACTAAGGAAAGAGAAATGAAATTCTTTCAACATAGAGCAGAGAGCACACATTAGATGCACTTTTCCTAAATCAATTTCAGCATGTAGTCTTAATGCAAATGCACATGCATGTATTGTTTTTCAATTTTCCTTAATGTGAGAATGACAAAAAAGAAAACAAAGTATAGATCTGAACTATTCTCTTTCAAAGTGACAATACTAACAATTTTCTTTTCAAAAACGAAAGTAAAGCCAAGACAACACTTTGCAATTTCAAATTCAAACTGCTTTCGACACTTGAAATACTAATGATTCAAATCAAATACAATGGAAAAAGTGTACAGTTCAATTAAGCTACTATTTGCAAAGGAGAACTGTAAATGATGAAAAAATACATAAAAAACATTCAAAATTACTTCTGATGGAGGCTGAATAATGCAAAGGAAGATGGTTTCAACAGAGATATACTGATCACAGACATCAAAACTACTGAATAAAGCTGAAGACAATGAAGAAAAAACCAAAATATGGAGGCAGAAACAGTCTCATCTGATCATTGTACCTGTAACACAGGGAAATAGGGATGCATCTCACCTATAGCACACAGGAGGTATGATGCATCTAGACTGCCAAGAAGAGATAGTGCGATGGTCTAGGCACGAGACTGAGCTTGGTTTTTGCTCACATTTTGTAGCTAAGTTTAGGGATTTAGGCTGAGTTAATGATTTTCAGTAAACACAAAGTATAGGGGCTGATCTAATGAGGTTATTTGATCTACCACCAGGGCACTTAGGATGTTTGCACATCAGTTGTTCAGTTCATAAACAAACCTGAAGATTTATTGAAGCAGCGTTGATCTACTTTGCAGTTGCATAGAAAATGCAGTTTGAAGGCTAGCTGGCTTAAATTCAGGCTCCGTCTGTAGTTTATGAAGCAAACAAATAGAGACAAGCAATCAAACTATTCGCTCCCTAGCGAAGTCGCCATTTTGTTATCAGGAAAACTAGTGTCTATTCAGAGCTGCTAGTCCCACTAAGACAGATAGCGATCTTAGAAACAAACAGATTAAAGTTACTTGTGTTTTCCTTTATGAGAGATAGATGAGAGAGAAGAAGAAGTGATGGGAGCCGTTCAACTAGTACGAAAATCCATATCGCAAGCCAACCACAATATGTAACAGTGGATATGACCGGGATGGTCATTAAGACAGTTAATGCTTCTCTTTGACTGATATTCATTTTTGATGTCCTGTAACATGCCTCCCTTCAATGAGGCATTTATTTCTGTAATATATTTTTGGGCCACAAAGCGATTCATGAATGATATAGCTAGTTGACCTGACAGTTGAATCTAGGAGACAGACATTTTTTTGTAATGTAACTTCTTCCTCCCATCTCCTGATAAATAGGGGAAAGCAAGACTTAATGGAGGTTTCATAAATTCTAGAGAAAACACTGCATGTTATGATTTTAGACTGTATTTCCTTTGCAATACAGATCTTTTCAGAATATCGAGGAAACATTGGTGATTCCCTCTTCAAAGGATTATCAATGTGTTCCCCTTTTTCTAACTCATTTTATGTTCATTCTTCTTCACCAAATTCATGTAATTATTGTTTCTGTATGTGTTCCAAGCTCCCTCACAGATTCATTAGTATCTATATGTTAATGAAAATTCCTGTAGATGTTCCACATATTCATTTTTTTGAACATTGTTTATGTATATGCCTATGAGGACTATTGAGATTATATATTTAAATCCGTAGCACATGAATCATAGCTTTCAGTTCTCCCTTTATTCATTATTTCTACTTGTAACCAAAATAAGCATAGAAATCCTTACTGCCCCAAGCTCTGTGTGTTGAATAGGGAAGTCTTGAAGCCTTATGCCCTATGTGATGGGTTAATCCTCGATTATCCTCACTCACCCACTCTGTAAAAGATTATTAAGCTATAAGACCTTGAAGCCCTTGGCCTCCACTACCTTTAGGCTTATTTCTGAGATCTGAACTAGTGAAGAAGTATCGTAAATCTATGTTTCATTTCTCAGGATTAATGAACCAACCTATTTCCTATGTACATATGTATCTATAGATCATAAGTGTTGTCTCCAGTTTCCTGTAAATCATTTGAGACACACCATTTTAGATGTGCCCAGGAACTGGTCTTGAAGCAATCCAAATCTCTCTCTGGGAGATACAACAACTTTTGGCACTGTTTCTAGGGAGCTTATTGAAGGATTATTTCCCCTGGGATATAACAAGCTAAAACATTCTTTTAAAAGGTGATCAAAGTCTATTATGATTGCATCCATATCACCTTGGTAAATCCACACCCCTCTCATTATCATTCATAACCGTGGCTTTTAAAAGGCCTCATACTCGCTCAGATACATCCTAGCAGAAAGCCCCATTTGTATCTGACCCTGAAAAAATGATTTTTAAGAAAGTATGGAAAGAGAAAACTTCCCCAGACTGTGCTACCATCTCATCAGCTTTTGAAGTTCCCTCTTCCAGTTCTCAGCCTACTGCTACTCAGTATTCAGGACTTACCCCTAAGGTCTTGACATACCCTCCTTCTTCTACAACCCCTGTGGTCTTAACCCCAGTCCCTCAAGAAAATTTGAGTCTTCCTCCACTAGTCCATATAATGGCTCTCCCAGGCTTTTTGCTTAGTAAATATGCACCTGTTAACCTTCCTCAACCTCTGAGCGCAATGTCCCAAGACTAACTAAAGAATCTACCTAGGTTCAATAGGGAATATGATAACACGGCACAAAGTCACATTAAAACCTTCAGTGCTTTTGTCGAGAACATAAATGTGGAACAATTGGATGAGGTTATGAGATTTTTTGTATAATCCCTCAATGGAGAGGCTAGAAAATGGTTCAAATCCCTTCCTAATGCCTCCATCACTACATGGGAGCAACTTGAAAACTCTTTCACTCAGGGAGAAAAGAGGAACCATGAGTACCTCCTTATTCAGTTCAATGCAATAAGGAAAAATTCGAAGGAGAATACTACAGAATTTATCAAAAGATTCAATAAGCAGTTCAATAACCTACCAACTGAAATAAATCCTCCCCTAGATGCAACTCGAGTGGTTTTCTTAGGAGCCTTTGACTCTGATGTTGGTTTTACCCTGAGAGAAAGGAAATCTAGCACTTTGGACCAACCTCATATCGATGATCTCAAATTGGAAGAAAATCTTGCCTTGGTAGGGAAGTCGAGGGCAATCCAAGAACCTACCGAAGCTAAAAGAGGAGAAGAAGAGGAATCATCCTTTGGTTGATTTGGAGAATCATCAGAAACAAAGTGGGATGATCTAGATAAACTCATCAAGAGATTATCACAAAATTTGGGAAGCTCGAAATCGAGAACAAGAACCTCTCCAGGAAGAATGCTCAAGTCAACAACCGGGGCTATAACCAGCAATATAGAAGGCCTCCACTACAACTACTTCCAAGGGAAAGAAAGGAACAACTAGATCAGATTCCTCACCCCTTATACTTGGAAGATAGTCTTGATGAACAATCATTCGATAATCAAGAAATGCAGGGAAATATATATATTGGTTTTGCTAAAAATGAACATGAAAATATGGCCCACCAAGAGGTCATTCATAACAGAGAAGAAGTAGCAGAGGAAGAAGATATGGATTTTTATTGCAGACAGTTTGTAGAGTTCATGCAAATACAACCACAACATAAATATAATTGTTATGAATAATTTGGTATCTACAGATAAATACTAATTCCCGAGACAACAGCTATATCTAGAACAACTGTTTAAAGCACTTTAACCTTTCTCTATAAACAATAGATAATACAAAGAGAATGAGAGGACCTACTTGTCCTTTCGCTTTCCTCTTGTCTCCTTTGTATCGATACTATCACTCCTTCCCCTACTTAACACACTTGAGAAGTACCTGTAAACATTAATATAAGACAAATAACCGATCAAAGAAAAATATCTATTGATTACAAGTAAATGGAATCAGATACATTCACAAATATAAGCATCACATATCAAGATAAGCATATGGAAAAAGGTGCAAATAATTTATTGGAATAGAAGGAAGAATTACAACCATGAAGCTTGATTGGAATTCACTCCTCCTGTTACACTAAAATTTGTCACCATGACTATTTGCAGTTAGTATGGCTCCATCAACTGTCATACTATCCTCCTTGGCAAGTCTTATACCTCTGCTCCTCATGTCAAACTCCAAGAAAGAGAGAAAGTCCTTAAAAAGTCAATTAACTCTGGTTATGCAGTTTCTCTTAACCTTACCTGCGTGTACGCACCCCAAGTTCACAATACCTGTGTACTTGTACGCTCTGTCTGTAAAGGGGTGGGTGCGTACTCCTGTAAAGGTCAAAAGGCGCGAGTTTTACTTCAAAAAGTTACTTGTGGTCGAATCTAGAGCATTCTAGAAGATGGTTTGACGTGTATTGAGCGCCTCCAGATGGTTCATGCATCCCTATGAAAGAGGAACTTATCCCATCAAGAGGGGAGCTATCCCATTGAAAGAGGGGCTTATCCCATTGATGGTGGACCTGTTTAACTTCCTCCAAAGCATTATAAATATAGGCATTGGGCCAGAGGGAGGGGAGGTTGAAAGCTGAACATTCCTAAGGGTAGATGCTGCTGAAATTAGGACTCCCTTATAGAGCTTGAGAGGAGAGATTCCCATCCTTTCTTAGCTTCATTTGGAAGTGGGTTAGTTGATCAAAGTAAAGGAGAACTCTTGCTGGACCCTGGGAGGGACCTGCACAACACCAAGGCACTGGTTGTAATGGTTTCTTTTGTTTCCACTTAATACAATTAAGTTCATTTTTCTCAACAAGTTGTTATATATAATTTGTTTCATATACTCCTTGGTCTTTATGATGAATATGTTTTATTTTATGAGTTATTCAGGTGCTATGTAATCGTTTGCTTGTTAGTGAATGCAGGTTTCAAAGAGAAGGAGGAGCTCATCTGGATCAGAGAGGCTGGACTGCTACAAACAGCGTTGGACTAAAGGTATGCTTTAAACACCTGGTTGCTTGTATTCTAAATGCATATTTAGGGAAAGATAGTGCTTAATTGTCTTGTTTGTCACTAGAAAGCCTTAGCTTCTAGGGAGGTCAGTATATCGTCAAGTATTTGATCACAAGATGCGCGCTCCACCTGCTCCTCTCCACCCTATAATTGTCGTTGGTCCTTTTGCCAAATGGGGTATCGATTTTATTACATGTAACCCTCACTCGGTCGGGGGGCATGCGTATATCATCCTTGCGGTAGATTATTTTACTAAGTGGGCCGAGGCGATGCCTACATTCGAGGCAAACGGCAAGACAGCTGCAATTTTCGTATTCAATCACATTATTGCTACGTTTGGTGTCCCACAAGTGATAATCACTAACCATGGGCACCATTTTCGAAACGTTATGATGACAGAACTTACAGGCCAGCTTGGTTTGCGTCACGATAGCTCAACTCCTTATTATCCACAAGCGAATGGTCTGGTTGAGTCCATCAACAAAGTTTTAGTTATCATGATCCGACGAATCATTGGTATTCATCGGTCGAATTGGCACAACATGTTATTTTCCGCGCTTTGGGCATACCGAACCTCAGTGAAAACATCAACAGGGTTCATTCCTTTCCAACTAGTTTATGGTTTGGAAGCAGTGCTACCCATTGAATGCGAAATCCCGTCACTTCAAATGGCCGTCGAATTACTTCCAGCTACTTCCGAAGAGGAGAAGCGTTTATTATACTTAGCTCAATTAGATAAGACTCGACGTGATGCTGCATTGGTGATCGAGACTCATGCAAAACGTATGAAAGCTCAGTATGATTGAAATGTGACCCCTCGAAATTTTTCGGAAGGAGACCTAGTGCTATTATATGATCAAGCTAACGATAAATTAGGTGCTGGAAAATTCGTTCCTATGTGGCATGGGCCCTATATTGTCAAGAAAAAGCTAGCAAAAGGGGCCTATGAGCTGGTAGACTTTGACGGGGACTCTTTGGGTAAACCCAGAAATGGACTTTACCTAAAGAGGTATTATGCTTAAATGATGGGTATGGAGATTTTAGTTAGGTTAGGTTTTTCTTTTTAGCTGGTGTGTTTGTTAGTATAGACAGTGTGCTTAGCTTAGAAAGTGTGTTTTTCGTCTTTATTCTGTTTATCTTGGTTTTACGCTTGATGTTTGCAGATGTCGATGCCTCTCCAAACATACATTGGATTTGCTGATGGTGCTTGTCGTAGTACATGGAATATCGCTTCCGCAGCTTGGGTTATCTATTCACCCTCTGACGAGTTAGTTTCTATGCATGGGGTAAGCCTCGGTCAAACAACAAACAACATTGCAGTATACAGTGCAGTGATTGAGTTAATGTCTGAATCTATTTCATTTGGGATTCGGAGTTTGATAGTGAGGTTAGATTCTGAACTCATTGTGTTACAACTTAATAGAGTGTATGCCATTAGAAATCCTGTGTTATTAGGGTTATTTTTTAGAGTGCGTCTCTTGGAACGTGAATTTGATTACATTGAATATCAACATATTCCAAGGTCTTTAAATACATTAGCAGATGCAATTGCTTCCCGAATGTTAAACAGACATTTGAAATAATCATACATGTAAATTTAAAAAACATTTCATCACACATGTTTAACAAGATAAGCCAGTAATAATGATATATATAGATAGGAGTGTGTCAAAAAATACATCGTCTTCGATCATAGGTTGGAAAACACCTTATGATCGGCAAAAATGATAAGTACAAAAAAACAAAATGTCATATGTGTCTACAAAAATGACCATCCAATCACTGGTGATGCTCTCTATACGACACCACTGCACAAGCCACCCTACACAAGAACCTCCTAAAAGGTCCTGGGACTGCGACTACATAACGCTGAAGCCTGATAGGAATATCATCTATAGTAGTCTCTGGTATGTCTACTGTAAGACGCTCTAGGTCTTGTTCCAACTCAGTTAGGGTCTCTGTGGCCTCGTCTCGTGGGGCCAGTGCCGTTGCAACTGGTAGTCTCCTCTCGAAAGGCCGGAGATTGGCTGGACGACGTGGGCGTACATCTGCATTTTGAAAATTATTACTGTCAGTTTTGAGACGATATAAAAAACACAAAAAATAGATAATTTAAAAACTTGTGAAAAATGAATTACCTGTGTCATCCCATTGTTCTCTCGGTGGAAGAACCATGTCCGGATCTCCACGAAAATCAACTCCGGCATAAGGAAAATCCTGTATAGAAAAGATCTGGTCCTCCAACCAGTGAAAATACTCCGGAGTAAAACGTACAACCTCCGTGCCCTCATCAGGATGAAGGGCCATAACCGCAACCCATCACATCAATTTAGGCTCTCGGGGAAGCCCAGCCTCAACAGTGAGCTGTTGTGGGATCATCATCGAAACCCTCTCTAGGGCAAAACTCACAACTAAAGGCCCATAACCAAAAGTCTTTAGCTGTCCGTTTTTGGTTCTAGTCAGTTGGCCCTTTAAATTGGCCAACACAGCATCACACCAGTTGAAAATGGTGCCCCGATAGCAATCAATCGCCATCCGCATTTGGGATCCAGTGGCAATGTGTAAAGCGGCAGCCCCGCAAAGTCTGGTAACTGTAAAAGCAATCACCATAAGTTCAGGTCGAGATATAGTTTTGATCTCTATCCCCTTCTCCTAAGACTGAGTGTTACACCACTCTTGTCAAAGACTAGCGATCGACTGGCCACCCGGCCTAGTCCCGAACAGAGTCCAGTGTCTGCCTCTCTTGGGCAAACCAGTGAGGAAATAAATATCTGAGGGCTCTATCTCGAGCTGGTGCCCTCCAATGTAAAAGCACTGGTCCTGGACATTCCATCTCTCTACCAGCCACTCTAGAAAGCGCACCTAGGCCCTCATGCCAGGTATGGCCCAGTATTTGTAAAGGTCGCATGCCTTCAAAGCATCAATGGATGGTTGATGATTAATGGCGGCCAAATCAACATCTTCGTGCTCTCTCTCGCGCCAATCAAGCATGGTGGGCAATCTACACACTAGAAAACATCCATTAGAATTCATAAAATCAAAATTTATTGGTCCAATTTGGAGAATTTGGGGTTTGTAAACCCTTTGCGCGGAGTACGCACCCTGCCTTTAGGAACAGAGCATGGGTACACGGGTTCCTTTAAGGAAAGGTGCGTACGACCACCATTTTCCCAACTGAGAAAATGTGGGGGTACGCGGGTCACCAGTGGAGCACCTGCGTACCCCGAAAGGCGGACCTTGAAACCCCAAAGCCTCCAAAAAATGAAACTAGGGCCTTAAAACAAATTCTAAATGGATTAAAATGAAGAGGAGGATGTTGTAGAATACCTGAAAGAGACGGCGTTCGATTTCGACGGTCAGATTCTCCGCAATGTCCACGGGAAGTTTCTTGCCAAAAGCCCTTTTTCTCTCCTCAACAGTAAAATGGTAAAAATGAATTGGTAAAAGCCCTTTTTATAGGTTTTTTGGGTAAATAAATGGTAAATTTGTTTATTTTTCACCATGAAAAGGTATTTTTCAAAGTATTTTTATCTATCTTTAAACAGGTATGGTAATGTGTTGGCTTTTGTGCAGGATAAAAGGATTTTCAGGGAAAATTGTCATTTTTCACAAACAAAAGCATCAGAGTCATATTTAAGCCCTTTTCTGACTCCTAAAACATGAAAAGATTTCTGAGCGTTTCTTTTACACTCATTAAAACGGAATTAAAAGACGGTCCTCTTATAGCCATTTTCTGACCGTAAAAACAAGAAAAGATTGCCGGATTTTTGTCGTTTCAAATTCGATACTGGAAATAAAATGACGTGTCCTTGATCACTTTTTACTTTTTAGGTCAAAGACACTAATCATGAAAGTACTCCTTGGTCGTAAAATATCAAGCGGTTCTCTCAAGTATTATTTTATACTTTTTTGGGCTTGGGAAACACAAATTTATGAAAAAGGTCAACCCTGGAGTCTTCTTAAGTTTTTCAGACTCTCTAAAATTGAAAAACGTCAAGTTTCTCCTATACTGGACTCATTAAAATTTCACAGTAAAGGACCTGTTCGATTACAAACAGGAACGGACCACTCCTTCTTAGGGTTCGAATCTAAACTAAGTTGGACTCATCCGAAGGGTGAGCTTATAATCAAGCATATGATTATCCTCCTCAAGCTTGTAAAAAATAAAGAGGTACTTGCTAGAAATGGTGGGGGAAAAGAGAGAAAAATGAGCCTATTTGTTATCCTTTGTCTTAGAAAAAACCTTATCACCACTCTTGAACACGACACTTTTCATTCACCTGGCTTGGGAAATCCTTTGCCTAACAGTTGATCAAACCACATTGAAAATCTTCAACCGGTTCCGGGTATTAACTTTGGATCAATTGTCACGTAGCCATCTGTCGTGTTGTTATGTGTTCAAGAGGTCACTGCAAATAAACCATTCATCTGCAAAATACCTGTCATCCATCTCGACCATCCCTGAGTCAGTCCTTACAGCTACATTTCTTCAACTTAATCTATGATTTCGTGTTGTGGGCTTGCCTATGACGGATCGCTTTCTATCGACATCAGCACATTATCTAGAAAGATGATCTAGAAATCGTCAGTACCTTGAAATCTGCATGCCTCAATGGCAGGTTTCTCGCCTTTGACGATGGTTTACATCATTGACTTTCGATCGAAGGATTCCGTGACATGTTCGACATCAACACATCTACTCACATCTCATGGATTGTACTGGGTACTTTGAGAACCATTGACATCACTGGTGGTCTCTCTCACACTTGTTAACAGTTTACATCATCGACTGGTAATCAAGTGGGTTCTACCACGTTCAACATCAACTCATCTATTCGCATGGATAGAATCGTACCATTTCGGGAAGTAGAAATGAAGACCCTGGATCTAGTTTCCACCATCCAGGCTGCGAGGAGTTTTGTATTCATTATATAGTAGACTAATCATAAATAGATGGCTACGTCCATACTGTGTCTACATGAGTCTATGATTATGATGTACTGCGAAATCATTCCTATATCATAGTAGTAGTTAGTTTGTTAGTTAAAGTTTTCAATCTGAGTATGGGAATGCCTAACTCAGCGATGATATCATCTTATATATGTATTTTGTGTTGAATATTTGCAGGTTCCGACTGGGCTCTCCACAAGATAATCCTTGAAATGATAAAGTACTTCACCCTTCCTAGATGATATGAAACCCTAATCTACTACAGGCTTCGCACTTTAGGGGGCAATTTGTTACACTGAAATTTGTCACCATGACTATTTGCAGTTAGTATGGCTCCATCAACTGTCATACTATCCTCCTTGGCAAGTCTTATACCTCTTCTCCTCATGTCAAACTCCAAGAAAGAGAGAAAGTCCTTAAAAAGTCAATCAACTCTGGTTACGCAGTTTCTCTTAACCTTACCTGTGTGTATGCACCCCAAGTTCACAATACCTGCGTACTTGTACGCTCTATCTGTAAAGGGGTGGGTGCGTACTCCTGTAAAGGTCAAAAGGCGTGAGTTTTACTTCAAAAAGTTACTTGTGGTCGAATCTAGAGCATTCTAGAAGATGGTTTGACATGTATTGAGCGCCTCCAGATGGTTCATGCATCCCCATGAAAGAGGAACTTATCCCATCAAGAGGGGAGCTATCCCATTGAAAGAGGGGCTTATCCCATTGATGGTGGACCTGTTTAACTTCCTCCAAAGCATTATAAATACAGGCATTGGGCTAGAGGGAGGGGAGGTTGAAAGCTGAACATTCCTAAGGGTAGATGCTGCTGAAATTAGGACTCCCTTATAGAGCTTGAGAGGAGAGATTCCCATCCTTTCTTAGCTTCATTTGGAAGTGGGTGAGCTGATCAAAGTAAAGGATAACTCTTGCTGGACCCTGGGAGGGACCTGCACAACACCAAGGCACTGGTTGTAATGGTTTCTTTTGTTTCCACTTAATACAATTAAGTTCATTTTTCTCAACAAGTTGTTATATATAATTTGTTTCATATACTCCTTGGTCTTTATGATGAATATGTTTTATTTTATGAGTTATTCAGGTGTTATGTAATCATTTGCTTGTTAGTGAATGCAGGTTTCAAAGAGAAGGAGGATCTCATCTGGATCAGAGAGGCTGGACTGCTACAAACAGCGTTGGACTAAAGGTATGCTTTAAACACCTGGTTGCTTGTATTCTAAATGCATATTTAGGGAAAAATAGTGCTTAATTGTCTTGTTTGTCACTAGAAAGCCTTAGCTTCTAGGGAGGTCGGTTTTGTCCACAAAATTGACTCTTTCCGCATGACAAAATGGCGACTCCACTGGGGATCAAACCCAGAATTTCTGGTTTCGCAGAATCTCTAGTTTCACAGTCTTTATTACTGTCAGTTTTGAGACGATATAAAAAACACAAAAAAATAGATAATTTAAAAACTTGTGAAAAATGAATTACCTGTGTCATCCCATTGTTCTCCCGGTGGAAGAACCATGTCCGGATCTCCACAAAAATCAACTCCGGCATAAGGAAAATCCTGTATAGAAAAGATCTGGTCCTCCAACCAGTGAAAATACTCCGGAGTAAATCGGACAACCTCCGTGCCCTCATCAGGATGACGGGCCATAACCGCAACCCATCGCATCAATTTAGGCTCTCGGGGAAGCCCAGCCTCAACAGTGAGCTGTTGTGGGATCAGCATCGGAACCCTCTCTAGGGCAAAACTCACAACTAAAGGCCCATAACCAAAAGTCTTTAGCTGTCCATTTTTGGTTCTAGTCAGTTGGCCCTTTAAATTGGCCAACACAGCATCACACCAGTTGAAAATGGTGCCCCGATAGCAATCAATCGCCATCCGCATCTGGGATCCAGTGGCAATGTGTAAAGCGGCAGCCCCGCAAAGTCTGGTAACTGTAAAAGAAATCACCATAAGTTCAGGTCAGGATATATTTTTGATCTCTATCCCCTTCTCCTGGGACTGAGTGTTACACCACTCTTGTCGGAGACTAGTGATGGACTGGCCACCCGGCCTAGTCCCGAACAGAGTCAAGTGTTCGCCTCTCTTGGGCAAACCAGTGAGGAAATAAATATCTGAGGGCTCTATCTCGATCTGGTGCCCTCCAATGTAAAAGCACTGGTCCTGGACGTTCCATCTCTCTACCAGCCACTCTAGAAAGCACACCTAGGCCCTCATGCCAGGTATGGCCCGGTATTTGTAAAGGCCGCATGCCTTCAAAGCATCAATGGATGGTTGATGATTAATGGCGGCCAAATCAACATCTTCGTGCTCTCTCTCGTGCCAATCAAGCATGGTGGGCAATCTACACACCAGAAAACATCCATTAGAATTCATAAAATCAAAATTTATTGGTCCAATTTGGAGAATTTGGGGTTTGTAAACCCTTTCCGCGTAGTATGCACCCTGCCTTTAGGAACAGAGCGTGGGTACGCGGGTTCCTTTAAGGCAAGGTGCGTACGCCCACCATTTTCCCAACTGAGAAAATGTCGGGGTACGCGGGTCACCAGTGGAGCACCTGCGTACACCGAAAGGCGGACCTTGAAACCTCAAAGCCTCCAAAAAATGAAACTAGGGCCTGAAAACAAATTCTAAACAGATAAAAATGAAGAGGAGGATGTTGTAGAATACCTGAAAGAGACGGCGTTCGATTTCGACGGTCGGATTCTTCGCAATGTCCACGGGAAGTTTCTTGCCAAAAGCCCTTTTTCTCTCCTCAACAGTAAAATGGTAAAAATGAATTGGTAAAAGCCCTTTTTATAGGTTTTTTGGGTAAATAAATGGTAAATTTGTTTATTTTTCACCATGAAAATGTATTTTTCAAAGTATTTTTATCTATCTTTAAATAGGTATGAGTAATGTGTTGGTTTTTGTGCAGGATAAAAGGATTTTCAGGGAAAATTGTCCTTTTTCACAAACAAAAGCATCAGAGTCATCTTTAAGCCCATTTCTGACTCCTAAAACATGAAAATATTTCCGAGCATTTTTTTTACACTCGTTAAAACGGAATTAAAAGACGGTCCTCTTATAGACCTTTTCTGACCGTAAAAACAGGAAAAGGTTGCCGGATTTTTGTTGTTTCAAATTTGATACTAGAAATAAAACGACGTGTCCTTGATCACTTTTTACTTTTCAGGTCAAAGACACTAATCATGAAAGTACTCCTTGGTCGTAAAAGATCAAGCGGTTCTCTCAAGTATTATTTTATACTTTTTCGGGCTTGGGAGACAAAAATTTACGAAAAAGGTCAACCCTGAAGTCTTCTTTAGTTTTTCAGACTCTCTAAAATTGAAAAACATCGAGTTTCTCCTATACTGGACTCATTAAAATTTCACAGTAAAGGACCTGTTCGATTACAAACAGGAACGGACCACTCCTTCTTAGGGTTCGAATCTAAACTAAGTTGGACTCATCCGAAGGGTGAGCTTATAATCAAGCATATGATTATCCTCCTCAAGCTTGTAAAAAATAAATATGTACTTGCCAGAAATGGTGGGGGAAAAGAGAGAAAAATGAGCCTATTTATTATCCTTTGTCTCAAAAAAAACCTTATCACCACTCTTGAACACGACACTTTTCATTCACCTGGGTTGGGAAATCCTTTGCCTAACAGTTGATCAAACCACATTGAAAATCTTCAACCGGTTCTGGGTATTAACTTTGCGTCAATTGTCACCAAGCCATCTGTCGTGTCGTTATGTGTTCAAGAGGTTACTGCAAATAAACCATTCATCTGCAAAATACCTGTCATCCATCTCGACCATCCCTGAGTCAGTCCTTACAGCTACATTTCTTCAACTTAATCTATGATTTCGTGTTGTGGGCTTGCCTACGACGGATCGCTTTCTATCGACATCAACACATTATCTAGAAAGATGATCTATAAATCGTCAGTACCTTGAAATCTACATGCCTCAATGGCAGGTTTCTCGCCTTTGATGATGGTTTACATCATTGAATTTCAATCGAAGGATTCCGTGACATGTTCGACATCAACACATCTACTCACATCTCATGATTGTACTGGGTACTTTGAGAACCATTGACATCACTGGTGGTCTCTCTCAAACTTGTTAACAGTTTACATCATCGACTGGTAATCAAGTGGGTTCTACCATGTTCGACATCAACTCATTTATTCGCATGGATAGAATCGTACCATTTCGGGAAGTAGAAATGAAGACCCTGGATCTAGTTTCCATCATCCAGGCTGCGAGGAGTTTTGTATTCATTATATAGTAGACTAATCATAAACAGATGGTTGCGTCCATACTGTGTCTACATGAGTCTATGATTATGATGTACTGCGAAATCATTCCTATATTAGAACAGTAGTTAGTTTTCTAGTTAAAGTTTTCAATGTGAGTATGGGAATGCCTACCTCAGTGATGATATGATATTATATATGTATTTTGTGTTGAATATTTGCAGGTTCCGACTGGGCTCTCCACAAGATAATCCTTGAAATGATAAAGTACTTCACCTTTCCTAGATGATATGAAACCCTAATCTACTACAGGCTTCGCACTTTAGGGGGCAATCTGTTACACTAAAATTTGTCACCATGACTATTTGCATTTTGTCATGCGGAAAGAGTCAATTTTGCGGAAAAAAGCGACCTCCCTAGAAGCTAAGGCTTTCTAGTGACAAACAAGACAATTAAGCACTATCTTTCCCTAAATATGAATTTAGAATACAAGCAACCAGATGTTTAAAGCATACCTTTAGTCCAATGTTGTTTGTAGCAGTCCAGCCTCTCCGATCTAGATGAGCTCCTCCTTCTCTTTGAAACTTGCATTCACTAACAAGCAAACGATTACATAGCACCTGAATAACTCATAAAATAAAACATATTCATCATAAAGACCAAGGAGTATATGAAACAAATTATATATAACAACTTGTTGAGAAAAATGAACTTAATTGTATTAAGTGGAAACAAAAGAAACCATTACAACCAGTGCCTTGGTGTTGTGCAGGTCCCTCCCAGGGTCCAGCAAGAGTTCTCCTTTACTTTGATCAGCTCACCCACTTCCAAATGAAGCTAAGAAAGGATGGGAATCTCTCCTCTCAAGCTCTATAAGGGAGTCCTAATTTCAGCAGCATCTACCCTTAGGAATGTTCAGCTTTCAACCTCCCCTCCCTCTGGCCCAATGCCTATATTTATAATGCTTTGGAGGAAGTTAATCAGGTCCACAAAAGTTAATCAGGTCCACAATCAATGGGATAAGCCCCTCTTTCAATGGGATAGCTCCCCTCTTGATGGGATAAGTTCCTCTTTCTTTGGGATGCATGAACCATCTGGAGGCGCCCAATACACGTCAAACCATCTTCTAGAATGCTCTAGATTCAACCACAAGTAACTTTTTTGAAGTAAAACTCACGCCTTTTGACCTTTACAGGAGTACGCACCCACCCCTTTACAGACAGAGCGTACAAGTACGCAGGTATTGTGAACTTGGGGTGCGTACATGCAGGTAAGGTTAAGAGAAACTGCGTAACCAGAGTTAATTGACATTTTTAAGGACTTTCTCTCTTTCTTGGAGTTTGACATGAGGATCAGAGGTATAAGACTTGCCAAGGAGGATAGTATGACAGTTGATGGAGCCATACTAACTGCAAATAGTCATGGTGACAAATTTTAGTGTAACAGATTGCCCCCTAAAGTGCGAAGCCTGTAGTAGATTAGGGTTTCACATCATCTAGGAAGGGTGAAGTACTTTATCATTTCAAGGATTATATTGTGGAGAGCCCAGTCGGAACCTGCAAATATTCAACACAAAATACATATATAAGATCATATCATCGCTGAGGTAGGCATTCCCATACTCAGATTGAAAACTTTAACTAACAAACTAACTACTGCTCTGATATAGGAATGATTTCGCAGTACATCATAATCATAGACTCATGTAGACACAGTATGGACGCAGCCATCTGTTTATGATTAGTCTACTATATAATGAATACAAAACTCCTTGCATCCTGGATGGTGGAAACTAGATCCAGGGTCTTCATTTCTACTTCCCGAAATAGTACGATTCTATCCATGCGAATAAATGAGTTGATGTCAAACATGGTAGAAACCACTTGATTACCAGTCGATGATGTAAACTGTTAACAAGTGTGAGAGAGACCACCAGTGATGTCAATGGTTCTCAAAGTACCCAGTACATTCCATGAGATGTGATTAGATGTGTTGATGTCGAACATGTCACGGAATCCTTCGATCGAAAGTCAATGATGTAAACCGTCGTCAAAGGCGAGAAACCTGCCATTGAGGCATGCAGATTTCAAGGTACTGACGATTCCTAGATCATCTTTCTAGATAATGTGCTGATGTCGATAGAAAGCGATCCGTCGTAGGCAAGTCCACAACATGAAATCATAGATTAAGTTGAAGAAATGTAGTTGTAAGGACTGACTCAGGGATGGTCGAGATGGATGACAGGTATTTTGCAGATGAATGGTTTATTTGCAGTGACCTCTTGAACACATAACGACACGACAGATGGCTTGGTGACAATTGACCCAAAGTTAATACCCGGAACCGGTTGAAGATTTTCAATGTGGTTTGATCAACTATTAGGCAAAGGATTTCCCAACCCAGGTGAATGAAAAGTGTCGTGTTCAAGAGTGGTGATAAGGTTTTTCCTGAGACAAAGGATAACAAATCGGCTCATTTTTCTCTCTTTTCCCCCACCATTTTTGGCAAGTACCTCTTTATTTTTTACAAGCTTGAGGAGGATAACATATGCTTGATTATAAGCTCACCCTTCAGATGAGTCCAACTTAGTTTAGATTCGAACCCTAAGAAGGAGTGGTCCGTTCCTGTTTGTAATCGAACAGGTCCTTTACTGTGAAATTTTAACGAGTCCAGTATAGGGGAAACTCGGCGTTTTTCAATTTTAGAGAGTCTGAAAAACTTAAGAAGACTCCAGGGTTGACATTTTTCATAAATTTGTGTCTCCCAAGCCTGAAAAAGTATAAAATAATACATGAGAGAACCGCTTGATCTTTACGACCAAGGAGTACTTTCATGATTAGTGTCTTTGACCTGAAAAGTAAAAAGCGATCAAGGACACGTCGTTTTATTTCCAGTATCGAATTTGAAACGACAAAAATCTGGCAATCTTTTCCTGTTTTTACGGTCAGAAAAGGGCTATAAGAGGACCGTCTTTTAATTCCGTTTTAACGAGTGTAAAAGAAACGCTCGGCAATCTTTTCATGTTTTAGGAGTCAGAAAAGGGCTTAAAGATGACTCTGATGCTTTTGTTCGTGAAAAATGACAATTTTCCCTGAAAATCCTTTTATCCTACACAAAAACCAACACATTACTCATACCTGTTTAAAGATAGATAAAAATACTTTGAAAAATACCTTTTCATGGTGAAAAATAAACAAATTTACCATTTATTTACCCAAAAAACCTATAAAAAGGGCTTTTACCAATTCATTTTTACCATTTTACTGTTGAGGAGAGAAAAAGGGCTTTTGGCAAGAAACTTCCCGTGGACATTGCGGAGAATCCGACCGTCGAAATCGAACGTCGTCTCTTTCAGGTATTCTACAACATCCTCCTCTTCATTTTCATCCATTTAGAATTTGTTTTTAGGCCCTAGTTTCATTTTTTGGAGGCTTTGGGGTTTCAAGGTCCGCCTTTCGGGGTACGCAGGTGCTCCACTGGTGACCCGCGTACCCCGACATTTTCTCAGTTGGGAAAATGGCGGGCGTACGCACCTTGCCTTAAAGGAACCCGCGTACCCATGCTCTGTTCCTAAAGGCGGGGTGCGTACTCCGCGCAAAGGGTTTACAAACCCCAAATTCTCCAAATTGGACCAATAAATTTTGATTTTATGAATTCTAATGGATGTTTTCTAGTGTGTAGATTGCCCACCATGCTTGATTGGCGCGAGAGAGAGCACGAAGATGTTGATTTGGCCACCATTAATCATCAACCATCCATTGATGCTTTGAAGGCATGCGGCCTTTACAAATACGGGGCCATACCTAGCATGAGGGCCTAGGTGCGCTTTCTAGAGTAGCTGGTAGAGAGAAGGAACGTCCAGGACCAGTGCTTTTACATTGGAGGGCACTAGCTCGAGATAGAGCCCTCAAATATTTATTTCCTCACTGGTTTGCCCAAGAGAGGCGAACACTTGACTCTGTTCGGGACTAGGCCGGGTGGCCAGTCCATCGCTAGTCTCTGACAAGAGTGGTGTAACACTCAGTCTCAGGAGAAGGGGATAGAGATCAAAACTATATCCCGACCTGAACTTATGGTGATTGCTTTTATAGTTACCTGACTTTGCGGGTCTGCCGCTTTACACATTGCCACTGGATCCCAGATGAGGATGGCGATTGATTGCTATCGGAGCACCATTTTCAACTGGTGTGATGCTGTGTTGGCCAAATTAAAGGGCCAACTGACTAGAACCAAAAACGGACAGCTAAAGACTTTTGGTTATGGGCCTTTAGTTGTGAGCTTTTCCCTAGGGAGGGTTCTGATGTTGATCCCACAGCAGCTTACTGTTGAGGTTGGGCCTCCCCGAGAGCCTAAATTGATGCGATGGGTTGCGGTTATGGCTCGTCATCCTGATGAGGGCACGGAGGTTGTCCGATTTACTCCGGAGTATTTTCACTGGTTGGAGGACCAGATCTTTTTTATACAGGATTTTCCTTATGCCGGAGTTGATTTTCGTGGAGATCCGGACATGGTTCTTCCACCGGGAGAACAATGGGATGACACAAGTAATTCATTTTTCACAAGTTTTTAAATTATCTATTTTTTTGTGTTTTTTATATCGTCTCAAAACTGACAGTAATAATTTTCAAAATGCAGATGTAGGCCCACGTCGTCCAGCCAATCTCCGACCTTTCGAGAGGAGACTACTAGTTGCAGCGGCACTGGCCCCACGGGACGAGGCCACAGAGACCCTAGCTGAGTTGGAACAAGACCTAGAGCGTCTTACAGTAGGCATACCAGAGACTACTATAGATGATATTCCTATCAGGCTTCAGTGCTATGTAGTCGCAGTCCCAGGACCTTTTAGGAGGTTCTTGTGTAGGGTGGTTCGTGCAGTGGTGTCGTATAGAGAGCATCACCAGTGATTAGATGGTCATTTTTGTAGACACATGTGACATTTTGGTTTTTTGTACTTATCATTTTTATTGATCATCAGGTGTTTTTCAACCTATGATCGAAGACGATGTATTTTTTTGACACACTCCTATCTATATATATCATTATTACCGGCTTATCTTGTTATACATGTGTGATGAAAAGTTTTTTTAAATTTACATGTATGATTATTGCAAATGTTTGTTTAACATTCGAGAAGCAATTGCATCTGCTAATGTATTTAAAGACCTTGGAATATGCTGATATTCAATGTAATAAAATTCACGTTCCAAGATACGCACTCTCAAAAATAACCTTAAAAACACTGGATTTCTAATGGCATACACTCTATTAAGTTGTAACACAACGAGTTCAGAATCTAACCTCACTATCGAACTCCGAATCCCAAATGAAATAGATTCAGACAATAACTCAATCACTGCACTGTATTCTGCAATGTTGTTTGTTGTTTGACCGAGGCTCACACATGCATAGAAACTAACTCGTAGAGGGCGAATAGATAACCCAAGCTGCGGAAGAGATATTCCGTGTACTATGACAAGCACCATCAGCAAATCCAATGTATGTTTGGAGAGGCATCGACATCTGCAAATCAAGCGTAAAACCAAGATAAGCAAAATAACGACGAAAAACACACTTTCTAAGCTAAGCACACTCTCTAAACTAACAAACACACCAGCTAGAAAAACCTAACCTAACAAAATTCTCCATACCCATCATTTAAGCATAATACCTCTTTAGGTAAAGTCCATTTCTGGGTTTACCCAAAGAGTCCCCGTCAAAGTCTACCAGCTCATAGGCCCCTTTTGCAAGCTTTCGCTTGACAATGTAGGGCCCATGCCACATGGGAACGAATTTTCCAGCACCTAATTTATCGTTATCTTGATCATATAATAGCACTAGGTCTCCTTCCGAAAAACTTCGAGGGGTCATATTTCGATCATACTGAGCTTTCATACGTTTTGCATGAGTCTCGATCGCCAATGCAGCATCACGTCAAGTCTCATCTAATTGAGCTAAGTATAATAAACGCTTCTCCTCTTCGGAAGTAGCTGGAAGTAATTCGACGACCATTTGAAGTGACGGGATTTCGCATTCAATGGGCAGCACTGCTTCCAAACCATAAACTAGTTGGAAAGGAGTGAACCCTGTTGATGTTTTCACTGAGGTTCGGTACGCCCAAAGCGTGGAAAATAACATGTTGTGCCAATTTGACCGATGAATACCAATGATTCGTTGGATCATGATAACTAAAAATTGTTGATGGACTCAACCAGACCGTTCGCTTGTGGATAATAAGGAGTTGAGCTATCGTGATGCAAACCAAGCTGGCCTGTAAGTTCTGTCATCATAACATTTCGAAAATGGCGCCCATGGTCAGTGATTATCGCTTGTGGGACACCAAACCTAGCAATAATGTGATTGAATACGAAAATTGCAGCTGTCTTGCCGTCTGCCTCGAATGTAGGCATCGCCTCGGCCCACTTAGTAAAATAATCTACTGCAAGGATGATATACGCATGCCCCCCAGCCGAGTGAGGGTTACATGTAATAAAATCGATACCCCATTTGGCAAAAGGACCAACGGCAATTATAGGGTGGAGAGGAGCAGGTGGAGCGTGCATCTTGTGATCAAACACTTGACAGTTGTGGCATTTCCGGACCGCAGTAATACAATCTTTAAACAAGGACGGCCAGAAGTAGCCAGCGCGCAATATCTTTTAGGTTGTGGCATACCCAGACATATGACCACCACACGCTCCAGAGTGACAGTCATTCAGAACCCTTTCAGCTTCCTCATGAGTTAAACAACGTCGAAAAACCAAGTCCGCCCCACGGCGATAAAGAGTATCTCCAATAATTTTGTACTGTTGGGATTGGAATAGAATTTTCTGACATTTCGACTTTGAAAATTCGGGCCGAAAGGATTGGGTCTGGAGATAGATGATTATATCCCCATACCACGGATCTAAAGTGCTGATGAGAAAAAAAGATTCGTTCGCAATGGATTCCTCTGCCACAGTTTCTGTGTCAGCACGCGGGAAGTCACACATTAACTCTGCAAAAACTAAAGATTTCTTAGACTTATATTTTTCAAATTCCAAGTCGAACTCCTGCAGGATAACGATCCATTTGGAGTACTTGCCCCCTAGCAATTGCTTAGTCAAAATGTAGATCATAGGGTTGCAATCCGAAATGACTGTAGTTTTGCGGAGTAGAATGTAGTGACGAAAACGTTGGACAGCTTGAACGGCTGCCAATGCCAATTTCTCCACATGTGAATATTTGAGCTCAGTTGGATTTAACGTCCGACTAAGATAATATATCACATGTTCCATTCTGAATTCGTCTTCCTGAACTAAGACCATCCCAATGGTGGAATGGGAGGCGGCGAGGTACAAAAAGTAATCCTGGTTGTAGTTGGGAGGATGCAGCAACGGCGCATGGGTCAACGCGTGCTTAAGTGCATCAAAAGATTTCTGAGCTATCTCGTCCCAAGAGAATTGAGTGTTCTGTTTCAACAACCGGGTAAAACCCTTTGTAACCTCGGCGTAGTTAGGAATGAATCGTCGTAAAAAGTTTGCTTTCCCCTGCAAACTTTGGAGTTGGCGAAGACTCGAAGGAGGAGGCAATTTGATGATAGCTTCCACCTTCGAGGGATCGACGCGAATTTGATGATAGCTTCCCACTTCTATACAGAAGACGCATTTGTGTGGGTTCAGCCGAATACGATAATGCCTACACCTCATGAAGATTGCTCGTAAATGGACAAGGTGATCAGCTCGATGTGATGAATGAGCGAGAAAATCATCGAGATACAGTTGCACAATGTGTTTGATGTCATGAAACGCATAAGACATCACCCTTTGAAAAGTGGCTCCAACATTCTTAAGCCCAAAAGGTAATTTGCAATAAGCAAAGGTCCCCCATGGACAAATGAAAGCCGTTTTTGGTTGATCGGCAGGTAGAATATTGATTTGGTTGTAACCGGAAAAACCATCCATAAAGGAAAATATTTCACTACTGGCACAATCATCAATTATTTGATCGATATAGGGTATAGGGTAGTTGTCCTTTGGACAAGCTCGATTAATATCCCTATAGTCGATGCATATTCTTATTGTTCCCTGTTTTTTGTTAACCGGAACAATATTCGATACCCAATCCGTTAATGGGATCGGATAAATGAAACTTGCTTTCAACAGCTTCTCAACTTCTGCTTTAATTGCAGCCGCTTTTCGTCGGTGAATCTGACGCAAACGTTGCCGGACGGGTTTAGCGTCCGGGTAAGTCTTGATCTCATGAACAACAATTGCGGGATCAATTCCTGGCATTTCCTCATAGGACCAGGCAAACACGTCGCGGAATTCTTGAAATAGGGCCTTGTATGTTTGAATTTCGTCATCTAAACACGAGGCACCTATATGAATGTTCTCAACAATTCCGGGCTTGACTGAAATGTCAATGGGAATAGTGCGAGAGATGTTTCCCAAATTCAGCTCTGAATCAGGATGTTTCGTTGGATTCTGAGCTTCTTTGACATATTCAGCTGTAAAGATTGATGAGAAATCATTTTCAAAACGATCATCCTCAGGTCAAAACGAAGATCTGTGATGGAGATCTTCCCATGGTAAATCGTCTACACACAGGACTTCACGAAGTTGCTCGTCAGATGATACAACTTCGGGAAACGCTATTAACTACGAGGATGACATGAAAAGTGATTCCTCATGGACCACATTCATTTGGTCGATTTTGGTTGAACTTGGGTCGGTAAAAGACTGCACGGCTTGAAGGCAATTTCATATGGACTCAAAGGCATAGCATCACCAAATGAGTCTA
Source organism: Pinus tabuliformis (assembly GCA_031772625.1). Lineage (NCBI taxonomy): Eukaryota > Viridiplantae > Streptophyta > Pinopsida > Pinales > Pinaceae > Pinus > Pinus tabuliformis. The sequence goes on along the minus strand of CM062819.1, from coordinate 309,833,861 downwards.
TCTCAGATTTAGAAGGAACGATCCAAGGATCGTCATAAACAATGGTATCTGATGTAATCATATGAATGGATGCAAACGAAGACAAGGCATTGATTGGAGGAAAAGGAAAAGTTCCCAGTAAACCGGCATCTTTAACTAATCCTACTCTAACATCCTTATAAGGGATAGTCGTTTTACCGACATGCTGGATACTCTTTGAAGAGGCTGGGTCAAATGAAAAATAAGCCAGCTGGTCTATGGTTACGATCTTGCCATTATGTGGAAACTTGATTACTCGGAAGACCGATGAAACAACCGCTGTCATAGTGTAAGACCAACTTCGACCCAAGAGAAGGTTGTAGTCTAGTGGGGCATCAACCACCTCCACATCTAGACTAACGGTTTTTCCTTTGACCCCTATAGGAAAATCCTGTAGAATGCCAAACGGATGAAACCCACGGCCATCAAAGGCCTTAAGAATTGTCAGGGATTGATTTAGTGAAGGAGAACCAAGCGATCTCCAACACTGTATCGACATAATACACGTGGAAGCTCCCTCATCAATTACAGTCTGATGAATGGGCCTGTTTTTTACTATCACTGGGATCTGGAAAGCCATTTGATGAGGTAAACGCAGTGTACTATTTTCTAGATCAAAGATTATTAGGTTCGGGTCCTGAATGTCAAAAGCTCCTATAGCCGACAAAAGTAATTTGCGTTGTGCTGGGCATGATTGCAGCACTTCCAAAGCCGAAATTGTTGAGGGTGAAACAGCTAAATCCTCAACAATGTTGTAATTCTGGGCCGCTCTCGCATGTGGATTGAAATCAGACCTTCGAAGTACACCCTTGTCGGGTGGTTTGATTACTAAGTCCAGGTTAGGTTTCTCGATCTGTAGTGGATCGGAACCGGGAGCTGAGGTTGATGGATTAGAATGAGAAGATTCTGCTTCTTTTCCATCAACAGGACTTTTACTACCATAATCTTGCGATCGAGTCGCAATCCTTACATGAGACATCATCAATATGGGTTCTTCACTGGCACTCGAGGAAGAACCTATCATCTTACTCTCCTACTTTGGAAATTGATCTTTCAAAACAGCAGGAGTTGGGGAACCCTTGACGATTTTCACAACCTCGGCCCGATGAGGGCAATCTCTTGTAAAATGATCCTCTTCACAAATAAGACAAGGATATCGAGGTTTGCATTTTTCGTCATTGGTTTCCGACTTTTCAGTTTTTTCCTTTGTAGTTTTGTCTGCTTTATTCTTCTTCTTGCCTTTCTTTTTCCCACCGGATTTTGATTTAGCCGTAGATGACTCTACAGCGTGAATATCAGCGGAAACCTTAGCAGAAGATTCTCCTGTCGGGGAGTCTGGTAAGGTTATAATAGGAGAAGAATTCTTTGAAGACTTCTTCTTGCTTTTAGTGGTCACCGTACCAATCATGACATCAGCGGCATGAGACCCTGAAGGAGCAGCAGCGATTTGATTTGACTTAGGAAGATCTGGGATCTTTTCGTGTAACGTACTTGACTGAGTGTAAACTAAGTCAAGGTACTGCGCTTGAGCAATCACTTGCTCCTCAGTAACTACTCCGGCCTTAGCTACGTCTTCAGTAATCTTCGGTAACAATGATTTAACAAACCATTCAGCTAAGATTTGGTCCGGGATGAAGACTTTCACTAACCGCCTTCGACGTCTCCATTCATGAATATGATCGGAAATATAAGTGGACGTCGATTGTTTTAATGAAGTTAGTAACTTCGTGCCATTATCATATCTGACCGGCAACTAAAAATGAGTTAAGAACGAGGTAGCTAACTGGCTAAAATTATAAAAAGAGGCTCGTGGTAACTCAATGTACCACTTGGCCGCGAGACCAATGAGAGTACGCTGGAAAAGACGTAAACGGATCGAATCATCTGAGATGGAATTAGAGGCACACCAGAGGTGGTAAGTCATCACATGATTCGATGGGTCCTCTCCAGACTTACCTTCGAACTTGGGAATATCACTGGGCAACTTATTTGGCATTGGCGGCCAAAACGGAAGATAATTTATTGGATCGTTCATTAGGTGCGACAAGTCTGGTAAATCTAAAGTTGCGATAAACGGTAACTGCCGATTAGGATCCCTAAAGCTCTGGGTCACAAGAACAGTCCCAGGAGGAGGATATCCAGGATAACTTGGAATAGGAATCGCGTTCGGGATATTGTATCCTCCCGGAAAACTAGGATTAACCAGACCGTACTGGGGTTGTTGTGATTGTTGATAAGTGTACCCAGGATACAGTTGATACTGGTAAACTGGCTGCTGGACAACAGGCCCGTATTGGTACTGTCCCTGGTACGGTTGATAAGTGAATTGTGGTTGACTAGTGACAACCGTACTTAAACCAGATTGTCCTACAGGCATCTGAACCGTAGTTTGAATCGTGGATCCAGATGATGGTAAAGATGTCTGAGGAGTAGTTACAGAGATAGTAGAAACCGGAGCTGTCGATACTCCAGAAGTAAGTGTGGTAGATTGAACAGATGTTGCGGTAGTTGCAGCAGTCGTTTGAGATGGAGTACTAGGTGCAATAGGCCCAGACTGAGAAACTACCGAAGGTACAGAAGTTTGAACATTAGACTGGACTGGTTGCTGGGGTGAACCAGAAAGTAAGGGTTGTCTAGTTTGAGATGACAACTGTACAATTGGCTGCAATACCTGTTGAATTTGCGATGGATCCCACACTATGTTCATTCCGGGGTATTGACCCATGACAGGTTGAGGATATTGAGATCCATAACCGGATTGAGGGTAGGATTGATAACTGAAAGGTACATTTCCCGTACCTTGAACATAAGATTGACCTTGGGGTGGTTGGAAACCTTGACTCGAGTACTGACCTTGGGGTAGATACCCTTGAGGTAAGTACTGATACTGGGGAATCCATGGATTTGATTGATTTCTCTTTTGATTGATACTTTGATTTGAGAAAAGTAGATTTCTTTCTGGTTTTTGGCTGATTGACTGTGAATTTGGGTGGAATAGCTTAGGGTTAAGTTAGATTTTATTATTCTTGGTTTTTCTAGTAGTACGCACCCTCTGCGTTAAGCACAGTGCGTACTTGTACGCACTGCAGCTTTGTACACAGAGCGTACACGCACCTGTGCAAACAGGTTGCCTGCGTACCCTGTCAAAAGTTGAGAAAATTTCAATTTTTTCCTTTTTTCCTCTTAGATTTTGTTTATAATTTGTTTTTGCTGCCCAGATCCACTGGTTACCTGTCAGAAGTCTTCATCTAAGCTTGTTTCATTAGTATCAAGAGTTTTAGTGAAATTCATAGAAGTTCTAGCCCTAGGTTTGATTTTTGCATTGGTCCTGTAGTGACTTTGGCTTTAGAAGTTGTAAAACCTTGGATCTCCCTGGTCTTTTCAGTCTTCTTAGGAGTCGGACCTTTCATAAAATCCACCTGTGTGAGAAACCTACCTTTGTGTTGTCTCTTTGCGGAATTTCGACAAAGCTTGTTTATTAAAGCTGTGAATTTCATTCTTAAGAAAAAGAACAAAAGATTTAGATTTTTGTTTTTGACTGGTTTATGATTCTGCATGAACTAGTCCTTGGCTGAATTGTAACTGAGTAAAACATCCTGGAATTATACTTTGTAGGCTTTTGCCTCATTAGGTTTGCTTTTAGGTAAATTTCTCTTAGATTTGCTTTTAGGAAAAATTGATTTGATTGTCATAGATTTTTTAAAAATTGATTTTTGTTAAGTAGTTTTACATGCTTTGTTAATATAGGAAAAATACAAAAATATCTTTTGAAGAAAAGTTTGTTTTAGTAGCTTTTGAAGTCTTTGAAAATAGAAAGGAATTTTCGTGAAATAATTAGTGGTCATGTGTTGTGTGCTTTGGAAAAGATAAAGAGATTGTTTCTTTGATTTTCATTGCCAAGAAAGTTGTCTTTATATCAATTTTGCATTCTCCAACTCTCTTAGCTAGGGAATTCATTGAAAAAGGAAATATAGTATAAATCATCCTAGGTGCATCTTTTTAGTGGATTTGAGTCGAGTCTACACACCATCAGTTTCATCTCCACTACCTTTTGTCCTAAAGAAAAGCCATAAAAATTAACGCTTAAAGTAAAATTTACTTAGTAACTTTTTATTTACTAGGGCTCTGAAACACCAATATAGATCAGGCTAGTGTCTTGGAGTAGGAGAGTAATTAACTCTCCAAGACAGCAAAACCAAACAAGTAGCTCATCTTGTGGTAGGATAAATCCAATAGTTACATTTATGCTCTGGGAAAGCTCCTCTTAAAGGAGAAGCACGATATCGTGTCTGAACCAGTGAGGGGATCAATCCTCCTTCATTGGGAATGACGCCAGATACGCACGTACTACAAACGGTAAACCTCGGATTATTGTCGAGGAGCCTGGGGTCACTTGTCGGTAAACCTTGGATTATTGTCAAGGAGCCGGCAAGGGGATTGAGCTTGATACTCTGCCCTTGCGTGCTATCGGATCATAGACTATTCCCCCATGTATATTTGTTGTTGTTGGTGACCTTAGTGACCATTATCTTTAGGGTTCTACCCAAGGTGACGGTGGAGGGAAGATCCATGTGGGTTCTACCATGTTCGACATCAACTCATTTATTCGCATGGATAGAATCGTACCATTTCGGGAAGTAGAAATGAAGACCCTGGATCTAGTTTCCACCATCCAGGCTGCGAGGAGTTTTGTATTCATTATATAGTAGACTAATCATAAACAGATGGCTGCATCCATACTGTGTCTACATGAGTCTATGATTATGATGTACTGTGAAATCATTCCTATATCAGAGTAGTAGTTAGTTTGTTAGTTAAAGTTTTCAATCTGAGTATGGGAATGCCTACCTCAGCGATGATATGATCTTATATATGTATTTTGTGTTGAATATTTGCAGGTTCCGACTGGGCTCTCCACAAGATAATCCTTGAAATGATAAAGTACTTCACCCTTCCTAGATTATATGAAACCCTAATCTACTACAGGCTTCGCACTTTAGGGGCAATCTGTTACACTAAAATTTGTCACCATGACTATTTGCAGTTATTATGGCTCCATCAACTGTCATACTATCCTCCTTGGCAAGTCTTATACCTCTGCTCCTCATGTCAAACTCCAAGAAAGAGAGAAAGTCCTTAAAAAGTCAATTAACTCTGGTTACGCAGTTTCTTTAACCTTACCTGCGTGTACGCACCCCAAGTTCACAATACCTGCGTACTTGTACGCTCTGTCTGTAAAGGGGTGGGTGCGTACTCCTGTAAAGGTCAAAAGGCGCGAGTTTTACTTCAAAAAGTTACTTGTGGTCGAATCTAGAGCATTCTAGAAGATGGTTTGACGTGTATTGAGCGCCTCCAGATGGTTCATGCATCCCTATGAAAGAGGAACTTATCCCATCAAGAGGGGAGCTATCCCATTGAAAGAGGGGCTTATCCCATTGATGGTGGACCTGTTTAACTTCCTCCAACACATTATAAATACAGGCATTGGGCCAGAGGGAGGGGAGGTTGAAAGCTGAACATTCCTAAGGGTAGATGCTGCTGAAATTAGGACTCCCTTATAGAGCTTGAGAGGAGAGATTCCCATCCTTTCTTAGCTTCATTTGGAAGTGGGTGAGCTGATCAAAGTAAAGGAGAACTCTTGCTGGACCCTGGGAGGGACCTGCACAACACCAAGGCACTAGTTGTAATGGTTTCTTTTGTTTCCACTTAATACAATTAAGTTCATTTTTTAAAACAAGTTGTTATATATAATTTGTTTCATATACTCCTTGGTATTTATGATGAATATGTTTTATTTTATGAGTTATTCAGGTGCTATGTAATCGTTTGCTTGTTAGTGAATGCAGGTTTCAAAGAGAAGGAGGAGCTCATCTGGATCGGAGAGGCTGGACTGCTACAAAGAGTGTTGGACTAAAGGTATGCTTTAAACACCTGGTTGCTTGTATTCTAAATGCATATTTAGGGAAAGATAGTGCTTAATTGTCTTGTTTTTCACTAGAAAGCCTTAGCTTATAGGGAGGTCGGTTTTGTCCGCAAAATTGACTCTTTCCGCTTGACACCTCCAACTTTGGTTCCATCCACATCACATCATAAGCATGACAATCTAGCAGCATAATGACACATACAATAGTCTCAAATCTCAAACTAACATTATCTCCTTACAATCATCAAAGTCCAGCCCCTGATCACTTAGATGAGTGCTCAATTTATAGGAAGATGGAGGAGGTTTTGTCATCAATGAAGGTATTGAATGGCCTTCCATACTTAGAATTAGTTCCATGGATGAATGGATGAGAGGATAGGATGTATATTAACTCATTCCTCATCCATTTTTGAGCTCATAGGAGATGATAAGTGTGGGAATATTTTAGAAGGCTCTAGAAGATAAGAATATTCCCCAAACCCCATGTGAATTTCGCTCAAACGCACACAGTGCAGGTAAAAGAGGGCCTAAGTTCTTTGTAGAGCACCCTGGCATGGACTTAACTTCTCTACGGCACACCCTTGCATGGGCCTACCTGCGCTGGTCCCTCTAGAGGTCATTTCCAAATGTCTTCAGGCCATGAAACTTTCTGGGAAGGAGGCCTTCAAAAGGTTGACTTGTTTAGGGCATGTAGCAATTGAAATTAGGGTTTGATGAGCCCTAAAACACTGATCTGGATGATGGGATTGATGTTCCCAAATGGATCTGTAACAGCTGTCCCCTAAAGCATGAAGTCGAAAATAATAATGGCGAGTGATATGCGTTACGATGTGATGAGGAGGTTCCCAAGTGGATGGTGACCTGCATTGATTACAATACATAATATCGTGATATTTTGATTTTTCCTCATGAATCACTGAGGGAAGGCATACCCATGCTCAGCATATAAACTTTCATTACAAGTACATAGGCAGTCATCTACAGATATAGACCCATGATTGGAATGACCATCAATGATTTAGTACATTTCCTAAAATCGCAGGCTAGATGGATGAAACTAGATCTAGGATCTTCTATCTCGTTTAATCGTTCAGTCAGGTATGAGTCTAACCATACGAATATGTTATCTAAAGTTGAACATGGGAAGACACCGTCTGATTACCAGCCAATGATGTAAGTCATTAACAAACGTGAGAGAAATCACTGATAATGATAATGCTCCTCAAGGTACTGCAGTACATTTTGCATGGTGTGAATAGATGTTTTGATGTCAAACACCATACAAAGTCTTTCGGTCGAAGGCCAGTGATGTCAACCTATTGCCAGAAGCAAGAAACTTTCCATTGATGCATGCAAGCCTCAAGGTAATGGAAGGGTGTTTCTAAGTCAACTTCTTGGATAATGTGCTGATGTCGACAATAAGCTACTCATCGTAGGAGGGCCTTTATGTATCCCACATCAACGACACGAAATGAGTGTAATGATTTTGGAGACAGAATTTGATTGATGACACAAGGTTCAGGAATGGTAGTCATGAAAATGAAGGTTTATGGTATTGCAAAGGATGAATTTTAACTAAATTACTTCTCTTGAACATGTCAGCGACACTAAAATGAATTAGTAGCATTGACCCAAAACAAAGTGATGGATGGTATGATAGACCAATGGTATGATAACCATCAAGATGATAACCCAACCCAAATAGTCACGGTGATGAAGTGAAAGTGTCATGTTCAAGATCGACCTACTACCAAAAGTTGTTTTACCCCTTTTTCCATTTTCCTGAGTCATTGCTGACTAGTACCTCTTTATTTTTATCAAGCTTAAGGAGGATAACATATGCTTGTTGTATAATTCCACCCTTTAGGTGAATCCATTGCTATGTGATGTTTTAACGAGTCTAGTGAAGGTGAAACTCAGTCTTTTCATGATTGACAAGTTTGTCGCTATTTGTTGTTTTAACGAGTTTAACGACAAAGATAACTCAATCCTTTTCATTTTTAGAGAGTTTGAAAAGGGACAAAAAGGAAACTCCACAAGTTATTTTTCATAGATTTGTATCTCAAGCCAGAAAAAGTGTAAAACAATACGAGAGAGAACCTATTCACCATGTTTAGTCAATGTATTCCTTTTTCATAAGTAATCTATCTCAGCACGAAAAAGGGTTAAACTTATATTGAGTAGATGTCATTTCCAATCCATTAATGAGCTGAAAAGGACAAGAGCTTGGCGATCTTTTCATATTTAGAGAGTTTGAAAAGAGCTTAAAGAGGACTTCGCTTTGAGGAATGAGTGGTGTCTAGGATAGCAACTGGTTCCAGTGATGTTGGAACTTCTCAAAACATGTTGATTTCTATGAAGATTCTGGCTAATAAGACCACTCATTGCAACTGTTCCTCAAAAAGGGTAAAACAACCAAGTGAAAGTGTATGATCATCCAAGAAGATAGTGACGATGGAAGGAGAAAAACCAAGGCTCATTTGATGGAAAAGGCTAATAAAATGGAAATCATGAGGGTTAAAATGGCGATGGGTTCATTTTTACACAAGCTTGAACCATAGGGAAATATGCTTGGATTTAGTTTCATGTTTACATAATCTTAAAATGAAAAACTATGCATGGATTTAGTTTCATTTTTACACAAGCTTGAACCATGAAAAAACTATGCTTGAGATTGGTTTACATGCCCCTAACATGATGACTCAAGACTAGGTACATGCCCCCAAGCTTCATTGCATTCACCTAAGTATACTACTTGTGGCTATCAGGTGAATGGAATGAAGGTTCATTTATGAGACAAAGTGAAAGACTCGACTAGGATTTTATGAGATCTTATCAAAGACTCAAGTTGGAACTTTGCTCCAGGGGACCTTGTCTCATTTTTTAATGAGATTGACACCAGACAAGGAACTTTGCTCAGATTCCTTTTTTCATTTTTTAACGAGCTTGACACAACACAAGGAACTATGCTCTGGGACATGTTCCATTTCTTTTAATGAGGTTGACACAATAAAATAACTATCCTCATATTCCTTGTTTCGTTTTCTAACGAGCTTGACACAATACAAGGAACTATGCTCATATTCCTTGTTTCATTTTTTAATGAGATTGACACAAGACAAGGAACTATGCTCATACTCCTTGTTTCATTTTTTAATGAGGTTGACATAAGACCAAGAATTGTCCTCATGGGAGCTATTTCATTTTTTAATGGGGTTGACACAGTAAAAGAACTATCCTCATACCCTTTGTTTCATTTTTTAACGAGGTTGACACAAGACCAGGAACTATCCTCATATTCCTTGTTCACGACCCATAACAAGTCATGACTTCCAAGAGGATCTCATTAGATGGGAGAACACTAGAGAGATCTAGTTGCAATGCCCCCAACACATAATGTACAACATCACTGAATTGATCATCAGTTGATGTAGGCATGGAACAGGTTTCCACATAATTAACCCAGGGCGGGGAAGATACCATTGATACAAAAGGACCATTTATAGAAGATGGTTGACTGGAAGCCATATTCGGACCGGGAAATGAAAGATGGTCAACAGTGACAATTTTTCCCTCATGCAGGGAACACATCACTTGAAAGAGTGTTAAAACAATACCTCCCATTTCATAAACATAGTTTCACCCAAGAAGTAAATTGTAATCTAAAGGGCCTGGGACTACCATCACATTGAGATAAATGATTTTTCCTCCCAAAGTAATAGGCAACTGAGGAAGTATCCCTAATGGTTGACTAGTTCCTCTATTAAAAGGCAATAGATTCTGGGTAACAGGCACAAGCGGAGACGAACCGACTGCTTTCCAAGCAGTTGAGGAAAGGATACTCACAGATGCACCTTCATCTATAATAGTGCCAGACACAATCATATTACAAACCTGTACTATGATCTAGAAAGGCACATAAGAAGGAAGATGGAATCCTACCAGTTGATTCCAATCATAGGAAATGACTAGACTACTTAGAGGGGGTACCGTAAGAATTGGAGAATTATCCCATTAAGTTATGAGAATGGGAGGATTTTCCTCTTGTCTTGATGGAACAAGAATATTGCCTCCAAGCTCATTGGAATCTGAAGAAACAAAAAAAACCTGAGTGGTATCATACTCACTCTCTACGGAAAAGGTATGATTAACTGAAGGTGAAATCGGGTCAACTATTTCCTTGACCTATTGATTTGGGTCAGGTATAGACTCATAGGATTCACTTTCAAAGAGAGTGGGTTTGACTGACGGCTGATTTGGGTCAGTCACTTTATCAACTAGTGAAGGATTAAGGGAGAGTCTCCTGTAACCAGATGGAAGTCGTTGCGGTGAAGCAGGACAGTTATCCAAGACTTTTTTGGCTTCATCTATATAGGGAAAATGGTGAATGGGGAAATTCCCTTCACATAACCTATAGGGAAACTAAACTTTACCCTTCTTTCTGTGAACATTACTACCACTAGTTGATGGTCTGTCACCGATATGATTTCCAGAAGTTGATGACACAGGACGATGTGAACAAGAGGACCATTCTTCTAAGATTTGAGGAATATCAGGACAATTTTTACGAACATGGTCTCCCGTACAAAGTTTGCATGGATATCAAACTTTGTGAGGCTTATCAGATGGTTTCTCATCAGAAGTTGCATTTAAATCAATGGTTGCTTGGTTGCCCCCCTATTGAATTGGATTCTTCTTCTTCTTCTTCCCTTTCTTCTTCTCCTTAGTCACCCGGTTACTAGTATCAATACTTTAACCAGGCGAAGAGGAAGAAGGGGAGGAAGAAACAGCCGAGGAAGAAGGCAAAGGGTTAACTTTAGGATCAGCTGGAGGTTGATTTTTTCTAGTTGGAGGAGTACTCAATTGCAAAGAAATCATGACATTTTGAACCAAGGAGGTTGAAAACAACCAAACTGGCAAGCCAATGGTAAATCCTGGAAGGGATAATGTAGCCATATAAGGAGCACCAATATTTCCAAAAGGAGGAAAAGGACTAGGATTCCCACCAAAAGGAATTCTTTGATTGGTGGACTCCATATTTGCCGCCATATGTCTCAACCTAAGATCAACTAAGGAGCAAGCATGGAGGATGTTATCTGTAGTCAATTAATTTTATTTTAATCAAAATAACATAACAAAACAAAAGAGGGATAATCTACGAAAAAGGATTACCAAGCAACTGTCAACTGCAGAATATCTCCTGGCGAACCGAGAAGTATGGACAGGAAATCTTCCCAAATTTTGTGTTCGGTGTATCATAGTGTACAAGGTAGCTGACTCAGTTACTTAGGGATGGATAGCAACCTGGTGTTGTCCTCCCATATATACCCAAAAGTACATGGAGGCCTAATCTGTATTAGCATTGTCTAATGCAAAACCGCACAATGAGAGCATTCCCATATACTTTATGTACTGTAATGTCGCCCTATATACCCAAAGGTACGTGGATGATCTACAATATACTCACATACATAGAATGAGATAGCACACTCGGGATGTATTACAGAAAAATTAGTGACAACTGCTATGTTTTACGATGTCAGAACATGTCTCTAGCCTAAAACCTCTAAATGTTTTGCGTTAGACGACAATCCTCCATTAGGTTAATTCAGATGAATTTTAAGTTGATCTTGCTTAAGAATTTTCCTTTCAAGGTTCACCATGTGATGTATTTTCAATTCCCAGAATGCAACTGATATGATAAGCATTTTTTCCATTCAATTTAACAATGAAAATCTTAGCTAATAGGGATAGAGCAATCATATTTCTTTCAATCAAAGAGCAAAGAGCACACCTAATGCAATTTCCATAGCTATTCCTATCAAGCATTCACAAACATTAATATGCATGATGCATGTTTTTCTTTTCAATTTCCTTAATTTTAAAATGAACAAAACAAAACTAATACACATACAACCAATCAATCTTTTTGGAAGAAAGAAGACTTTACAACAGTTCCATTTCAAAAGAAAAGAAGACTTTTACGACACTTTATTTCGAACAAAGATTAATCAACTATAATCTAACTTTGGCAATGAAATGATAATGATAAAGAAATCATTTAAGAAATATTAATCAATCAAGCCAAAGTAGGTCTAGAAAGAGGAAATACAAATTGATTTCAAAGAGACTGCAATCATTGATCTTTCAACAAGCATAAACAGAAGGAAATTTGGAGAAAAAACCCAATCCAAAGGTGAAAATTGTCCCTAAGGTGATCAACGCAAGTCAAATAGGGCCTAACTGCACTACAAAGCAATGTCCCCCACTCAAGGGTGATATGCAGAGCACTCTAAGCCTGCGTTAATTCCTGAGAGGCCACTCAAGAGTCATCTAACCTCAATTTTTTGACCAAAACACACTTCAACAAGGCTAAAATAAGATCAATGAAAGCAAGTAAGGCCTACTAGGGTGTCCTAGGATGTGGATAAACTACCTGGAACGATGATCGTTCCCCAGTGGAGTCACCAATTTGTTATGAATAATTTGGTATCTACAGATAAATATTAATTCCCTAGATAGTGGCTATATCTAGAACAACAGTTTAAAGCACTTTAACCTTTCTCTATAAACAATCGATAAGACAAAGAGAATGAGAGGACCTACTTGTACTTTCTCTTTCCTCTTGTCTCCTTTATATTGATACTATCGCTCCTTCCCGTACTTAAGAAGCTTGAGAAGTACCTGTAAACATCAAAAAAAGACAAAGAACCGATCAAAGAAAAAGATCTATTGATTACAAGTAAATGGAATCAAATACATTCACACATATAAGCATCACATATCAAGATAAGCATATGGAAAAAGGTGCAAATACTTTATTGAATAGATGGAATAATTACAACCATAAAGCCTGATTCAAAGTCGCTCCTCCAGGTTTGGTTCCATCCACATCACATCATAAGCATGACAATCTGACAACATAACGACACTTACAATAGTCTCAAATCTCAAACTAACATTATCTCCTTACAATCATCAAACTCCAACCCCTGATCACTTAGATGACTGCTCAATTTATAGGAAGATGGAGGGGGTTTTGTCATCAATAAAGGTATTGAATGGCCTTCCATACTTAGAATTAGTCCATGGAGGAAGGGATAAGAGGATAGGATGTATCTTAACTCATCCCTCATCCATTTCAAGCTCATAGGAGATGATAAGTGTGGGAATATTTTAGAAGGCTCTAGAAGATAAGAATATTCCCCAAGTGGTTCCTCCAGCCCCAGACAAAGGGAAGGGTAAGCTACACCCTGACCCACCCAAGATAGGAGTCTCTGGAAATAAAGAGATTAATGGTCCTTAGGGACACATAGAAAAAGAGGCCCTGCTAACAACTGCTACTGGGAAGGGAGAAGGAATGGAGCATGGAGATGCAGAAAAGTCTCAACATACATTAAAACTCCAAAAGGATCTGGAAAAAGTAAAAATTCTTGTTCCTCTAACTGAGATTTTAAAGCAGCCTCATTACCAAGCTCAAGTCTCCAAATTCATTCACCCAACTAGCTCAGCACCATCCCATGATAGTTTGAACCTCCGGGAGTCATTGTCCCAAGCCACAGAAGATCTCAGAGCTTGATCAGCCCCCCTCTGGTGCCTAGTGCTCACAAAAATATTTCCAATGGTATATATAAGTCCAAAAATAGCCTCCTGGAGTAGTAGTCAAAGAACTTTGAATATTACCATGATAAAACCTAGAAAATGAATAAAAATAGCTAAGTATGGAAAGAACCCTGCAAATCAATTGTCACTATAGGCCCGTGGTCACAACAAACCCCAAAGACCGTGTGGTGCCTGATTTGTGACAAAGTGCTACACCATCGGGGGAGGGTCGAAATAGTTCAACATAGGAAAGGCAAGCAAAACACAGCTGGACCATCCCCTTTCTCTCTCCTCCACGTGGTGGTTCCCGGATCCCAGTGACCCCACAATCCCGCAATATCTATGGATCAGTGGGGTTTTGACTTTAAAGACCTTTCAGGGGTTGATTTGCGCTATAATGAGAAATCTTTGGGGGAGGGCCAAAAAATTTTAACAGAGGAAAGGCGAACAAAACAGGAGTGGGTTTCCTCCCTTCTCTCTCCTCCACATGGCGTAATCCCACATTTTCATCCCACATCATAACAGTCCCACCGATAGGCGTTTCAGCAGGTTTCAAACCTAAAAGACTGTGAGGGGGTCGATATTGCGATTTAGTGTTAAATCTTTGGGAGGAACAAGAAAATCAAATACAAAGGAAATGCTTTGCAAAATAAGGGTCAAGCCTCGCCTTTCTCTCTCCTCCACGTGGCATCGATGATTGCTGATCGATAGGGTCAAAGGTCTAAAACTATAAAAAATTGTCGATATTGCAATATGGACCAAAATCATCGTGGAGGGCTGATTTTTAATACAAAGGACAGCATGGAAAAACAGAACTCGACAGGCCTCTTTCTCTATCCTCTAGGGGGGGCATGTGGGGGCCTCTGATTTGTCCACCGAGCTAACATGGCAGCTGACGTCAATAATGATATGGTAAGTACAGATGCTGATGTGGCGGGTGGACATGTGTCACTCAGTTTCAACATTTTTAGGGGTCAAATGAGGCCTTTTCCAGGTGACACATGTCACTTCTCATAGGGTGACGCATGGTAGTAATGGCGTCACCCATCACAATCAGCAATCACGCAATATACATCTATCTCCTCCCCCGAAACTCCTTCCCAACTATGATTATGATAAGGAAAGAGGCCCCCAGATGTGATAAGGTATTGTGATCCATTTGATAAGGTTTTCACGTCCGGACCAATCAGCCTATGCTATGGAAAAAGGGTAAAGAGCCACCCTCCCTGTGTTGTGATTGTGATGTCCTAGGTCGACCCAATCCCGCATATCATCTATCATTGTTGTGTAGGGGAAAGCCTAATGAAAAATTCACTCAGTACCGAGATGTGAGATTCTGATTAAAAAAGGAAATAAGGCCCCTGCGTAGCTATCAAAAGCCTTAGCACCTGAGGGCTCAGCCCCTGGTTCTAGCTCCCAGTCATATGAGGAAAAGCACTCGAAGGGCTACGATAAGGGGGGGCTAAAGGGGAAAATCCAAAAACGCCTATTTTCACATATTTTAAAGGAAAAATATCGTGCCTACATGACTATGTTGTTCCCATGGAATGCCTCTTGCCTACCACATCAATGCACTGATAGCGCAATACAGAGTTTTAATGGGAAGATAAGCTGGCACCTCAAGACTTTAATGGAGCATGGTGAAGCAATGGAGAGGTACCCAAGACTCAGGAAGGCTAATGGCTCAATATGGAGCCTCGTCCCTCTGAATGTCACAGGACTGCAAAAGCAAGTACTTACAAGTGACTCACCCCCCATTTCACATAACAAGGCACCCTCACAGTAAAAGAAGAAGTGATGTGAGTTGTCCGAGTAGCGCGAAAGGCAATACTGCAAGCCAACCATAATCTGTAATAGTGGCGATGACTGGGATGGGCACTAAGACAGTTAATGCCTCTCCTTGACTGATATTCATTTTTTATGTCCTATAACATGCCTCCCTTCAATGAGTCATTTATTTCTTTAATATCGTTTTGGGCCACAAATTCATTCCTAACTAACATAGCTAGTCGACCTGACAGATGAATCTAAGAGATAGATATTGTTGGCTTAATGGGTCCTGACCCAAGTTCAGAGTTAATTGTGCCAAACAAAAACCTTCACTATTGACCCTTTCGGCATCAACCCATGTAGCGTGGACTAAAGTTTCACTTGAAGCAGTATGGGGGGATATTGGAACCAATTTTTCGCATCTAGAGATTAGTGTGATGTCCTTTTATGCCCTAGATATACCTTTGCATAGATCTATAAGCCCTTAAGGCTTGATACTATGACTTCCTTCAAATGGTCTCTAGACCTCTGCGAAGGTCTATGATTGGCTTTTGCGGAACCTTAATAGACAAGTTATCTACTTATGCGCACCATAAAATAACCCTAGGTCAGCGTTCATGCAGATCTGCTTAAGTGCTAATAAACATAACATAATGTATTTTAATCTTCATGTAAATACTTAACATGTATTGTGTTCAATTAATAATACTTATCCAACAGAATCATGCATCAATACATCATTATTTCATAAATACATTATTTCATCAGAGCATATGCCACAAACATAAATAATAGAAGTAAAAAAATTAAACACATGAATTTCTCCAATAGTCTTCTTTATTGATCACCAATATGAGGTTACAAACTCAAAAATTCCTTGTGTACTCAACTGCAGGGGTTTGTGCACTTAGCTGCAAACACTACTCTATGCCTCTGCGCACTAAACTTCAGAGCCTTTCCTTCCTTTAAGACTCACTTTTGCGCTATCTTCTATTGACCCATTATTCATTATGTACCTTTTCCTTAGAATCTCTAAGACACATATATTTATAGCTTTTCTTCATACAATCCATGGTCCGTGGACCACGGGTGGTGTTGTAGCTTATATTGGGCTTGAGGTTTATTTATCAGTTATATCACTATCGGGAGTTATAAAACTCCTTTATATCCTTTACCCTTACCGAAAATTCTAAAAGAAATGAAATATTTTGTTTATTATATATCGGCATTGCTAAAGGGAGAAATGCAAAAGAATTAGATATTAAAGGTTATATGGAGCTATATGTACGTGTATATATATATATATATATATATATATAAAAGTGCATATTGAAATGAGAAGGAAATGTCGGATTTACAAAGGAATAAGTATAGAGAAATTGGCCATGTGATAAAGCTAAATCGCAATCGAAATGGAGCCATAACCGATGTATACATATATATGTAATATATCGGATTTATAAAGAAATAAGTGTTAAATTATTGAAGGGCTGGACCCGAAAGGTAGATATATTGTGGTTTAAAGTCCCATTGGGTCCACCTTTACACAGAGTTATGGACGTTGAAACCGCCGATAGCGATTTGCGATGGTGGACCCGAAACACATATAGATTACATTTTATAAACCGGTGGGTCCGCGTTATTGCATAGTTTTTAATATATATATATATATATATATATATATATATATATATATATATATATATATATATATATATATATATATATATATATATATATATATATATATATAGATATAACTATGCCAATTGCGATACGGGTAAGCCGGACCCGAAAATTATGTATTGAATTTATAACTTCGGCGACTCCACGGTAACGGCAGGCCAGACTCGATACAGATTTTGCTATGATTTATGGTTCCATCGGGTCTGCGGCTATTACACAATGTTGATATATATATGATCTCGCTAATCACCGATTGCGATTTACAATGGCCGGACCTGATATTACATGCATTATGGTTAATTATTCCATCAGGTCTGTGGCCATTATAATATTTATATATATGGTTTCTGGGCCGATTGCGATAAGCAGAAAAAGCATATCTTACAGTATATTTTCGTTATAAAGTATATAATGGAAAAAGGGCAGTTTTGAAGAATTAATGCATTTGAAGAAAAGGCAGTTGGTCAAATCTGATACATGTGTAACCAAGTTTTGCACAAGTTAAACATAGTTTATCATGATTAAAGCAGATTAAGGCATTTACAGAGGAATTCAACAGCGGATTAAGCAGAACAAGCCAGCAGTTACCATCTCTTTCTAAATTTAGTTTTGTTTTTGTTATTTCTTGTTCTTCGAGGTGTTTATTTTACCCTCTGTAAATTCTGTAACAGTTTTATTTCATATAGTTAGAAAGTAGTTAGATAGGTTTCAGAAATCAATAATTGTTCCACAATGTATAAAAAGTGGAAACATTTACTAAGAAAGCATTGGAATTTTGGAGAAACTGGCCACTGTATTTCTGATAACATCATTGACTAATGAAGCAACCAGAAGTTTCCAAGAGTTGTTACATATAATTTGTAAGTTTCGCTATCATGTGTCATGCAATGTTTTCTTCTTTTTAAGTGTAGTAATGAAGTTGCAGGGTAAAATCCCTTAAAGGGCACTCCTATACTTAAAGTCCTTACTTCCTTTCCAAGTTAAAGATGGTATTTTCTGTGAAAGACCAACATATTTTCTATGATTTATTTCTTATGATCATAATTCCTCTAAGTTACAGATAATAGTTCATGTGAGAGATCAACATATTGTCTTTAACTTCCCCTTCAAACTTTCTTCATTCATCATTTATATTTAGCAACAAATGGAATTCTGAGATGTTCTGGTCATACATGTATTAAAATTCTAAGGTCAAGTTTTCCAAGTCCTTCATTTGGGAATATAATAAACAATAAGTGACAGTAAATAATCTTTATTAATGTCTTAAGCACAATTTCCCTACAGCCAAGAAATTGGTTTCTTAAGGAACAACAGGTGGATCTCAAAACCGACTTGACTTTACATAGACAAGGAGTTGAACCCCTTTTTACTTCTAACTATCTATGTGCTCCACATCCACAAATTGCAGAGACTTTACATTTTTTACCAAAATTTACATCAAACTTAGGTTTTTAACCCCAAAAATGACATAGGGGACCCCATTCCAATAGGCCCCCAACACAAAGGTCATGACACCCTCGAGTGAATCGGTTGGCACAGTGATCTGGTTGTGAAGATCCCCACCTCCACCTGCACAACTGCAACTTCAGCAGCGCTTTGCGTAGCTACCTGCTTGACTTCTTCGATGAGTGGCTCTGCAGTTGGACCTTCCGTAGCCATCTTGATATTTTGCCTTGTTTTTTGCAATCCCTTCAGCTTCTCCTAAATAGTGGTTGTTACTTGGTAATATTCATCTAACCAGGGTCCCAACCTAGCCTTAAGCATGGCTTCCTTCTGTTGGGCGTTTTCTACCTGTGCACAGAGTTTCTTCCCCTCCTGCAACTTAGCAAGGCACTGTGCCAAAGCAATTGACCGCACTGTCACCCAGACCTCATCATACTGCTTCTGTAGCTCACAAACTTCTTTGTTCACAGGGTTGGGTCTTCCTATAGAGTGGTCACTAATTCCATCTCTTGTTCAAATAAGGCTAAGAATTCAGTGACTACGACATCCAAAGTGGGCATTCCTTATTTTATAGTGGTCACATTATAGGATTCTAGTGCATGGCGTAGTTGGGTGCTCCATTCTGGCTGAACCAAATCCAAAGGATCCTACGGTATTCTGAAGATCGCTGCCTTGACCTCTTGCATAGTTTCATCGATGCCTTCGAACCCATATTCAAAAGTGAAGGTCATTAAGAATCCTTCCTTTAATATATCCCACTCCGCAGTGCCATGGTGGAGCTCTGTCTCTAAATACCAATTCATAGGAATTGTATCCAAAGTATGATAGAATAAGTGCACCCACTCTGGTTGCAGCTCTGTTCCATAGACTTTAGTCCATTTTTCCAAATGATCATGCAGATAATTTCTCCCATCATATTTCTCACTTAATTGGACTTTAGGATTACCAAATCACAACCTCATCATCCTTTAGTAATCTCGCCATTCCTCAAAGCTATCCTTGTGTGTAGCCCACCATCGTGCGGGTGTACTGCACAACACCAAATCTAGTTCTTGGAAGTGATGATACTCAGGGACTTCTCGTTCAAAGGCTTCCAAAAACATATCTACATTAGTTAATCCATCATAATAGGGTAAATTTCTTACCTCATATGACACACAGCGCAACGATTTAGTCATCATGTTATAGCATAGCGTAGATACTTCATGCAACATATTCTGCCAGTGCTCTAACTCTTCATCTAAATCACAGGTGCAAGAACTTTCGCAATCCCATGAAATCCATCAACTAGCCATTGGATTAATCTAGTCTTGGTCTCGCGCCATTATCTTTTAGGTATGATCGAAGTCATCATCACTTCTTCATAGTCGCAAACCGGTTCAGTATAGTGCAGTCCCTCTACAGGGTCCAATGGTACTATTACCTGAAGTGATTTCCTTTCAAACGACATTATCCGCTTCTTCAAGTTCATGACTCAATTCATATCAATGGCCGATTCAATTCCGAGGGGCACAGGATATGGATTACTATCATCAATTATCTCTATTGCTTCAAAATCATCCAACGCGCTTGCACCTTCGATATCCACTATGGCTCCATGTAACTGTCCCATATGGATGATATCCTATTGGTTTTCCATTCTAAGCTAGATTGGAGACCACTGCAGCATAGGTATCCCCATCCTCTCCCATGTATGTTTAGGAAACATGTCCGCGTCAGACCCCAAATCCAAAATAACCCCGTCCATCACATAATCTCCTATCTTCGTGGTGAGCCTCATCTCATGCCTTGTTCTTGCCTTATTTTTTCTGATTTTTCATACTACATAGTGTCCATCAAGAGAATTTTCTTTACCATCACACTTGTGTATCAACTCTTGCAGACCCTTCACATCCTTGCTATAGCGCAGAAGTTTCATGTAAGTTTCCAAGAATGTGGTATGTACAAAGGGATCAACCTCTATAGGTGCGCTAGTTTTTGATGCTTTATTTTGACTTCTTGAAGTAGATGCCTCAACGAAGCCTTTCTTGGCTTTCATAAATGTTTCCTTCATGTGCGCCAGATCAAAAATTGCTTCCTTTTCTAGGGCCTTGCAAACCCATCCATCTTCTTCAGGCTATTTTCCCTTATCATCCCCTATTGTTACTCCACTTCTCAGCATGATATTTACATTTGGATCTTCTTCACAGGGCTTAGTTATCATCATTTCTAAGTTCAGCATAGGGTGTTGAGGCTATGCCTTCTTTTCATGGATATTAGCTATCAGCACAGGGCATTCTTTGATAGTGTGGTCAAACTTGCTACAGTATTGACAAGATGGCATGTCTAATTTTGACACTCCCGCGCGTAGTGCGTTGGTGTCCCGCAGTTAGAGAAAATAACCTGAGCATGACCTCTACCAAGTCCTCCTCCTCCTCGGCCTTGTCCTCATCCCTAATATCCTCCACGCGCTCCCCCAGTGCCCTGATCTAGAGGCCGAGTTTCTGCTTGCATTTGATAGGTAGGCATTCTTTCCATCATTAATTCATAGATACGACTGTGGTGCTCATCATGGCCCACCGATTTTCAGAAATCACAGAATAATTATTGTGGTGTTTGAATGAACTTTTGCAGCAAATGGCAATCATTTGTTACGTGTTTTCCAACTACCTGAAAAATAGCGCACCATAGCATGGGCCCCACACTCAGTCCTGTCGTAGCTTCCTACCTCAGGGGAATCAGTCCTCCCCCTGTAATATAATTTGTGAAGATAGGGAAATGTTCTTTATCATTCCCCTGACTCTTACATTTGAGGCACCAGACTTCCTCGTGCACCTATGGCCTAGCCTCTTTCTCTTTTTTCAAGCTCTGCAATTCCAAGTAGAGGTTTTACAACTACAAGTGAATCTCTTCGACTCCCAAAGTCACATCCTGAATAGGTGTCTCACCTAATCTCATTGTGATTTCCAGGGCTTTGGCCTGAGTTCCTATCTTCTGCTGTGACAAAGAAATCCTCACGTGCGGCAGAAGTGAGGCTATAAACCATTCGTAGTGCTGACCATCTGTGAGTTGCTTATTAGTTTGCAGATCACACATTTCATCCTTTGATCTAACTCCCATGGCATCTCACCAGCCCTCATGGTTGTAGGTTTTAACCCCATATAGAAATTACCTGCATATGAATTCTAATAATAGAAAATAAACAATAGCGAGAGCATAACACATAAAACAAATATACTTAGATATTTTCCCCTGGATCCCAAAACCAGGATACCAGATTGATTTTTCATTATGTTCCTTTCAATGTTACAATACATATATATATACATGCCAAAGCATCCAATACCATGGAATGAAAACCATTGCGCCCAAAACCATGTGCGAAAACCATGTGCGAAAACCATGTGCGAAAACCATGGGAAAAATAATGGTTCCAAAAAAACCATTCCCCATTGTGCTGCCCCGGACCCCGTAGAGGGGGGCTAACCACCCCCTTCTAACCCCCCATTTAACTAGGGGGCTATTCATGGAAAGAATATAACACAACCCAACATTCTCCCACTTCTTGTTTTCTTTCCACAGGGGGGCATAGGAGAGCTTAGTCATTTATCCAGTCCTACAGCGCACATTGTTTCTCTACACCAAGAGAACTTCTCAGAGCTCACAAATTTTGTCAATGCATCTGCAATATTCTTCAAAGTGTCCACCTTTACCAGCAACACCTTTTTTTCTTCTATCATATCCCTCACAAAGTGATACTGAACATCAATGTGCTTTGTCTTTGAATGCTAAGAAAGGTTCTTTGCCAAGAAAATTGCACTTTAGCTATCATTGTCTATCCTTATAGCTCCCTGTACTAACCCCATACTTGAACACAATATCTGCAACCAAACTGCTTCCTTGCTTGCATGAGTGGTTGCGATGTATTCTGCCTTTGTAGTTGATAGTACCACTACAGATTGTTTCTTACTCATCTAAGTGACTGCACCTCCAAATAGGTTAAACAGATACCCACTTGTAGATCTTCTCTAATCTGATCTCCAGCCTAGTCTGCATCAACAATTCCATGGATATCCAAAACTCTGTCCAATCCTGGTCTTCCTAGGTAGCACAAACCATAATAACTAGTGCCACGCAAATACCTGAAAACCCGCTTCACTGTTGTCCGATGATCCTTCCCTGGATTTGACATAAACCTGCTCAATACTCCTACTGCATGTGCAATTTCTGGTCTGGTACATACCATCACATACATTAGGCTACTGATTGCACTTGTATATGGAACACGGGACATGTCCTCTTCCTATTCTTGTGTCTTGGGACATTGTTCCACAGATAACTTTACACCTACAAGAATAGGAACCTTCATCGGTTTACTATCTTGCATATTAAACCTCTACAGTATTGTCTCAACATACTTCCTTTGGTTTAACCAAAGCTTCCTCTTTGCTCGATCTCTTTTAATTTCCATGCCCAAAAGATAGTTTGCACCACCAAGATCTTTCATGTCGAATTTGGAGGCCAATTGGGTCTTCAAAACCTTGATAATTTCTTTGTCATTTCCAACCAGCAACATATCCTCCACATACAAGACTAGATAAATAACACGGTCACAAATTAATTTAAAATACACACAGTGATTTGCTTTGCTTCTAGTGAAGCCAAGTCCCCGTATAAATGTATCAAATTTCTGATACCACATCCTTGGTGATTGTTTTAACCCATACAGAGACTTCTTTAACTTGCATACCAGTTCTTTCTTACCCTTCACCGCAATTCCTTCAAATTGCTTCATGTAGATATCTTCTTACAAATCGCCATGAAGAAATGATGTCTTCAAATCCATCTGTTCTACCTCAAAATCAAAAGCAGCAGCAACAGATAAAAGTATTCTAATAGAAGCTACTTTGGCAACAAGACAAAAAATATCACCAAAGTCAATTCCCGACACCTGGGAATAACTTTTTGCTACCAACCAAGCTTTGTATTTCTCCACCTTTCATTCTACATTTGTCTTCTTCTTGAACACCCATTTTCTACCAATGGGTTTCCTTATAGTCGGCAACTCCACCAGATCCCAAGCCTCATTTTTGTACAAAGATGTTATTTCATCAACCATGGCCTCTTTCCAGAGTTTTCCATCCTCTGAGTCTACTACTTCCTTCACAGTTCTATGATCATCATTAGTAATATATAAAGAGTAATTTGAACAGAAATCAGATGGACTATACCTTTCTTGTTACCTTCTTTCTCGAATTGATCTTTTCACAACCTGAGTTTGTGGCTCTTCATCTTTTGATTCCTCTTCTGTTGTAGAGTTTGATTCTTCCTCTTTAAGCTCAAACTCTATCTTCTCAATTTCCTTTGGTTGGGCTTCATGTTTAATAACATATTTCACCTCTCTAAACACCACATCTCGGTTGTACATAACCTTCCTTGTTACTGGGTTCCAAAGCTTATAGCCTTTTAAACCATCCTTATACCCAATAAAGATGCACTTTTCAGATTTACTATCCAACTTTGTTCTTTTCTCCATTGGAACATGTACATATGCATCACATCCAAATACCCTCAGATGTGAAAGAGAGGGTTTCTTACTAGTCCATACCTTTTGTGGAGTCTTATCCTCCAACGCCGATGAAGGTGATATGTTGACCAGGTAACATGTAATATCCATCGCCTCTACCTAGAATCCTGTCCTAACCCGGAACCACTCAGCATACTTCTTGCCCTTTCCATCAACATCTTGTTCATCCTTTCTACAACTCCATTTTGCTAAGGTGTGTATGGAGTAGCATTCTGCCATGCTATACCACACTTCTTATAGAATTCTTCAAATTCCTTTTTGAAAAATTCTCCACCGTTATTTGTCCTCGGTGCCTTTATCTTCTTCTTTGTCTCATTTTCCACTAGAGCCTTAAATTCTTTAAACTTGTCAAAGACTTCAGATTTATTCTTGAGGAAATATATCCATGTATTCCTTGAGAATTCATCTATAAATGTTACATAGTACACATACTTACCCAGTGATGGAACCTTCACAGGCCAAAACACATCACTTTTCACAAGCTCTAACATCTGTTTTACCCTCTTACAACCAGAGGGGAAACTCACCCGATTCTGCTTCCCATATGCACAATTTTCACAGAAATCAAAATCCAGAGAGCTATTAGTCATACCTTATACCATACCTTTACCATGAAGTATTCGAAGGCCCTTCTCTCCAATATGTCGAAGCCTTTGATGCCATAGCATAGTCTTTTCTCTAGATACCACTAGATTGTTTGCTCCACTTTCAGGAACCACAGAACTATTGCACCCATCAACAATAGTGCTACCTTGCAGCTTGTATAGAGTTCCAATCTAAAATCCTCGCATCAATACCAGTGCTCCTTGAACCATCTTACTGGTATCTTTCTTGAACATTGTTTTACATCTGCATCATTCATCTTTCTTATAGAAATCATATTTCTGACCAATGGAGGAATATGTAGAACACCTAAAAGTGTTCTAATCCTTCCACCTTGCAACTTCAACTTTAATTTTTTGTGACCAACAATTATAGCCTTCCTATCATCCCCTAAAACACATCACTTCCATCATATTTCTGATACTCACAGAACCACTCTCTATGGGGAGTGAAGTGAAAGGATGCACCTGAGTCAATCAACCATGCCTCATGATATACATGTGTACTTCAAGAAGAATCCAAGTACACATCCCCACCTTCATCTAAGGTGGTTTTGCTTCTGCAGAGGGAGCATCATCAGATCCCTTTCCTTTGTCGAGAGATTTAGATTTACAGCCCCTTTTGTAGTGCCCTTACTTTCTGCATTTCTATCACGCCTTTATAGGTTTTCTTGGAGATTTAGATCTCCCTCTAGATTTAGATCTCCCACTCGATGACTTATTTTTGTTTCTGTTATGGGACTGTCCTCATACATACAAGGCATCACCATTCTGGATCTCCATATTTTTCCATCTCATCTCCTCCGTCAGCAAGAATGAGACTATTTCATCAAATAATAAGGAAGTTGAATTGCTACCTATTGCAATAACCAGACTATCCCACGAATCTGGTAGAGAACACAAAAAAATGATGCACTTATCTTCATCTGAAGTTTTAATATCAACAGATAATAACTAACTTACCATAGTATTAAATGCATTCAGATGCTCTGTCACCAAGTCTCCATCTTTCATCCTCATGTTATACAGCTTTTTCTGTAGGAACAATTTATTCACGAGACTTAGATTGGTACAAATTCCCTACCTTGTCCCACAAATCCTTCGTCATAGCTCCCCCTGATACATTCAACAATACTAAATCTGAAACACATAATCATATTGTGCTCTTTGCCTTCTGATCCAACTTCTTTCATTCTTCATTGGACACTCTGGTTGGTTTAGTGCCCAGATCTACTACGATCCACTGATATTTATCCACCAACAAATACTCCATCTTGAGTTTCCATAGCTCAAAACTCTGGCCATTAAATTTATCGATCTCTATCTTTCCACTGCTCGCCATCTTCTTTCACCACCAGAATCGATCCTGTAGATCTCCCACTGAACAGGGTCTACCATAGGCCCGAGCGAAACCCCTCAGCAACAAAGGCATCCCCTTGAAGCCAAAACAGATCTAATACCAAATATAGGTTTTAACCCTGTACAGAAATTACCTGCATACGAATTCTAATAATAGAAAATAAACAATAGCGAGAGCATAACACATAAAACAAATATACACAAAGATTTTCCCCTAGAGCCCAAAACCAGGGCTACTAGATTATTTTTCATTATGTTCCTTTCAGTGTTACAATACATATATATACATGCTGAAGAATCCAATACCATGGACCGAAAACCGTCACGCCAAAAACCATGTGCAAAAACCATGAACAAAACCATTCACAAAACAATGGGCAAAACAATGGGTCCAAAAAAAAAATCTCCTTGGGGCGTTGCCTCGGACCCCGTAGAAGGGTGCTAACCAACCCACTCAAACTCCTTGTATAGGTGGGGATTCCACCCCCACTGCGCAACTAACCCCCTAGTTTAACTAAGGGGGGTAGTCATGGAAAAAATATAACACAACCCAACAATCGTGATTTCCTTAAATCCAACGACTGACTGCGAGTCAGACTTAGGCTTACTAAACTCCTTGTTTAAAGCATCCTTAGTATCTTCTAGCATTGCTAAAGGATCATTAGTACAATACTTAAAATACCACATCAACGCGTGATCCTGCAGAGAAGTAACTAAGTGTGCCTTCTTTATATTGTCATCACTGATTTGTTGCGCGATCCACACAACATTCGCAACAAACCATAATTGATTTGTATCCTCGCTCCCTATACCCTTGAAAATCGGCAGCTTTACCGATTTTGACATGTTGAATAGCGATGGCGGTGACGGTGGTGTGGGAGAAGGTGTATGCTATGGAGGTGAAGGTGGAGGTGGGGTGGATGGATGATGTATCTATGGAAAACCATGTCTTATCAGCTGGACTACACTCTGTGGTGAGGCTTTTGCCATTCCCTCGCCGTCACTTGAGGGAGGTCCAATCAAAGGGATACATTCAAGGCTTGCTTTCTCTCGATTTCTGAGGATCCATCCACTTCGCATAGATCTGAACATCAAGGAAATGACATAAACCATTTTTCACACAAGAGAATCTTAATCCAAGTATTCAAAGATCTTAGATACTTACCTCACGGTCCCTTGAAGAAGCATTACTCTACTTCATTGTAACTAACTGAGGTATCAACCACGAACTCTGTAACAAATCCTCCTATAATTTGATCAAGCCAGTGGTCAATAACGCGCATGATCTTGTCTATAGAGGCTTCCAGCCTTCACACTAGCTCCGGAGTCCACACTATTGGACTGTCAAGCCTCCACCGTCCTTGGTCATCTACCAATTTAGCTATCCACTCATATAGTTTGATAAGGAAGGTGCAGAAGAAAATTTCTTGTATTTCTGTGTACAAATATTTGTCCAACCACTTCTCCTTTGATAGGCATGGATTCCTATTCTCTTGCACCGCAAATTCATGAATCTTCCTATCCAACCACTTCTCAATTTCCTTCTTGATTGGATTTCGGTGATGCAACATCACACATCTCCTTGTGCAGATCCCTGTCCTGACAACAGAACCATTTGTTGGCTTAGTGGGTCCTGACCCAAGTTTAGAGTTAACTGTGCCAAACAAAACCCTTCACTACTTGCCCTTTTGGTGTCAACTCACGTAGCATGGATTGAAGTCTCACCCGAAGAAATATGGAGGGATGCTGGAACCAAGTTTCTGTATCCAGAGATCATTGTGATGTCCTTTTATGCCCTAGATATGCCTTCACGCAGATCTACAAGCCCTTAAGGCTTGATACTATGACTTCCTTCAAATTGCCTCTAGACCTCCATGAAGGTCTATGATTGGCTTTTTCGAACCCTTAATAGACAAGTTATCTGCTTACACGCACCATAAACTAACCCTAGGTCTACGTTCATACTATTATACTCCTATACCAATAGGTGTCATATTTCATGATTGACTGTTAAAATGCCAAATATGTTCATCATTTCCATGATGCAAAGGTTCCATATTTTCAAAATAAAAATTTTAAAAATGAAAAGAGGGTATGCCCTAAAAGAAAAATCAAAGGGAAAAAAGAATTAATTGGTCAAAAAGAAAGAAAATGAACCCAAAAGAAAAGACCAAGAAAGTGTGCTAGTCCAAAATGCCACTACTATCCTATTTTTTGCAAAGAAGTCCAAAATGTGCAATCAGTGACTTCTGTCACACTTGATGGATGGCCAAACAGCTTAATCTTGGCCTCTCCATGTTTAAATTTCTTGTTTTAGAACTAGAGAATAAGATCCGTCCAAACAGTTCAAGCTTGGCAGATAAGTAGTTAGGTAGAGAAGCAAGGGAGCTCAACAACTAAATCTGAGCCCCTGGAAGAAATAAGGGCAGACTTAGATAGGATTTCAGCTGAAAGAAAAGAAAAGGGTAAGGGTTTGCTAGTTCAAATGCACCCAATCAAAAAGGAAGAAAAAATGTTAGGTGTATTAGGCTAGGTAGGTAGTTTTGATGTTGCTGAAGCAGGTTGTGAGCAATTTTGTCCTTTAAAAATGATTTATCTCATGGATATCATAAGTGCCATGGCCAGGGGGCTACCAAACAGTTGAAACTTGACTAATTTCCCTCCTCATTTCTCCAATAACATTTACTAATTTCCCCTCAAGGACACTGAGATTTGCTCAGTGCTCCTAGTTCACTTCATTTCATGGAAAAGACTAAGTGAAACTTTGTTTTTACTTAGGCAAAGGAAGCCACATTTCTTGTGTAAAAAGGTTGTTCTTCTATTATGCTAATTTTTCCAAGTTCATGACTTGGATCCCTTTTATTCCCTAAGCCTAAGTTCCACCTTTTTCACTTAGTGCTTTGTTTGAATATATTTCTCATATTAACCTACTAACTTTATATTATAATTCCTATATAATGTTTCCCCGCCCCTATTATATAAAACTTATATAAAAACCCCAAAAAACTTAATATCCCGCCGTGGGATTATATATAGCCATATGTTAATATTTAAAGGGGGTCCAAGGTTTATTCGAAACCTTATGGACAACCCTCCCCGCACACGCATATAACATTGGGTTTAATTTAACATTTGGTTAAATGAATAACCAACCCACAGACCTAACCAAAGCTTAAATACATTACAAAACCCCGCAAAACCTTATAAAAACGTTGATTTATCATGTGGGTCCCCACGCCGTACCCATCCGCCAACTCCCGACCGTCTGATCCGGGCTTTCCCATTGGATGACCCACAACAATATCGGAACCCCTCTAATGACTGAACAATAGCGCCTCGGAAAATGGCGGTTTTGCCGCTGTACAGTATCCATGTGGCGCTCACCCGGTGCTATTGCGACCCCTCCGCCCAAAACAACCTTTGTAAAGAAGCAGTGCGGGATAATACCATATACGCCCCCACTTCCCACCGCTGACGTTGTCACCCATGGCATCACCCACGTCATCTGCCACCTCACCTCTGCATCATCTGCCATGTCACCCACGTCACTGCCAGGTCAGCTTCCATATCGCCGCTACACGAAAACATTATGTCATGCTGACGTCACCTGACCAAAGCGCGCCAAAAACCCATCGAAATCGAATTTTGATCAAAAAGGTGTAAATTGTTGTTTTTTGTTCATTTATTTTTACTTCTCTTGTGCGAATTTTGCATGCGGTTTTACATCCAAAGCAGCATTTTGACTACATAGTCCGCCACGCAGAGAAAATGAGTCTATAGCTCGGCCCCTCAGCTTGGTCCGCCACCTGCATTTCGCACAGGGCGTCCATTAAAACAGGTATTTACACAAATTCTTCTCCCAAACCCCGTTTTTCTAGTTTTCTCTGTAAAATCACCAAAAACACCCAAATTTGAATTAGAAATGATGTGCTGCCTTCAAACCCGCGCACTGTAACCACTGTTTTACCCATTTTTCCAAGAAATCTCGTAAACTTTGTCTCCCTCTACAAATTCACCCACTAAACTTAAATTCAAGCTCGTTTCAGCCTACAATTCCCGCAGAAAGAACCTCAAAGTATCATTTTACCTACTGTTGCTGCATAAAGCCCAAATTTCAAATTGCAAAATCACATAAATTTGAATAATGGAGGCTCCAGTGGCCCTGAATGTAGCCCCCCTCAATGCACCACACAAAGAATTGGAATGGTTGCCCCTTGCTGACAGAGATTTCCAGATTAATGACTTAATTGGTGACAAGCCTCACCTCCAAGCAGTTTGTGAAATTAGGAATAGCTACCGCAACAATGCTGATGTCTATGGAATTTGGGAGTCCAACATGCCCATATACTACCTCCCCTCAGTAAATTTCCTCCCTGATCTCATCCACTTATGCTGTGCCAATTATGACCCCGCTCAAAGAGAAGTTATGGCTCCATCTGGGACTGCCTTGTTTCACATTACCCCTGAATCCATAAATGAGATGCTGCACTTTAAGCCAACTCAGCCTCTGGCTCCTCTCTCCATGGGATTCTTGCTTGACCAAGGTGCCAAACTGTCCAGTTCAGAGATAACCAGAATAGCTCAATTATTCATGAAGCCTAATTGCCAACCCCAACAACCTCCTCCTTATTTTCATACTTGGTTCAATGAGGCTGGAAAATTCATTGTAGACATGATTTCCTACATCTTGGGATTTAAAACTAGTGAGTATGTTGATGAAACTACCTTAGTTTTGATGTCCATGTTTACTCTAGGACAGCCCCCTGCTGTCAAGTATAATTATGCCACCTTCATAGCTAATAAGATCCATGATCAATTCGTGAGGCTGGACAGAGAAAAAGTGTTCAAATGCACATCATACATATATCATTTGCTGCTATACAATCAACCAAATATTTTTCAAATTCCCCTTAGAAAATTGGATCTCAAAGGAGAAAGGAGATCTGTGATATTCTGGACCTCAGTATTCCATGTAGTCCATAACTCTCCTTATACTTATTATGAGTTCATTGACCTGTTCATACATCCAGCCTCTTCTTTATTGATGACAACTCCCCCTACCAGACTCTCTGCTGAAATGCAGAAAATTTTACATCTCTCAAAGGGCTACAGTATAGGTGACTGGTACTTTTACCAGAATCACACAAAGATCCAGATATATGGCTGTGAGTTGTGCCCCTATAAGCTCCCAAAATATGTGCCTATGAGACTGTTTACCCTGGAATACTTCAGGAAATTTATTAGCCCAGATTTGACTCATTTCTATGCTACCAAGAAAAAGGCACAGCTCCAAATAAGAAGTCAATTGGGCCCATTTGACTTCAATAAAAGGGAAGTCTGGGAAGAGGCTGACAAGAATTTAGGGGAGCAACTTAAGCTGAAACAAAGTTTTTATTGGGCACCTTATGACCCTGAGCATTTCATAAGTTATAGAAAAGTGAAAAACAAGCTAACAGCATATGTTCACCTCGAAATCCCCCAAATTCAACAGTATGCTAACCAACAAGAATGGGTAGAAGGCACATTAGTTGAAGAAATCACTGAGGAAGAGAAATTGGAAAAAGCCATGAAAGAGCTTGAAAAAACGCTTGACCTAGACTCTTTTGGGTAGGTACCCTTCAAGCTGCCTCAGCACATAGGAGTTGATACATCTTTTGTCGGGACTTCTCAGCAGCCCACACAAAAAGCCAATACAGGGTCAGCAAAGGGCAAGGATATAATAGGTTCAGGGCAGGACACAATGACAGACCAACCAGCTACATCAAAGGAACAAGGCCAAGGGTAGGGTCCTCCAGCTCAGACAAAAGCACCAGAAATCCCTGTACTACAAACTCCTCTAAATGAGGAAAGAGGCAAGAAAAGGGACAAGCAAGAAGACACACTGATCAGCGGTTTTGAATAGCAACCAGGGGAGAAAAGGCATAGATTGAACCCCCTATCAGAGGAGGAATTCATTCAGGAGACCACAGACAGTCTAAGGGAAGAAAGATTGGTCTGCCAGGATACATCCCCGGTCACTGAAACATCGGCCAGTTCACACAGGTAGGAGATTGGAAGACAGCACAGTGTGGAATTTTCTTCTGCCAGGCCACAAAGCAGGCAAGGCTCTGACATTAAGAAGACATTTACTGAAATAAAGGAAAAGAATGGGCCAATAAGAATTCAACTTTATAATCACTTGCTGAAGATGGCCCCCACAAATCAACAAAGGTTAATGTCAGCATATGACATTCAAGAAGGAAAGATGATTCTTAGTCACTTTAAGCCCAAGATGCTGCAGCCACAGTCAGCTGCTGATTACATCAGGACCAATCTGGAAGTATTATCCAAAGACATTCATCTAATGGACTAGATTGAATTGCATAAACAAACTACAGAAATGGTATACTCCACATTGGTAGATAAGGCATTCTTGGCCCACAAATTGCAGAATTCATTAAATAATACCTCTGCCCAATTAGAGTTGGAAAAAGCTTCCTCTTTAGCCAAGGATAATAGAATCAAGTCCTTGGAAGAGATTATCATAGATCTGGGACATGATCCCAAGGATGTCAAAGGCATCAAAGAATTAATGAAAAAGAAGGAAGAAGACATTACAGCTCTCCGGAAATAGCTCAAGCTTCCCATTACCATGCATCCCCAAACTACAGAGATTGTTGAGAAAAAATCACAGGAAGATACGATGGACCTGTTAATGAAAATGAATGAGAGATTGGCAGAAACGAAGCAAGCTTTGGAGAAAGCATTGCAAGGAAAGTAGGGAGAGTTGATCTCCCAGCCATCTCAAATAGCTCCAATAGTTACAACTGCTCCCTCTACAGTCACAACAACAGTCCCTCCTACTGTCCCAGCATCAACAATACCAACTACTTCAACAACAACAACAGCAGGCAGCGACACTACCATGATTACTAAGGAACTAATAAATCCTATGGAGGATCTAAGACTCCAAGTGTTAGAAGTAAAGGATGCTAAAGAGAAATTGGCCAAGTTGGAAATTAGCTATGATAAATCCAAAATGACAGTGGTAGAGAAAACAAGGGAGGTGAAAGCATTGGAGAATAAAGTAAAGGCATTGGAAAAGGACCTCTTATTAGACAAACCTCTGAAGGAAATCAGGAGCATTTTGTGGGCCAACATTGGCCAATCCATCACTGATATATGGACTTCAATACAGATAATTCATGAGCAGATTGATTTGGTGACAGAAGCTCAAGAAGAAATTAAAAAGGCCAGGGATGCATTGGGACACATGCCCGAGAAAGCCAATAGGCTAATACAGTTTTTGAACACCCACACCAAGGAACAACTGGCAGCACTGGATATTAGGGATAGGACAGGCACTATCCTAACAATTAAAAGAGTTCTGACCATGAGAACCTTCATACAAAATCTAGAGAGGAAGTGTCAGGACATGCAAATGGAGATAAATGCTTTCACACAGAAGTTTACAACTTTGGAGGAAAATGGTCTGCCCAGTTTATTAACTAATGACTATAGACTGATGACACATGTAGACTATGTGCACAGATTGAATACATATGTGGATAATCAAGTCACGGCCTCATCAAGTTCTGCAGGAGAGAAGGCACTTCCATCTGGACAAAGCCTGTATGACAATTTAGAAAATCTATTTTTTATTGAACATGAAGTGAGACATCTTTTCACGATCCAGCCTACTTTCTTCAAATACACAGATGCTGATGAAACTCTAATAAAAATTTGCAGACACCAATTGCCAGAGGACCACTGGTGGCAGAGTATGCTCGAAATTTTGTAGGCGGATTTCAAAGTTTTGTTTATTTTTCCAGAAACACGATAGATATCAGATATTGAAGGAAAAGAGTAGATAAAAATCGCGCTGGGAAATAGTCTATTAAAGCGCAATTAAAGCACCCAAGAAAACAACACCAGCAGCTTGAAATATCATTAAAGTATCCTTGGCTGACTCGCTGAGCAAATAATCTCACCAACTTAGCAGCCATCACAGCATCTCTTACTTCTGCATTCTTTTCTCTCTCTTTTCAAAATCATTTATTTCTTCTGTAGAGTAGGTGAAAGAAGTTATTGCAAGATATTATCTCTTGGAGATATTTTATGAAAAATTTTGTACAAATACCTCCCCAACTAAGTGTTACGGGTTGGTGATACCATTCTCGGACTGCGCTGTAAATTTGAGAACTCTTTTGAATAAAAGGTTGCTGGAATGCTTTGGTACCGAACTCTCTGGTTGTGGAATTGATGATAGAAGAATATGTTGCATAATTCTCAAATTACTTCATGGATCAATAAGTCTTTTTAACTCTTGTTTTACTGTTTCTGTGTTTTATATATCATTTATATATCATGTTCTAAATTACAGGGAAAAGGAATAACTCAGAACTTACTTAACTGTACTCTATGTTTAATCCCTGTTATTTTTAAATGTTTTCTTCAGGATTAGTATAAGCAGAAATTCTTAACTGCTCTTGTTTCCCTGGTTCTTACACTCTGAATATAACTAAGGAATTCTTAACTGCTCCCTAGTAATATTCATCCACTTTCCCTCTATTAGCATGATGAAGGATTCTTAGTTGCCCTTCATCACTTGACTCCATTTCACCTTATTCCAGCTTACAAATTGTTCCATTGTTAATTACCTTGCTCTGTAGCTCCTCCCTCTGTCAAAGAAACCATACCCAGCAGTTCATTTTCATTGACTCCATTAACCCAATGGACTGAACTTCTCATACTTTGCACCCCTGTTCTATTGAATGTCACCATCCAAAAATCAAACAAACACCTACACTTCATAACTAGCCTAACATACAACAAAACAAAGCTAAATCATAAAGAGAGAGCCCTCTCTGGCTACAGATTGGCTAGAATCTGCATCTAAAAGATTGGTTAGTGGTTACCTCGACGGTATTCCCTTTTCTCACAACTTTTGGGGAACAACCTGAGTGATAACACATACATATTTTCTTAGGTACTAATAAACATAATAGAATGTATTTTAACCCTCGTGTAAATAATTAACATGTATTGCGTTCAGTTAATAATACTTAACCAACATAATTGTGCATCAATACATCTGTTATAGCTCCAAATGCCACTCTTATGGTTTGTGATGCTGCACTCATGGCCTAGGGTAACCCCTCCTTCCAGACCTGGTCCAAAAATTTTAAAAACAGTGTTTTATTCCCTATACGCGACATTGCCCTGAGTTAAACGCGTGTACACGCGGGTCTGTGTATACCCAACCCGCGTGTATGTATTAAAACACTTAAAAAATATATAATTCCTTATTTTCGGGCGGTGATCGCGGGTTTTACCTGCTGGATCACCTGTTAGTGCCCGTGGCCCAACTGTTCCCAACCAACTCCTAACTAAAAAACTACTTTGGAGATGGTATAAAAAGACATCAAAGGGAAGGCCAAAGAGAGAGAGATAAATGAGAGCAAGATTATTATGCTGAGATTTTCCCCTTAGACCAGGTCTGAAGTCCTTGGTGCTTTCTGCACTTCCCCCATTTTGCATAGGAAACCCTTGTTTCCATGTGTATTGGTGATCATTCATCCTTGATATCATCATTGAGTAAGACTTGGAAGGAGCTCTTGTTGGAGGCTTGAGGCTGGAACGAATCCGGGAGGAAGCTTTGCTTGGAGCCTGCTGAAGGTGTTCAGGTGATATCTTTCCATTATATGTACTTTATTTGCCTTCATATATAAAGAAACATGTCTTTGTTCCCGAAACAATCTTTCTTTATGCTTATGAGATTCTTGTTTTGAATTCTTATGCAAGTGGTTACTTAAATATTTTTATAACTAACTTTATAGCATAAAGATGGTTTATACATAAGTATTTGTACATGTACTGTTGTGTTCTTTGATTTGTTTGTCTAGCAGGTCAAAGGAAGAAGAAGGGAACTCCAAGAAGGGTTTGGACCCTAAAGGCCTTCTCGAACGTAGGACCTTAGGTACGTACCCTTAACATTAGAATTTGCTTAAAAGTAAAAATGATGGCTGTGTGTGTGTTTCTTTGAATAAGCAATTTTCAGTCTGGTAGAGTCTTAGCCCAAAGGACCCTAGGGGTACTTTCCCTTCAACCAGAATTGGCGACTCCGCTGGGGACAACACTCTTGTTGTTCCTAGTTTGGGTAGTCTTCAAGCCAATCAAGGCTCAGCCCCTCTGTTTGTTGGCTTTGACTGTCTGATCTATTCTTGAACTCCAAGCTTTTCCAGTTTTTCAGTCTGTGTTTTTTTTATTTTTCTTGAAAGACTTCAGATACGCTCTTTTCCTGGATTACAGAAGCGTATATACGCAAGTTGCACTAAGTGAACCCGCGTATACGCAGGTTTCCTTAGTTACAGTCGCGTGTACACGCATTCTGCACTTAATTGCAGACGCGTATATTACATAAATTTCAAGATTTATAAATTTTCTTTTTGCTGAATGTTTGTCTGGTGGTTTGGGTCAGTGTCAAGCAGTCACTTTTCAGTAACAGTTCTTTGTTTAACAGGGGGCATCTTGTTCTGAACTCTCTCTAGTCATAAGGAGTATTAGTCTTGTTTTCGTTGATTGCAAGCGTCATTGATTTTTGACACACAAGATTTCTGTTTAAGAATCTTGATTGCTCTGTTTCAGCAGAGTAGGAAGATTGGGTTCAATCTTCGTGTCCATTTTTGCTTTGATGACACTTTTGTTTGCTTAACGAAATCATTTTTATGACCATTTGCTCCTTCGTTTCGGGAAAGTTGTTTGTTACCGTTTTCTTGAAACTTGTCTTTTGATCTTTTGGGACTTTCATTTCTGCTTTTGATTGTCAAAAGCGATTTCAAACACATTTATTTTTGTTGAGTTTTCATCATTTGAAAGGTGTCAATCCACAAAAGTGTTTTGTTGCCTATTTATCAATCTTTGGTGTCAGTATTTTTGAGAGCTTTCCTTTGAAAAAGACTTTTTGGTTTGATTGAAAGAAAATCTTTTGAAAGTTTTGAGTTTCGCTTTCTTAAACTTGCTTTTCATTTGATTTCCTTTTTGCGAAGTGAAAGTGCTTTGTTTTTATCTTAGAACTTGTTTTTATTGTTTGGACGAAATGATTGGTAACACATCATCTTCTATCTAAGCATTTTAGTGGCAAGACAAAATTTGGTAAAACAGTAACTTTCCTTCTTTGTTTTTAGAAGTAGTCTTTAAATCTTGCATCCACATATAGTTCTTGCATTAGGATAGATTTGCATCTCTTTTTAGGCATATTTAGTTTTGTTAGTTTTTGTGAGTGTGGAGCCTGAAAAGAAAAAGAAAATTTGTTTATATTAGAAGTACCTCTAAACCTCATAGAAATTGCTCTTCATCGAAAACAAAAAGTGCATGTGCATGTAGCTAAGTTTTATTAATTTCTTTTGCGTCCATAAAAACACCACAAGTTTCATCTCCATTACCTTGTGACTTAAAGAACAGCCTAATAAAATCAAGCGCTTAATTAAAATCCACTAGAACTTTTTGTTTTAGTTATTACACCAACAAGTTTAGGATTTTAGGGCCTTGGATTAGGCGAGTGGAGATTTAACTCTCCAAGGCCACATAAAATGTCAAACATAAGAGTCTGATTAATGAGAGTAAATCCAATAGCGTTAGGAAGACCAGGAAAGAAACGGATCTGGGAGTTAAGCACGAGGGTCTGTGAAGACAGGGAAGAGAGATACCCCCTCTCCTACTTGTCCGAACTTACCTCACGACTGTTCCGCCTGGCTTCTGCGACGAGTTGGTACCCATAGTTGCCTCTCCTAGGGATCTGCATAGGTGGCTGCGGAGGGGAATCCCGTGGCACCTGAGGTCGACGTTGCATCACTCTCAACAGTACTACTGGAGGGCACCCTTGCGAAGCTTGGGGCTTGCACCGGCACAGGCTGTTGTTAGGAGGTCAGCGTAACTTCCTCTGATACCTTCGCTGATAGGACTGGGCCCTCATCATCCCAGACTATCTTCGGAAGGCCCTTTGATTCACTTTCTCGTATTTTGGCGTCCGGTCCTAATCACCCGGAGCGGAAATACTTGGAAGTTGTTTGACTGGCTGTATCTTTAGGAACTTTATAGTGTGTGCTCTGTGCTCCTAGTCGGCTTAGCTTTTAATTTTTTGAGTCTTTAGTTAGATCATAACAAGAAATTCAAAGTGGCTGATCAGTCTCCAAGACGGTCTCGAAGACTTCGTGGTCTCTCGCCACCTAGTTTAGAGCCTTCTCCTAGAAGGCGCAGAGGGGATACTACCAGTGGGGTCTGTCCCACGCCGGTTGATGCATCGGGGATTGATCCTCCTCTCGGGGATATTAGCGGCCAAGCAAGGCCTGGAACTTCTGAGCAAGAGAGGGACACTCCAATCCTTTCTCGAGTTCGCTTTCAAGCGGAGAATAACGTAGAGGTAGAAGAACTTTCAGAATCATTAGTGGTTCCAAATTCTCCTCTACCATCTAGTTATCCAGACGTATTGCAATACATTGGGACTCCGTCACATAGACCATCGAGTCCAGGTTACGCTACGCGCTTACCATTTATGATCACTACTGGAAGCATGGCTTCTACGAGTGCTGCGACTATGCAAACCCGAACATCGGTGCAAGGGGGAGGAACCATTTCCATCCCCTCCACTTCCTTGTTCGGATCTTTTGCTAGCACGTCTTTAATTGGGTCTACCTCCATTCCGTTCACGAGTGGAAATGCCCAAACCAATGCTTTTAGTACTGGTTCCTTCCTTTTTGGCACCTAATCACAGGGTATTCCATCGGTTCCGCTTAGTGCCGCTACGTCCATGATGGGCGGATCGGCTTCATTCCAGGGTTTTCCTTTTGGAAGTGGTCATATACCACATTCCAACCTGACGGTAGGATCCATGCCTTTTTCTTAAATAGGACAAAGCAGCAATCCTTTCCAAGGTTGAAATAACCCTGGGGTTAGTAGCACAGGAACTGCGAATCCATTTATCGGCCAACAAGGAAGCAGGTTGTATTCCACGGTTAGCATGTTTCAAAGTATTCCTCCCCTCGCTTCGGCTTGGAACCCATATCAGGGGTTATCAACTCCTTACCATTCTTTAGGAGGAAACTTTGCGGGCTATGGAGGTTATACGGCAGGAGTTGGTCAAACTCCGAATTTTGCTGGACCACAAGGCTTACCTTTTGGTTCAGCCGGTTCTACTGGTCACTTCAGGCAGCCTGGTGCCTCTCAAATCCCAGGACAATCTTTTCAGAACTTTGGGAGTTCTGCCCAGTCTGGGTGGAATCCCCTAGGTCCTCCTAGGCTTCCGTTTCTGGCAACGTTAAACTTGCCAGATCTCACCAAGCTAACGAACAACCCAATCAGGTATAATCCGGCCTGGCCTCCGGTCCCAACCAAACTCCCTTCGGACATTCCAAAATTCGAAGGGAAGAGTGGTGAAGATCCGAGCAATCATGTAACCACATTCCATTTGTGGTGCTCATCCAACTCCCTCATCGAGGATTCGATTAGGTTGAGAATCTTTCGGCGCACCTTGACTGGTAATGCGGCTAAATGGTACATAGAGTTTCCAGGGGGTAGCTTTACATCGTTCGCTGACTTAGCCAATATCTTCTTAAATCACTTCCAGTTGCCTGTCCGCTATGATGCCGGAACTGAACTTCTGGCCACCTTTCGCCAGGATAAGGCAACCCACATTTCTGATCACATTCAAGAATGGAGACGGAGAAAGAGGCTCATCAAAGCCAAAATCCCTCCGGAGTACCGTCTAGAGTGCTTTTTGAAGTCTTTGCAACCTGAGATCTCCAAGGATGTCTCCATGTCTGGGGTCTATTCTGAGGAGCAAGCCATTTTCAGGGCCCAGCAGTTAGAACTGATTTACTCTCAGTCTGGGATCCTCCAAAAGTACTTACCAGATGCTCCTGGATCTAAGGTTGATTTAGCTAAGCCAAAGCCAGGTCCGCACGCGGACGGTATCATTGGGTCTGTAGACACATCTACAGTGAACTTGTTGAATCAATTGCAGCAGTTGTCTTTGCAAACTGCTTCTAACAACCAAGTCACATTGTCTAATCATCCCGCTTCCCAAAATTCTTCCATTAACGCCGTCCAATCCGATAACCCCAAAGGAAATCAAAATTCCAATGGGAAAAAGAAGGGACGTGGTAAGAAAAAGAATTCGGATGGGAAGCCCGATGCAAATAAATCCGGCAACAATGCTGGTGGTGGTAAAGGTGAGTCGAGAAAGAAAGTTAAGTTCCCTTGCAAGTTATGCAGTGGGGACCATCTAACTCATCTCTTCCCTAGAATTGAAGATGCTCAGCGCTTGTTAGGACAGCAAGGGACTTCTAGTTCACAAGATGTGTTGACTAACCCGTTTCCCCAAGGGCAGCAACTTCTTGCTGGCGCGAATTCGAATCCTGGGACCTCCTCAGGGGGCAACCAGGAAGGGGAAAAAGCATCAAATGTTTTTATGATGGGTTCAAATGTTAACATGACTACTCGGTCACGTGATTATGGTGAAGCTGAAACATCTAAGGATAAAACTGTTCTCGGAGGTAGTGACCTTCATATTGAGCGACCTCTTGTTGAGACTATACCTAGGATACCGAAAGGTTCCGCCAAATGCGCGACGATTAACCCTAATGCTAGGGCCGCCCAAAATTACTCCATTATGGAGGATTTGGCTCAAAGCCCGTGTGCTATGTCCGCGTTAGAGGTTCTCCAGTCATGTCCTGCTCAACGAAGTGCCTTGCTATCGGGAATGGGGGCAGTGGATCCAAGTAATTCCTTAGCTCTCACTTTTGATATGAGTAATGTCAAAAAGAGACTTCCTCATCACATGGCTTTCCAGATAAAGTCTGCCTACCAGAAAACGAATATTTTTCAGACGGTTGTAGATGAGGGAGCTTCCACATGTGTCATGTCTATGTCATGCTGGAAGGCCATTGGATCACTGTCGGTTGTTCCTTCACCTACCCTATTGACAACATTTGATGGTCACTCTCATAGGCCATACGGGATTATCCCGGCCTTTCCTATATGTGTTGGAGGAAAGGTCATTAATATTGAAGTAGAGGTCATAGGCGCTAACCTAGACTATAATCTCCTCTTAGGAAGGAACTGGGTATACGAGATGGATGCCGTGGTTTTGACTCTGTTTCGTGTCATTTGCTTTCCTCATGAGGGGAAAATCGTTAAGGTTGACCAATTGGACTATTGTCCAGTTGATCCTTAAGCAAACTCTGACTCTACTATTCCTTTAGTGGGTAACCCCCGTTCGCCTACCGAGAGTCTAGGAGTCGGGATGTACTCTTCACTGATGGGTACGTTTAATCTTCCCCCTCCTACAACTGGTATAGATACAATTTCATCCTCCAGGGATCCTTTACGGAGAGAGTTTGTCCAAACTCCTTATTCTTCGAATCCTGGAACCTTAGCTTCATCTACGACCACATCAGGTGACGACAAGGTGGGTGGAATAGAATCTCTTATATCTACAGTGGAACCTAGATGCGAATCTATCGATAACTCTGTAGATAACCATTCTACTATTTCCTTTGGGAAAGAAATAGATGGTGATGTGGCTCATTTTCGGACACTTGATTCCACCTCTGCATTGGATTGCTCGGCTATTGTTTTTCCATCGGATGAAGCGGTATTCGAAGCAATGACGGCCGTAGATCGACCTTTGGAAGATTTACATCGTCGGTTACACTTTCGTTCCCCTGTGCATCAAGTAGAATCTTGGTCCTCCAGTTCGACTAGTGATGTTTGTACGGTCCCTTTGGCTCCAACACATTTATTTGCCGAAGGAGTATATTGATTGATTCGATCGTCGTACCTATAAACATCCCTAGGAGTAAGTTGGCGGAGCCCCCTAACAAGCTCTACCTAAAGAAGTACTTTGCTTAGTTCAGGCTGGGCGATGACTTCTTTGTATTTTATGTATATATTTATACATATATTTTCGAGTGTTTTCTGATATCAGTGCTTTTTGGTCTGCTGTGGCAGGTGCTGATGGATGATTTGGTCTATTTTGGATTCGCCGATGGTGCTAGTCGGCACACTCGGAATCTTGCTTCCGCAGCTTGGGTGCTTTATTACCCAACTGGTCAGTTGATGATATCGAGAGGCGTGTGTATCGGTCCTGCTTCAAACAATATGGCCGAGTATACAGCTGTTATCAATTTATTATCCGAGGCAATCTCTTATGGGATCGACTCATTGGTAGTATATCTTGATTCTCAATTGATAGTGTCTCAGTTAAACAACATTTATCGGGTTAGAGATCCATTATTATATCGCCAATATTTAAGGGTGAGGTTGTTGCAAAGATCATTTATTTACATTAATTATTTGCACATTCCAAGATCTCAAAATTGGTTCGCTGATTCTATCGCTAATCAAGCATTAGACTGGCATATCAATCATTCATCATCATAAAATCATGCATCAAAAAGTCAAACTGTATATATATATATATATATATATATATCGCAAAGAGTCTCGAGTGTACATATGTGTGTCCAAAAATATACAAAATTGGGACTCAAATGCCCATAATCATGTCAGGCATATCTAACGCCTCGGCTCTGGATGAGCAGCTAAATATGTAACTATAGCATTGGCCACGCGCCGAAAGACGCAAACCTAGTCACATGGCATCCCAACCACATGACGCTGCATATCCGGAGGAAGATCCTCTATCTCGGCCATCGGTACTTGGCAGCTCAATCTTGTCAAGTGTCGCTGGACGTTGTTGAGGGTCCTTTCCGCATCTGCAGCCGCCTCTTCGGCTCCTCGGCCACGCCGTCCATGCTACGGGAATCCATCTGGTCGCACGGGCCCAATGTCTGGAACATGATCATCATATTAGTCATTTGAATCTCATCAAAAAATATTTTTCAAAATTTATCATTATATTTGAAAATTCTAAAAAATCATAAAAATCAAAAATCTTACCAATCTCGCCCCATGCTGCATCTGGTGGTAACACTAGATCAGGATCTCCTCGGAAATCCAGTCCGACATAGGGGTAATCATCTATGGCGATGATTTGCTGCTCCCACCAGGTAAAG
Source organism: Pinus tabuliformis (assembly GCA_031772625.1). Lineage (NCBI taxonomy): Eukaryota > Viridiplantae > Streptophyta > Pinopsida > Pinales > Pinaceae > Pinus > Pinus tabuliformis. The sequence continues at coordinate 309,790,838 of CM062819.1, read as the reverse complement.
AAATCATCGTCGAATGCATTCCGAGGGACTTCCCCACCCCCCAGACGTTTCATCAAGTCAGCCCACCGGCCCATGCGTGGATCACGTGGACTACTGATGGAAACTGCTACCCTGGGGCGGAGTGCAGGAACCTTCTCGAAGAAGAATGTACATAAGATGGTTCCGAACCCAAAGTTCTTGGTCTGTCCCCTCCTGATGGAAGTGAGTTGCTCCTTCATGTTGGCAAGGAGAGGAGTGCACCAGTCAAACACTGTAGTGAGACAGTCCACTGCCACGCTCATGTTTACTCGTGACGCCTGATGTAGTGAGGATGATCCGTTCACTCGACCTATGGTGAACAAGATTATCCTGAGTGACAAACTCGCCACATGTGGAATAGAGATCTGGCTCCCGACCTTCCGATGACCCGGGCAGTAAATCTGTACATAGTCATCCACACTGAGGCTATTCCGTGTCCTGCCCCAGGAGTGCACTACCTCTCCCCTTCGGGAAAGGCCCGTGATAAAATATATATCTTCCACTTCTACCCTGAGTGGCATCTGATCAATGATGAATGCTTCCTCATCGACATCCCAATAATCAATGAGTCTCTCGAGCAAACGCGTGTTGGCTTTCATGTTTGGCAATTTGAAGAATTTTAGCAACCCACATCCCCGTAGGGCATCTAATGCCTCATCATTGTTCATAACTTCATTATCTACAGCTGAGTGCTCTCTTTCACGCCATGTGAGAGTCATCCTGGAAGAAAAAATCATTTTCATCCGTTAGTTTTGTATATAAAATTAGTTTGCTGCGCACACGCGGGTTCCCTTGTATACAGTCGTGTGTAGGGCCGTCGTATACGCGAGTTCTATACAGCCAACCCGCGTGTACGCCGCAGAACAATTTTTTGCAAAAATCTAACGGTGAAACATCAATTAAACTTCCTAAAAACTATCAAAATTAATTGCAAGACAAGTTTAGTGCTTACCTGGAAGTTTTCGGCAAGTTTGAACGGTTGAATAAGTCACAGGGAAGTTTGCTCCTTTTGCTCCGCAATTTTTGCTCTCCAAGTCAAACGGTGAAAATGGTAAGTCCAAAATTTCTTTCTATAAGTTTTGAAAATGCAAAATTTTTTCAAAATTTTATTTAGTTTGGTTTCATGTCACTTTTAACTTGGGAGCTTGGAATGTCGAGATTGGGTTGTTTTTGAGGACATTTTGGACATTTTTCGACGGTTCGAGACGGTTCCATGACTGCTGACCCGTCATGGCAGGTATCGTGTTCTCACTGGCATATAGGTTAGGGACACCATTTTTCCATTGCATTATGCATACTAGCCTCCATTTGACCAATACATCTGCCATAGGGTTGATCCCATCGTGTTATGGTTCGTTAGCCATTTTCACTCGCCGATTCTTTAAATCATGACACGATGGTAGAGCCATCCTTTACATGGGCATCCTAGTTAGCACCTCACTGACATTTGTTGCCCATGCTGCTTCGTTTTGAGTAGGCTCGGGAGTCCTCTGTAGTCCCGCCATGACCTATGCGTTGAAGACTCATTCCTCTTTGCTTCTTCGCTTCGTTCTGGCCTTATACCCTAAAGGCTCCTATGAGTGTCGAGTTGTACTTTTGCATTGCATGTTGACCATTTGCACCTTTTGGCCTAGAGCCGGCTTCACTTGGACTCGTGTTTAAGCCAACTTTTGACCATGACGTTTGCAAAATCAACCTTGCATACCTTTGACTTCTGCAGCTTGACATACCCAGATCCGTGGAAGGAACATACCTTTGAGTGTCACTGACCAGTTTTCACCTCCCTGCATTGAGCATAGGAACGTTCCTTTCCCAGGAACTAGATCATTTATTTCACCGACACTCGTTCTTTCCACTGTACCATAGCATTCTTTTATTCTTTTTCCGGCTTATCAGAAAAAGACAAAAAAATTAAATATTCCAAAAAAGAGCGGGAATAGGGACATTATTTCCATTTATTGTTGGCAGCTAAAGTCAGTCATGTCGCCCTTGAACAAAGCACTCAAAGCAAAGTCTCCTCCACATGGGTGGGATTTAGTTTGACTTAGGTATGCCATAACCTTGTTATCGAGTCAGTTCTCCCCCGATTGGTTATCTCTTCCAATCATATGGAGGGTTCGTTCGTGCCTCCTGCATGACGAACTTATACAGATTCATCATATGCTGCCACATAGTCACATTGAGTCGTGCTTTTGTTCAAGGGAAGTTAGCCTGAGTCGGCCTTTTTGCGGTGTCTCTTGACTCATTTTTCAGTCGGCCATCCCTAGTTGTCAGTGTCATGTCTATCATCACATCAGTTATATTGGTCCTTTACTCGTGCCGGTTTGAGAAGGTCCCCATTGACTTCTTGCTGGCGGGTCTTGCCCTTATCGACGACGACACCTTGCTCTGAGGACAGGCCTAGAGCTGCACCCTGGCCCTATTTCCATTATTGATAGGTCACCTTGTGCTCAGCATCGATCAGTATCATGGGTCTTTGACTTAGTGGTTTCCCTTGTGTTCCACGTCAGCATACATTATCACACATTGGGATTCATGCAGTACCTTGGTTTCCATTTGACCCTATTGGTGGATACCTCGCCTCTGTGTCGGCTTTCATTATTGGTTGGTTCAGAGGGTTTCTGTCGTGCGCTAGCCACATCTTGTGTATGCCGGAAACGTACTTCGGTCGGGTTACTACATCTTTTTCGTCCGATTCCTTCCACATTATTGGCCTACGGGTTACACTCGTGCTAGATTGATGAAGGATGCCTTAATGCCTTCCTTCTAGCGGATCTTTCCCTATCGACTCCGACTCATTGCTCTGGGGCAAAGATCTAGAGTCCATTTGGCAGTACCTTGGGGTTTGCAGTCATTAGTGGCAGATCCTTCGCTATCGACAGTGGGAAACCATCATTGTCTCCTGATCGATAGATTCTTACAGGTGTTCGACTTCAGCTCATCTATTCACACTTGTTAGATTGTACTGGGTACCTTGACGCTCATTATCATTATCGGTGAGTAGTCTCGCGTTTGTTAACGGTATACATCAATGACCGGTAATCAAACGATTTCTCACATGGTCGACTTCAGATCATTTATTCCCATAGTGTAGAAATGTACCACGACGGTCGGTGAAGACCTCAGGTTGTATCAGCATTCGTTGGTTCACTTGACAGTTGCTCCTGTTGCTGCTAGTTGATACCACTCCACCTTATATGTTGCAGTCAGTCATGGCGACATTCTATATGCTGGCACCTGAGTTTGCAGTGTAGTACCATCCTATTCCATCATGTTCAGTTGGTACCTTTTGGGATCAGTCTTTGATATCAGTGATCCGTTGCATCTTTCAGCATCATTGACAGTTTTATATGTGATATTCAGACATGTACTTACTCATTATGATCAGATGATCGATTATGTATCTTCCAGTCATTTTATACTTGTATACTTAGTGGATCCGCTTGTACTTGATATGCGGACATGCTTTACTTTTCCTGAGCATGGGTATGCCCGCCTCAGACAGTGTTTCTTTCTGATCTCCTTTCGGTGGCTTGGTAGGCTGAATTCTGGTGCAGTCCTCCTCGGTTTTTCGACAGAGTTCCTTTCCTTGTACTTACATAATGTATTTCGGCCATCATGTTCCCCTTCTGACCTCATACATTAGGGGGCATCTGTTATAGCTCCAAATCCCACTCTTATGGTTTGTGATGCTGCGCTCATGGCCTAGGGTAACCCCTCCTTCCAGACCTGGTCCAAAAATTTAAAAAACAGTGTTTTATTCCCTATACGCAACATTGCCCTGAGTTAAACGCGTGTACACGCGGGTATGTGTATACCTAACCCGCGTGTATGTATTAAAACAGTTAAAAAATATACAATTCCTTATTTTCGGGCGGTGATCACGGGTTTTACCTGCTGGATCACCTGTTAGTGCCCATGGCCCAACTGTTCCCAACCAACTCCTAACTAAAAAACTACTTTGGAGATGGTATAAAAAGACATCAAAGGGAAGGCCAAAGAGAGAGAGAGAAATGAGAGCAAGATTATTATGCTGAGATTTTCCCCTTAGACCAGGTCTGAAGTCCTTGGTGCTTTCTGCACTTCCCCCATTTTGCATAGGAAACCCTTGTTTCCATGTGTATTGGTGATCATTCATCCTTGATATCATCATTGAGTAAGACTTGGAAGGAGCTCTTGTTGGAGGCTTGAGGCTGGAACGAATCCGGGAGGAAGCTTTGCTTGGAGCCTGCTGAAGGTGTTCAGGTGATATCTTTCCGTTATATGTACTTTATTTGCCTTCATATATAAAGAAACACGTCTTTGTTCCCGAAACAATCTTTCTTTATGCTTATGAGATTCTTGTTCTGAATTCTTATGCAAGTGGTTACTTAAAGATTTTTATAACTAACTTTATAGCATAAAGATGGTTTATACATAAGTATTTGTACATGTACTGTTGTGTTCTTTGATTTGTTTCTCTAGCAGGTCAAAGGAAGAAGAAGGGAACTCCAAGAAGGGTTTGGACCCTAAAGGCCTTCTCGAACGTAGGACCTTAGGTACGTACCCTTAACATTAGAATTTGCTTAAAAGTGAAAATGATGGTTGTGTGTGTGTTTCTTTGAATAAGCAATTTTCAGTCTGGTAGAGTCTTAGCCCAAATGATGGCTGTGTGTGTGTTTCTTTGAATAATGCCATTATTTCATAAAGGCATTATTTCATCACAGCATATGTCACAAACATAAATAACATAAGTAAACAAATAAAACACATTAATTTCTCCAATAGTCTTCTTTATTGATCTCTAATCTGATGTGACAGACTCAAAACTAACCTACGCACTCAGTTGTAGGGGTCCACGCACTCATCTGCGAACACTACTATAGGCCTCTGTTCACTCAGCTGCAAAGCCTTTCCTTCCGCTACGACTCACTTCTGCGCTATCTTCTATTGACCCATTATTCATTACTTGCTTTTGCCTTAGAATCTCTAAGACACATCTATTTATAGCTTTTATTCATACAATCCCATGGTCCTCAAACCATGGGTGGATCTCAAAACCAACTTGACGTTACATAGATAAGGAGCAGAACTGCTTTTGACTTCTAACTATATACATGCTCCGCATCCACAAATTGCGGAGACTTTACATTTTTTTACCAAAATTTACATCAAACTTGGGTTTTTAACCCCAAAATTGACCCAAGGGACCCCATCCCAACAGACATTTTTGTTGTAATGTAGCTTCTTTCTCCCCTCTCGTGAGAAATAGGGGAAAAAAAGACTTAATGGAGGCTTCAAAAATTCTAGAGAAAACACTGCATGTTATAATTTCAGACTGTATTTCCCGTGCAATACAGATCTTTTCAGAATATTAAGGAAACAGTGGTGATTCCCTCTTCGAAAGATTACAGTATGTGTTCCCCTTTGTCTAACTCATTTTATGTTCATGCTTCTTCCCTGAATTCATGTAATTATTATTTCTAGATGTGTTTCAAGCTCCCTCACAGATTCATTAGTATCTATATGTTAATGCAAATTTCTGTAGCTATTCCACAATTTCATTTGTCTGAACATTTTTTATGTATATGCGTGTGAGGACTATTGATATTAGATCTTTAAATCTGCATCACATGAATCATAGCTTTCAATTCTCCCTTCATTCATTACTTCTGCTTGTAACCCAAATAAGCATAGAAATCCTTACTGCCCCAAGCTCTAGGTGTTGAATATAGAAGTCTTGAAACCTTATGCTCTATGTGATGGGTTACCCTTCTCTCTTAGTCTCACCGACCCAGTCTGTAAAAGATTATTAAGTTGTAAGACCTTGAAGCTCTTAGCCTCCACTATTTCTAGGCTTATTTCTAGGATTTTAAATAGTGAAGAATTATCATAAATATATGTTTCATTTCTTTGGATTAATGAACCAACCTATTTCCTATGTGCATATGTATCTATAGATCATAATTGTTGTCTCTAGTTTCCTGTAAATAATTTGAGACACACCATTTTAGATGTGCCTAGGCACTGGTCTTGAAGCAATCCAAGGTTGTCTCTAGGATATATAACACTCACCATCGCGGTTGGCTAAGGAGTGGACCCCACTGCAGCAAGCTAGTCTCTAGTGTCTTGAAGACGTTGAAGATAGAGGTTCACCCCTTCTCCCTTCTGCGTCAAAGTATATTGCAACTTATGCTCCAAATACATCTTCCATTGTTCAGAAGAGCCTTCATACAGAGAATAAAAGGCTTCCCATATCTCTCAGGTTGTATCCTTGCCTTGCAAGTGTGAGACCACATGATCTCAAACTACATAGAGATTGAGCCTCTTTTCCTTCCCCTTCTTGGCCTTGTACTTCTTCTTTTGATCATTGTCAGCGGGAACATATAAAACACTTTTGACATAGGCCTCGAGATCATATTCCTCCATAACAACTAATATGTTGGTCTTCCATATGACATAGTGGGAAGCACCTTCCAGCCTATCCTGATCTCTGAGCCCATGTGATGCTATCTTACCCAACTGTTGAACTGACTCCTCTAGTCACTACTTAGCAAAACTACCGAGCAAGTGAGAAATTTGAAATTTCTGGTGGAAAGTTCTCTGTGGAGAAAATCCCCCTATTATGTGTCTTTGTTCTTTTCTAGCAGATTTCTGCCTTGGCAGAAACTGTTCACTTCAACCATTGCATTAAGGCTCTGCGTCACTCCCTCTACCTTTGTAAATGCACGAATTGGAAATCATACCCTTTGTCATCTCACTTAGAGAGAGATTTCCTTGGATCTGCTTCCCGGAAAGGACAGTGTAATCCCTTTAAGGGGATTTGAATTGCTTCCAAGTGTAGCTTTTGGCCTCACTGCTAAGCACTGGATCTGCTATTCCTATTTCAAAATAAATGCTTTGATACCATGTGAAAATTCATAGACTCAAAGGAACCCCTACTGCCATAAATCTTAATATACTTCACCTACTTGATTTTTAATATACATTAACCAAGTTATTCTTCTGAATACTGAAGAAAATTACTTCTTTAGCCTACACCAATTAAATATTTGATCTCATGAAACAAAAAACAGAGCAAAGAACAAGATACATAGGACACACTTATTTTTGGATACAATAGTCCCTGAAAAGCCCAATGTGAGAAAATGGTGCAGTAGTTCTGAGGGTTTATTATTATGAAGGAGAAATATATGAATACATATCTAGGATGCTCATCTAACAATCCTTTACAGATAAAATACTGGCATAAAATTTGAGTGAGTTTTACCTCACTTCACCCAAGAGAATTTTGGCTAATCCAGCACAAGACTGGCTAACCTCAATTATTTCTACATTGGCTCTGCATCGGCCCTACGTCACCTCTCTGCCCTTTATGTCAGCTCTTCCATTTCTTCTGGAAATTCCCGATAGTTCTGGAAGTTCCAACAATTATGACAGTTATGAATTTTGTGTGATGGGTATCTTTAGTGCGTCAGCTCCCTCAGCTACTGTGTTGCCTCTGTGTCAGCTCTCCAGGTTGTTCTGGTAGTTCCTGGTAGTTTCGGCGGTTCCTCGCAGTTTTGGCTGCTCTGGGAGTTAGAGATTCTGCATGACAGGAATATTTTCTACATCAGCTCTCTCGGCTACTCTGTCGCCACACTGCAAGCTCTCTCCGCCTCCCTGTTCTATATTTTCTGGAAATTCCTTCTCCCAGATTCTCTCTACCCCTCAGCTGCAAGATCTCCCCAATCGATTTTCCTCCTGAGAAATTCTCGCCTCTGAAAATCGATTTCCACAATCTCTCTCCGTGTATTTCCAAATGAACCCCAAAACTCCATTTTAGGCCTTTCCTGTTGAGTCTTTAATGGTCGATATGAAGTCTCTAATCAACAAATAAGATTAAAACATGACTTGATCCTCCTTCTAGATCATTCTCAATAATATTTTGATTAATACCCATTAATATTTTAATTTTCCTAAGTTTAGACTTAGGAACCCCATTAAAAATATTAATTATTTTAATAAAATACAATCCAGGTGGAATTTCACCAAATGATTTCTCAGTTCTTTGGAACTCATGTTCCTTATCCTCTCCACCAATTTTCAAGGCGAGAGCACTTCCGATGCTACCAAAAACTAACAAAATAGTCATGACGGAAGTTGAATAGTCTCAAGGGCCAGTTTTATCCTTGGCTATAAATACCCCTCATTTGTACATGCAAAATACTTTTAACCTTGGCTCCTCCCACATAGACTTGAGAGTCTGTAATATTTCCTTTGAGGAGTGAGCAGTGGCTCCAACGCCCCACTATCAGGGTTAGTGATGTAATGATGTACAGGAGTGTCTTGGAGCTTTTGCTTAATTCATAAGCATGTTAACATGCCAACACATTTTCACACATGTATTGTATTCATTTGTAAGACTATTCTTTGGACACTTGCAATGCATGTTTCTTTAACCTCTATTAAGACAGTTGAACTATTTCAGTTGTTTTGTATCAGTTGCTAATGTTGTCTCGCTCATGTGGGCTATCCCATCGGATGCTCGACAGATTCATTCTTGTAAACGTGTTATAACACCTATCGCACTTGTGTGGACTATTCCATTGGGTGTTGTACATGCTATCTATTCACCTTGTGTTTGTGACTATCGCATCCGTGTGGACTAATCCATTGGAGGTTGTGCATATCCTATTGTTTTGTGTGTCTCTATCAGAGTTGGGACTATTCCCTTTCAACCTAAGACTCACTTCCACCCTCTCCCTCTGCGGTGAAATAACTTTGACACAAGAGCCACTAAGCACTCACCAGGCATGTGAACCTCATTGTTTGAAGACAAAGCAAACCAATCTCATGTGCTAACAAGCAAGAGCTAAGGAAAATATTTAAGATAATGGAAATCAAGCCATCGTACCAGATGGGACTCCTACAACAAATGATGTGAGGTCTAGTTGGGACTTCATACTGGAGAGATCCCCTGAATTTTGGTGGGTCCAGCACCATCAACATTTTTGGCCCTAGAAGGAGGGCCAGATGACAGGCCGAGTCCTCACATTCTATTTTGAATCTTTGCACATCTATCGTGGAGTTTGCTATAGTCCACCCTCCATAATGTCTGTCCAACATACATATCTTCCACGTCGAGAGGGAGTTCTAGGATGACTTGTCAGAAATCACGTATGGTGGTAAAGGCAAAGTGGACTGGCCTGAGAACTTAGACGAATTCCACACGCTCCTGGACAACATTAAAGGTTTTAATGAAATAGAGGTTTTTTCACTTCTTGCACACACACTTCATGACTACCCATTGCGATGGTGTAGCATACTACCTCATAACTCCGTACACTCATTCAAGTAGTTCAGTGATCTAATAGAATCTGTTTTTCACCATTCCAATCCTGAAGCACTTGATGAAAAAAAGTTATGACAATGGAAGGCCCTACATGAATCTGAAGAGGAATTTTGGGGGCGCTTCTGTCTACTCATGTTTGAAGCCCCAAAAATCCAAATGAAATTCCAATATCACGTGGACATATTTGAACATTTCCTTCTCAAATCAATCTATCCCAATGAGAAGAAAAAGTTCAAACCCCGCTCAACATACTTTTGTGATGCAGTTGTGTGATCACAAGTGGACACATTCACTGTCACAAGTGACTATCTGCCTTCCCCTCATCAAACAACTCCACCCCCGCAGAGTGATGTGGGAGAAAATGCACGAAGGTATGCTCAACTCTCACATCCTCCTACCCCACTTGCTCTTGATATCTGTGCAGATTTGGATTGCAAGCTTGTTGGTTGTCACGTGGATTTGTTCCCTCAACCTCCATCCCCGTGTTCCATTAATCCTCCAGATTATACTGTCTTGTTTTCTTCCGTTCCAGACTCCACATGTGTTGTGAACGAGGATCAAGCTATCGACGAAATTGATGTTGTGCATCCAACCTATGCTATCATTCATGATGAGTGTGTGTGAGAAATTGAACATGAACCCATAGTAAAGGATGACTTCCTTCTGTCCATGTTTCCTCCACTTTTTCCTAAAATCTCTGGTGAATATGTTGTCTCTAATTTCCCTTGTGTAAATTCATCCACGGATACAGCTACTTCTGATCATTTGCAAAACACACCCGATGTCAGTCTATCATTCAATAGTGGAGAAGACAAATATTTCATTGAGAATCCACTTGAATTTTCATCTACCTTTTCCAGAAATATAAACGGTGAACATCCTTGCTTCTCATCTACCCCTCAACATGATTCATCAAATCATGAGGATGCCAACGAACATCCAATTTTTTTATATCATGGTTGTCGTGATCTCTGTATTTCTTCATTTGACCACGCTTCTGATTCACTCGTGGTTAAATTTTCTAAGCCACTGGTCTCCAATGATCTGTCTATTGATGGAGTGGAAACCCCATAGGTTGTTTAGGCACTTCAGCCTGGGCTAATGGTTATTGCTAAAAATTGGAAACAAAAAATTGCTAAAAATAGCACTGCTAAAAATAGCAATTTGGGCATCAATGCTCGATTGGGCAACAGGGAATGAAAAATGGAAATGCTAAAAATAGAAGTTCTATTTTTAGCAGTTCAAGTTGGATTCCAATTTTTAGACAGTCCTTGGTCTAAAATAGAAAGTAAAATTCGAATTTGGTCTTACTAGCAGTTTGAATATTAATTAATTAATTCTCCATGAGTTAATTAGTTAACTAAAATCAAACTTGAAGTCTTTGTGAGAACATGCAATAATTTTTCCACTAATTGGGGAATGTGTCGTTGATTTTCTCCACTAATTGGGGAATTAAGGATGAGTTCTATATTGAGAGGATCAGTTGACTTAGTTTAACTTAGTCAAGTTTAGTTAGATTAATTTAATAAGTTGTTAAATTAATGAGATTCAGTTTGTTGATGCTTGCAAGCATGTGACAGCTAGTATTTTTAGATAACTAAGTATTCACTCATGGATAACTGATGCATGGCAATTCAGACATAGACCTAGTTGAGATCGTATGAGGGACAATGTACTATCAGATGCTAGGATATTCCTATTGAATATTCCTTGCATGAGGAAGGAATCTTCTTCCTTCTATGACTGCGTAGTTGGACCTAAGGTGACAGCAGGTATGATTTGGCCAATTCACACATGTTATGTAATTGGACCCCAATCAAAATTGAGCAAGGCAATAGGGGCTTGGAGGACTTGTGGAGCCTATATATACATGCCTAGATAGTCCACGAGCTACATCATCAAAGTACAGGGAGAGGAGGATAGCTTTTGAGTTGATTCTTTTTGTATGTTATTGAGGATTTCCACTTGATTGATAATACAGAGATGGGGTTTTAAGCTGGTGCTTTTCCCGGATAAATTCTTCTATGTTATGTGTGATTGATTCCTTCTTATTAGTTATATGTTTTCATGCTTGATGTTGTTCATGGTTGATTAGATTCCGCAAAGTTTATGGTAGATGTAGATCTAGTATTATGCTTTAGTACATTGCATATATCAGTTGGATTTGCAGGTGAAATTTCTACATGATATTAGTGAGCTAGTTGATTTGTAGAGAAAATTCTACATGGTATTGGAGCACAAGTGATCAAGGAAGAACAATATACAAGAAGGAAGAAATTTTTGGTTTCTGAATATTGAATTGAGTTCTTATCACATCTATTTCATCGATGGCATTCTACGGTTTGAGATTCGAAAATGCCCTTGATGGCAGTTCGAATTATATAGCCTGGAAGGATCATGGAGGTAGTATTAGAAGATAATGGTCTAAAGGACTTCATTGATCAAGAAGTCCAGAAGCCAACTATTGCTACTCATATGGCGAAATGGAAGAAGTGTGTGGCTAGAGCTAGGAGAATCCTCTTGGAGGGAGTTCAAGATCATATTGTCTCGAGCCTCCATGGGAAGGAGACTCCATTTTCAATGTGGAAAATATTGAAAGATCTTTATTAGAACAACAGTGATTAGAGGAAGTTGGCACTGAAGGAAAAACTTTGAAAGATCAAGTGCGAAAAGGGCGACACGATCTCTATGTATCTGACCAAGCTCACCACATGTAGGGATGAGCTTGCAAGTGTAGGGGTCGTGACAGCTGATGATGACATGGTGAGTCTTACACTCCTCGGACTTCCTAAGAGCTGGCATAGCTACCAGGAATTGGTGAATAGAAGGGAGAAACTGCCAGATAGGGAATGAATATGGTCGGATTTGATGCAGGAAGAGATTAGACGAAGCACCAGAGATGGTTCTTCATCCATGGAGGATAAAGAGAACTGTGTCTTAGCAAGTAAGGCGAAGAAGGGGAAGGAGAAGGTTTCTCCCCCAAAATCCAGTTCTTCCCATGGTGGGAATAAGATTGACAAATTGAAAGTATGATGCTTTTGTTGTCATGAGGTGGGCCATTTTGTTACAAATTGTCCACTGAGGAAATCCAAGAAGGGATATGGGGAAGGATCTCAAAGTGAGGCACTTGCTTCACAATTCGAGTTGGATTTCACACTCTTCGCATGCATGCTTTCATCCATGGTGGGAAGTGGTTGGTTTCTTGACATTGGAGCCTCTTTCCACATGACCGATGACAAGAGTTTGTTCATTACTTTGGAGGAGAAAGATCTCCAGATACTCATAGCGATGGGTAATGATGAAAAGTACAGTGTCTCAGGTGTAGGCATGATTATTTTTTAGAGGAAGTATGGAGCTCGCCTTACCTTGACCGATGTCAAGTATGTAGCAAGACTGAAGAGAAACTTGGTGTCGATCATGATATTGGAAGATAGAGGCTATGATGTAGTCTTCAGTAAGGGAAAGGTTTTCCTTAGACACATCATCACTAGACAGGTGAAGTAGATCGGTTCAAGAACCTATATGCTCTTGAGGTTCAAGATGCATGCAAAGCCTTAAGTAGCAAGGAAACTGATGGAGACTTGATGGTTGAGAGGGAGAGTATATTACCTCTCAACATGTAGCACCAAAAGAAGTCTCAGACGATTGTGGAGGAGCCATAATTGGTGCAACAGCTTCAGGAGGTTGTGGAGCAGCCAAAATAAGGGAAGCTGAGTGGAGATGGAGTAGAGACATCTACTCATGCAGAGACTTCCAGTAGGGGGAAACTTTGAGCCAAGTGGGCAAAGGGATCACATGCAGCCATACCTCCAGGTAGGAGGTGGGGTGATAAGGAGTGATCGTCCCAAGGAGGAGGGGTAGGATCCTTGAGGTACCCAGCCTCTTTGATTTTACTCTTCTATGAGAGCCCTGATGAGGAGTAGCAGAACTGACTGATTTGGTAGAGACAGATGTGGATGGAGCAGCAGAGAGAGATACAGTGCAGGGAATTCCAGGACAGCGTAGAGCATGTAGGCTACAACAATGTGAGATGCACAAGTGTGTTGCACAGTGCAGGGTAGCATAGAGAGGGGTGCAACGGTACGAGATGCATGGAGATGTTGCAATAGCACAAAGGTCAGAGAGGGAGCACTTCTCAGCAGCAAGTAGAGCTTCAACATCAGAGTATGTTTCTAGCCCAACAAAGAGGTCAATTAGGAATTTTTTGTTCCAAGAGTTGCTGGAGCAACCACACTTGGTAGATGCGTTGCATGCAGAATATTCCAGAGGCACAGGATCAGGTTCGAGAGGAAGGCTTTTTTTTTTAGAGGGAGTGTTGAAAATTGGCAACAAAAAATGCTAAAAATAGAAGTGCTAAAAATAGCACTACTAAAAATAGCAGTTTGGGCACCAGTGTTGGATTGGGCAACAGGGAATGAAAAATGGAAGTTCTAAAAATAGAAGTTCTATTTTTAGCAGTTCAAGTTGGATTCCTATTTTTAGATAGTCCCTGGTCTAAAATAGGAAGTAAAATTTGAATTTCGTCTTACTAGCAGTTTGAATATTAATTAATTAATTCTCCATGAGTTAATTAGTTAAGGAAAATCAAACTTGAAGTCTTTGTGAGAACATGCAATAATCTCTCCACTAATTGGGGAACGTGTCCTTGATTTGCTCCATTGATTGAGGAATTAAGGATGAGTTCTATATTGAGAGGATCAGTTGACTTAGTTTAACTTAGTCAAGTTCAGTCAGATTAATTTAACAAGTTGTTAAATTAATGAGATTCAGTTTGTTGATGCTTGCATGCATGTGACAACTGGTATTTTTAGATAACTGAGTATTCACTCATGGATAACTGATACATGGCAGTTCAGACAAAGACCCAGTTGATATCAGATGAGGGATAGTGTATTATCAGATTCTAGGATATTCCTAGTGAATATTCCTTGCATGGGGAAGGAATCTTCTTCCTTCTATGACTGCATAGTTGGACCTGAGGTGACAACATGTATGATTTGGGCCAATTCACACATGTTATGTAATTGGACCCCAATCAAAATTGCGCAAGGAAATAGGGGCTTGGAGGACTTGTGGAGCCTATATATACATGCCTAGATAGTCCATGAGCTACATCATCAAAGTACAGAGAGAGCAGGATAGCTTTTGAGCTTATTTTTTTTGTATGTTGTTGAGGATTTCCACTTGATTGATAATATAGAGATGGGGTTTTAGGTTGGTGCTTTTCCTGGATAAATTATTCCATGTTATGTGTTATTGATTCCTTCTTATCAGTTATATGTGTTCATACTTGATGTTTCTCATGGTTTATTAGCTTCCGCAAAGTTTATGGTAGATGTAGATCTAGTATTATGCTCTAGTACATTGCATATATCAGTTGGATCTGCAGGTGAAATTTCTACATGATATCAGTGAGCTAGCTGATTTGTAGAGAAAATTCTACAGTTATGTCAGGCCCTCAATGTCCTAAGGTTAGTTCCACTATCGATCAATGAATTTTTTAAACACCCAAGGCTCCTCATCACTCTCTGCTTCACATTGAAGATCAACCAAACACCCAGGTTTCTCTTCATCCACTAGAATCACATGATCTCATTGCTCTAGCTTTGTAGGAATCTTACACAACGAGTGTGCTTGAAAAGCATAAGTTGTTGGTCTTTCTCATGTTCATTCGTATGTCATAGTCCAAAGAGTTTGTATGTTTATCACCCGTGCGTAGTGCGTCATAATGCCATGGTACGTTTGTAGAATGTTTATTTTGTGCATTAACTCTTTTCTATTCTGTGGATGTTTTAGAACTTAGAGCATGTTGGTCTTCACTGATATATATTTCTTGTTCGTTGGTTTACATGCATATATTTATTGTTAACCATACCTTCACCAACATGGGCCAACCAATGCGCTAGTAGCTGCATTGGAAATATCACTTCACGTGAGTAGGCCCATGCACTCTTTAACATAGGAGTGGGGGTAGTCTTTGCTTCTTGCTTTGCTTTGCTTTTTGCTTTGAATTTTTTTTTCTTTCTTACTTGGTTTGGTTTCCTTGCTTGCTTGCTTTACTTACTTTTCTTTTGTTTTACTTTTTCTTTTTGATTTTTGCTTTCTTTTCTTTCTTGTACCTGTAGGTTAGCCTCTCATGAAATCGTGTTTGGCTTTCGAGACAAGATTGGAAATTCTAAGAGGACTTATACAACTATCAGCACTTGGTTATTTGTTTTCCTCTCTCTTTATGAAGATCTTTTTGTCTTCATTCAATGATTCCTTGATGGAAAATACATTATGTTCAGAGTGAGTCTTGGTGAAAACACAACGCTTGCACTGTTAACTAGTACCACCTACTCTAATCGATTCTTTTGGGTTAACCCTTGTCTGCTCAGTCAAGTAGAGTAAGGTGAGGGGGAAAACCTTAACAAGTATGTCAGAGGTATACATAACATAATTCTCTGAAGGAACAACCTCATATTCTCTCAATAAGTCGGGATCCCTCTTCCACCTCTTAAATAAATAAGTGCCTATGCACAATTTAAAAAATAATAATAATAATAATGAGAAATTAGAAATGCGAAATAAGAGAAAGGCTTCCTGCACAAAGAGGTGATGCAAGTAACTTTTTTGGGGTACTAACCAGGCTCACTGGCAATGGAGCAATGCTTGTGTTCCTGTGTTACTCCATTGGGGTACTATTTAGGCCTACTACCAGTGGAACAACACCAGAGATGAAACTTAAACTTTGACAGTTATATTACTTGTGCATCAATATACCCCTCATCCCCATTCAAATTAACTAAATTGACATGTCTTGGAATGTGTACTGACTGATCAAGAGAATGGTAGGGACTACATCTTTCAACCAAGCTAGTGTGGAAACCATGATGATCAAATAATCAAACAATACTTGATAGAAAGAAGAGAGAGAATAGAAAGAAATTGATTGCACAAAATAAACCACACTTAGATCCATTTATTGATCACCACATGTACAAATATATAGGACATAAATTACATACTTCAACATATCTAGATCAGGACTCCAACTCATTACGTAGGAATCAACTCCTTCTAGATCGATTCTTAGGGACTCACACTGACGACTACACATGACATGGAAGCATTACTTCCAACACCCTTCCTTAATTCTTGCATGGAAAACATATTACAACAATAAATAAATATATGTTTGGATGGTCTTCATCAACACCCACATCCACTCTGGAATCTTGCAAACACTTCTCTTTCACCACCACACCTTTGAGTTGCCACTTGACCTCCATTTAAAACGTAATCACCTCTGACCATCGTCAATGAATTTTGCAGGATCAACAATATTGACAACTCAGCTCGTTAGGGCTTTAATGATAAGATCCACCAAGTAACGAACCATCCTATCGACCAACCACCATCTGTCAGATATTTCGCTTTCGGCTATCTATTAGTTGATAGGATGGAGGTCTGGATACTAAATGTGCTCAAGAATTGATCAAATAACTTGACCTTACACAAGAATTGATGTTTCGAACACTAGGGATTCTAGTATAAGAACCACCAACCCTTTTTATAACCAAAATTACTAACATACAAGAATTGATGTTTCAACCACAGGGGCTTCTAGTTTAAGAACCATCAACCCCTTTTACAACTAGAATAAGATACTACCAGAAACATACAAATAAATTCATACAAGGCATCCATTTTCATAATAGAAATTTTTTTTTATAAATAAAATAATATAAAACACCACCATCTTCAAAGGAGATCTTCCCATGAGCCAAGTTGAATATGGAGTTGATTGTCAAAACCTCTACGACATTGGATCTAACAACATAGAGACCAATTTGGAGGTGGGCTCCATCTCTTTCGTTAACAAGCCAGCCATTACCACAACCAACCATTTCGTGACCTTTAAAAGGCTTCCATTCTTGGTCACACAACTAATTGAATTCACTCACAGTAAGACAAAATGCTCCCACTATGGAATTTTCATTCCACTTTCTTTTTTTAATTTCAAATCTGAGTTCCATATATATCAAAACCATTGTGACTCTTGCACCTTTGTTCGAATCGCTCTGCATACAGTGATAAGCAATCTAAATTTTGTTTGTTATCTCGTGTAGATTTATTGCCAGACCTTCCCACACAATATTCATTGTTCATACTATAAAAATGGATGTCACCACCGTCTATATTTTCATCTTCTCTCGCAACGATCATCCCAATATGAAAATTGGATCTAATATTCAGTGAAAATCGATCTCTTCACATAGCTGTAGTGGTCTCTAGCATTCCAACAACGGTGACTATTCCTTCAGTGCAAGTAGGAAAATGATGATTCCCACACAACTATATGCATCCCTCACTTTGCAAGCGTAGAAGGAAGAAGGCAATGATTAAATAAAAACATACATGACCCACTTTAATTTTTGTAGTCCTTGCTTGATGGAGTATTTTCTGTAAAATGATATTGGACTACAGAAAGGCTTAGCCTGCATGTTGCAAAATACAGTCACAATACACCCAAAATTCATAAATCCCGAAGCTCATCTAAATTTTGGATGTGTTCTGCCACAAATTCCTTATCTCTGTCACTATGTGAACTCCTCACGCAAACATTTCCGAGCCCAGATATGAGAATTACATGAGATCGTGATCCAAAATTCCTTTGCCTCTTCACATGGATCCACGATGTAGATCCACAATCATGACAATGCCATGACTCTCTTCTTTTCAAAATAGGGTGTACAACTTTTACGTCACTTCCTGTGACACATGCAATGAAAGCCATTGCTTTGTAGATTTTTGAAGTTGCAGATCTTGTAAAGAAAATAGAGAAAAACTTTCACTTAATATCAAATCTAAATCTAGAAAACCACACTCACAAGGAGAAATAAAGCTCACAACAGAAATCAACTATCACACATTTATATTAATCTATTTATGTACAAAACAATAACACTGAAGACTCTCTCACATTTTCCTAGCCTTCCCTTGAGGAAATCAAGCTAGATCTAGCTCTGATACCATGATAGAATATAGAGAGATTAGAAAAAGAAATTGATTGCACACAACAAACCACACTTATATCCATTTATTGATCACCATAGGTACAAATATATAGGACATAATTTAAAGACTTCAACACATCTAGATTAGGACTCTAACTCATTATGTAGGAATCAACACCTTCTAGATTGATGCCTAGGGACTCACACTGACAACTACACATGACATGGAAGCATTAATTCCAACAATACTTCTGGAAGGGTTAGATTCGCTTTTCATGAAACAAGGTCCATATAGAGAGTTGGAGTTCTACCACTGTGTTGCCAAGTGGTTGTAGTGGCTACAACAACCCTCCAAAATTTTGGCTCGCATGCGATTTCCAAAGCCCACCTTGGATCCTGTGATTGATCATCTTTGGTCACTTGTTGGTAAGATGATGATTTCAAGCTCCCCTCGTTGATCTAAAGAGCTGTCCGTTTTCTCATCTTTATGCAGCATGTGTCATCTTTGGGAATAGGGGTTTTTGTTTGTTATGCAAAGGGAATGTTGTCTTGCTTCAAGCAAATTGTGTGCGTTTGAGTGGTTGTCATCACATAAACATGTTTTACTCTCACTTCACGCACTCTTATCACAAAGGTTGTTGCATCAAGTGTTGGAGTGTTTTCTTATCAAAGGTGTATGAAAAGAAACCACATTATATTGTGGATGACAAACAACCTTAATAGTAAAAATTGTTGTAAAACAATGTGGATCAACAACAAATGATAGAAACAAAACCTACCAAAGTCTTGATCTATGCAACAGAAATAGTTAAACAACAAAATGGAATAGTAAAATAAGCGCAAATAACTCCAATAATCCAATGGAAACCATATATAAAGAATATGTTTTATTAGATGACACTTGTGAAGGGAACAAATAATGTTACCAGTCCCCCTCTGTGGGATGGGTTCTTGGATATCCTCAATGTCTTTAGATTTATAGAGTCTCTCTCTTATCCACAACGTGTAAACCCGACAAACAAAATGTTTGAGCTCAATGTGAACTCAAAAGAAAGAGACAAATGATGAGC
The DNA here is from genome assembly GCA_031772625.1 of Pinus tabuliformis. Lineage (NCBI taxonomy): Eukaryota > Viridiplantae > Streptophyta > Pinopsida > Pinales > Pinaceae > Pinus > Pinus tabuliformis. Next base: position 309,771,438 of record CM062819.1, on the reverse strand, counting down.
GACAGTGATAATAATCAGAGTTCCAAAAGTGAGTGCAGCAATGAAAATGATCAATAGTGAAGAATGAATGTAAAACCCTCCAATTTATAACAAAATATTAGGTTATTCTTGAATAATGGAAAATAATAAAATATTATTAACCAAATTCTAGAATTAACCATTTGGAATATTTTATTATATTTGGTTGGAGGGAAAAAGTATTTAAATTGGTTAAATACTTTTATTTAGAAATAATAAATAAATAAATGATTTATTTATCATCTCAAGGAATATGGTTAAGGAATAATAATAAAATAATGATTTTTTTAAGTATTCCTAAAGGATTTAGTCAAACTTGACAAGGAATAATAACTAAATAATGATTAATTAATTATTCTTAAAGAAAAATAAGAAAAATAATGATTTATCTAATTATTTCTCATGATTGGGTCAAATATGACAAGGAATATTAGTTAAAAAATGGTTTAATTAATTATTCCTAGAATACAATTAAATAAATAATGATTTATTTAATTATTCTTCATGGGTTTAACCAGAAATAACTTAACAAATGTGGTTTATTAAGTAATTTCTTATAGTGAAAGAAATTTTACTATGGTAAAATTGGCCCTATATGGTGTACTTCAATCCATCTAGTAAGTTACGTCTAGATGATCATTTTTTGGTGATAAAATATTGACCCCCAATTTACGAGTGTTAGGAGAAAAACGTATGACCGAAGTACGTTGTAAGGACACAATCATTAGACACTGAAGGGAAGTTAGAGAGAGAGAGAGAGACTGATGGAGCTGAATCAAAAGAGGATAGTGGTTGAGGGGGCGAGACCAACTAACTAATGTAAGTCTCCTTTTATGTTGTGGTACCTAATCTCAGTGAGGTAGGGGAGGCATACCTATACCTGCCAAGATAACTCAGTACAAAAAATAGTAATGCACCTAGAGAAACGAAACTGAGCACTAAAATACATGATGAATGGTACATGACATGCTGGCATAAATGAGCTAGAAAATAATATAATGTATCCCATATACATAATGTGCCTGGGAAAAAAATGAGCCAGGACTAAATATAATAATGTCTGAGTACATGAGATATAATGGTCATTCCCTCCAAAAATGGGTGGGAGAGATGGTAGAACAGCCAAAGAAGCCCTGCTGAACAGGAAAGGGTTGTGGAAAACTGAATGGATCATCTGGAGGAGACATACATGCTATGAACATTGCAAGTGGTAGGAACCGAACCCATCAAGTCTGCAGAATTGCATCTGAGGCGGTAGCATAATATGAAGTCATTCGAGAATGTGGGGGGCTACCTAAAGGGCCACCCCCTCATGAGGTCTAAAACATCTCACACACACCCAGGAATCACTGGTGCAATATGCTACATCACTGGACCATCAAGTGTATGAATCACGAGCATGAAACAATCAAGTCAAAGGGAAATGATGATTCCCTTCGCTTTATCTGAGGTACCAAACAATAGTGGAAGATGGAACCAAGATACACCACCCTCTAGGCCGTTCTTTTGGAATAGATGTGATGATGTCAATATAATAGGGACCGCCATAGGTGAGGCAATTAGGATCATCAACTAAGGCACGAGGGAAAATACTAATGTGACTGATGGACTGACACCGGAGAAAATGGGGAAAATGGGTTGAGGGACAAACGGATGACTTCCCTTGTCAGAGCATAAAGCGCATGGTTGACCTGCTAGGGACTGACCCGAATCCGGAGGGGATGGTGCACAGTATGACTAGAAGCTGAAAATGGACAACATGGGATGAATCAGATGTAACGATGGATGAAATATAGTAAGGGGACACAATAGGACTCGAAACAGACTCCATGGATACAAGGCTAACTCATTACGGATGCTCTGAACAAGGGTGACTCGATGATCCTGCCACACAAAGTAGGGCTAGGGGGGTCATGAAAGCATGACTGAACGATGGTTACTAATGATGAAAATTGACACTTGAGATGACAAGTGTGGAGGGAAAGTGGTCCAAAAGTATAAGCGACTCATATGAAGAAATTTAAATTTAAGAGGTTGTAAAGTGATGCTTCATGGAAAAAATGGCTGCTTGGTGAAGTGTCAAATTACCAATAACTAAAAGAAACCCATTAGAATATGTAGTGAGAGCTTTCCAATGGTGTTGATGTTTCATCAAATAGAGCTACGGTCTGGCCATAATGGGTGACAAAAAAACTAGGGTTTTCCTATAAAAGGGTGTTTTCCCTCCAATTTAATTCATTTGCACATTGAGCTTTGGTGAATTTGAAGAGGAGGAAAAGGCCCTAAATCTTGTGGAGATCGTAGAGGGAAATCTGACCATTAGAATCATGATATGTGACTTTAAATCAAGTGGCCTTACTTATTTAAAGATGGCCTTAATGCTTCCTTGAACGATCGTTCCTAGTGAAGAATTAAGGGAAGAGGAAAATGAGAATGAACTACTAGAGGAGATCTAGAATCATCCTCACCCACTAAGTCAAACATGGGAAATATGTGCTAAATGTGGTATGACATAGCATAGAATATTTGAAGATATGGTATCTAACGTCTACGATATGCGATGTGAATATGGCTCGTTAGAGAGGTTGGTAGGACAAACTATCCAAGGAATGGGAGGATAATCGACCATACCTAGATTCGGTGGGATCTAGGCCAAGACTTATGTTAATAAATTGAGAATATGGCGTGGGGAAAACATCATGCCCCCAAGCATGGGATATTTTCTGCAAGCATATGTGATGGAGGGAACTAATCTAGTTTGCAAAGGTGGGAATGATGTCCCCTAGCAAGAGGAGTTTGTGGAGTGCCATTGTGTTCTAAGTGCTCAAAAAATGGATTCAAGCATCTTGGCCCAAATTGGCACAAGATCCTCCAAAGGATGATAAGGAGATGTAGGGGTCTATGTTCAACCCAGTATGTTATGGACATCCCAGATGTATTTAGAGTGGTGGAATCCAAACAGATTTATTTTTATATGTCGATACATAGTGTGGTTATGCATATTTTATATGATGATTGTAGTTTGACATTTATTTTGGTTATGGTTGTCTTCTATGGTATACATGTGGTAAATGGCAATCTAGAATATTGTTTGCAATGGTATCTACATAGTTATTTTGGGATCTAGGAACATGACTGAAAGTAATGGTTTCAAATTCACATACCAACATCTTAACTCGTAGATATTTTCTAAATAGGATTTGGTTATGCACATGATACACACCATTCAATTTCATGACAAGCAGCAAGGAATCTAAACGAATATGAAGATGAAGGATGCAATGAGCAAAGGCATTGACTAACAAACCTATCATTGCATCATATTTCGTCTGGTTATTGGTGGCAGATCCAATGCACAAGCTGTTAGAATGGACTAACATATGCAAGGGGGTGGAAATGGCCCATGCTACCAAGGCTAGATTCCTGGAGAAGCGACTCGCATCGTCGGCATAACCAATATATAATGTGGATGATAAATCCATCTGAAAGGTGAAAAATATAACAAATGAGATGACGCAATGTACCTAAATGCATGACAAAAATAAATACATGCAAATAAATGGGATATGTTATGGGTAAAATTTCTTGAGGTCGAGTACATTGCAAGGATTAGGAAGAAGCTAGCCTTCGAAATCCTCTAAGAGATATGCCCCCTTACCCAAGTCCTTACGAATAATGTAAGTTCCTAGCCATAATGATGAGTGAGACAACAATGAAGGATACAATCAACATCGTGACGATAAAGGTAATCATCAATGAGAAGATAGCGAGGGGCTTGGTATTGGTTACGTCATTGATCATCACAAATAAGATGGGGGGAAAACTTCTGGGTTTGTAAATATGTTATGAAGTATGCACTGTGGTGCATATCGTCCCAAGGATAATCAGGGTTAGTCATGGCTTCCATGATTTCCTCATCGGAATGGAAGATGGGAGGACTAGAGGAAAAGAGACTACATGATACGGCATAACTACCTGGTGCATCATCTTAAGAAAGAAGGTTCACATATGCATCATCTGAGGTAGTAGACAATGAGCTAGTAGATGGAAAATCTACTGATGTTGAGTCCCAGGTTTCTGATTAGGGAGGTTCAACAAAAGCGCGTGTAGGAACATCAGAGAGGTTTTCCTACGAAGATCTCAAGGATGACACCAGACAAATGATATGGACCGTGGAGTCCGTCATCTCGACATCAGGGGGAGGGATCACAATGGTGGGACTAGATTCCCACTGTTCTAGTGTACTAGTGGTACCAGAATCCATAGGTAGAGGAGTAGATGATCCACTACGAGTGGCCTCAAATTCACGAAGAACATGAAGGAAGTCGCGAAATTCATTGAGACGAGGGAAACAATGGTGTTGGGTAGCAGAAGCCTCGCGTAAAGATCATGGGGCACAAAGCCCAAAATTTTGGGTAAAGATAGGGTAAAGACTCTGCGGGATGCATGGAGCGTGATTTGTAATAAGTTAAGTCAAAAATAATGTAAAGAAATGTAAATTGAGTCGGCCCACCCATGGTTCACAGACCATGGAAAGGTATAAATAGAGTGAGGCTTTATGGTTAGGGGCAGTTAGTTTTTGGATGATGAATGATCTGAATTGTAATGGGTGCATGAGCTAAGGAGTTTTGGAGCATCTGTAAGTCTGAGTCGAGGGTATTGGGTAGTAGATAGAGGTTCTATAGCTGTGTGCATAGAGGCCTGGTAGAGTCTGCAGTTGTGTGCATGGACCCCTGCAACTAAGTGTCGCAGGGTAGATCTGGATGTATCGGTGATAAAGTGGAAATAAAGATAAGTTGATTTTGAAAACTATGTGTAAATCTGAGCTATTATAGATCTGTTTAATTTCTTATTGGTATTTCTATTGATTCTTTATGTGCATGCTTATGTTTTGGGTTAATGAAAATTTGTATCTCTGTTAAGTGCGCGCATAGGTTATCTTGGTTAAATGTTTTCTTAAACACCCTCATAAGTAGATCTGATCTATAACAAACCATTATTTAATTAGTATTGGAAAGTAGCCATGTTTCCGAACTGCGCGGAAGCAGAGTAGCACGAGGCTGCAGAATGGTGCGCGAAGCTCTAGACCACATCTAGACATCCCAAGGGTGCGGAAACCTAGTTCCAACACCCTCCCCTACTACCTCGAGTGAGACCTCAGTCTGCACTCAACGGGCTGTTGCCGAAAGGGCTGGTAGCTGCAGGATTTGTTTGGCTAAATAACTCTTCCGAAACTGGGTCAGGCCCATATAAGCCAACAAATGGTTCAGTTGCCGGGATCAGGATCTACCTAAGGGGTGTCTGATGTAGGAGCACTGGAACTCTATAGAGAGACTTTAAGGGTCAAAGGGATCAAGAACAGTAGTAGTTCAGAGTACACTGACGCGCAAACCAGAGGTTAAAAATGATGAGCACGATCTAGCTACCATTATTCAAAGGAGCAGGAAGCAAATATCTAGAACAATTTTGGTTCATGGTAACATCGGTATGGGACACACACAGAATCACGAACGATAATATTAGAAAGGCTACTTTAGTTAGTGCACTGTAGGGCCAAGCGCTGACATGGTATATAAAGTACTCAAGCGATCACCTAAATGTGGGGACAGTAAATATCCAGACTGAATTAAAGAAAGAATTTAGCTGACCAAAGTTAGAAACACAGTCGATCATAGGGTTCAAAGAGATCACGATGATACCTGGTGAAACCCCATGGGATCTGGATCAAAGACTGAAAAGTACCATCCGCGAAGCGAACATGACACTATCAAATGCACAGCATTGTGCTTGGTTTGTAGCGTCATTGACACCGCATCTGAGGACGGCTTTGTCACAACAAAAGATCTCAACCCAAGCTGAAGCATTAGAGACAGCGATGAGGTTGCAAGAAACTACATTATAGGACTCGGGGTTGGGAGTTTAGCAAATCCAAGTGCAGATACAAACCCTGTGTTTAGAAATGAAGAAGTTAAAACAGGAACAGGCACCTCACCCAAAAGCCCAGGAGGAAGTATGGTGTATAAAGTGTAGAAGCCAGGGTCACGATAAAGATCACTATCTAGTCTTTGCGAACTATGTGGCAAGGGGGGGACCAACACCATTGCGACCAGAGGTACCGGCAGGGCCAAGCACGGTGCCCGCCCTCTAGTGTGCGATATGTCAGGAGGGAGGAAAGCATGCCACGAACAACTACCATCTATATAGAACATGAGACAACCACCCCCAAGCGACTATTTTGCAACTTTTGCAGATCGATGGGCCACGACGAACGAGACTGCCATAGTCATCAATTATTGATGGACCAATCACTGACCTACAGAATGCAGACTAAGGTGCGAGGTCAGGATCCAGCCACGGCACTCATGCGTGGTGGGTTCCAGGGACGTGGACGAGGACTGGGTGGAATGGGACCAGGAAGAGGTCACGTGCAGCTAATCTGTTAAAACTGCGGAGGACTGGGACATTACGCACGGGATTTTACCAACCCAAATAGAATATCATGCACTTACTATGAGCAATTCGATCATGAGCTGATAGATTACCCCACACTGATAGCACAGATTCGTGAAAAAATGGCAGCGCAACCTATGACGACCTAGAACGTGCAGATGATGAGGTTCGAACCCCGTGATGAAGAACCCCAGGTAAACATGGCACTAAGAAGTGGCATTGCCACAGGAGAGGATAAAAGGAACTTAAGTAAGGAAGACGCAAGGATTCGCAAGGAGACGTATCTGGAAGCTAGGGAGAGCTTTGCGGAGGTCTCTACCCCAGGTAGCAAGGATCAACCTAAGCAAGATAAGGATCCCTCAATGATAGCTACCTTTTTAGAGACATGCATAAAATTGTTGCATGAAAATAGGGTGGTTAGAGGCTTGTAAGAATTAATAAATAGGTGCATGGGGACACGATAACCTAGTGTGATCCGCAAACTAGCAAAACACGCAACACGGACGGGGCGAGAGATGCGATTAACGGCACAAATTGGCAATTATGAGATGGATCAGATTATTTTGAATTTGGGCTCGGATGCAAATGTGCTGCCTAAACGAACTTGGGAGTGCATGGGTAGGCCTACACTACGATGGTCTCCTTTTCAATTGTGGATGGTGAACCAACAGAAAACTTTTCCCATGGGAAGGTTGCAGGGAATTATGGTAGATAAAGAAGGCGCGAGCACCAAAATAGACTTTGAAGTAATTGAAATCGTGGATAAAAGTACGCCTTATCCTGCATTGTTAGGAATAGACTAGGCCACCGACATAAATGGGGTTATTAATTTAAAGAAGCAGACAATGATATTTGAAACAAAGTTGCTCCGCATAGTCGTTCCGCTAGATCCGGCTGAAGGACTACACTACATTGAACCCATGCACAACGAAGAAAGTGACGACGAATTAGACTGTATCTACAATATTTCTGCACAAAGGCAAGAATGGGTCAAGTCAATGGAGGATAGAAGAATATCACGGGGCTATGTACAATCCTGCACCATTGATTCAGATGAAGAAAACAAGCAATGGCCTAACTAGTTGAATGGAGTAACCACGGTACATTGCAATATGGTGACTAAATCTCTGTACTGCGTGAGGGCCCAGGATCGTGAACTGCCGATGTATGATGGGCTGACAATATTAGATGAATTTCTGAACAAATTTGAAATCGCATTACCAGAGCACCAAGGGTTTGATTCGTTGAGATGGGAATTGTGTGCGACACCTACACTATGGTGGGGCACACATGAAGGAACTTTCGAAGATTGGCGCAGCTGCAGGTGATGATGTAGATCAAATTTGGGAAGCCAGAACTATGAATAATGGAGAAATATGGTGGACATGATGACCTGCGCATGCACCTTACTAGATGGATCAAAGCCTACGGACAGAAGCCTCAACTAGAGTGGGTGCACTTATTTTATCATACCTTAGATGTCATCCCAAGGAACTGGTATACTGAAACAGAGCTTTGACATGGCACCGAAGAATGGGATATCTTGCGTGAAGGGTTTCTATCGACATTCCTCTTTGAAGACCAATGGATGGATACCGTGGGCGACGCGTTACAGCTGGTGAAGGCCACCATTTTCAAAACGCCACTGGAATCAGAAGAAATCGTGCAGCTAGACTGGTCACAACAGTTGAGCCAGGCCCTAGAATGTTACAATGTACAGGTAGAAGATGATGAGGATGACCCACGGAACATCAGTAATCCGAAACCAGAGGGGAGCCATGACGTGCGCAGACCCAAAATCGAAGATCCATATATCACGGTTCCTTTAAAAATGAAACAAGTAAATATCAGAACAAAAGAAGAGTCGAAGTACGCAATGCTTGGGGACTATTGGGACGATGCCACAGTGGAAAAGGTCATCGAGTTGCTTTGGGAATATCGAGATTTAGTCCCAACAAGAATCACGAAGCTAAAAGGGATCCTAGGAGACCTGGGAGTGATGAAGATAAAGTTGAAGCCAGACAAAAATCCAGTTAAGCAATGGCCCTACCGGTTGAATCCAAAATACAAAGCAAAGGTCCGCGAAGAATTGGACAAGATGCTGGCAGCCAGAATCATTGAACCAATTGAGGAGTCCAACTGGGTAAGTCCTATGGTGGTGCAGGAGAAGAAATAGAAGGGTGAGATTTGCATCTGCGTGGATCTCAAAAAGCTCAATGATGCCTGTGTTAACGATTTGTTCCTGATGCCCTTTATAGATGAAGTACTGGAAATGTGGGGGGGCAAGAAGCCTACTCCTTCACAGACAGGTTCTCCGGGTGTTACACAGTAATTTGTCACTGTCTTCACTCCAGTCTTCCTACTGTGTCATGTGTCCAAAGTTATACATGCTCATGTTAGACAAATGTTCTCTGATGTTGCCAAATGATCCACTTTTCCAAAGGTTTCTGCCTCATTACATCTGTTGGCTTGATAAACGCACTGATGGGGGCTCCGAAACAGTCCAAAAGCACTGCCATCGCGGAAGTACACCTGATTCCTGCGATGGTCGGATTTTATGTGCCAGCGCGACTGTCGCTTGTAATCTTCCGCGATGACTTGACTAGCTATGTTATTCAATAGTGATGTCAGTGCAGAAGGCCAGTTATGTGCCTGCGATGATCCAGATTGGGCGAATTTGTTCCAACAATTGGCCTTCTAGATGACTCCTGACCTGGTTGTTGGCCTAGTTTATGTCGCCCTCCTTTCTCTGGTGTGGTTGTTCCGTCATTTGTGATACCTTCCTTAGGGATAAGATCATCTTCCCACCTTTCATGGAGACTCCTTCTCCTATTTAAACTCCCACCATTGCTATGTGTTGCTAGTTTTGGGAGTTCATAGTCTTTGGAGTGATTGCTGATAGTGTTGTTAGTGCTTGTGAGTTTGCTAGATAGCTGGTGTGAGTGTGACAAGTGTGGGATTGTTGATAGCTTGAGGAAGGTTGTGAAGTGCCTTTGATCTTGTGTAAAACTTGTGAGTGAGAGAGACTTGTATGTTGGGAGATCCATCTTCAAAGAGTGAATGCTTGAAGAACATGCTGGTTGTATCCTTCTGAGAAGGCTTGTGACATCAAGACTTTCGTTGTAAGCTTACTCTTATTTCATTATTAATGCAATCAATGATGTTTTCCTATGTCTTGTATGTAATGTACTTGATAGCTCATGACTTCTTGACTTTGTGAGTAAGTAGATCATTTGTTGTTTCAGTTACGTGCTTTTTTGTATTTCCTTTGCATTGTTTCAGGTTGATTACTCATCAGGAGAAGGAAGCGGAAGCTGGAGCAGTGCAACAGAACTCCATCGACCATCGGTTGAGGTAGGCCTCCAACTATGACTGTTTAAGGAAAGATATTGTTGATCTGTCCTTGTTTGTGACTAGACCCACTCTAGGGCTAGAGGGGTTGCCTCTGTCCGCAGAGGGAACACTTTCCTGCATCACAAATTGGTGACTCCACTGGGGAGCTTTGGCCTTTGTTATTTTCTTGTTTACTCTTGTCTTGATTTTTTGGTTTGGTCTCTTTTGAGGTTTTGGGGATTAGTTGTCGGTCTTCTGGGTTTCCTGGCCTGATCTGGGAAATGTCCTTATTTGATTAAAGATTGATTGTCTTTGGTTTGGGTGTTTTTGGTTCGCCTGTTACTGTTTTGAACATCATCGCGGATTTTAATTTAACAGTCACATTGTCATCGCGTCACCTCTTTTATAATATCCTATTCATCACGTAATTATGCTTAACAGTCGCGATGGTTCTGAAATCAGACCATCGCGGAAAAGTCGTGTACTTCCGCGCTGACATCGCTTTCCTGCTGCGGTGTGCTCTTTATCAGCGCTTTATTGATAGTGTATTGCCCGCACTGATTGCTGTAGGATTGAATTTTTCAATTCTGCCTCCTGAATCCGTCAATCTTGCTAGTCCCTTGCTGTTCTCACTTGTCTGATGACTTGTTTTTCACTGATTAGAGGTCGAGGCACTCTCTTGTGAGCTTTGGTAAATGAATCTTGTTTTTCTTGCTCTGTGGCCTAGTTTTATTGTCTCAAGTCTTTTGGATCAATTTCGCTTGGTTTCCTGTTCGCAAATATTCGTTTGTTGCTTGCTGTTGGTTTGATTGAGCCTTCCCCTTTGCTTACTTTTGGTTGATTGTTTAGTGATTGTTATTGGACCAATCTTGGAATTGATTCAATTTCTCTTCACTACCCAGACATAGATTAGAATTGTTTGGATCAACCCTTTTTCCACATTTATTTGTTGCTTATTGGTTTCTTTTAGATTTAAGAGACATCAAAATCAAAAGAATTGCATTTCATTTAGCATGTGAAAGTGAAAGTGAATTTGCATTTCAAGTTGCATCTTGAAAAGCGAATGATTTAAATCTCTCATTAGTAGTATCTGTGAACTTTAGCGATTGGTGTTTGTTTGCATTGAGTGACTATTTTGTTGCCTTGGTTTTCTTGGTTTGGGAATGATCTCTCTACCCTCCCATAGGTAGGTTTTCATCGAAAGAAAAAGGATATTTCATTCATTCTAGCTGCATCCTAGGTTTTGTTATATACATACGGTAAGGCCTGAAAACTGAAACATAATCCAAGATAAACTTTAAAATGAACTGAATAAATCTAACAATGCATTGGAACATAACGCACACTATTTAGAGGTCTAGGCTAGAGACGTGCTCCAACGTCATTAAACCTAGTCACTTTTGTTTCCACTCAAGGTTGGGTGATTCTTCCTTTTGTGACTCAATAGCGGTCTAGCACGGAATTGCGCTCCCATGTACCATCGAGTATATGTTGGGAGATGCCACTAGGTTGTCATCCTTTATCCATAGGAAGCCGTGTCTTCCACCTTACAAGTCGTAGCACACCGAACACAACATTCGGGAAGATTGACTGCCATACGGAAAGTCCTTGGTTTTCATATGACTGCCAAGGTGTATATGCAGTTTTATGGATTTGTATGGTAAACCTTTTGCCTAGTTCTCCAAAGTAGTCACTTTCGTTCCTTTTTGGACTCCCTAAAAGAAAAGGTCCATCTGAGCACTTGTCACTTCAGGCTCATTAAATATTCGAAGGAGACTAGAGTCATCTTTTGTCCTTTTCTCGACTCTTTAAAGATGAAAAGGTCAAGTTTTGTTCCTGGGTCTTAAAATTTGTTCAGCCACGATTCACATTTACTCGGTTAGATCTTGTTTGCATTAGATTGAGTAGGGTTCTTTCTCATTCTCGATGGCAACATTCCTCGAGTCTACCGGTCCATGTTTTCCCCCAGAGGGTACTCCTAGTCTGTTTTCCTCATTTGGAAATTTCGGTGCTCTGTATATGGCAACATTATCGTTGCCTGGGATAACCATCAGTTTGCCCGTATGGTTGTTTTCAACCTCGGGGTCCCGAGTTTCATGACTCCTGTTCCACCATCTCCTTCGTCCGGACCAAGATATGTTGATTCCAAGGTTGAGCCTACACCTTCTTCCCCTGTTTCCTCCTCCTCCTCTCCTCCTTCGCCTAGTGAAAGTTTCACATTAAGTAACCAGGAGCCTAAGAAGAAGAAGTATGATAAATCCAAGGCCACCTGTGTAGTTACCGCTCCGAGTCCATCCCAGGTCAAACTACCTTCTGCTACTCCACGGAAGGTTAAGTTTCCTTGTAAATTATGCAAGGGTGACCATCTTCTTTTTTATCATCCTAGCATTCCAAGGATCCTAGAAGTATGGTCTCATGATCTGGTTAGTCCCTCATCGTCCTTTGAAGCTCAAGGCAATGCTATCCTATCAACTGGCAACAGTATGAAGGACAGGAAGATTCGATTCCCCTGTAGACTGTGTGAAGGCAACCATCCCCTTCACCTTTGTCTGCACATGGATAAAGCTTCCGCTATTTTGGAAAGTCTTACAACTTCTTCACCCCAACTTCCCGTTGGTTATCAGAAGCTCTCTTTAGACCCTACCTCCATTGACGAAGAGATTGACTTAGATTCTTCTCTTGTCCATCTTCCTCCTTCCGAGCCTGGCTGTGCTAAGCCTGTTCCAAACCAACCATTGGTCGGAAAGATTGTCAACTCAGGTTCACCACCTGTTGATCACTCTGTTTCGGAAGAGCGTCATGCTCATGTTCTTCTCGTCTCATCAGATTCTCCAGCGTCTGAAAATGACTCTCCTATCCCAGCTGATCCCGAGAGTCCCTCTTCAGTTCCTGTAGGGCAGGGGGGCAATCATACGATTCCCCCACCAAGTATTTTGGTCGTCACCTTCGACTGGAGTCAGTTGACTGCTTTCCGCCTCCCATCTTATGTGCCTTTTGAGATTACAATACACGCCTATGATAAGGCCATACCTGGCACTGTCCTGGATGAGGGCGCGTCTGTCAGTCTTATGCCTTCCACTACTTGGCAAGCTTTGGGTTCCCCATAGCTTGTGCCGATCACACAGAATCTGTTGGCATTCAACGGAGAACCTTGTCAACCTGTAGGGATCCTCCCAAAGTTTTCGGTCACTTTGGGGGGAAAAATTGTCTATATAGATGTCATGGTTGACCAAGGTGTGAATTTCAGTCTTCTCCTTGGCCGTGACTATCTTTATGCCATGGGGACCCTTGTCCCTTCACTTTTCCGTGTGGTTTGTTTTCCACACGACAGAAGAATGGTGACTATTGATCAATTATCATTCTTTAGTCCCTCGGTACCTCCTGCACAGCTGTCATCCCCTATCGGTTCTTGCTCGCAAGCAGTACCTTCTTTGCCACAAGTCAATTATGTGGCTACCCGTTCCGTCTCCGCATCTGATGCCGATCATGCAGATGGTCTCGTACATCATGTACTGGGGGCATTGGAACCCGATTTTTCATTGGTGCATCATGACATGTATTCCTCTCAGAGTGCGTCTCTTCCATCCCGTGAAGACCTCTTGGGAGCCATGTTCTCGTGTGGCCCATGAACGGGAGTCTGAGGATAGTTTTGATCTTGTGTCAACCTCATTAAAAAATGAAACAAGGTGTCATGAGGATAGTTTGTTCTTGTCTCAACCTCGTTAAAAAATGAAACAAGGAGTCTTGAGGAAAGTTCTTTTGTTGTGTCAACCTCGTTAAAAAATGAAACCAAGAGTCACGAGGAAATTTCCTTGTCTTGTGTCAACCTCGTTAAAAAATGAAACAAGGGTTATGAGGATAGTTCTTTTACTGTGTCAACCTCATTAAAAAATGAAACAACTCCTTTTCCAAATCGAGTCTTTGATTAAGATCTTGTAAAATCCAAGTCGAGTCTTTCCAAGATCTCGAAAGTGAACCTTCATTCCATCCACCTCATTGAATGCAATGAAGCTTGGGGGGCATGTACCTCAATTTGCGTCATTATGCTGGGGGCATGCGAACTTATAACAAGCATAGTTTTTCGTTTCAAGCTTGTGTAAACATGAAACTGAATCTAAGCAGAGTTCTCCATGGTTCAAGCTTGTGTAAAAATGAACCCATACCCGATTTACATCTCATGATTGCCGTTTATCCACTAAATTTTGCTAGATGAGCCTTGGTTGTTTCATTCCATCACCACCATCTCTTTGGCTGATCATATGCTTTCACTTGGTTGTTTATCCTTTCCTAAGGAACCACAGCGATGAGTGGTTTTATTAGCCAGCCTCTTGACCATTACATGTTTTGAGCAATTCAACCATTGTTGGAACCAGTTGCTTCCCTTTATACCACTCGTTCCTCTAGGACGAGTCTACTTTAAGCTCTTTTCTGACTCGTAAAAGATGAAAAGATTGCTGAGTATTTTTCCCTTTTTGACACGTTAAAGAGAATATAAATGAAGGTCGTCTTTAAGCTCTTTTCCAACTTGAAAAATGAAAAGATAGCCGAGTTTTCCTCTTGACTCATTAAAAGAAATACAAGGCAGTCACCTTTAAGCTCTTTTCCAACTGTTTAAGCACAAAAAGATTGTTGGGCCTTTGTCGTTTCAAGCTCATTAACAGTTACGAAACGACGTGCTTCCGACCGCTATTCTACTTTTTCGGGTCGAAGTCACTAGTTACAAAAAGTACTCCTTGATCGTAATGGTCGGGTGGTTCTTTCGAGTATTGTTTTATACTTTTTCGGGCTCGAGAGACACAACTCTATGAAAAAGGACCCCCCTAAAGTTTTCTTTTCCGTGTCTTTTTCAAACTCTCTAAATATGAAAAAGAATCCGGGTTTTACCTATGTCAGACTCATTAAACCCTGACGACATTGGACTCGTCACCATGACGAGACTCGAGCTTCTCCTTCCTAGGGCTCATTAAACTATTACTAGGTTGGACTCAACAACAGGTTTATCATTGATTGTCTATGGCAGCTAGTCACTCTTGAACATTGACACTTTGCTTCTTGTCGGGTTGGGCCATCCATACATCGTCGTTTGGCCTTTCGTAGATTTGGGTCATCATTCTAGCCTCATTCCATCTGATTTATGTCGTTTCCATCGAGCCTCTGATCCCTTGGTGCCTGAATGCTGCCACCCCCATCGGAGTCGTGTCGCTGACATGTTCAGGAGTATAATTCTTCTGCAGTTTACACCCTCATCTTCTCCTCTGATACTTTGTTTTTCCATCTACCACTTGTTCCTTATCTCGTGTCGTTGATGGGGGAAACATTATGGCCCTCTTGTGATAGTTCATCTCCTGTCGACATCAGCTCATTATCTAGGAGATTGATCTAGAGATCCCCTTTGGTACCTTATAGCTTGCATGCCTCAATGGAAAGTTCTTCGCACCTGACAGTTGACTTTCATCATTGGTCATCGATTGGGTGATTCCACAAGTGTTCGACTTCAGCTCCTTCTTCACACTTCGTGGATTGTGCTAGATAGTACCTTGAGGACCATTGGCATTATTGATGGTTTCTCTCGCGCTTGTTAACGATCTTCATCATTGACCGGTAATCAAGCGATGTTCTATCATGCTTGACCTCAGCACATCTATTCGCATGTTAGAATTTGTACTACGGATGGGTTCAAGACCCCGAACTCAGATTACACATTTTCAGGCTAAATATATTTTTTTATGTACATGACTCATTGATGGATGGTTGCAACCATACCTGAGTCTTCATGGATGGCTGCGACCATACCTTTATCATCATCATGGTCTCATTAGCTGGATGGCTGCGTCCATACCACAGACCTATTTCGTATGTCTTTTGGATGGCTGCACCCATGCCTAGACTACATGCATTCCATGACATTTGACACATTGTACAACCGTACCTGGATGATCTGCCAGCTCATTCAGCAAACTCACAAGCACTAACAGCACTATCAACAATCACTCCAAAGACTAAGAACTCCCAAAACTAGCAGCACATAGAAATGGTGGGAGTTTAAATAGGAGAAGGAGTCTCCATGAAAGGTGGGAAGATGAGCTTATCCCCAAGGAAGGTAGCACAAATGATGGAACAACCATGCCAGAGAAAGGAGGGCGACATAAACTGGGCCAACAACCAGGTCTGGAGTCATCTGGAAGACCGACTGTTGGAACAAATTCGCCCAATGTGGATCATCACGGGCACATAACTGGCCTTCCGCACTAACATCGCTATTGAATAACGTAACTAGTCAGGTCATCACGGAAGATTACAAGTGACAGTCACGCTGGCACATAAAATCCAATCGTCGTGGGAATCAAGTGTACTTCCACGATGGTAGCGCTTTTGGACTGTTTCGAAGCGCCCATCAGCGCGTTTATTAAGCCAACAGACACGATGAGGCAGAAACCTTTGGAAAAGTGGGTCATTTGGCAACATCAGAGAGCATTTGTCTAACATGAGCATGTCTAACTTTGGACACATGACATAGTAGGAATACTGGAGTGAAGACAGTGACAAATTACTGTGTAACAGATGCCCCCTAAAGTATGAAGCCCGAGAGAGACGGAGGGGTGAAATGCTTTACGAAACTGATTGAACTGGAACACCATCTGGAAGAACCTGCACGCAAGTACAACTGATATCTCTGATAATGAGGTACAAGTAGTCTAGGCATGGGTACAGCCATCCAAAAGACATACGAAATAGGTATGTGGTATGGACGCAGCCATCCAGCTAATGAGACCATGATGATGATAAAGGTATGGTCACAGCCATCCATGAAGACTCAGGTATGGTCGCAGCCATCCATCAATGAGTCATGTACATAAACCAATCCACGCAGCTAGAACATGTGTAATCTGAGTTCGAGGTCTTGAACCCATCCGATCATAGTAAAAATTCTAACATGTGAATAGATGTGTTGAGGTCGAGCATGATAGAACATCGCTTGATTACCGATCAATGATGAAAACCATTAACAAGCGTGAGAGAAACCATCAATAATGTGAATGGTCCTCAAGGTACTTTCTAGCACAATCCACGAAGTGTGAAGAAGGAGCTAAAGTTGAACACTTGTGGAATCACCCAATCGACGACCAATGATGAAAGTCGATCATCAAGTACGAAGAACTTGCAATTGAGGCATGCAAGCTCTAAGGTACCAAAGGGGATCTCTAGATCAATCTCCTGGATAATGAGCTGATGTCAATAGGAGATGACCCGTCACGGGAGGGCCATAACGTTTCCCCCATCAACAACACGAGATAAGGAACAAGTGGTAGATGGCGAAACAGAGTATCAGAGGAGAAGACGAGGGTGTAAACTGCAGAAGGATTATACTCTTGAACATGTCAGCAACACGACTCCGGTGGGGGTGGCAGCATTCAGGCACCAAGGGATCAAAGGCTCAATGGAAACGGCATAAATCAGATGGAATGAGGCTAGAATGATGACCCAAACCTGCGGAAGGCCAAATGACGATGTATGGATGTCCCAACTCGACAAGAAGCAAAAGTGTTGATGTTCAAGAGTGACTAGCTACCATAGACAATCAATGATAAACCTGCTGTTGAGTCCAACCTAGTAATATTTTAATGAGCCCTAGGAAGGAGAATCTCGAGTCTCGTCATGGTGACAAGTCCAATGTCATCAGGGTTTAACGAGTCGGACATAGGTAAAACTCAGAGTCTTTTTCATATTTAGAGTGTTTGAAAAAGACATGGAAAATAAAACTCCAGGGGGGTCCTTTTTCGTAGAGTTGTGTCTCTCGAGCTTGAAAAAGTATAAAACAATACTCGAAAGAACCGCCCGACCATTATGATCGAGGAGTACTTTTCGTAACTAGTGACTTTGACCCGAAAAAGTAGAATAGCGGTCGAAAGCACATCATTTCGTAACTGATAACGAGCTTGAAATGACAAAGGCCTAAAAATCTTTTTGTGTTTAAACGGTCGGAAAAGAGCTTAAAGGCGACCACCTCGTATTTCTTTTAACGAGTCAAGAGGAAAACTCGGCTATCTTTTCATTTTTCAAGTCGGAAAAGAGCTTAAAGACGACCTCCATTTATATTCTCTTTAATGAGTCAAAAAGGGAAAAATACTCAGCAATCTTTTCATCTTTTATGAGTCAAAAAGGGGCTTAAAGTAGACTCGTCCTAGAGGAACCAGTGGTATAAAGGGAAGCAACTAGTTTCGGCAATAGTGGAACTGCTCAAAACATGTAATGGTCAAGAGGTTGGCTAATAAAACCACTCATCACTGCGGTTCCTCAGGAAAGGATAAACAACCAAGTGAAATCATATGATCAGCCAAAGAGATGGTGGTGATGGAATGAAACAACCAAGGCTCATCTAGCAAAATTTAGCAGATAAACGGCAATCATGAGATGTAAATCGGGTATGGGTTCATTTTTACACAAGCTTGAACCATGGAGAACTCTGCTTGGATTCGATTTCATGTTTACACAAGCTTGAAATGAAAAACTATGCTTGTTATAAGTTCGCATGCCCCCATCATAATGATGCAAATTGAGGTACATGGGAAAATTTGTTCCAACAATCAGCCTTCTAGATGACTCCAGACCTGGTTGTTGGCCTAGTTTATGTCGCCCTCCTTTCTCTGGCGTGGCTGTTCCGTAATTTGTGCTACCTTCCTTGGGGATAAGCTCATCTTCCCACCTTTCATGGAGACTCCTTCTCCTATTTAAACTCCCACCATTGCTATGTGCTGCTAGTTTTGGGAGTTCTTAGTCTTTGGAGTGATTGTTGATAATGATGTTAGTGCTTATGAGTTTGCTAGATAGCTGGTGTGAGTGTGACAAGTGTGGGATTGTTGATAGCTTGAGGAAGGTTGTGAAGTGCCTTTGATCTTGTGTAAAACTTGTGAGTGAGAGAGACTTGTATGTTGGGAGATCCATCTTCAAAGAGTGAATGCTTGAAGGACATGCTGGCTGAATCCCTCTGAGAAGGCTTGTGATGTCAAGACTTTGGTTGTAAGCTTACTCTTATTTCATTATTAATGCAATCAATGATGTTTTCCTATGTCTTGTATGTAATGTACTTGATAGCTCATGACTTCTTGACTTTGTGAGTAAATAGATCATTTGTTGTTCCGGTTACGTGCTTTGTTGTATTTCCTTTGCATTGTTTCAGGTTGATTACTCATTAGGAGAAGGAAGCAGAAGTTGGAGCAATGCAACGGAACTCCATCAACCACCGGTTGAGGTAGGCCTTCAACTATGACTATTTAAGGAAAGCTATTGTTGATCTGTCCTTGTTTGTGATTAGACCCACTCTAGGGCTATAGGGGTTGCCTCTATCCACAAAGGGAAAACTTTCCTGCATCACACCGGGTACCACCAGATCAAGATCACGCCACAGGATAGGAGTAAAACAATGTTCGCCACTAAATGGGGTTTTTTCAATATATGATGATGCCCTTTAGACTGAAGAATGCGTCGGTGATATTTTCCCGCATTGTGGTAGCTACATTCAAGGAATTTATACACAAGTTCTTAGAGGTCTACCTTCATGAATGGACTATATTCGGACTGGTGGAGAAACATACCGCGAGCTTACGGTTAATGTTGGATACTTGTCAATGACACCAAATTGTGATAAACCTAAAGAAGTGTACTTTCCTCGTCCCATTCAAGAACCTGCTTGGCCATGTGGTTTGTAAGCAAGGTCTGATGGTGGATCTGGCAAATATCACTGTCATACTCAATCTGCAAACACCGCAGAGTGTCAAACAACTACACGCCACATTGGGACACATGGGCTACTATCGGAAGTTCATAAAAAGCTACGCCCAGATCATGGCTCCAATGGAACAGTTGTTGAAGAAGGATGCTACTTATTGCTGGAATGAGGAGTGCAACAAAAGTCTAGAAACATTGAAGGAAAAGATGGCATCTGCCCCTATATTGGTCTTTCCAAAATGGGATGTCGAATTTCATGTGCATGTCGACGCGTCGTGTATCACATTGGGGGTAGTACTTACTCAACCAGGAGCGGAGGGAATTGACCACCCAATTGCATTCGCAAGTCGTCGGTTGTCAAAAGCGGAGAAGAATTACTCCACTACTGAGCGAGAGGGATTAGCGATGGTATACACACTTCAAAAATACCGCCACTATCTACTCGGAGGCCACTTTAAGATGTATATTGATCACTCGGCGCTAAAATACCTAGTGAATAAGCCTATGTTGGGGGGCGCATTTGTAGGTGGTTACTGTTATTCCAAGAATATGACTTCAAGGTCGTTGTAAAGCCAAGATGTCTAAACGCAGGCCCGAATCACCTGTCTCGAATTGAGACTGGCGAAGAGCCCACAAGTTTAGAGGACAAACTCCCAGATGCACAACTATATGCAGTGTGCATAGCGGATGGACACTTTGAGGATATAATCCATTTCTTAACTATAGGAATCGTGCCACAAGCATATTTTGTTCAGCAGAAGAAGGAATTAGTGATACGTGTAGCAGACTTTACCATGATTGCAGGGTACCTCTACAAAATGGGCAACGATGAAATATTACGTAGGTATGTCCCAGAGTTTGAGCGAGGACAGATCCTGGCCGAAGCACATGGGGGGGTTGCTGGCGGACATTATGCGGGTCGTGCCATAGCCCAGAAGATTCTTCATGCAGGATTATGGTGGCCCACTCTACATCAAGATTCGAAAGCATACTGTTGAGCCTGTGATGTATTTCAACGGACGGGGAAACCATCGCAGAGGGATGAAATGTCGATCCAGCCACAGATGATGATACAACCATTCTAGAAGTGGGTAATCAACTTCATAGGACCTATTGCGCCGTGGGGGAAGATGGGCACACGCTATATCATCACCGCAATAGAATATTTGGCTCGATGGGTAGAGGTACTGTTGGTCAAGGACTACAGGGCTATGACAGCTGTGAAGTTTTTGTTTTAGAATGTGCTAACAAGGTTTGGATGTCCCAAATTTATCATGAGCAATCGGGGAACACACTTTTTGAATGAAACGATCAGTGCACTCACTGAGGAATTCCAGATATATCATCAACAGAGTATGCCTTATCACCCACAAGAAAATGGGACTGTTGAAGCATTCAACAAAATTATGGAGACTGCATTGACAAAGGTCTGTAATTCACAACGAAATGATTGGGACTTGCGCATCCCTATTGTACTATGGGCATACTGAACCACGTCCAAGAAGTTGATGGGCCAGACATCGTTTCGGTTAGTCAATGGCAAGGAGGTTGTTATTCCTATGGAATACATTGTGCCTATTCTACGGATAGCGGTAATAATAGGTATGGCAGACCGCGGGGCTTTCAAGGAATGGCTCGCGCAGCTCGAAGAACTAGAGGAGGAAAGGTTTTTGGCTACATTCCATCAAAAAGTACAGAAACAGCATGAGAAAGCATGGCATGATCGCCATATCAAGGTACGCACTTTCAAGGAGAACGATCTAGCATTATTATATGGCAACAAGTTCGAGAAATTCCTTCAAAAACTCTGAATGCATTGGTTGGGACACTACATCGTCAAAGAAGTTACCGATGGGGGCGTGGTTCAGCTTGCCAAACTCAATGGAGACCCCTTCCCGGGAAGAGTGAATGGCAGTCGCCTGAAGCTCTACATGGGTGGGCCGACTGCTTGACTAACCATCCAAAGGACAGTCTCACCGCTCCAGCCAGTTGAAAGAGAGCACGGGACAATAAAGAAGTCTAGGCGAAGGATGTGAAATTGCCAGGGTGCATGTAGATTTGGCCAATTACAAGGGTCGTGATTATGCAGAAAGGATTACAGTGTTGCATTGATAAGAGAAGAAGTGACCATTACGGTCACTATTCATGACAAGATGTCTGCATTATGGCAGAAGGGAGTGGGCGATGAGCAATTAAGAGAAGGGGTACAAGCCAGCTATGGAATTATCTGCCACAAGTTTAGCACGAGGGTTCCAGAACAAGCGGGAGACAGTGAATTTGAAATTCAAAATTCTTATAAATCACATGGGGGCTTCCATCGAGCGAACTGCACTTCTGAAAAATGCAAGCTGGTCACCAATATGGAACTTTTCATTATCTCTGCACAAGGAATAAGCTCGGGGGTGGTGATCTAGCCGATGGAAAGGCGGGACTCTCTGAGGAACATGGTTTTGATAGCTAAGGCCATCGCCTCGCCTGGGGGAAGGCCGATGAACTACAACAGAAAAGTGAAAGGCTATAAAGACATAGACCACTGGTAGAAATGCAGTTAATAACTCGTCCCTAATGTACCTTGAGGATTGGGATCTCGCAGATAGCAGCAAGGGTCTTACAAAATTGCAGCACAAGCTGCAGTTGACATTGCAAAGAGAAGATACAAAGGAAGAAAGTGGCTACGGTGGTACAAGGAGGTCCCATATGCGGCTCCCCCGCTAGAGCTAAAATCCTATGAGGGGGTGTTCTGTGTTAACCAAGCAGAGCAGAATCAGCATTATTAGTTGCGAGAATTGGTAATAACACCGAAGCAGGAGCCAAACAGAGCGTTGCAAGATACAACAAAGGAGCAGCAGGACAAAGAGCATCACTCGAAGAGGAGGTGAACTGCGAAGCCAAGGTGGCACGTCCTGCAACACCAACAAGTGACTCGGGATGAGTCACGATGATTGTGTTGGGGGACTATTGGGTAACAGAAGCCCTATGTAATGGTCATGGGGCAAAAAGCTTGAAATTTTGGTAAAGATAGGGTAAAGACTCTGTGGGATGCGCGAAGCATGATTTTTAATAATTTGAGTCAAAAATAATGTAAATTGAGTCGGCCTACCCATGGTTCGCGGACCACGGAAAGGTATAAATAGAGCAAGCTCTATGGTTAGGGGCAGTTAGTTTTTGGATGATGAATGATCTGAATTGTGATGGGTGCATGAGCTAAGGAGTTTTAAAGTGTCTGTAAGTCCGAGTCAAGGGTATTGGGTAGTAGATAGAGGCTCTGCAGCTGTGTGCGCAGACACCTGGTAGAGTCTGCAGCTCTGTGCATGGACCCCTGCAGCTGAGTGTCACAGGGTAGATCTGGATGTATCAGTGATAAAGTGGAAATAAAGATAAGTTGATTTTGGAAACTCTGTGTAAATCTGAGCTATTACAGATCTGGTTAATTTATGATTAGTATTTCTATTGATTCTTTATGCACATGCTTATGTTTTGGGTTAATGCAAATCTGCATCTCTGTTAAGTGCATGCACTGGTTATCTTGGTTAAATGTTTGCTTAAAGACCCTCATAAGTAGATCTGATCTATAACAAACCATTAAGTAATTAGTATTGGAAAGTAGCCCTGTTTCATGTAATATCCCTCCCCTTAATAATAAATAATAAATAATAAATAATAAATAACAATAAATAATAATATAATAATAAATAATAATATAATAATAAATAATAAATCACTTAATAATAAATAATAAAATAATAATAAATCATAAATGTTAAATAATAAATGATATTTAAAAATACAAGAAAATAAATAAAAATAATAAAAATAAAAATAGTAATAACTATACTAAAGCTCTAAATAAGAATAAAAAGAAATAAAACAAAGAAAACAATAAAAAAATCATTAAAGCTATGAAAAAGAAGAAAATAAAACAAGAAAGCTAAAAATCAAAAGAAAAGTAAAGAAATAAAACAAGAAAGCTAAAAGTCAAAGTCGCTTGTAGACACATGGAGTGTGTGCATGTGGTTCCCATCCAATGTTTGTTCTATTTAATAGATGGTGAGGAAGATGAGACGCATTCCTGCATTCCATCTTTCCGAGATTTTATCTTTCATTCTCTTGGGAGAATAGTGTTCTAAGACATAGGAGTCACTTGTAGTAGTACGTCGATTGAGGGCTCGGGGTGGCCAATTGTAGCAAATCCTTGCACAATTGAGCCTACGGTTGGGTGGAGATTCGTCCCCAAAACCTTGTTGCAGTAAGCCTACTTCTACCACAGGTAAGCACTATTCTTAGTTGAATTTAGTTTATTAATTACATGTTTATTTGGCTAGGTAAGTGCCACGTTGATTTAAATTTAATGTTAACTAGAAAAGTTAAGTAGATATTTATTTTGTGCTATTACATATGGTATTAGAGCAAGTTTCAACCCTTAGGGCCTATGGGCATCTAAATTTTTTTGTTTTTTCGGGATATTTAACTTGACTTGTTTTTTTAAAAGTTACAGGATGCTTACTTTCGTACGAGTAATTTCCACGGCCACTGAACTTTGGAATCGGGGTTTCTAGATTCCGCAATTTTGATTTATTTTCATTAATTCATTAGTGATCTCTAACAATTGTTTGCAGGGCAAGCTCTACCACAAACTGAGTGGTGTGTATTTTTATGATAGGTATCAGATAAAGTTTGTTTATCATAAATTTATATGTTGTGGTTTTGAAGGATAATTTGGTTCTGCGATCATTTTGTCCGTAATTTTTTTTTTTTTTTGTATTTGGCATTCATGGCAAAGTTTGATAAATATTCATAATTTTGTGAATTTTCAAAAGGTTTTATTAAAGTGGATGCCCTAGTGGTCATTCTATCATCTCATTTTACCCAAATCCTCTCTCATCTCATTTTACCCAAATCCTCTGTAGCAATAATAATAAATAATTCTTGGAATGAATCATTCTATGCATTTGACGCATGCATAAATGTTGCCGGGAGCATTCCATTTTGTGGGTTTGTCACGACTTTCCATGTGGTGGGTTTGTCACGACTTGGGAAGTAAGGTTTCTTGCCATATACTACCATCTATTCCAACATTGTTCTAAATTTTGGAGAGTGACGCTGGGTGTCAGAATAAAATCAGATAATATATTCGACCAACAATGGAGTAAAATTTGAGCTGCATAGGCTTTAATACATGTCACTATGTTTCCTTGAATTTTCCGTCGTAGCTCGAGTGTAGTCATCACAATATCTTCCATACTTTACTCTTGAGGACGTTGCATAGTCCAAGCACCAAAGCAGGTTCCCAGGCTGAAACCAAACACCAAGCCATGAGTTATTATCAGAGAGGATCCCACAGGGCAACATATTCTTGCACAACGCACTTTTTAAGGAAATTTTTCAGCATTTGATGCATTCCTTGCGACGATGTGGGTCGAGTATGGCCAGCAGATCGATCCCTCTACAGGAAGAACACTGAACTAGGGTTTCTGCTCCTTTCAGAAGGAAACTCGGTGTTCCGTCACTGGACGGATATTTTTGTGTTTTCTATTTCATGATGGAAATATTTAATCTGATTAATTGCAGTAAAACAATCTGACATCCGACAATCGACATTCAACGGACCTGTGCATGTCATTTACTTGAACTAAATGTCTGTCAAGGTGGCCGCCAGAATTTTGGTAGGTGGTCATATCGAATGGCTTACATTACATTACGGTCCTAGGAAGTGAATTCCTCTTTTTCTTGATTTTTCAGTTGACTCATTGGTGTTGGATTCTATGCCAAAGAAAACTAGACTCATCAATAATAACCTTGTCCAAGCTATAGCGAACGCTTTGGTGGGATTTTCGGAGTTTTATAGCTGAGTCGAAGTCGCTAAAATGGATATTTTCATGAAGATGAATCTAGAGATCACTAGACTTCGAAAGAGGAGAAGAAAGCATGTCAGTGGCGGCATTTTCAAATTCAATTCCATTTCAGTTTCTTCAAGCTCTGAATCTTCAGATTCAAAAGAAGAATAAATTACATTTAATGCCTTCCGGTGCATTACATTAAATTCCAGAATCCTAGGGGATTGATTTTCCTTCATTTATTCAGTTGGCGCTACCACTGGAGTTTTCTGAGCCCCGAGGGCATAATTTATACGACGCAAGCCAAATGTGGCATGAAGGATTCTCCGTTTGTCTAATGTTTCTGTAAATATTGATAGAAAGTAAACGAGATGGACGGAACCGCTAATTATGTTTTGCGAAGGTGTAATATTTAAGTTTTTGCAGTACAATGATGTGTGGTTTGATGGTAGGTCACATGGGCGAAGCCCAGAGAGACCGAAGTTCAAATCTCATTGAGTACAATGACCTGCTGTGGTGGGGCGAGAGAAAACTTAATAATGAAAAACAATTGGAAAACTTTTAAATCTCCTTGTTTTATTAGCATTTTTAGGTGCGATTGATTGGTCATGAAAATACCATCAAATTATCCACAGTAATGGCCAATGGTAAATCTCGCCTCAAACATTATAAATATCTCTTCAACAACGCATTTGGGATATGGATCTAGGATGAAGTTCTTTAATTGATGTATGTGACAACAACGATCCTTCTTTATTGTTTGCATTGTGCTAGCACAGGTTAAAGGCGTTCTCAAAGGGTGATTGATCTGAGTTTTATTATGATGTATCTCTTGTTTTGGAATAGATCAGCATATGGGTGAGTTTTTGTGCACATGAAAGACTTGTGATTGTCTGAATAGGAATCTACACAGACTTCGACGTACAACCTATAGAACAGATCTCGAAGTAAGGTACATGAAAGACTTGTGTCTTGTCTCTGACACCAGGAATCTTCATAGTTTTATGTAGAGATCCAGAATGGAGTGCGATCTGATTTCAGAGATTATTTTAAGTTTGCATGGGTGAGAAATTTGATACATAGGAGTTCTGTAAGTCCACGTGGCAGGTTGTGCATGTTTTGATAGCGTGATAACTGGGTTTTGATAAGGCTGGTATGATCACTAGCAATGTGTCTTGCAGGGCTTGTCAATTCACACAGAGATTAGATGCTTATTTTCTATTGTTTATCTTGGTCATTAAAAGATTGATCAACCAAATTCTATGCTTGTTGGAGGTCCTTTGTATGTTCTACATGTTCCTTATTTTGTGCGCACCATATAATTCCTTAAGAAAAGATCCTAATGGATCAGGGTTTATATGTGTTACACTAAAAAATGTCACCATGACTATTTACAGTTAGTATGGCTCAATCAACAGTCATGCTACCCTCTTAGGCAAGTCTTATGCCTCTGCTCTCCATGTCAAACTCCAAAAAAGAGAGAAAGTCTTGTATAAATGTATTTATCTCTGGGGACGTAGGTTCTCTCAACCTTACCTGCGGGGATGCTCCCAATGTTCACAAAAGTTGTGTCCAAAGACGCTCTGTATGTAAAGGTACAGGTGCGTCCCCCTGTAAAGGTTAGAATGCGCAAGTTTCATCTTTAAAAAGTTACTTGTGGTCATTTCTAGAGAATTCTAGAAGGTTGTTCAACGTGTATTGGGCGCCTCCAGATGGTTCATGCACTCCTACCAAAGAGGAACTTATCCCATCAATAAGGGAGCTATCCCACCCAAAGAGGGGATTATCCCATTGATGGTGGACCTGATTAACCTCCTCTTCAGCACTATAAATACAGCCATTGGGCCAGAAGGAGGAGAGGTTGAAGCTATACATTTTCTAAGGGTAAATGCTGCAGGAATTAGGACTCCCATTTAGAAGCTTGTGAGGAGAGATTGCCATCTTTGCTTGTTCTATTTGGAAGTGGGTGTGCTTTGTCAAAGTAAAGGAGAACTCTTGACGGACCCTGGGAAGGACTTGCACAACACCAAGGCTCAGGTTGTATTTGTTCTTTTTGTTACCTATTAATGCAAATGAGTCCATTCTTCTCAATAACTTGTTGTTTATGAGTTATTTCATGTGCTCCTTGGTCTACATGTTGAATATGCTTTGTTTTATGTTATAATTAGGTGCTATTTAATTGTTTGACTGTTGGTGATTACAGGTTTTGGAGAAAAGGAGGAGCTCATCCAGATCAACAAAGCTTGGACTTCTACAACAGCGTTTGGACAAAGGTAAGAACAAAACACTTGATATCTCATATCATAATGCATGTTTAGAGAAGGATAGATCTTGTTTGTCTTGTTTGTCACTAGAGAGTCTTAGGCTCCTAGGGAGGTTGGTTGTGTCCGCACAATCGACTCTTTCCGCCTGACAAATTGGCGACTCCGCTGGGGAATCCATTAATGTGAAAAGTCTTTTCCTTTGTATGAACTTTGCTCTGAGAAAATTAGTTTATTTTTCTGGTTTTTGGCTCTGTGACTTTGTCTTTGGGTGGGTTAGCTTAGAGTTAGAATCCTTTTAGTTTTTCTTGAGTTTTTCAGTAGGATGCACCCTCTGAGTGCTGCACAGTGCGTCCCTGGATGCACTGTTGCTGTGTGCACAGAGCGGGCCTGCACCTGTTCTAACGGGTCGCCTGCGTCCCCCTGCTAAAAGTTGAGAAAACTCCATTTTTTGCTTTTTTACTCTTAGATTTTGTTTTTTCTTAGTTTTTACTGCCCAGATTCATTAGTCCCTTGTCAAAGATCTTCACCTGAACTTGTTTCTATAGCATTGAGTGTTTTAGTGGATTTCATAGAAGTTTAAGCCCTAGGGTTTGATTTTTGAGTAGGTCTTGTAGTGACTTTGGCGGTAGAAGTTGTCAAGCCTTAGATCTCTCTGGTTTTGTCAACATTCTTAGAAGTCAGACCTGTCATAAAGTCTACCTGTGTGAGCAACTTACCATTGAGTTGTCTCGTTGGCGAATTTCGAAGTGCTTGTTGATTAAGTCTTGAATTCCATTTTACAAAAAGAACAAAAAGATTTGAGTTTTGTTTTGACTAGACTTTTGATTCTGCATTAGCTAATCCTTGATTTGATTTTGATCAAGTAAAACAACCTAGAATCATCTTTGTGAGCTTTTGCCTTGTTAGGTTTGTTTAGAGTAATTTCTCTTTTAATTTGCTTGTGAGTCAAGTTTTCATAGTTTTTGTAGCTTTTGAGATTGTTTTGTGTTAAGATAGGTTTATATGCTTTATTAAAAAGAGAAAATACAAAAATATCTCCTTTGAAAAGTTTTGTTTCAAGTAGCTTTGAAAGTTTTGAAAGAAAAAAGAGTTTTTCGTGCAAGTAAAGAGTGGTCATGTTTGTGTGCTTGAAAAGAAAAAGAGAATTGTTTCTTTGATTGTCTTTTCTAAGGAAGTTGTTTTCTCTCTAAAATTTGCATTCTCTCAACTCTCTTAGTTAAGAATTTCATTGAAAAAGGAAAAGTAGAGTAAATCATCTTAGGTGCATCTTTGTAGTGGTTGGAGTCGAGTCTACACACCATTGGTTTCACTTCCACTACCTTGTGAATTTAAAGAACAACCATAAAAGTAACGCTTAAAGTAAAATCGAAATAGTAACTTTTATTTACTAGGGCTCTGAAGCACCAATTTAGATCAGGCTAGTGTCTTGGAGTAGGTGAGTAATTAACTCTCCAAGACAACAAAACCAAACAAGTAGCTTATCTTGTGATAGATTAAATCCAATTGTCTCATTTGTACTCTGGGAAAGCTCCTCTTAAAGGAGAAGCACGAGCTCGTGTCCGAACCAGTGAGGGGATCATTCCCCCCTCGTTGGGAACGATGCCAGACACGCACGTATTACAAACGGTAAACCTCGGATTAACCATTGTCGAGGAGCCAGGGGTCACTTGTCAGTAAACCTTGGATTATTGTCAAGGAGCCGGCAAGGGGATTGAGCTTGCTACTCTGCCCTTGCGTGCTGTCGGAGTTTAGACTGTTCCCCCAGGTGCATTTGTTGTGGTTGGTAACCTTAGTGGCCATTATCTTTAGGATTCTACCGAGGTGACGGTGGAGGGAAGGTCCCACTGTACCTGGAGCAGACGTCGGTTATACTCACTTAGATTTTCTGGGGGGTTCACTTCACTCAAGACGGTTAAAGTGGAGGAACTTGGTCCAGTCTATTCATTAAGCAGGTTGTCGGGGTAACTGTTCCACCCGCCATTTCTGTACTGAATCCAGCGAGGTTGGGCTTCATCACCAACTAGCGCTTTTGGTCCGGAAGACTACTGTTTGTGTTTGGTTTGACGCCCTAGATTCTTTAGGCGTGTGATTCAAATTTTTTTGGTTCTTTAGAGACTTTAGGTGGTTTGATTTGAAATTTTATTTTGTTTTCGTGTGTAGTAGTTAAAAGTTTTTAGCTGTGGCGGAATTACCGAGACAGTCCCGTAGACTTCGGGGCTAGTCTCCTGAAGTTGTTTCTGTGGCCGAATTGTTGAGAAGATCCCGTAGACTTAGGGGTGAACCTCCTCAAGACGAGTCCAGTCATCTAGAAGGTTTAAAGGTCCTTGTAACTCCTCTTAGTGGCAGTAGAGTAGGTCCACCTGAAGAAGGAGAATCTTCCTTGGTGGTCCATCCAGATTACCAAAGTTTAGAGACAGGTTATAATCCCGAAGCTGTTACAGTTTCTGAGCTTGTTGGTAGTTTTTCGTCTGCTAGTGATACAGGCGAAGAACCAGAAATATCCGAACCTGTTACTCCGACTCCTAGTGTTCCTGATTCCCCGAGAATAGAAAGAATTATCACCGAAAATCTTCCTGTTGGTTTGATTGCTATTGAAGAACTTGTTCCAGAGGAAGAAATAGGCGTCTCTGATACTGAAGATCAAATTACCCTTGATCTAAGGGAGCGTGAATCTATCTTTTACAATCCTCCTAGAAGTACTACTTGGAGTCATCTATGGCCAAATCAAAAAACGGTGGAAAGAAGAAAGGAAAGAAGAAGGCTAAAGTAGACAAGGCTCCAAAGGAGAAAACTGAAAAGTCGGAAACCACTGACGAAAAGCGCAAACCTCGATATCCTTGTCTTATTTGTGAAGAGGATCATTTTATGAGAGATTTCCCTCATCGGGCCGAGGTTGTGAAAATAGTCAAAGGTTCTCCCACTCTTGCTGTGTTAAAAAATCCATTTCCGGAGCAGGAGAATAAGATGATAGGTTCTTCTTTGAATACAAGTGAAGAACCCATTTTGATGATGTCTCATGTGAGGATTGCGACTCGATCGCAAGATTATGGTAGTAAGAATCCTGTTGATGGTAAGGAAGCAGAATCTTCTCATTCTAATCCATCAACCTCAGCTCCTGGTTCTGATCCACTATAGATCGAAAAACCTAACCCAGACTTAGTAATTAAACCGCCCGCCAAGGGTGTACTTCGAAGGTCTTCTTTCAATCCACATGCGAGAGCGGCCCAGAATTACAACATTGTTGAGGACTTAGCTGTTTCACCCTCAGCAATGTCGGCGTTAGAAGTGCTGCAATCATGCCCAGCACAACGAAAATTGCTTTTGTCGGCTATCGGAGCTGTTGATGTTCAGGATCCGAATCTAATGATCTTCGATCTAGAAAATAGTACACCGCATCTCCCCCATCAAATGGCTTTCCAAATTCCAGTGATAGTCAAAAACAGGCCTATTCATCGGACTGTGATTGATGAGGGAGCTTTTATGTGTATTATGTCGATTCAATGTTGGAGATCCCTTGGTTCTCCTTCGTTGAACCAATCCCCCACCATCATTAAGGCCTTTGATGGCCGTGGGTTCCGTCCATTTGGTATTCTACAAGAATTTCCTATAGGGGTAGAAGGTAAAACCGTTAGTCTGGATGTGGAAGTGGTTGATGCCCCTCTAGACTACAACCTTCTTTTGGGTCGAAGTTGGTCATATGCTATGACAGCGGTCGTTTCATCGGTCTTCAGAATAATCAAGTTTCCACATAACGGTAAGATCGTGACTATTGATCAGCTGACATACTTTTCATCCGACCCAG
Organism: Pinus tabuliformis; assembly: GCA_031772625.1. Classification (NCBI taxonomy): domain Eukaryota; kingdom Viridiplantae; phylum Streptophyta; class Pinopsida; order Pinales; family Pinaceae; genus Pinus; species Pinus tabuliformis. The sequence goes on along the minus strand of CM062819.1, from coordinate 309,740,011 downwards.
CCTCTTCAGAGAGTATCCAGCATGTCGGTAAGACGACAATCCCTTATAGGGACGTTGGTGTAGGTTTAGTTAAAGATTCCGGTTTACTGGGAACTTTTCCTCTCCCTCCACTCAGCATAGATCCTTCGTTTGCAACAATTCATATGATTACATCAGAAAACATTATTTATGATGATCCTTGGTTCGTCCCATCTGACTCTGAGATAGACTCATTCGGTAATGCTATGCCCTTGAGTCCATATGAAATTGCTTATGAAGTTCTCATGTCTTTTACCGACTTTCATTCGACCGAGGTCGACCAAATGAATGTGGTCAGTGAAGAGTCACTTTTCACCTCACCCTTAGAACGGATAGCGTTTCCCGAAGTCGTGTCATCTGACGAACAACTTCGCGAAATCCTAAGTGTAGACGATCTACCATGGGAGGATCTCCATCACAGATCTTCGTTTTTACCTAAGGATGATGCATTTGAAAATGATTTTTCATCTATATTTACCGCTGAATATGTCAAAGACGCTCAGGATCCAACGAAACATTCTGATTCAGAGTTGAATTTAGGGAATATTTCTCGTACTATTCCCATTGATATTTCAGTGAAGCCCGGAATTGAGGAAAACATTCATATAGGTGCCGCTTGTACAGAAGAAGAAATCCAAACTTACAAGGCCCTATTCCAAGAATTCCGCGATGTGTTTGCCTGGTCTTACGAGGAAATGCCGGGAATCGATCCTGCCATTGTTGTTCATGAAATAAAGACCTACCCGGATGCTAAACTCGTCCGGCAACGGTTGCGTCAGATTCACCCTCGAAAAGCGGCTGCGATTAAAGCAGAAGTCGAAAAGCTGTTGAAAGCAGGTTTCATATATCCGATCCCGTTAACGGATTGGGTATCGAATATTGTTCCGGTCAACAAGAAACAAGGAACAATAAGAATCTGTATCGACTATAGGGATATAAATCGAGCTTGTCCAAAAGACAACTATGCTACGCCTTATATCGATCAAATTATTGATGATTGTGCCGGAAGTGAAATGTTTTCCTTTATGGATGGTTTTTCGGGCTACAATCAAATCAATATTCTACCTGCCGACCAACCAAAAACGGCATTCATTTGTCCATGGGGGACATTTTCTTATTGCAAATTACCTTTTGGGCTTAAGAATGTCGGGGCCACTTTTCAACGGGTGATGTCTTATGCATTTCATGACATCAAGCACATTGTGCAACCGTATCTCGATGATTTGCCTGCTCATTCTTTACATCGAGCTGATCACCTTGTCCACCTACGAGCAATCTTTATGAGGTGTAGGCATTATCGAATTCGGTTGAATCCCCACAAGTGTGTTTTCTGTATAGAAACAGGTCGATTGCTGGGATTTGTTGTTTCAAAAGTCGGCATTCACGTCGATCCCTCGAAATTCGAGGCTATCATCAACTTGCCTCCTCCTTCGAGTTTGCGCCAACTCCAAAGTTTGCAAGGGAAAGCGAACTTTTTACGCCGATTCATCCCAAACTACGCCGAGGTCACTAAAGGTTTTACACAGTTGTTGAAACAGAACGCACAATTCTTTTGGGACGAGATTGCTCAACAATCTTTTGATGCACTTAAACACGCGTTGACCCATGCACCGTTGTTGCATCCTCCCAACTACAACCAGGACTACTTCTTATACCTCGCAGCTTCGCATTCCACCATTGGAATGGTGTTAGTTCAAGAAGATGAATTCGGAGCGGAACATGTGATATATTATCTTAGTCGGACCTTAAATCCCACTGAGTTAAAATATTCGCATGTGGAGAAATTGGCCCTGGCAGCCGTTCAAGCTGTCCAGCGTTTCCATCACTACATTCTTCTCCGTAAAACTACAGTTATTTCGGATTGCAACCCTATGATTTATATTTTGACAAAACAACTGCTAGGGGGCAAGTACTCTAAATGGATTGTTATCCTGCAAGAGTTCGACTTGGAGTTCGAGAAGTCCAAGTCTAAGAAATCCTTAGTTTTTGCGGAATTGATGTGTGATTTCCCGAGTGCTGACACAGAGACTGTGGCAGAAGAGTCCATTCCGGACGAATCTTTGTTTCTTATCAGTACTGTAGATCCGTGGTACGGGGATATAATCATCTATCTCCAGACCCAAAACTTTCGGCCTGAAGCTTCCAAAGCAGAACGTCGAAAAATTCGGTTTCAATCCCAGCAATACAAAATTATTGGAGATACACTTTATCGCCGGGGGGCAGACTTAGTTTTTCGACGTTGTTTAACTCACGAAGAGGCTGAGAAGGTTTTGAATGATTGTCACTCTGGAGCATGTGGCGGTCATATGTCTGGGTATGCCACAACTCAGAAGGTGTTGCGCGCTGGCTATTTCTGGCCGTCTATGTTTAAAGATTGTATCATTGCAGTCAGGAAGTGCCACAACTGTCAAGTGTTTGATCGCAAGATGCGCGCTCCACCTGCTCCTCTCCACCCTATAATTGCCGTTGGTCCATTCGCCAAATGGGGTATCGACTTTATTACTTGTAACCCTCACTCGGCCGGGGGGCATGCGTATATCATCCTCGCGGTTGATTATTTTACTAAATGGGCCGAGGCGATGCCTACATTCGACGCAAGCGGCAAAACAGCTGCAGTTTTCGTATTCAATCATATCATAACTAGGTTTGGTGTCCCACAAGCAATCATTACTGACCATGGGAGCCATTTTCGAAACATCATGATGACTGAGCTTACAAGCCAGCTTGGTTTGCGCCACGATAGCTCTACTCCTTATTATCCGCAAGCCAACGGTTTGGTTGAGTCTATCAACAAAGTTCTGGTTATCATGATCCGACGAACCATTGGTGTTCATCGGTCGAATTGGCACAACATGTTATTTTCAGCGCTATGGGCATACCGAACTTCAGTGAAAAATTCAACAGGGTTCACTCCTTTCCAGCTAGTTTATGGCTTGGAAGCTGTGTTACCCATTGAATGCGAAATCCCATCACTTCAAATGGCTGTCGAATTACTTCCAGCTACTTCCGAAGAGGAGAAACGTTTATTGTACTTAGCTAAATTAGATGAGACTCGACGTGACGCTACATTGGCAATCGAGACTCACGCGAAACGAATGAAAGCTCAGTATGATAGAAATGTAACCCCTCGAAGTTTTTCGGAGGGAGACCTAGTGCTATTATATGATCAAGCTAACGATAAGCTAGGTGCTGGAAAATTCGTTCCTATGTGGCATGGACCCTACATTGTAAAGCGAAAGCTAGCAAAAGGGGCTTATGAGCTGGTTGATTTTGATGGGGACTCTTTGGGTAAACCCAGAAATGGACTTTACCTAAAGAGGTATTATGCTTAAATGGTGGGTATGGAGAAATTTTTAGATAGGATAGATTTTCTTTCTAGCTAGCGTGTTTGTTAGTTTAGTCAGTGTGTTTAGCTTAGAGAGTGTGTTTTTCGTTGTTATTCTGGGTTATCTTGGTTTTACTCTTGATATTGCAGATGTCGACGCCTCTCCAAACATACATTGGATTTGCTGATGGTGCTTGTCGTAGTACACGGAATATCTCTTCCGCAGCTTGGGTTATCTATTCGCCCTCTGACGAGTTAGTTTCTATGCATGGGGTAAGCCTCGGTCAAACAACGAACAACATTGCAGAATACAGTGCAGTGGTTGAATTATTATCCGAATCTATTTCATTTGGAATTCGACATTTGATAGTGAGGTTAGATTCTGAACTTGTTGTATTACAGCTTAATAGAGTTTATGCCATTAGAAATCCTATGTTATTAAGGTTGTTTTTGAGAGTGCATCTCTTGGAACGTGAATTTGATTACATTGAATATCAGCATATTCCAAGGTCTTTAAATACATTAGCAGATGCAATTGCTTCTCGAATGTTGGACAGACATTTACGATAATCATGCAAGTAAATTTAAAAACATTTCATCACATATGTTAAACAAGATAAGCCGGTAATAGTGATATATATATAGATAGGAGTGTGTCAAAAAATATACATCGTCTTCGATCATAGGTTGAAAAACACCTTATGATCGGCAAAAATGATAAAGTACAAAAAGCCAAAAATGTCATATGTGTCTACAAAAGTGACTAGTCAATCACTGGTGGTGCTCCCTATACGACACCACTGCACGGGCTACCTTACGAAAAAATCTCCTAAACGGTCCAGGGACTGCGACTACAAAGCGCTGAAGCCTGATAGGAATGTCATCCATAGTAGTCTCAGGCATATCTGCCGTCAGACGCTCTAGATCATGCTCCAACTCAGCTAGTACTTCTGCAGCCGCGTCCTGTGGGGCCAGTACCGGTGCAACTGGGTGTCTCCTCTCAAAAGGCCGGAGGTTGGCTGGGCGCTGTGGACCAACATCTGCATTTTGAAAATTTTTACTGTCAGTTTTGAGACGATATATATAAAAACAAAAAAATACATAATTTGAAAACTTGTGAAAAATAAGGTACCTCTGTCATCCCATTGTTCTCCTTGTGGAAGAACCATGTCCGGATCATGTCGAAAATCTACTCCGGCGTACGGAAAGTCCTGGATCGAGAAAACCTGGTCCTCCAACCAGTGAAAGTAACTATCATAAAATCAAACAACTGCCGCGCCCTCGTCAGGATGCCGGGCCATCACCGCAACCCATCGTACTAGCTTTGGCTCCCGAGGACCCAAAATATCAACAGTGAGTTGCTGAGGGATCAGCATCGGAACTCTTTCTAAGGCAAAGCTCACGACTAAAGGCCCATATCCAAAAGTTTTCAGTCGTCCGTTCTTTGCCTTAGTCAGTTGGCTCTTCACATTAGCCGACACAGCATCACACCAGTTGAAAATGGTGCCTTGGTAACAGTCAATTGCCATCCACATTTGGGACCTAGAAGCAATGTGTAAAGTGGCTGCGCCGCAAATTCTGGTAACCGTGAACGCTATAACTTTGAGCTCACGCAGAGAGATGTGTTTGATCTCCACGCCTTTCGAATGGTGTGCACCAGGTGTGCACCAATCTTCCCGGAGACTAACAAGGGATTGGCCACCCGGCCTAGTCCCGGCTAGATTGAGTTGCTCACCTCTGTTTGGCAAGCCAGTGAGAAAGTATACATCTGAGGGCTCTATCTCGAGCTGGTGCCCTCCTATGTAAAAGCATTGCTCTTGAACGTTCCATCTCTCAACTAGCCATTCTAAGAATCTTACCTGAGCCCTCATGCCCGGTATGGCCCAGTATTTGTATAACCCGCATGCTTTTAGGGCATCCAGGGAAGGTTGGTGTTCTATTGCAGCTTCATCAACCTCTTCGTGCTCTCTTTCTCTCCAATCCAACATGGTGAGTGCCCTGCCCACCAAGAAATAATGATTAGAATTAATTTGGGGAAATTTGAATGGTTATTTGTGAGGATTGGGGTTTCAAATTCCGCGTTCCACGGAGGACGCACCCCGCGTTTGGAACACAGGGCGTCGGGACGCAGCTGGCCTGAAGGTGAGCTGCGTCCCCCGACCATTTTCCTGTATAGGAAAAAGTCGGGGGACGCAGGTCACCCGAAGGGCACCTGCGTCCACCGAGGAGCGCATTTTGAAACCTAAACCCTCCCAAAAAACAAAACTAAAACCTAAAAAACAATTTTAATCGGATAGAAATGAAGAGTAGGATGTTGTAAAATACCAGGAAGAGACGGCGTTCGATTCTGACGGTCGGATTTTCCGCAGCGACCACGGGAAGTTTCTTGCCCAAAAGCCCTTTGTTCAACCTCAACAGTAAAACGGTAAAAATGACATGGTAAAAGGTCTTTTTATAGGTTTTTTGGATGAATTTGTTCATTTTTCACCATGAAAAGATGTTTTTCGATGTATTTTTGCCTATCTTAAATAGGTATGAGTAATGTGTTGCTTTTTGTGCAGGACAAAGGGATTTAGAGGGAAAATTGTCATTTTTCAGGAACCAAAATATCAGAGTCATCTTTTAAGCCCTTTTCTGACTCCTAAAATATGAAAAGATTGCCGAGCGTTTCTTTTACACTCGTTAAAACGGAATTAAAAGACGGTCCCCTTATAGCTCTTTTCTGACTGTAAAATCAGGAAAAGATTGCCGGGTTTTTGTCGTTTCAAACTCGATACGGAAATAAAACGACGTGTCCTTGATCGCTTTTTACTTTTCAGGTCAGTGGCACTAATTATGAAAGTACTCCTTGGTCGCAAGATCAAGCGGTTCCCCCAGGTATTATTTTATACTTTTTCGGGCTTGAGGGACACAAATCTACGAAAAAGTTCAACTTGGAGTCTTCTTAAGTTTTTCAAACTCTCTAAAATTGAAAAACACCGAGTTTCTCCTATACTGGGCTCGTTAAACATTTCACAGTAAAGGACCTGTTCAATTACAAACAGGAACGAACCACTCCTTCCTAGGGTTCGAATCAAAACTAGGTTGGACTCATCTGAAGGATGAGCTTATAATCAAGCATATGTTATCCTCCTCAAGCTTGTTAAAAATAAAGAGGTACTTGCTAGAAATGGTGGGGGAAAAGAGAGAAGAATGAACCTGTTTGTTACCTTTTGTCTCAAAAGAAACTTTATTACCACTCTTGAACACGACACTTTTCATTCACCTGGGTTGGGAAATCTTTTACCTCACAGTTGATCAAACCACTTTGAAAGTCTTTAACCGGGTTCCGGGGATTAACTTTGAGTTATTCGTCACCAAGCCATCTGTCGTGTCGTTATGTGTTCAAGAGGTCTGCAAGCAAAACTTTCATCTGCAAAATACTTGTCATCCATTTGACCATCCCTGAGTCAGTCCTTACAGCAACATTTCTTCAACTTGAACAATGATTTCGTGTTGCGGGCTTGCCTGCAACGGGTCGCTTTCTATCGACATCAGCACATTATCTAGAGAGATGACTTAGAAATCATCAGTACCTTGAAGTCTGCATGCATCAATGGCAGGTTTCTCGCCTTTGACGTCAGTTTACATCATTGACTTTCGATCGAAGGATTCCGTGAAATGTTCGACATCAACTCATTCATTCACATCTCATGGATTGTACTGGGTACTTTGAGAACCATTGACATTACTGGTGGTCTCTCTCACGCTTGTTAACAGTTTACATCATCGACTGGTAATCAAGTGGTTTCTACCATGTTCGACATCAACTCATTTATTCGCATGGCTAGAATCGTACCAATTCGGGAAGTAGAAATGAAGACCCTGGATCTAGTTTCCACCATCCAGGCTGTGAGGAGTTTTGTATTCATTATCTAAGTAGACTAATCATAAACAGATGGCTGCGTCCATACTGTGTCTACAAAAGTCTATGATTGTGATGTACTGCAAGATCATTCCTGTATCAGAGTAGTTAGTCTGTTAGTTAAAGTTTTGATCTGAGTATGGGAATGCCTACCTCAGTGATGATATAATCTTATACATGTATTTTGTGTTGAAAATTGCAGGTTCTGACCAGGCTCTCCACGGGATAATCCTTGAAATGATAAAGCACTTCACCCTTCCTAGATATTACAAACCCTAATCTATTCCAGGCTTCGCACTTTAGGGGGCAATCTGTTACACTAAAAAATGTCACCATGACTATTTACAGTTAGTATGGCTCAATCAACAGTCATGCTACCCTCTTAGGTAAGTCTTATGCCTCTGCTCTCCATGTCAAACTCCAAAAAAGAGAGAAAGTCTTGTATAAATGTATTTATCTCTGGGGACGCAAGTTCTCTCAACCTTACCTGCGGGGACGCTCCCAATGTTCACAAAAGCTGCGTCCAAAGACGCTCTGTATGTAAAGGGACAGGTGCGTCCCCCTGTAAAGGTTAGAATGCGCAAGTTTCATCTTTAAAAAGTTACTTGTAGTCATTTCTAGAGCATTCTAGAAGGTTGTTCGACGTGTATTGGGCGCCTCCAGATGGTTCATGCACTCCTATCAAAGAGGAACTTATCCCATCAATAAGGGAGCTATCCCACCCAAAGAGGGGATTATCCCATTGATGGTGGACCTGATTAACCTCCTCTTGAGCACTATAAATACAGCCATTGGGCCAGAAGGAGGAGAGGTTGAAGCTATACATTTTCTAAGGGTAAATGCTGCAGGAATTAGGACTCCCATTTAGAAGCTTGTGAGGAGAGATTGCCATCTTTGCTTGTTCTATTTGGAAGTGGGTGTGCTTTGTCAAAGTAAAGGAGAACTCTTGACGGACCCTGGGAAGGACTTGCACAACACCAAGGCTCAGGTTGTATTTGTTCTTTTTGTTACCTATTAATGCAAATGAGTCCATTCTTCTCAATAACTTGTTGTTTATGAGTTATTTCATGTGCTCCTTGGTCTACATGTTGAATATGCTTTGTTTTATGTTATAATCAGGTGCTATTTAATTGTTTGACTGTTGGTGATTACAGGTTTTGGAGAAAAGGAGGAGCTCATCCAGATCAACAAAGCTTGGACTTCTACAACAACGTTTGGACAAAGGTAAGAACAAAACACTTGATATCTCATATCATAATGCATGTTTAGAGAAGGATAGATCTTGTTTGTCTTGTTTGTCACTAGAGAGTCTTAGGCTCCTAGGGAGGTTGGTTGTGTCCGCACAATCGACTCTTTCTGCCTGACAATATGCACCATATAATTGTCTTTGAAGCTGAAGTGATTGAGAAGCTCTGTGCCTTGAAGGTTTTCCTAGGGATCTATACATAGAGCCCAATGATATCCTTTTGTATGCACACTATGTTATTGTAGTATTTTTCAGAGAGTTGAACACTGTGTAGACTGCAGATCTGAATATGCATCAGTCCAGAGTAAGTTTATTTGATCAGCATTGAGACTTCTTTTGTTAATGATTGGTCTATCTGTCTATCACTAGTCTATCTGTGCACCATATATATATAATTTTGTGAACAGAGAAGGGAAACACGAATGGATCATTTATCTGAAAGAGGGCATTAGTGGTGTATTTTCTGAACATAGTTACATAGAGTATGCGCTAGTATGGTTATAAATTTTATGGCACATGTGGTTTACTTAGATCACACAATGTACGTAGAGGTTCGAGCTATTTTATACATTGAATGATCCAAAGAAAGTTTAAGGTTGTGTTTTCTGTGGTGTACAAGTTTTATTTGTTTCTTGCTTGGATTGATTACACATAGAACAAATTCTGAGATAGATTTCCAGTTTCATGGATGTGTGGTGATGTTAGTCAATTGTGGCTGGATATATGCATAGATTGAAGGTCCTTGATCTAATTCCTTTACTCAATGAGCATTTTGATCATTTATTTTCTGAGTTTTCATTTAGAAGGTGTACTAATCTATGGGCCAGGATTTGTCGATAGACAGAGGTTCCTTGCAGAGATATGCAGAGTCATTTAGGAGGGTGGAAATCAGGTTTCGAATCCCTGCAATGAGACATAACCGTTTCCTCAGTTGAGATTTTTTTTGCAGTATAGTTAGAAGACGAGAATTTTTTGTGGATCGTTTAGTGACGGAGAAGTAATGAGCTACAGTTGAGATTCAATGGTGCTAGTAGCATCAATATGTGCAAACACCGTAACCTACAGTGCCATTATAATCAAGTATAGATTTCTGCTATTTCTACGCTTTTAATCGAGCATTTCTTCTTCAGGTGGGCATCATGTTTGTTTATCAAGTGTATCAACTATAGCAACAAATATGTTACACCCTTGCCTGCATTTAGTATGATGTATTGGGTTGTTGTACACATGTAGGCAATTTTATGTCTTATCCGAAAAATTATTATAGCTAAATGTATTGTAATTTAAGGGATTCGATATGGTGTTTCCTTCGCAGTTGTGCTTGTAGGAAGGCCATATAATTAATAAAGTGATTTTATTTTGTGTTGGGGAGGGATAACCTTCCCAGTCATCTGATCCGGTTCTGGGTTGGGTGGCAGTGTCTCTTCTTGCTTATGGTGTGGAATATTTCTTTGGGGTTTGATTTCCTAAATTTCCTTAGAGTAATCATTTAATAGCCATAAGAATCTCAAGATACAATCAATAACTTTGTTTAACGATTTATTTTATTAAAAGAAATCCATTTAATTCTTCTAACATAAGTTATGATTACTTAAACATATACTTAAATATTTCACGCTACAACACAAACTTTCACTTTATCTTTATCCTTAAAAATCATGAATCTGTAGAATTAATATAGGAGTGACATATAACAAAGTGAAATTCTAAATGAGTCACCTAATTAAAAGTATATAGTTTTGTTATGACTCATTGATTCATTGGAAAAGTATATAATCTTGTAATCTTGGATGGTGATAATCTGCCCATAATTGACGATGTAAAAATCTCTGAAGGATTGCACTATTGATATGGTATACTGGCATGTTTTTTTGGTAACAAATCTTTAATGTTGGTGTAACTACTCACCACCAGTTCATTTTACAACACAGTTTACATAGCACTTGAAGTATTTGGATAATTGAAGTTGAAATTTGTCACCAATTAAAGTAGTCAAATATGTTCCAATTCACAATGGATAAACTCTGATATCTTATTACCTTTAGATGATCATTGTTCACTAGCATCTGTTCATTATTTTACTGTTCAATCTGATTTAAAAACACAGAGATGGCATTCCTTGAATGTTGATCATGCTATTCACTAATTAGGTTGGATTTTTGTTCTCATTATCCTTTAGCGATAGCAGTTTCTTGGCATCTCTTTGGTCTATTATTGCAAGAACACGACTCTCTCAATATGATCTTCTCATAAATTTAATTTTGCATTGCAATTGCCATTCAGATTACATGTATCTGCTCATTTACTACTCATATCATTTGTATATTAAACATCATCAAGCTACCATTGAAGTCCCCTTCATTCTTGAGTAAACCACAGGATGGTATATTTTAGTCTGCAAGGCAAATCGTACAAATTTGGATTTCAGTTCAGATGTTGAGTATAATGTTACATGGGGTTTCGTAATTCAAGGTTAAATGCATATATTGGATAAAGTTGTCTATGGAGAAGTGGAAAGGAGAAACTAAATTTTTTAAAAAGGATGATAACTAATGATAGTTCATGTGATTATGGCCAACTTGGATTAGATGTTTAAGGTGGTAGAGAAGAAGTATCACAACAGGGGTAAGAAATCAGTAAGAAGAAACAACCTATTTTAGAACATAATGGAAGAGTTTGGTATAATCATAACTTGGTACCCTAAAGGTATCACTATAAGGTCTATCTAAGGAGGATGCACATAAAGAAGAAAATATTGACAATCAACTAATGAAGTTGAAAAATCAAGGTAATAATGAAGGTTATTTTAAGGAACCTGTATGGTATGATTGGAGAAGATAAGTTGTGTGCATTACAACATCTATAACAATGGGACAGACACATTGTCAAATTTTCCATAGGTGACTAACTATATGAATGAATTATGGATAACAAGACGTATGATCAGGAGATTTTATTATAATAGAAAAGATAAGCGGATTACACTTGGTAGCTATCTTAATGAATTGGGAAATATTAACAACATTTCCAAGGTATATCAGTGCTATAGGAGAGGAGGAGAAGAAACCACAATGACTGGAGGTGAGAAATTCAAGTCAATTTAATAAAATAGAATGAAGTGAAGAAACTTCCATTTTGAAGCATGAAATAGTAGGAAATCAAGACAGAGAGAAAAATAAAAATATATCTATGAATATCGGGTAGAAGGAAATGAAGGGATGTTCTATCAAGAAGAAATTTCTTTTAAAGGTATTGATGAGTAGAGCGAGAAAAATGATTGGTAATGGTCATAATGATGATCTACATATTTAAAAAATATGAAGGTGTGAAGTTGCATGATGAGATGGTAGTAGTGTTTCCAACTATTTCAAAATCTAAAATAATGATATTATTTAATAAGAAAGAGTCTTTTGCCCAACTTGAGGAAACTGAATTTATGATAAAGCAATCAAGTGGTATTAAGGTATGAACTTGATGAACTCGACGACATAAGAACATATTTTTGTGGATGAAGTGCTAATTGTTAAATAAGTCAACATGGATTAACAAATCCTCATAAAGTTAAATCATGATGAAACAGTGTTTATATGCAATTGCATATAGCGGTATTGGAATCAGTAAGCCTAAAGGGTAAATGTATGTAAAATCAAGGGATTTTAATTTTGAGATAGATGATTTAAATATGATGGTATCACTAGTAATATCTTAAACAATGAAATACACTAAAATTTCCTTGGGGAAGGAAGAATATATGATGAGAGATTAAGACTCAAGATGATGCCGCTCATGTGAAATTTAACGATATACTTAGATGATTATACTGTTGGTGTAAATGATCAGCTACCTAGTAGAAAGAAGACGAAATGATTATTGAAAAGTGATTGACAACTTGATGAAAACATATTGACGATGTTTCATGATATCATGGTAGGAAGATAATGATGTATCCATATGATAATAACGATATGCATAGGTATTATGATGTTATGTCAAGGTATATTGACATATTCATTTACTACGTGATGATATGTATTTAATGTTCAATACTCATGATGGATATGATATGCATAACATGGCAATAGGAATTATGATGCTATAATATGAGGATTATTGACATGTGGTTCATTTATGTGAAGTCATGATATGTCTTAGATATAATTGTGTTGATGGTATAATTGAAGCATACGATAGTTCCATACAAATATATGACATGAAAGAGCATGCGGTTCCTTATTATTGATAATGTTGCGATTAACAAAGATGAACATTCTCATGCAAGAGTTGGCATGTGGATTATTTCCTATGATACTATGATGGTATGGTTAATGCATTTGATGCATGTTGAGAGGTGATGATTCACAAGACTCCACAAATGGGCCAAGAGGGCCAGTTTATTTGATGATCTCAAGTGGGCCCATAGGGCCCCATACACACGAGGGAGAATAAGTAACACCATATGGGCTGGGGACAAAACTCAATCAACACTACATATGCCAGTGGTTCCTTTGTCTTGTGTATAGCTCTTGAAGAGCTATACGACCATCTTGAGGAGGCCAAGTTCCTGATGTTCTAGGCTAGGTGCCTGTTATTGGATTGGGATGCCGAATTCTAGAAGGGATGTAAAGGACTTAGATGCCTGGGGTTGTGCGCCTTAGTAGTTGTGGAGGGAGTGGGCCAGCCTTGTGAGATGCCCGGGGTCATTGAGTATCGGACTGGATGCCTGCCTTGGGGCAGATGAGGTCTAAGTCAGGCGTGAGCCTTGGGGCCAGCCTTGGACTAGGATATAGACCGGGTCAGGCTTAGCCTAGTGCCGAAAGTGGGAAAAAGGACAAATATTCCTTGAGATTTCTCGGGGTGTTGGGGACTTTCGATGCCTGCTGGTTATACTAGTTCGGCAGAGGGTGTTGGCAACATGAAGTAAATAAAGTAATAAATAATACATAATTCAACATAACTTTTGGACGAAGTTCCTTAAAGTGGGAGAGTATGTAATATCCCTCCCCTTAATAATAAATAATAAATAATAAAAATAATAAATAATAATATAATAATAAATAATAAATAATACAAAATAATAAATAAATAATAAATCACTTAATAATAAATAATAATCATAAATGTTAAATAATAAATGATATTTAAAAATACATGAAAATAAATAAAAATAATAATAACTATACTAAAGCTCTAAATAAGAATAAAAAGAAATAAAACAAAGAAAACAATAAAAAAATCAATAAAGCTATGAAAAAGAAGAAAATAAAACAAGAAAGCTAAAAATCAAAAGAAAAGTAAAGAAATAAAACAAGAAAGCTAAAAATCAAAGTTGCATGTAGACACATGGAGTGTGTGCATGTGGTTCCCATCCAATGTTTGTTCTATTTAATAGATGGTGAGGAAGATGAGAGGCATTCCTGCATTCCATCTTTCCGAGATTCTATCTTTCATTCTCTTGGGAGAATGGTGTTCTAAGACATAGGAGTCACTAGCAGTAGTACATTGATTGAGGGCTCGGGGGTGGCCAGTTGTAGCAAATCCTTGCACAATTGAGCCTACGGTTGGGTGGAGAGTCGTCCCCAAAACCTTGTTGCGGTAAGCCTACTTCTACCACAAGTAAGCACTATTCTTAGTTGAATTTAGTTTATTAATTACATGTTTATTTGGCTAGGTAAGTGCCACGTTGATTTAAATTTAATGTTAACTAGAAAAGTTAAGTAGATATTTATTTTGCGCTGTTACATTTCAGAACTGCGCAGAAGCAAAGCAGCACGAGGTTGCAAAATGGTGCGCGAAGCCTCCAGACCACATCTAGACATCATAAGGGTGCGGAAACCTAGTTCCAGCACCCTCCCCTACTACCACAAGTGAGACCTCAATCCGCGCTCAGCGGGCTGTTGCCGAAAGGGCCGGTAGATGCGGGATTTGTTTGGCTAAATAACTCTTCCAAACCTGGGTCAGGCCCATATAAGACAACAAATGGGAATAGTGACCATAATGATCGCACAAATCACAAGGGTGATTCGTGCGCAACGATTTAAGTCTCTTGTCTTAATCAGGTAAGGTAACTTGGAACTCACGTATGTTAGATTCAGGAAACGTTTCTTCGACCAAGGGTTTGAGGTGAGGAAGTTCAGGACAATTATTGGTGGCGTGTCCAACAACATCACACAAAGTGCATAGAGGTGTCGACTTTGGAGGCTTAGGAGTTGGAGGTGCTTGGGGAGCCTTTTCCTTAGGTTCCTTCTTCCTAGATTTGCCCCCTTGTCCAGATGCTTTTGCAACAGGAGTGGGTTCTTATTGAAGTTGCGGTGGAACTGAAGTAGTGACAAGAGTTGTAAGAACCAGTTGAACCGGGGTCAAAGCATGATATGACTAGGAAGAGTGCTTGCTGGGGGATCAATGTACTAGACTCGGATCCTCAAAGTCATATTAGGGAGACTCAATGAAGCCATGATAGGGATAGAAAAGGTTCCAGGAGGAGGAAACAAGAAAGGTATATGTCCTGCAGGATAAGGTCCCAACGGAATGGTTCTTGGATTGTTATGACCTGGAGGAAGAGTTTGCGGTGGGAAAAAATGAGAGGCACCCATAAAAGGAGGAGGTCCTGGAGTGGTAGATACTGATGGTTCAGATGAATATGAAACAATAGGGTGTTGTGGAACTGAATTTTGACCAGAGGTACCATACTTCTTTTGAGCAGCCCATGATGCTTGTAACATGCAAACACTTGATTATCTAGGCTCAGAGCTGGGAGGGGGAGGACCAGGGAATGCACCCAACAAGGTGGAATCTTTGTAAACTCCAGGTGAAACATCAGTTAGAGGGGTGGAAGAATGCTTGTCAGACATCGATGAGATAATGGACTCAGGGGAGGTTAGGGATGACAGCTCATAGTATGTCAACTGATCGATAGTGACAATCTTTCCTTCATGGGGGAAGCACATCTTCCAGAAAACCACAAATGCGATGGCTGACATGGCATAAGCGTAACTATGACCCAATAGAATATTTTAATCTAGAGGGGCATTAATAACCTCAATGTCTACATTAACATTTTTTCCTGCAAGAGTCACTGGACAATTGTGATACATGTTGAGAGGCTGGGAGGGGTGACCATCCCAAGCACACAAAGTGATGGTGGATGGGGACAGTTCAAGTGACTTGAGTTGCTTCCAAACGACAGCAGACATCACGCAGGTGGATGCACCTTCATCAATAATGCATCGGGAGATGATGGCATTACGGACTCAGACTGGTATCTGGAAAGCAACAGATGGTGGTAATGGAGGATGTTCTAACGCATCAACAGGAAAGACAATCAAACGATCGTCTAAAGGATCTACTGCGCCCAAAGTAGTTATTAGAGATTTATTTTGAGAAGGGCATGACTGGGGAACCTCCAGCGTCGACGTGGCGGCAGGTGATTGTGCCAAGTTGTCTACTATACTATACATGTGGGAAGCTCGGTTGGAAGCCACATTACAGCAATGGCCCTTTGGGGATCTTGGGAATTGACTCAACCTTGGGCTGAGGGATCTGTAAGGGACCATTTGATGTCATAAGAGGCTCAATATATTCTTTGGTTTTGGGCTCGGTTGCGGATGAAGTCGATGGCTTGTCATATTGACACGACCGAGTTTGCAAGTTGATATCAGAGGTACTGACCCCCTCAGAATTCATCATGAGAATCTCATAGTCACCAGGACCAAAAGGTTGGGGAGGGTGGGCTACTTGACCTTGCTAAGGTTGAGCAGCAACGAATCCTTGCTGAGGGAAAGGATTCTTAAGCACATCCGGTTGAGATGGCGCAGGATTCTGAGGCGGTTGCTGCATGGGATATTGACCTCTAGAAGATGCTTGAACTTCCCACATTTGGTGCATCTGCAGTAAGAGGGGACGCTCATGAGTATAATGGCCATGTACACCACAACATGCACAAGGATTGTTTGTATGAACAACCTTGTTCTGCCTGGGCTAGTTTCCCTATTGTTGGTTGTTGACGTTAGGTTGGTTCCCCTTTGGTTGATTACCTTGGTTACCCTGGTTACCCTTGTTACCCTTGTTACCTTGGTTCTTTTTCTTTGAATTTTGGAAATTTGTCGCACTCTATTGTGAATACACTTGACCTTGAGGGGGCAATGGCTACTAGGGCTGAGGATGCATGGGAGGTTGCGGTGCTTCTGCCTAAGGGGCTGGGGCGCTCGATGGTGCATAGGTGTAAGATGGTGAAGGGGCAATGGTCTAGTAGACAAGCTGAACACTAGTTGGCCCTGACATCTATTGATGTGGTCGAGTGAATGCATAAGATGTGCTTTGTCCTAAATACACGTTGCTGGAAGGAGGGGGATAAGTGTTGTAGGAACTGGTGGCCCCCTGAGGATGGCCATAACCCTGCTAAGTATACAACGAAGGATGTGAAATAACTCCAACGATATTGACGGTGGTGTGAGATTCCCCCAATGCATTGGCACCACCAGGACAAGGGAGGTCTAGTATAACAGTATAGACATAACTGAATTGAGCATAAATCTAGTCATATCTTAGAGCAGTCTAGAGAGCTTCTTCCTCTATCTTAGGAAAGTGAGTTGTGACATATTTAGAAATGGGCATTAAAAGATTCCTAAGAAACCAATTGAGGTAGACATGATCTTCGAAGGAAGGAGCATGGCACATGCTCCTCCTTCTACACCATTCCCGGAGATGGTCGAAAAGATAGGTGTAAGAGGACTGATGAATTGTGGTCAAGAGCTCCGTACCAGTGTCGTATCAGAGAGGTAACTGAAAATATGGAAGGAATGCTTTAGCAAGTGTCACAAAAGTGGAATGAGAAGCGGAGGGTTGGTCAATGTACCACTTTGTAGCATCTCCAGTGAGCGTGTGTTGGAACAACCGAAGACGAATGGAGCCATCGATGATGGAATTAGACAAACACCACATATGGAAGGAGAAAATGTGATTAGTGGGGTCCTCTATAGAATTACCCTTAAATTTGGGAATATCTAATAGAAGCTTAGTAGGCATAGTTGGCCAACTAGCATTGTGGTGTATGGGGTTGTTAATCAACTGGTTAAAATACGAGAGACTTAATCTAGCCATGAAAGGTAGCAAAGGGGATGTCGGAACAGTTCCTATAATGGTTCCGCTAGATGTGACTATCGAGATAGAATCGAAGCCACCACCAGGTTAGTTTCCTACACCTGCAGTGGGTCCTGACATGATGATAGTATGCAGTGAAGGAGGCTTGGAATCAGATGAGGAATCAGATGAACTAGAAGAAGAGTTGGTATGGGGACTTGGGGGATCAATAAATTGAACACTGTGGGGAGGATTAATACGTATAAGTAGAAATTGAGGATGAAGACCCTTAAGTCTCTGTGACAAATGCCTTGGTGGCACAATGGTTACAATACACAAGTGACACGAAAATGGGGAAGGGAGATAAACAAAATGTCTTTGTCTCTTTTAGGGAGATAAATTAATTAAGTTAAGTCTTGGCTTGGTGGTGTTAACCAAGCACCCTTCACTTAAGGTGTGCTTGTGAATATGTGTGTTTATTAATTAAGCCCAGATCATGTTTGAAAAAAGAGAAAGAAAAATATTGTTGAAATACTGTAAATAAACTGAAATTAAACACAGAAAATGAATATAAAATCAACTATCTAAAACACCACCCAAACTGGGTTTTCAAACACTGTGTTGGTTGATGGTGAAATCAACTGAAAAAACACAAACATGGCCAAGAGATCTAATCATTGGTGTGACTAGGATCAAATGACACTATGCTGCTAGAAAGTGGTGCATCAACAACAAAAAACTAGTGAGTAAAATCGCTGCAAAAGAAAGGGAGATGGGTGTGAAACCTAGGGAAAATAGTGGAACCCTAAGGAAAATGACCAAATAATGTTCAAGAGGGAGATTTGGATGGAAGCAAGCTATCTTTTAATATCTGAAAAAGGAAGGTGCAGTTCTGGAAAGTATGGTTGAAAGATCTGCGAAAACTCAAACTTCTTACTTAGCTAAAATTCTCCTATAAAGGTGGAAGCATACCAGAAGCCCTAAGGGGCTAAATTCCACTTCGACAAGTGAAACAAAGTATATCAAGGCCTGAGCAAGCTAATACAATGGTCAACCAACCCATCTGTATGCTCTCGGCAAAACCCAGAAAAGGATCAGAAAAATTCTCGGAAACCCTGAAATCATAGGTACTGACCTGATTCAAGGGAGATCAGACTTTTTGGGCCAGAAAGTGCTTTCTAGACCTCCAGATCGCAAGTTTGGGGCTGAAAAGTGAGATTTATGCTCCTCAGTTCTTGGGCGGAAAGTCACAAAAAAATTGTTGTCTCTGGTGCGACTAGTTCCTGTCACTTGAGGAAATAACCAGAAAACTTTTGGAAGTTATAAATTTTACTAATCTAGGGTTGGAATGCTAGTAAACAACATTAAGAGACTGAAAATAGAAAAACCCTAAGCTGAAAAATGAAGGTCACCTAGGTTTTTGAATTAGAATTAAAAATGCAATGGAGTCGCCATCTGTTGGACAACAAATGTGTAACTAAATCCCTAGTGGATTCGCCATGTGTTGGAGTGTTTTCTTCTCAAAGGTGTACAAAAAGAAACCACTTTAGATTGTGGATGAAAAGCAACCTTAATAATAAAAATGGTTGTAAAACAGTGTGGATCTACAGCAAATGATAGAAACAAAACCTGCCAAAGTCATGATCTATGCAACAGAAATAATTAAACAAAAAAATTAAATATTAAAATAAGCGCAAATAACTCCAATAATACAATGGAAACTAGATATAAAGAATATGTTTTATTAGTTGTAACCTGTGAAGGGAACAAATAATGGTACCAGTCACCCTCTATGGGATGGGTTCTTGGCTATCCTCAATGTCTTCAGCTTTATAGAGTCTCTCTCTTCTCCACAATGTGTAAACTCGGTAAACAAAATGTTTGAGCTCAATGGGAACTCAAAAGAAAGAGGCAAATGGTTAGCGACAATGATAATAATCAGCACTGCAACAATGAGTGCAACAATGAAAATGATCAAAAGTGAAGAATGAATGTAAAACCCTTCAATTTATAACAAAATATTAGGTTATTCTCAAATAATGGAAAATAATAAACTATTATTAACCAAATTCTAGAATTAACCATTTGGAATATTTCATTATATTTGGTTGGAGGGAAAAAGTATTTAAATTAGTTAAATACTTTTATTTATAAATAATAAATAAATAAATGATTTATTTATGATCTCAAGGAATGTGGTTCAAGAATAATAAACAAATAATGATTTATTTAAGTATTCCTAAATGATTTAGTCAAACTTGACAAGGAGTAATAACTAAATAATGATTAATTGATTATTCCTAGGGAAAAATAAGAAAAATAATGATTTATCTAATTATTCTCATGATTGGGTCAAATATGACAAGGAATATTAGTTAAAAAATGGTTTATTTAATTATTCATAGAAGATAATTAAATAAAGAATGATTTATTTAATTATTCTTCATGGGTTTAACAAGAAATAACTTAACAAATGTGGTTTATTAAGTGATTTCTTATAGTGAAAGCAATTTTACTATGGTAAAATTGGCCCTACATGGTGTACTTCGATCCATCTAGTAAGTTATGGCTAGATGATCATTTTTTGGTGATAAAATCAAGAAAAGTATGTCTTATGCTTTATGTATGGTGTATATTGTGACACTAAGTGTCTGTATGCAATCACAGTCAAGCCCTATCAATGTTTACATATGTTTCATTGATCTCACACTTAGCCATTTTCCCGAGCAACCTAGCCTCATCCAGCTTGCCAAAATTATGCGCTTTTCTTCTCCAACCATAAAGATTCGTCCCTTGCCTGCTGAAATCTCGCAGTGCACAGAGACACCAAACTCCCTTTCCTATTGAAACCCCACAGCCCATAAAGACCCCAGCCAATACTGCTCTCCAAAAATGCGCAGAGTAGTCAAGCAACCATCACTTCTCTCCAGAAATCCGCAGAGCAGTCTAGCTGCAATGCACTTAGAAATTGCGCAGAGGTGTCCTCCCAGGACCCCCATCCCACAACAGTGCCTTGTGCCTCAAACCTACGCAGTGTTGTCCAAGCTTCCCTGCATGTCTTGCATGTACAAACTTCACAAATGAGCCACCCAGGGTCTCATTCTGGCAGTAGTCACTGTTCGTTGAAATTGTGTAGATCTACCTCTCATTGACTATAGGAAAAGGTGGCATGCTGAAATCACTTCCACGGAGTTGAGGAGAAGGACCAAGGAACCAAGTAATGAAAAATATCAACACTGCATGAAAACTCCATCGGATGGATGATCATCTTGAGGGTAAGTATGGTAAGTAAAGAACAAATTTCAAAATACACCTCTTAGTTGAGTTTGTAGGACTACTTTTCATTGTCATATCATCATGTCCTTAGTAAAATGCATGTGCACAAACACGAAAAGTCATTTTACCAACTGTCACCTTTGGCATGTTGATTGCTACGTTATGCTTGTGACCCCATTCTGGTGATGTTGAAGGTTTTGTTTGAGTTGTGTTCGCTATGTAAACATATATTGCACTCACACACAATGTTGTAAGTACTGTCATGCAAGTGTCACCGCGGTCATCCGAATGTCTATCACAAGTGTCGCACTTGTCGCTCGCACCCGTTGGTCAGTCACACTAAGTGCATGTTATCTTGATGGTTCAAGGTGTCTTGGCATGAAGTCATGTTGAGTGTGTATTCGCAAGGTCAAACATGTACGAAGTCACTCGTTCACACACTCAGTCATTTTGTCGAAACTATGTTGACTAGACCACCCTCCAACAACCAGACCTTCACTGAGCTACGTTGTGCAGTCTCAGCCCTTAGTGATCATGTACTACTACCCAGAATTGCGCAAAGCTTGAGGCTGCCTCCCAGACAGACTACACTGCGCAATCCTGGAGTCAACCCAACTAACTCTCACCTAGAACAACGCAGACGCTTCCCAACAAGCCATCTCAATCTACATTGCCCACAAGCAAATCTACCAAGCCTCTAGTGGGTCAACCAGAGAGTTTGACCAGGCAGTGACCCCGAGCCTCACTCCTCCAAAAAATTGTGCAGAAGCTACCAATAATGCCCACTTCCACTAATTGAATAAATTGCATAGACATGCCAAAAAGACACCCACTACCTACCACTGCACTGCCCTAAAAAAATGTGCATTTTTCTTGGCCAGCCACCTTGTCAACCGACATGCTACTCCTCTTGAAAGCTACGCAATTTTCATGAGAAGTCTCCTAGCTTCCCAACATCCCGCTCAACCCAGAAATTGCGCAAGGATGTCCTACATTCTAGCCTCCCAGATCAGCACAGTTTTTTCTAGCATCCTCCCGCAGCCCGCTACCAGCCTCCCCGAAGAAATTGCGTAATTTTCACTACCAGTATCCCCCTGCTGCCCGCATTGTCTTCCTGGAAAAATTGCGTAGATCTTCCCTCCAATTGAGCGAGATCCCACAAATAGTCATTATTGATTCGGACTGCCCATCTCAGCCTCCCAATGACCTCTGCGCAATTTTCATGGATAGTGCCCGGAGCCCACATCCCGGCTTGAAATGTGCTCTGCACAATTTCATAGCCTTGTCCTCTCTCCCGGTCACCTGCATCCGAAAGAGAAAAACAATGCATCATGGTAGACTAGGAGATTTCTGGATTTGATGTCGTCTCATCATGAGTGATTGCAGATACAGGTACATGGATGAGACATGGCATGACGACGAATGAGATGAACAAGGAGCACATGCAAGAAGACTTGTTCACAAATAGACGAACACATGGAGCATGCTAAGTACAAGCGAAGGAGAGACATGCACATGCAACATCAAGAGAACACCAAGACCATCGAAGACTCTGCACACCTTGCCATGCAGAGGTGAAGCTATGATACACCAAGAGCACATCCATCACTCAGTAGCACTGTAGCTCGACATGGACACCACCACCAGCATGAACATACCAACCCTATTGTGTCGAGTCATGTCATGAGTCATCTCGGCCACATCACTGTTGTGGGCCATATTGTTGTAATCAGTATAATGTAACGTGGAATTCCAAGAGACCCACATGTAAATCTGACAAGTCATGTAAATTTGAAGAGTCATGTAAGTCAAATAGTCATGAGGGAAGTTGAACAGTCACAAGGGCCAATTCCACCCTTGGCTATAAATACCCCTCATTTGTACATGCAAAATAATTTTCACCTTGGCTCCTCCCACATAGCCTTGAGAGTCTGTAATATTTCCTTTGAGGAGCGAGCAGTGGCTCCAATGCCCCGCTATCAAGGTTAGTTATGTAATGGTGTATGGGGGTGTCTTGGAACATTCGCTTAATTCAGAAGCCTGTTAATAGGCCAACACATTTTCACACATGTATTGTATTCGTTTGTAAGACTATTCTTTGAACGCTTGTAATGAATGTTTCTTTAACCTGTATTAAGACAGTTGAACTATTTCGGTTGTTTTATTACATATGCTATTGAAAATGTATTTTATTAGTTGCTAATGTTGTCTCTCCCATGTGGGCTATCCCACCGACACTCAACATATTCATTCTTGTAAAATTGTTATATCGCTCATCGCACTCGTGTGGACTATTATGTTAGGTGTTGTATGTGCTATCTATTAACCTCATGTTTGTGACTTTCGCATCCATGTGGACTACTCTGCCAAAAGCTGCACATGTCTTGTTGTGTTGTGTGTCTCTAGCAGAGTTGGGACGATTCTCTTTCAACCTGAGACTCACTTCCACCTTCTCCCTATGCAGTGAAAGAAATTTGCCACAACTGACACTAAGCACTCACCAGGAATGTGAACCTTGTTTTTCAAAGACAAAGTAAACCACTATCATGTGCTGACAAGAAAGAGCTAAGGAAAATATTTAAGATAATGGAAACTGGGCCATCGTACCGAATGGGACTCCTGCACCAAATAGTGTGAGGTCTAGTTGGGACTTCATACTGGGGAGATCCCCTAAATGTTGGCGGGTCCAGCACCGTCAACACCACCTTAAAAATTTTCCTTACTTATCCAATTTGTTCCTTCACATGAGTTGAAATAAGAAGCAAGATTCAATTTTTAGATGTAGCTAGATTTAACCCCTTATTGCCATGATCTCATATTGTGAGAATCTTTGGTAGCTTCATGAACGTAAGAATGACTACATCATCTATATAAAAATTAAATATGCATTATGTTATTCTCCTTTTTTCTATAGGTTTTGTTCATCAGTTCTTCTTGGGTTGTCCTCTCTCCATGGTTTCTCTTTCCTTTCCCTAGCTTTTCCTATTATAGCATTTGGTTAAGAAATTCATGTATTTTTTCTATATGAGATTCTCCTAACCTCACACATTAGGGGCGAATTGTTATTGCATTAATATCACTTACCTGTGACATTTGAGTGGTTGTACATGAAAAAATCACTTGTCCATGTATAGCTTAATGTATCCTAGCATATCATTTCATGGTCATTTTTTACCCCACTAATTCTAGTCAAACCTTTAGTTCATAGCTCTTATGGTGGCACAATTTATCATTTATTTCCTACACTAATCACATGGATGATTCTTTAAGAGTCACATGACCCATGAAAACTCAAAAAAAATATTAGATTGCATTATAGAGGAGGAATTGATAGTAAGGTTACCTTGCCAAATGAGATTAGAGAGACAAAAAAAAACTTTCATTCTACTCCACTTTCTACATTTACTTGCCCTCTTGTTTCTTGTTTTTCCTCCAAAGTATCCATCTACAAAGGAGCTTATTGCTTACACCTATTAAGGTTAAATATTTAGCATATAAAGAGGTAAAAGGATGCTCATATTGAGAGTTTTGTAGCCCATTTGATGCAATTTACTTTGTTATGATAATGCATTGCACTTTTACTTTCCATTACACTTTTACTTTCCATTAGAATATAACTAAGCATTATTCTTTCCTATATTTTTATTGTTGGTGTGAGAATTGTGTTTAATCATTGAATCCATTATTTAATGTTTTCATTATTTGTACTCATGCTTATCCATTAAAATTACTTTTCTCATGTGCCCCACTTTTTATTTGTTTATACTTTGTTTCAAAAATTAAGTTAAAATTTTTTTATACACATTCACACATAAACATTAACAATATTTAGCCTCCTTTCATTGACATTAGAAATATAATCAGGCATTTAATGTACAAACACAAGTTAATTAATATGAAGATAAAAGGCTTTCAATCTCCCCTTAAAACATTGATGAAAAACACTCAAGGATTAAGAATATTAGAATTGAGATGCAATGTCTTGATTAAACTATTCGGGGATGGTAGGGAAAAATTCTCTCCAAAATATAAATATGGCTAAAAACGTTATTGTAACTGAAGGAAAATTTGGAATAATATAATAATAATATAAATATTGAGAATAAGAAGAAGTTAAATTACTACAAAATAATAATATCATAGAAGGTCAAAATTATCTTTTTGGTTTTAACTAGTCAGTAAAGAGAATAAATATTCTAAATATGAGACAAATTCCTATAAACTTTATAATTGAATGGGGTGTTGGACAAAAGCTAAAATGCATCAACATGGAGGAATTTTTAAGGGGTGTTGGACAAAAGCTAAAATGCATCAACATGGAGGAATTTTTAAAACATGTGAACTGAATTTATACAGAATGAGATAGAACTTTCTTTTGGATTTCCTAATCTAAAAAGACATTACTTATAATTTTCAAAACAATTATAATAACGTTGAACTCCATAACATGTTATCTGAAAAAAA
This sequence comes from Pinus tabuliformis, assembly GCA_031772625.1. Classification (NCBI taxonomy): domain Eukaryota; kingdom Viridiplantae; phylum Streptophyta; class Pinopsida; order Pinales; family Pinaceae; genus Pinus; species Pinus tabuliformis. The sequence goes on along the minus strand of CM062819.1, from coordinate 309,714,703 downwards.
TTAAAAGGACTTAAAATTTTCATTTCCCAGAAGTATTTATCATTTATTTGATTATAAAAATAACATGATAAATTATTTTAATTAATTTAATTTACTAAATTTGATATCTTAAAATTTGTCTAAATGGATGTAGTCAACATCGATATATATATATATATATATATATATATATATATATATATATATATATTCTATGTGGTAATTAAAAGTAGGGTTGTTTTTTAATTTAATATGGATATCTTTCCCTTTTTTAAGATATTGGGTTTTAAATAACAATTATATTTTCTAATTAAAATAAAATAAAATATTTAACATTTAATATACTAAAACGCCAATTTTTTAATTAATTGTCATATAATTTTGAAAAAATTTAGCATAAATTTAAAATATATATTCTTTTTAATTGGGTGACCAAGGGGGTGGGATTTTATTTTTTATTTTGTTTTTAAAATATTATGAATTTTGATTTTGTTTCATTTTGATTTTATTAATTATACACATTTTATTTATTTTAAATATAAATTTATTGGTTTGTTTTGATTTTAGTTTTTTAGTTATTATTTTTGTTATAGTATCTTTACTCATTAATCAGCGATTGACTTTTATTTTATTTTATTTTATTTACTTATTTATGTATTTATTTGAGTATGTTACTTTTATTTGGTTAACTTGGATTGTTTGTTTCTTATTAATATTTACATTTTTCAATCTTTATATATATATATATATATATATATATTATTATTAAGGAATTTAGACTTCTGTGATCCATAACATTGTTTAGATAATCTTCGGCAAAATCACATAACCAATCTTTTGTCGACGCGTTTCGAACCAACCAGTGTGGTTCATCGTCAGGACAAGTTGAAGAACCAATCTGGCTAAGCTTGATTAAATAGAGGTGCAGATACTCCAACGGCTAATTTTGACCAATGACCCTAGTCAAATTAGTTAATATTTAAAAAAAAAAAAAAAAAAAAAATTAATAACGGAGTTAATTGAAAAATAAATAAATCTAATATTAAATATTAAGAGAATTCCTAGGTAATACCATATCTTAATAATCTAGTTATATTGGTCATTTCACATTTATTTATATTTGATATTATTCCAATATATTTTTCTAAAAAAGTAATAAACACTATTAGGTAATTGGTAATAATGGTAAGATAGATCTTTAGAATATATTATTTTTATCTATTATTTAAATATAATGGTCTGTTCAAATTTAAATTTAGTAAGTTATATATGTTTATTAAATAATCTACTTAATAATTTATAATTCCAACCAAATCATAATTATTCCTAGAATTTAGCTCCTTAAGGTAAATATCATATTATAGGGTTGTTAAAGTCCATAATCAAAGTGTAACTAATAATAATGGTATATCGTAAATATCTATTAAACAAATGGTCAAATATTCAGTATTAATTCAATATTTCAAGTTTAAATATATTAACACTAATAATATTGGTATATCATAATATACCCTTAAATATTCTATATTCATTAATAATCCATATATATATTTAAATATTAATTCTTCCAAAAATTAATTATTAGACATAAGTTAAAGGGAAACCCGATTCTAAAGATGTAAATAATAATGAAATATGGAAAAAATCAAATTTAATTATAAATTGCCCAATAGAATCAAAAACAAGTTAAGGTAATACACCAGGAAGCCCGAAACTAAAACAAAACCTATAATGACTTAAACACTCCATAATAATAGGACAAACCTGCCAAAAGAGAAATTAAAGGAGGATAGAAACCCTAAGACCTAACACAAAGGGGAATAATATCAAATATAAATAAATGTGAAATGACCAATATAACTAGATTATTAAGATATGGTATTACCTAGGAATTCTCTTAATATTTAATATTAGATTTATTTATTTTTAAATTAACTCCGTTATTAATTTTTTTTTTTTTTTTTTTTAAATATTAACTAATTTGACTAGGGTCATTGGTCAAAATTAGCCGTTGGAGTATCTGCACCTCTATTTAATCAAGCTTAGCCAGATTGGTTCTTCAACTTGTCCTGACAATGAACCACACTGGTTGGTTCGAAACGCGTCGACAAAAGATTGGTTATGTGATTTTGCCGAAGATTATCTAAACAATATTATTATTCTAAAACAAGTCGTTATATTCGCTGTTATAGGAATATTATTTGATCTTAATAATTATTATTAAAATATTAATTTTCATAAACTAGCTATTTTATGATCTTTTGGGCTTTACATCACCTTCTATTTAAACTTGTGCCATGATATGCATTTTCACCTGGTCCTGATGATGAACCACACTAGTTGGTTCGAAACACTTCAACAAATTTTTCTCATATGTGATTTCTACCAAAAAGACTCTTCTTAATGTAATATGGATAACAAAACGCTCAATTCAAAAATTACAAATTTATTCTTTTGATGTATTATAATTAATGTATATTCATTTTATTTAAAAGTGTTGAGAGATCAAACCATTAAATTAAAAAATATACTATAAAAATTTCAAAATTATGTTGTGTCTCGAAGCTTGATAAATTTAGAGTTGATATGGACCTATACTAGAGTAACTTGTTATTTTCTCACACACACACACACAGATATATATATATGTGTGTGTGTGTGTGTGTGTGTGTGTGCGCGCGCGCGCGTGCCAAGTAATCGATACAAGAGTCTCAAAAGTCTTTGCCCATTTTGCTAGCTTTCTTTTTGTTGGTGTTGGGCTTAAATCCCCTTGGATTAGGTGAACTCGCCTATATAGGTCAGTTCACTAGAGGTTTCGTCAACAAATATAGGGAGGAGCCTGATAAATTTAGCATTAAGATGAATCTACTATAGTGTAACTTGTTATTTCATTTTAATTCACATAATTATTTAAAAATATATAGGCCAAGTAATCAGTACAAGAGATTGTGTAGGATATTGAACTTAAAGAGATTGTGTGCAATACTGAACTTACGAAGTTGTGCCTGCCATATCAATTTCAATGTATGAACGATATAAAATCTTCACTTAGACTTTATATTTTGAGAGCCAACCATTTATGTTGCTTAAGTATTTGGGCATTTGTCTAGCTTTATTTTTGTAGGTGTTGGATTTGAATTCCTTTTGGTTAGAGACACTAATCTATATTCATGAATTCACTAGAGGTACTATCCACAAATATGGAGAGACATCCTTTGGGTTTTCTCATAAAATTTACTTAGTTTAGCAACAATATTTTAACAAAAATAAATAACCCTTGTATTTTATGTGAGTGTATCTTAAAAAAATATGTAAAAATGTGTTTTTTATAAGATGTGTTTTTTTTCTTATACAACTTGAGTGGGCCTAATGGTTAAGAGTGTGTGTTTCCTCTTAAAAGGTCGCAGGTTCAAAACAAGAGGGGGTAGAGTATGTATGCCTTTGAAGATTTAGTAATCAAATCGTTGCACGGAGGTGAGTCCCTTGTCCCACAAACAAGGGGGTCTCATACATTAATTGATAAAAATGGCAATGTTTGTATTAAAAAATAAAACCCACTAGTCAGCACTATGAAAGAGAGTCTAAACCAGGAGAGTCTAGCTCTGCAGAATGCTCTCCATTGTTCATGCACATTACACATTAAATAGAAAACATGGTTTTAGGGAAGTTAGAATAGCATCCTAAGAAATAGAAACTAATTCCTATTCTGAGGTTACGTGAACCAACTCTACCTATTCTAGGATATTCTCCATTATCTTCAACACTCCCCCTTAATGGAGAATGGGTTCACATATATGCCTAACATCTCCTTAAACATTTGAAACTTAAATTTTCCAAGAGGCTTAGTGAAAATGTCCACAACATTATCACATGTATTACAATATTCCAAATGAATTTCTTTGGATTTCACTTTCTCCCTGACAAAGTGGAATTGAGTATCAATATGTTTAGTGTTTTTTTGAAACACCGGATTATTGGCCAGGTTGATGAACTCTGATTGTCGCATCTGGTTGTTGTTGTGACTGTTTGTTCTTCCCCAACATCCTGGAGAAGTCTCTACAACCAAACCACCTCACACGTTGCTACACACACGGCTTGATACTCTGCTTCGGCTGAGGACAAGGAGACTATGTTCTGCTTCTTGCTGCTCCATGTGATCACCTCGGATCCAGGACTGAATGCATAACCTGTTATATATCTGTGATCATCTACATTTCCTGCCCAATCCGAATCTGCGAATCATGCCAATCTAACATCAGAAGAGTCCATGTAAATAATTCCATAATCTACAATACCTTGTAGATGCCTCAAAACATTCTTCATTGCATTCCAATGGCTTTCAAGTGGCTTAGACATAAATTGGCTTGACACACTGACCGCATAAGCCAAATCAGGTCTAGTGGTGGTTAGATAGATTAGACTCCCAACCAACTGTCTGTAAAGTGTTGCATCCGCTATTTTTGAGGCATCCTCACACTGCAATTTGATGTTCTGCTGCAATGGTACCGGTGCCGGCTTACACTGATCCATTCTAAACTTTTCTAACAAGCCTTTGACATACTTGGCTTGGGACATAAATGTTTGATGTGAATCTCTCCATATTTCAAGACCTAAACAATATCTGAGTTCACGAAGGTGCTTCATCTCAAACATCTATGACATCTGTTGCTTGATTTCATTAATTAGATATGTAGCATCACCTGTAATTATGAAATCATCTACATATAATGAAATCAACACTATGCATCTTTCATGGTGTAAAGATTAGGGTCATTCTTACTTCTATTAGAGCCAGCTTGTAGAAAAAATGAGTCAATTTTCTCATACCATGACCTGAGAGCTTGTTTTAGTCCATAAAGTGCTTTCTTCAATCTATAGACTAAATGTTCTTTTCCTTTCTGGACAAACCCTTCCAATTTCTCTAGATAAACCTCTTCTTTTAGTTCTCCATTCAAAAATGCAGACTTTACATCTAGTTGGTGCATCATCCAATGTTTCTTAGTAGTTAAAGCGATTAACATTTTGATGGTGTTCAATTTAGCTACAGGGATGAAGGTTTCTTCATAGTCTATCCCTTCTTTTTGTGTGTACCCCTTTGTTACCAACCTAGATTTTAGTTTTCTATGGTTCCATCTGCATTAATATTTGGTTTATATAACCATTTACAACCTATGGTTTGTTTTCCTCTAGGAAGTTCAACCAATTCCCAAGTGTTATTTCTCTTTATTGAATCATATTCCTGTTCCATGGCTATTTTCCATTCACTACTTTCATTTGCTTCTTTATAACTAGACGGTTCAACCACATTCATCATACTAGTTATAAAAGCATTTTCCCTATATCTTGCAAGCATTTGAGCTTTCCTACCTGATCTCTTGAGTGGTGGGGTGGTGGTTTCAAACCTTATTTGATCATCATTTACTTTTTCTTCCTCTTGCTACTGTTGTTGTTGTTATTGTTGTTGTTGTTGTTGTTGTTGCTGTTGTTGTTATTCATCCTCTGCCTTTGTCTGCTGCTGACCCTGACTATTCTCTGCTTCTTCTTCCTCAAAGTACGGAATGTCCCATCCATCATAGTGCTCATCAGATTCTTCATGATCCTGCTCATGGAATTTAACATCTCTACTAACAAAAATCTTGTGATTAGAGGGATTGAATAATCTGTATGCTTTATATGACGAACAATACCCTATAAAAGTACATTTGATGGCTTTTGAATCTAATGTTCTTATATCTTCCTTTGGGATGTGGGCAAATGGTTTAGATCCAAATATTATTAAGTGTTTTACTGCAAGTTTATATCCATATAATGCTTCAAAAGGAGTTTTAGACTCAAGACTTTTTGTAGGACTCCTATTTTTCAAATAAACCGCAGTATTCACTGCTTCAGCCCAAAAACCATTCGACGGATTTTTACCTTTCAACATACTTCTAGCACATTCCACCAGTGTTATGTTCTTTCTTTTTGTTACTCCATTCTGTTGTGGAGTATGGGGTACTATGAATTGCTGCAAAATTCCATGATCTTTACAATATTTGATAAGCTCATCCTTCCTGTATTCTCCCCCTTGATCAGAATGGAGAATTTTTATCTGTTTCCCTGTTTGTCTTTCAATCATATTTTTAAACTGCTTAAAGTATTCGAATGTATGACTCTTCTTACTTAAGAAATACACCCAAGAAAACTTTGTATAGTCATCAATAAACAATAGAAAATACAGTGCACCTCCTAATGATTTTGTCTGCATGGGTCCACAAAGGTCTGTGTGCACTAATTCTAGTATATCCCTCTGTTTCTTTTCTACTCTAACATGGAATTCTTCTCTATGCATTTTTCCTAAAGTACAGGCATCACAGTCATTATATACTTGCTTTAGCATAGGAAGATCTCTTACCATTTCCTTCTTTTGTAATAACAACAAATCATTGTAGTTGATGTGGTCGAATCTCTAATGCCAAAGATCTTTTGTAGTCAGGCTCGCTGCTGTCAATGCTTGAACCAGTGTAGGTCTCACATCCAACTTGTACAGGCATCCTGTTCGGATCCCTGTAGCAATTGTCTCCATGCCATCTAGCAGATCTTTAATGTAATAGTTAGATTTTAAAAATTCAACTTTCAAATCTTGATATGTAATCATAGATACAGAAATCAAGTTCTTTGTTATGCCAGGCACATACATAACATTATAAATTTGTTTGATATTACCATTAGGTAGAATGACAAAAACTTTCCCACACCCTTTGATTTGATGACTTCTGTCATCACCTAGGTAAATTTGTGCACCTTCGTTGATTTCTTTAAAATCCTCGAGCCAATGCTTATTCCCTATCATGTGTGTTGACGCTCCTGAATCTACATACCAGATGTCTGCATCAACATTTTCATCACGATCTGCCATGAACAATCTGAAATTTTGCACCTAATCACCATTCGCGAGATGACTTGCATGTCTTTTTGGCTTCTGTTATTCTTCATGATATTTCTTTTTCCTACATTCCCTGGAAATATGACCCAATTTTCCACAATAAAAACATTTAGTTTTAGAGTAGTTTTTATTGGGATGCATACCTTGAGTCTGATTTGGCCGTTTCTGTGAACTTGCTCTGTTTTGTTGTTGTGGACCTCCTTTCCCTTTGTAGAAGTTTTTCTTCACCATCAATGCAAGATCGGCACTCTGGGGCTTCAAAGTCGATCTCCTCTCTTCTTCCTGCATCAGTATACCTATCAGCTCTTCAAAATGCAGGATCTTCTCTCTGGCATTTATCCCAATGATGAACATTTGATAATCATCAATGACACCATTCATTGTAATGGTTACAAGATCTGTATCGTCAACTGTATGACCAATGTTTGCTAGTTTGTTCTTCAGATCCTTGATCCTTGCTACGAATGAAGCAATTGTTTCATTCTCCTCCATCTTCAGGGACAGGATCTTACTTCTGAGGAACAGAAGACGAATTGAATTCCTGATCTCGTAAAATTCCTTCATAATTCCCCAGATCTCGTTAGCTGACTTATCTTCTCTAATGTGTGGTATAATGCAGTCTTTCATTGACATCTTCAATAGTGTCCTTGCTCTACCTTCTCGCTTCTCCCAATCTGGGATCAATGCTGATCCGGCTGTGGGCCTCGGCTCATCCCCATTCGCGATCGTCCAACCACTCTGCACTTCTAGTAGATTCTGCATCTTGAATTTCCAATTTGCATAATTAGAACCATCGATCTTGTTATGCTCGTTCAAGCGTGCTTTAAACATATTGTTATTCACCTTGGCAATTTAGAAAAAAAATTCGACAGGTAAAAGATGTTAACTTTACCCCAGATCTGTGATAGAGACAGATCATTGTTCTTCAATGTTATTTGATCTTGTAGCACACCCGTAGATCACCATGGATTCCTTCTCAGCCTCCAGACAACCTTCTGTTGTCAGCTACAGCCTTATTCTTGGCTTCCCCTCGTAGCCACAGCCTTGTTGTTGGCTTCCACGATCATCGCAGATATGCTTGTCTTTTCTGCGATGTCGTCGTAGCTGTACACGTCTTTCCTGCGACGAAAAAGTTAAAAAATATGCGCGAAGGAGCTACAGTGCCCTTGTCGCAGAGGTACACTCAGAACCAACGACGATCTTGGAATCGTCGCAGTTATCCTCCTCACAACTGTGATGATCTCGGTTCAAAGAACCACCCACTAGCCAACTTATAGGTTCCTCAGCCCTGACGCTTTGATATCATGATAAAAATGGCAATGTTTGTATTAAAAAATAAAACCCACTGATCATCTCTAAGAAAGAGAGTCTGAACCGGGTGAGTCTGGCTCTGCAGAATGCTCTCCATTGTTCATGCACATTACACATTAACTAGAAAACATGGTTTTAGGGAAGTTAGAACAACATCCTAAGAAAGAAACTAATTCCTATCCTGAGGTTACGTGAACCAACTCTACCTATTCTAGGATATTCTCCATTATCTTCAACACTAATTTGGTGTCTCTTGTCCCACAAACAAGAGGGTCTCATAGACTAATTTGGTGTAAATGTTATTCTAGATAAATAAGAAAAACCTAATAAGCAAAATGAAGGGGCCCAAGGCATATTACAAGGCCTTGGGTGACCAATTAGATACACTTTTTACTTTGATTTATATATAATATTATATTTGAGCCACGAATATTACATCATCCTTATGTTACGTTAAACAATTTCTTTCTATTGAGAACACACATTTTGAACACCATAAAAATTATTGGACTATCTATTTAAGTACATATCTAATATGAGTTAAGAGGGATTAAATTTTTCAAGTGTAAAATTCTTTAGTGTAAAATACAATGTGTTATTTTTTATTGTTTAAATTGTATTTTTGAATGCTAAATAAAATATATATAGAACCAAATAAATGTTTTAACCATAAAACTTAATTTTTTCCACCCAAATTAAATATGTGTCAATATGCATTTGTATTAAAATCTTTTATAATAACCTATATTGAATATTTTGTTGTACAACATTAAATATTTTATTTTAACAATTTTTTTTTCATATATAAATATATATAGTTCATATGGACGTAAATTAATTAACATAGATTTTCAAATAGTTTATTAAAATATATATGTAGTTGATATAGACATAAATTAGTTAATATAGAATTTTAAATAGTTTATTAAAATATTTTTTGAAAATATAAAAATTAAATATCTTACTCACAAATTTTGTTTAATTCTAATTACTTTATAACATATTCAATTTTTTATTATAATAGAAATTATTTTTCAATTTATAACATAATTTTTATTTTAAAAATACACATAAGTAAACTTATACATCCCTCGTACTGGATTGTCCTCGTACTAAATTGTAAATTAACTCTATAGTTTAATAATAAAACAATAAAAAAAAAATCCCTGGATAAAACACCAAACATTTTATTATTCCATTATCATGAAGATACCTGAGAAATAAACATACGACGCATAAAATTAAAATAAGATGCCAAAATTTATCAGACTATCCAACAAAATAAGCACATACATCATCTGTTATTTAAATGACAGATCCTCATCCCAACCATCAGACAAATGGTTTTGCTGTCCTCACTGGTTCTGTCATACATGAAAGCAGACCTTCTTTCTATATATAATATTTTCAGATGGTTTTGCTGTCCTTACTGGCTCTTTCAGACATGAAAGCAGGCCCTGTCCCACTCTCTATATGTGGACACACTCTCAAAGGGTGATATATGTTGGTGAAGTCTCAGTTGGCAAATAAAGAAAACCATCATTCATAATGACCTGGCTCCGTTGTGGTGTTGCACTACAATACACACCACTGCTTACATCTGTATACTAATAAACCCTCAAGTATGTTCAGTCAGTCATGGACAGGAATCGAGTCTGGGTTCCAAGGCAAAGCCCAACAAATGGTAGTCACGTCTCATGGGGAAGAAAGGGTCAGACGGGAGCCATTGCCAAGTATTCTTGCACAGATCATGAACCAGGACATGCGGATTCCTGTGAGTTGTGATGTAGACATGACTTCCTAGACCAGAGCACACAAAGGGAGCATAGAATTGCAATGTTACAGAGAAATCTCTGCAGATTTCTGTGGGAACTCTTACAATCTCCACCCATTCCTTGTTAGGAATATCGAGTTCCCATATAATAATTCTTGGGATATTTGAATCGGTTTGATCTGTTGCTGGGCTGATCTGATCCATATTGGAGAGCCTCCCTATCATGAGAAGACGGCCATGACATTCTACAAGGGATGGCGATGATAGAGAAGAAGGCATCTGGACACTGAGCTCGGCCCAGCTCTCAGTTTCCAAGTCGAAAACCACGATACCATAAGGAAGTTCAGTGATGCAGTAGTAGAGGTGATTATTGCACCACACGCCTGGGTCGGTTCCGAACTTAGCCTCTGCCAATGGCTTCCCGCACATCTTCCATGAATTGGTAGCTGAATCGTACACTTCTGTAAACAGCTCGTAATTGTGAGGGGCTGATCTCATGGTGGGCAACCCACTTTCTCCGCTCACCATGATCTTGTACCAATTATTGTTGGATCCAGGGTATGTGATCATGGTCACTTTGTGGATAAGGCTCACTTGCAGCATCCTGGGCAGATTCCTCCGGGATCTTGTTATTGGGTTGCAGATTGACAGGTTCTTGCATTCTGAGACTTGATTCCCCAGACACAGTAGGCTTCCTGATACTGCCAATATTGATGTGCAAGGGGATAGTAGTGACCTTCCATTATTAGGGGGCCTGATGATGATGTGCCATTTATTCATGCCGGGATCATAGCAACATGATGGTCTTCCCATTGTACAGAGAATGAACCATGGCCTGGGACTGGAGACCTTCGCTAGGGCTGTTTGAAATCTTTTGGATTGAACGAGGGAATTCCATCTCTTGCACACACAACGAAGCCGAAGGATGCTTGTGAGAGGCAGGCACGAGAAAATCCTGTCCAGTATATCCTCTGGTAGACGACTCCATATATTTACTTCCTCGTCATTAATGGAATTCATGATACCACCATCACCATGATTATTAGTTCCAGAGTCACCAGCTGCTTGATTGGTCGTGATAGGCTTAGTATTATTGAGCCTTATTTTGCTCCAAGCCATGAAATCAGGGAGTATTCTATCCCACTCTGTCAACATCCTAACATTCACAAGATAAAAATTATAAACCTGTAATTCTTTTGCAGAAGAGAAATATCGGTACCGGTCCTCCTGGTAACTTGAAAAGCTCACCTGCTACAAATCCATGCAAGAAAAGATTAGAAACCATGCTCTGCTCTGTAATTCTCAGTTCATTCCTGTATGGGTTCTAACTGAGAATCCCTAAACTAGAAAACTTGCAGACTGCAAGAAAACCATGCTCTCTGATTCCTTAATGAAGGAGATCAAGAAAATCTTCTCTAGAATTCATTTATCCTAAATTCTTTTCTCTCTTCCGATTCTCCAAAATCCAAATCAAGAAAGAAAATCAACACTCACCCGTTATAATCTTAAACTTCTTTCATCAACCATGCTAAACCAAAAACTTTATTTCAGAGAATCTGTCAGCCCATGCCCATGCAGACAAAAATGAACATCCTGCTCTATAATTCCGATCTCTCTCTCTATCAATCTCAACTCTGAAACACAATTCCTATTCCTGATCAAGAAAGCTAAAATCAAGTCATTCTATCCAGAAAATTATATGGATTCCTAGCAAAACTGTAAAATCCCAAGAAGAATTCACGCATACCTCAAAGTGACCTTTACCTGGAATTAGATCTCATAATTCACATCTAGGAAACAAATAAAAATACCATGACACTCCTCCACAAATCAGAAATCAGAAATCCAGCCTACATAAATCGCAGGAAATTTTGTTTTGCAGAATTGCTCGAACTATCGATATAAATCAAGATCTGCTTGAAAAAAATTCAAGAGAGGAGCACTCATTGAAATCTAAAAAGGAAGGTTCATGAGTACTCCCCAGAATCCCAACGTACGGCGTGAAACCAAAAAGAAAAATTAGAAAACCCAGACGGGATCATCAGAAAACCGTGGGAGACGAAACCAGTGGCTCCCGATGACCAAGAATTCCTGGACACCTGAGCAAAATGCTTCGACAATAGCAAATCTAAGCCCCCGGAAATGATCCGATTATCTCTCTCGGTTATATCCGTAACTGCGATTCCTGGAAAAGAAAAAGCTTCGGCGACCAATGATCTCGTCCCCCACGTCCACATCCTCGACCTGCCCACAATTATAAGGCGACGAAGTACGGCACCCAAATCATTCAAAGTTGCTGCCATCGGAGGGCATCGTGACGTCAAGTACGGTGAATATCGTCCGTGAATTGACGTGACGTTTAGCCAATGTTAAGCAGTCGAGCCCACTAATTTGGATTTTCAAATCCTGATCTATCAACCAGTAATTCCAATAACCTACGTTGCGAGATCGACGTGGCGCCTCGTTGGCGGGCCTTCAATGATTGGAATAAAAATGGCCCGCTCTCGGGTGGACACGTGAGCGTACCTGCACGTGTAGGTCGCACACGAAACCAATGAAAACTCGTTTGGATGGGTTGTCGCCCGCTTATTGGATGGCAGTCACGTGACCCTCTCAATCTACTAAACTTGGTGGGATTATAATTTATTCAATTTAAGTAATAATTATCTTGTACTTCTTTGATTTTTTCGCGGAGTGTGGGTTTAGACTTTCGGGTATGGCGAAGATAATTTAGTGGTAATTGGGGGAGGAAACAGACACACCATGGAAAATGGGTGCCTAGGGGTTCATATTGTTACAACACTCACATTGATTTGCACTCAGTGGGTCTCACTAGTAGATAACTAATAATGGTGACAAAGGAAGACCCTGGCAGGGTCACTTTTCTGGCCTTCAAACTGATGTGGATGGTGGGCCCTAAGAGCCTTATCTATGGAGTGTTTTCTTCTGGTGGAATACGTTAATATGTTTATGTGATAAGGATGTGCACCTTTGAGTATTTGACTTTAGAAACATTTTAGCCTATCATATTAAGCTCATGTATAATCTTTTCCACATCACCTGTCCCCTTGATTCCTGAAAGGCTCCATGAATCACTCAAGAGTTATTATCCTTTCCATTGTCCAATGGAAACAATTCACCAGTGCTTACTATTAAAAATCTTATGTATTTTTTGGAAGTTATGATATTTTATGCTATTTTCATTGGGGAATCACCAGTTATTACTATTAAAAATCTTATGTATTTTTTTGGAAGTTATGATATTTTATGCCATTTTCATTGGGGAATTATGATATTTTAATTTTAATAATGAAAAGAGAAATTTCGGTTTGATTTTTGTTCAGTAGTTCAAAATTAGTTAAATACAATGAGAAGAGAAATTAGTATGTTTTTCTAAACTTTCGTAAGAATAATTTTATAATAATAATAATAGAAGAGGGTATCAATTATTATTAACATTGTGAATCATTATAATAAGTATTTAAATTTATTTTTATATAAAAATAGTAAATTCAACATTTTTATTTAACTTTTTTCCCCTGGGAAAAAGTCGTAATTTCTATTAAAGTTAAGAAATTACATTTTGTATATGCCGAAGCATTCATATAAGGCAGCAGTGCCTAACAAGATCAGTCTGTAGTACTAGATAAACAAAAATAAAGCAGGTTGTCTCCTCGCAGGGAGCAGTCCAAAACTGTACACTAACAGTGTTCAAAATAAGAGTCCATTGCTCTACGCAGAGAGCCATATATATGCTGTTATATCGAAGAAAAAGTGTTGTATTGTACTAGACATAGAGAGATATATACAGCTATAGACAACAAAAAACAAGTGAAAGATCTGTAAGTGGGCTTTTATAGCCCATTATCCATCCGATCATCAAAGGGTCGATGATAATGCTGATAGTATGACCCTTCGATTTCCTCCTGTATCTGCCAATTTTCTCCTTGTCTGTGCGCTGCCTCTTTGGAGAGTTGATCTGCAATGGTGTTTTGTTCCCTGTAGATGTGACGACAAGCAAATGATTCAAAAGAAGTAGTCAGTCTCTTTGCCTCATCTAATATATGTCTCAATGAAAATGCATGACAATGAGATGCATCAGTCAGCCAATTGCAAACTATTTTAGAGTCACCAAACAGCTGGAGATGTCTACATTGTTTTTGTATGGCAAAGTGAATGATATGCTTGGCAGTGCATAGTTCAGCATAGTTATTAGTGCCTCTGCCTAAGAAGATTTGAATTTTATAGCTGTGTGAATCATTGAGATATAGAACTGCTCCTCCTCCACAGCCCACATCTTGTGCTGAACCATCAAAAAAAGCCCATGGTTTGGACTTGTCAATATCCAATTGTCTAATGATGCGAACAGGGCCTGTGGATTCATCATCTGGTATCATGTTATAATCTGCAATGGTATGGAGAAGGATAGTGGGCCAATGGGGGGCTCTAAGATTGAAGATAGCCTGATTCCGGGCAATCCAGACTGCCCAGCATGCGAGTAGCGGGATATTGATGGCCTTCCCCGAGTGTTCATGATTCCAGTTCTCCCATGCATCCATTAAGCTATGGCCATGCCAATTTTTCAGTTGCGGGAGGTGGGAAGTGAGGGCATGCCAAAATTGTAAAGTGATGTTGCAACTTAAAAATAGGTGTACAGTGCTTTCTTCCTCCTGGTGACAGAGCTGGCAGCAGAATGGTCCGTGGAAGGATCTCTTCATAAGATTAGTGCCCGTAGGTACTTTATCAAAGAGAATGTTCCACATAAGCAGTCGAGTACGCGGGGCTGATTTGAGCTTCCATAATGCTTTCCATGAGGGATGGATAATTTGAGGCTTATGAGTCTCCATGAGTTTTAGATAGCCAAGCTTCGGGATATATGCTCCATGTTTTGCAAAAGCCCAAATGATTTCATCAAGACCTTCAGTAAGCCTGATATGAGCTTGAGTGAGCGCATCCGTGTACTCTGCCCATTCATTATGCCACTGTGCCGGAATATCTAAAGCTTGTGCACTGGTCCAGGCCTGATGGAGAAAAGAGGAGTTAACTTGGTCGCCAATATGCATGATGTAGATGATACCTCTGTCATTAAGATGTCCAATGAGGCCATTAGAGAGTCTGTGAGTGTTTCCACATCTGACCCATGGGTCCAGTCCTATTCGGACCGCATTACCTGCTTTGATGCGCCAAGTTAATCCTTCTCGTAATAAAGGTAAAGTACCGATGACAGCTTTCCATATGATGGATATGTTATGATTTGTTCCATGTTGACTGCATATCCAATCCAACACATTCAGGGGCTTGATGTACTTTGCATATGCTACCCTGGTCCAAAGTCCATCAGTGGTAAGGAGTTGCCATCCAAGTTTTGCAGCCAGAGCCCTAGAGAAAAGGTCGAGCCTTTTGATACCCCAACCCCCCCAGCGTTTGGGTTTAGCAATGGTGTCCCATTTTACCCAGGCAAAAATTCTGCCTGGTTGGTGGCCCTTCCATAGAAATTTACTGCATATATGCTGTAACCTGTTGAGTATGCCCTTAGGAATCCATGTGAGAGCCATCCAGTATACTGGAGTGGCTTCAATCACTGCTTTAATAAGTATCAGTCTGCCAGCTCGAGAGAGGTATCGGTGGTACCAAACTTGGAGTCTCTTTTCCACCTTGGCTATAAGCCATAACCAGTCAGCAATTCTATATCCGTTAGGTTTCAGTCTGAAACCAAGATATTTTATACCATCTGACAAAGTCAAGTTGTTAAATGGGAATTGCTGATTAGCATAAGCTATTTCATGTATAGAACAGCCAAAAGTAGTGATGGTGGATTTATTGTCATTAATATTCATACCAGTAGCTTGCTGAAAGAGTAGAAAAGAATTATGGAGTATAGTGGAGTCTCCAATACTGCCATTCAAAAAAATTAGGATATCATCGAAAAATAATAGGTGAGTGAGGAAAAGATTGTCTGCAAGTTTAATACCAGATAATTGTTGTCTGTCCCGTGCAGATGATATAACTCTACTCAACCCTTCCATAATGAGTAAAAACAGCAGAGGGGAGAGTGGACATCCCTGTCTGAGACCCCTCTCTGAAGTGAAAAACGAAGTAGCTTCCCCATTTAGTAATACACTGTAGGATAAATCAGTGATACAGCTCATGGTCCATTTGATGAAGTCATAGGGGAAACCCAGGTGAGTGAGCAGCAGCCGTAAGTAAAGCCAGTTAGTTCTGTCAAAAGCCTTGGACAGATCCACCTTAAGGATCATTCCTTTTTGTTTCTTAGTTTGTAGGGTGTGCATGAGCTCTTGGGTAGTGGCAATGGCCTCGTGGATCTGTCTATGGTGCAGGAATGCAAATTGTACAGCGGATATATGATGTGATAGAATGGGCTTAAGACGATTAGCAATGGTCTTAGCTATAATCTTGTAGAGGCAGTTGCAGAGTGATATAGGACGGAAGTCATCGAAAGTGCTCGGGGAATTCGATTAGGGGATGAGAGATATGAAGGTGGATTTAATGGCTGAGGATATTCGACCTCTTCTTCTGCTGTCTTCAACAATTTCCAGGAGGTCATTACCCAAGAGATCCAAAAACGCAAGGTAAAATTCAATGGTCCATCCATCTGGTCCAGGGCTCTTATCTTTTTTGAACCATTTCAGAGCAGCCTCCAATTCTGCCATGGTCACTTCCTTCTGTAGTTCCTCCGCATCTTCTTGTTCAATGTATCTGGGGAAGAGCTCAGCCACTCTCATGATTTCCAAGATATTGGCTTCTACAGGAGCCTTATAAATGCCTCTAAAATGTTCTGTGGCCAGTCTGGCCAGATTCCGCTGAGAGGAGACAATGTCCCCTTGATCGTTCTTTAATTCCCAGATAGTGTTTATGACTTTGCGGCCATTTTCAAACTTGTGATAAAATTTAGTATTTTCATCTCCTTCGGAGAGCCAAATAGCTCTGCTCCTAAGTCTCCAGCTTTCTTCCCTTTCCTTCAGTATTTGTGAGCGCTTTGCAATAAGAGAGGTGTAATACTCCTTGCTTTCAGGGGAGAGGAAAGTCCCATTTGATGATTCTTCAAATTCTACAATGACCCTTTCAGCCTCTTTTAATGTCTGATTATCCTGAATGCGTTTGTGGTGTGCCCAGTTCTTGGTGATCTGTTTGAGTTCTGTAAGTTTCCTTACGAAGCCCACTGAGATGTCCTCTCCTTCTCTGATGGCATTGGATTGCCAGAAGTTATGTACCAATTGAATGTAGGAGGGATCTTGTAACCAAGAGGCATTAAATTTGTAAGGGCTCTTGATCTTATGGTTTAGGTCTTCAGCTTCTAAGAAGATTGGCCGATGATCTGAGATGCCTCCCGATCCAACCCATTGACGAACTCTGGGGAGATCGTTAACCAAGGATTCCTTGATAAGGAATCTGTCAAGTCTCCTTGCAAGGTTTTGGTCTCCGCTTCTGTTATTTGACCATGTATATTGGAGCTTAGCAGACGGTATATCCACCCAGTGATGATCCTCTAGAAGGCTGGAGATAGTATCTGTGAGGGAATCGACCTGGGCTGAGTGCCCCCATGACTCACTATATCCGAGCGAGAAGTTGAAATCTCCTCCAAGTATAATGTTGTCTGCTTGGAAGAGTTATGATTCAAGTAAGGACCTCCAATAATTGGCACGGTATGCACATGGGCCATAAACATTGATAATCCGGATGTCTCTTACAGCAGAGTGAGCACTAATGTCAAGTCCTATAAACCCTCTTCCTCCAAAAATATTCTTGATCTCCGTAGCTCTGTTATTTACCCCAATGGCCAGTCCCCCAGATCGTCCAGACGCATCCAGTGCATGGAAGGTCCAGGAAGGGAGCCAGGTAGAGAGAATGTGGATGAGGGGTTCGGCCTGACAGAGGGTCTCTTGTAGAAAAATAAAGTCCATCTGAGATGATAAGAGCAATCTCCTAAGTGCTAGTTTTTTGGCTAAACTAGCAAACCCCCGGCAATTGAAGGAGAGAAACTTCATGAGGGGAAGGGGGATGGGCCATTCCTCGCTCTAAGGGCCCGGAAAATAGTCTGCTGTCGCCCGAGGGCGACTTCTTCATCAGCAGTGTGCCTTGCCTTGGATATGCGAGAGGGTCTGCCGCGGGAATTCTTGAGGGACATAGGCATGCTAGTCAGGTCAAGTCCAACAGCATCCGGTCCTCTGTCCTTCAGACGGGGGCGGAGGGAGTAGCGGGGGGGGGGGGGGGACTGAGACGAATGTAATGATAGGGTGGCCAGAGTCGAAGTGATTCTTGATGGAGGAGCCACAGGTGAAGGGAGAGGAAGGGAGCAGATGAGTGAGGTGTGATTGAGAAAATTCAGTGGAGGGGATGCAGAGGATGCAGAGGATAAATTAGCATGGATAGATGCAGAGTCAATGTATTCATGTGATGATATGCCCAATGACATGCATGAAGGAGGAGATGACGGAGTATGGATAGAAAACTTACCCGGTTGCTCCAAGTCCTCTTGATCAGTCGATGGCTGCACATGAGCTGGCGAGGCCGGAGGTGGATCAGAGGGATCCACAGCAATGTCAGATGTCTCGGTGCTCCGTGGTTCCTCCGCGATCTGAGGGCGATCCTGTTCCCCGGAGGGCTGGGTAGGATGCGTCTCAGAGGGTTTGTCCTGCGGCTGTGGAACTGCATCCTCCGTGCCATTCGATACTGATTTCTTGAGGAGTGGGCAATCTCTGTATAGATGGCCCACTTGGTGGCATCTGCGGCACCTATATGGGACGCCTTCATAATCTATGATTTTCTTGCGCTCAGTATCCCTCCACTGTATGGTAATATATTCCAGCAGTCCACCTCTCGTGTCCAGGTTGATGAGTATCCTGGCATAGGCCATCATACCCGTCTGCTGATAGGATTTGTCATAGCCCATATATCCGCCGATGGCATTACCGATCCTCTTGAATATGTCCTCTGACCAATACTGGAGTGGAAGCCCTGGAAGTCGAATCCATACCGGTCCGATGCCAATCTGCTCAGTCTCAGGGTCAAATAATGGAGTTCATCTCTTTAGTAACACCGGGGCATGGTCAAAGTGCCAATAAGATGACAAAACCCAGTTGGTGTGATCAGCACGTGCGAAACGCAGTGCGAACCAGCCCCGCACGAAGGTCTGCACAAATGGGATATCCACCAGATGGTGGCCCCAAACTTCCACTGCCCATGTCTTCAAGCATGCTGCCGAGTAACTTCGGCCCCTGATGCGCCCAACCAAAACACGATCTGCAAAATCCATGGCCTCACCCCAGCGGATGTCTTCTTCCAATCTGAGAAAAACGTCCTCCTCTTTCGATTTGAAGCACTTGTATTTCCGTTTGGGGCCCCGTGGAGGGGGATTGCTATGGGGGCGTCCTGAGGGAGGGGAGTTTGCTTGCTGCGATGCCAGGATTCGGGGTGAATGTGAGGGGCCGTGAAAGCCTGAAGACGGTGGGTGGCCTGAGAGCGGAGGTACGACAGTGAAGCAACCGGAAGTATGACCGATGGAGACAGGGATGCCGTTAGAGGGACCGGGGAGGGAGGGGTTTAGTTGATGGAGGGGTAATGAGCCCGCTACCGGAGGGAGAGAACCAGGGTTAGGGTTAATGCAGCTTGAAACAAACCCTAGGGTTGCCGGAGAGTGCGGGGGTGTGGAGAGAGCAGGCCAAGTCGGCGGGTCGTCCGGGAGGACTACAGGGTTATGCGAATGCGGTTCACTAAACGGAAACGGCGGAAATTGTTCAGGTAAGTCCGAGCTGTACATACCTCCAGATGTGTCAAGTGGGGTGCGCCAGATGGAGACCCCTTCCAATGGGTCCGCGGAATAATCGACGGCCTCAATATCCTCCATTGCCAGCTGCTCCTTGGATCTGCTAACACCTCAGAACGGAGAGAAAACCCCGGGAGATAATGACAGTTGCAGTTAGAAACGGTCCGTGCAGCTGTTGGTATTCCGTCACAGGGCTTCGGTTGTCGCGGTTCGATGCTCAGCTCTCCGAGAAGTCTACCAGCGAGTAAACTGCAGATCTCCGCGGTTAAGGTGAAACGGTGACAGAGAAAGGCGGGCGCGAGAACGGAGGGTTCGAGCAGTAACTGCAGAAATCGAAACCCTAACCTAAGCCCTTGCGTAACCTAGTTCGCCCGATCGCCATCCTTCACATTTTTATTTAACTTATTTTGCTATAAAGTTTAAATAATTTAAAAATATAAAATTATGTTCAACTCATTTTAATTTGAAGAATCAATTTTTGTGGGTGTAATTTTTTTTTAAATGTTACACTTTAAAATATTTGCATTTCAAAAGATTTAATCTTATTCAAACATAATAAAACTAAAATTAAGATGATTTTACATTAATTCACTCATATAATATAGAGTCTACTTGTCATATATATATATATATATGATATGTAGAATCTATATTTTGAAGTAAAAAAAATTATCAATTATTAAATATTTGACATTAAATATTTTATTTTATAATTGATATTCAAATATTTTTAAGGTGTATGTTGAAATATTTTTTTGTTATTAATATTTTTTAAATGTTATATGAATTTCATGTTAAATGTTTTTACAAATCTCTTTATATTTAATAGTAAACCATTAAAATCCTCAATGAGTTTGGACGAATAGAGGCAAGAGGATCTCAGAGAGGGTGCCCACCACCTCACTGACTCCCACAGTGATTAAGGGGGGGGATGGCATGGCACACCTCCACCATGCACAGGCGTGTGCCAGTTAAACTCAATTTAATGTGCATGGCTGCTAAATTTCTAATCTACATTTTGTCTAAGGTAATGCTACAAAGGGGGATTCAGTTTTTCTTTGGGTGGCTGGTACTTTGGCCATACACCCTTGCATTATATAAGGGCTTCTTTCTATATTGATTTTGGTCAGTTTTGAAGGAGTTTGGGACAAACATTAGGGACAAAGAGCATCCTAGGAGTCGAAGTTTAAGGAAAAGGCATGCTCTGGCTTCTAGTGCATATTATTTGAGATTTAGGTATATGTGTCTCTCTACATCCTGACTCCAAATAGGTTCAGGACAGATTGTTTTAGTAGTTTTCCTTTGCACAACAGAAATTTAGCGTAGCTTTCTTCCAAATTCTCAACTTAGGCATAACATAATGTGGAGTTCCTATCTGGTCTAGTCCCAATTACTAGTTGTTGTTTTGTCCAGTTGGTTTATTTGGGATTTTTGGCCCTTCTCTAGTAGCATTAGATGTTATGGTGCTCAAGGTTACGAAGAACAAGGCTTAATATTTTCTGTTTGGGGCCTGCTTTCATTACTATTGTTGGAGAGGTGTAGCTTGAGAAGGAAGCTATTGGCTTTTGTTTATCCGACTTGGACTCTCCACCCTGTTTATTGTCTGAAGGGTTTTGTGTTTCATCTCTTGTGGTCTAGCTTGGCTATTCAATATTCGCTCTTCATTTGGGATCTCATCATGTTGTATTAGTACAATTTTCTAGGGTGTGTTGTATTAGTAGAGAAGTTTAGTATTTTGGTCCACATGGAAGGTCCTACCCCTTCAACTTGCTTGTAACCTTCCCATGTCTAGGCCTTATTTCTCCTTAGGGATGTTTATGATGCCACGTCAGTGTGACATAGTGAATTCAGGGGGTCAATGAGAGAGGGAAATCAAGTCGGCATCACTTGGAGGATTTTGGTCAGGGTGAGGCCATATATCCTAACCCAGTCCACTGATCTAGCCTTCACGAGTTTGATCCTAGTCAAGAAAACCTTGGCTTTCAAATCAAATTCATTAATAGGGTTTTGGAACAACTTTACAAAGATATGCATGATGATCAAAATGTGATCATCTCCTTCATGAATGACCTCTAAAGAAACTAGCGGCACATGTAGGATAGATTAGTGAGTCGAAAAATGGGACAATAACATCTTCAATAAAAGTTGGATTGCTTGGAAGGTCGATTGGCTCACATGGAAAAACATGTTCACTACAAGTTTTGGCCTCCACTATCACCTGGTTCACGATCGAAGAATCCTGCTCCACTAACATCCTTTGATTCATAATGGCTCTTGGTTGTGTATTGATTTTGTTGGTATTTTTGTGTTATGTTGATCCAGGAACATCTGAACTTCTGAGTCATTTTAAAAAAATCAAGGATTTTTAGAGATAAAGCTCCAAAAGGCACTTCAACATTTAAAAAGAATTCTAATTCCTTCTTTCCAAATAATCTTATATTCTTTAATTATTGGAGAAAGTATTCATAATTATATTATTAGAAAAGTTGTGGATAGGAAATATTTTGTCCATTAGGGAAAAGCTAATTTACCTTGAAAAGAATGAGAGATTTATGGAATAAATCATTAGATCTTTATTGAATAAATTGGGAGTGATTTATTGATGTGGAAAATTATACTTTTCTTGTAACTTTGTATTTAATCATTGTAAGCCTACGAGAAAAGAAAATGGCCAAATGAATGTGAAATCAGGCCATAGAGAGTGAATAGAGAGAAACAATGTTTCTAAGTATTTGCATGTACATGATTTGTTGAATGAAAGTGATTGAAAGAATCCTTATGCTCATGATTGTCTCTGTGTATTTGTGAATGAAGAATTCTAACATCTATGTGTAATATGGAATTAAGCAGAGTTTCAGTTCTATGTGAATATTGAAACTGATAATAGATTGAGTTTAAACTTTATGATTAATGAATGGTACCAATCCAATGAGAGATTAGAGACAATTTCAGTGCTAGAATAATTTTGTGCATGTTAGATGATTCTCCATGTATTACAATTGAAGGTTCTGTAATAGAGTATGTGAGTTGATAGCATGAGTGCTAAATTAATTCTCAATGTGTTAAAACGATATTGTAAGAAGCAGGTGTCTAAATTAGAATTGGTTGACTGGAAGAATGTTGTAACAACCCCGGGTTGATTTTCCATGTAAATAAATTAAACCAAGGTCATGGGACACATATTCCAAGCTAAATGCAGTGGAAAAACATTATAGTGTGCATCACTTGTGGTTTATTATTGGCTATGGAAATTGGCATTGGCATTGGCAAAGGAAATAAGGTCACAAACAGAAATTAATCAAAGAATAAAGGAAAATAAGAGAAAAGGAAGATGAAGAGACAAGAAAATGCATGCAAGGGAAAATGAAGGAAATTGAATGAAAAGAAAAGGAACAAGAAACAAAATGAGAGGGAGAACATTACATGCCTCTCTTAGTTACTCTTGATTATTTCTTGGTTACCCTTGGAGCATTCTAGTATCACTTGGACATTAAGGCATTCTCACTTGAGTTTGGACAAAGAGAGAGCACTTGGGCAGAAGCAAGCAAAGGAAATTGGGGAAGCAAAGAAGAAGGTGGGAAAATTAGCTAAATTAGGAGAAAATTGCAGGTAATAGGTTGCATGTGTGATTTCCTTGTTGACATTTGAATGCATATTACATGGATTTGGTTATTTGGTTACTTTGTTATCATTGGCATGGGATTTGCTTGGATTGGCAATGGTTTCAACCTTTCCTTTTCATTTCCTGGATAACCACTATGTAGTGGATTCCCTATTTTGATTAAGCTTTAGACGACTCGTAGATTTTGGATCCCGGTGAAGTGGTCTTAGGAAAATTTCCAAGGGTTGAGGGTAGAGATGGAAATTCTCTTGGAACTCTTTATGGCTGGGTGGAGACAAGAAAAATTCCTCTGGGTATGGTGAAAAAAGTTAGAGGAATCGAGACTTGTTTGGTTTTGGTGATTTATGAACCGATTTAGGTGAAATCATTATGGTTGAGGCTTGAGGTGGTTTAGCCTATGAAATCCCTTGTTGGTTTTGTTTTGGTTTATCCCATGTGATATCACATTCATGCTTGGAATATGGCATATGGGTGATTGGTTGAAAGAGAGATTCAGTTCTATTGTAACCTATTTTGTATTTTTACATTTTATTTTTGTTGAAAAAGAAAATTAAGATATATATATATATATATATATATATATATATATATATATATATATATATATATATATATATCTATATATATATATATATATATATATATATATATATATATATATATATATATATATATATATATATATATATATATATATATATAGAAAAATAAAAATAGAAAAAAATAAAAAGGGATATAAAAAATAGAAGAATAAAAAATTAAATAAAATAAAATCCCATGCAATAGGCGCGCTAATCTAAATGCCCCTGTATATCATTAATTAGTTGTTAATTTGTATAAACATTAATTAGTGGATAATTAAATATTTTATAAAGGGTGATTTGACCCTTTTGTCTTATATTGTAATAATCACACTATTGTGGACCATTGGGATGTTCCCTGCCCAAATCAATGACCGAGGTAACATTTCGAACCCCCGCCGCCGCCACCCCCACCCCCCCCCACCACCCCCCCACCCTCCCCGCTTCCAATGTTTAACAAAGGGTGGGGGCTCCGAAAAGTTAAATTCCAAAAACTTCTATCGCCAACGTGTTGTTCCAACAATCACTTCGAGCCCCCCCTCTCCAAAACCACAAACCATCCACCCCCCAAAAACCACCGATCAATAAATTCCACTCCCACCAAATAATTAATTGCCACTTTGCTTCCACCATCTGTCCAATTCCTATTTTTTCCATGAAATAGACCATCATCTGATCATTCTACCATGACCATTTCACTGCCAGTAAAATCTCCCCCTCTTGTCAACGGTTATCATTCAAAAGGCTTAATCCCTCATGCAATAAATAAAACACATACATTTTTACCCATTTATTTCGCTTATTTCATCTAGCAACTCCATGCATAGGTCCATTACAATCTACATCAAAGAAAGAGCACTCATCACTGCCCCAACCAACCAAGCACCTGGTAAAATGACATTCCTTGATCTAATAACATATTCAGCATGTCTTCTTCTAAAGGAAAATCTAAATTAGTTGCAGAAAACCCAATGTTGCCCCCTGTTGTAGACTTAGACAAATTACCCTTAATTGACCAGCAGTACAAGATTTCAGAAACCCAATGTGAGTTTGAACTTTATGAACCTCATAATGGGGCTAAACAAAAATTCTCAGATGATGACGATGAATTGAGCATATCGGACTCCTTCCTACCTCAATTCATTCTCCCTCAGACTCATTCCTTTCTCAAATTTGTAGCGTGGTGTCATTTTAGGTATATTCTGAGTCAAAGAGCCATTATTGCCCAAAAAAATGATATTCTATTTACAATATCCCCTGAGTCAATATGCCAAATTATTCAGGTTAAAC
Source organism: Pinus tabuliformis (assembly GCA_031772625.1). Taxonomy (NCBI): domain Eukaryota; kingdom Viridiplantae; phylum Streptophyta; class Pinopsida; order Pinales; family Pinaceae; genus Pinus; species Pinus tabuliformis. The sequence continues at coordinate 309,689,437 of CM062819.1, read as the reverse complement.
CTTCCACCTATCTACATCCTTTTTTGTAGATTCTCTCATGGAAATCTATATCAAATTGACTTTCCCTCAAAGCTAAACTTTTTGAGATATTTTTACGTGAAAATGTAGAATTACCAAGAACAAATCCTCCATACCCTTCCTCAATGTTTCCAGAGATGACTAAATAGGTTGTTTCAATGGTTTCTTGTCTATTAGGTTATCCAACTGATCAGTGGGTTGATGAAATTATTCTAGGATTTCTATCAGTGTTTTCAATAGGTGAAAAACCATCACTTATCTTCAATTACAGTCAATTTCTGGCAGAAGCTATCCATGATCAATTTTTGAAGTTTTCTACTAAAGGAGCCTTTAAATACACATCAGTTCTTGTATACTTGTTCATATTTTATCAAGCAGATAAATTTCAGTTTCCATTACAGAAGTTAGATGAACAGGGAAATCCTCAATCTGTAATTCATTGGACTTCCTTGGTAAGGAAGAACACCAATGAATTTTATTTCAATGATTATACAAATCAATTTCTATATATGGTTTCATGCTTGCTCAGTAGTGATGTTGTTCCTAGGATTTCACCTGAAATCAAAAGAATTCTTCACCTCAGTGAGAAGACAAAAACTGGAGATTGGTATCTATATCAAAATTACATAGAGATCAGAGTATATGGATGTGAGCTTCCTCCATACAAACTGCCAAAGTTTGTGCCAATCAGGATTTTTGCATTAGAATATATCAGGAAGATGATGAACATGGATGAGCTGCATTTTGTGTCAGCTAAAAAGAAGTCTCAATTCAAGTTAAAAGCACAGATTGGGCCATTCATTTGCAATACCAGAGCAACAATGAAGGAGGCAGATCTTCTTTTGAAACAAATGAAGTTTAAATTAAGTTTTACCTGGTCTTATGATCCCTTGGGGATTATTTCTAAGTTAAGGGTAGAATAGAAAACTACTCATGCACACATTCCTAGACAAGAAATTGAATAGTACATGAATCAATAATAGTGGTAGGAGAATACACTGTAAGAAGCCGAAGAACAGGTCTTCATTTCAACAACATCACATAATCCAGTTCCAGAAGACAAGCAGGCTAAGAGAACAAGGGAAAATGTTTCCCCTTTAGTTTCAAAAGTTCAAGAGACAAATTTTATAATGTACAAGAAGAAGAAGAAAAATAATCCTCTTGAAGAACAATTTCAGGAAGAAAGTTCACAGGAACAGACTACATTGGTTCTAACAGGTCCCCATGTTGCAACTTTTCCAAGGATTGAGGAGATTTTCTCAGGTTATCATGTATCCTCAGTATCTCAAGATCCATTAGAAACAACTCATACAAGAGAAATAAATCACAGTGAAATAGATCCAAATATTTTTTCCAGATAGAGGGAGATCAAAAGGAAAAATGAAGCACTAAAGTCCACCACCTATTTTGAATTTTGGAAGCAGACTTAAGCTTCTCAGTACAAACTTATTTCTGCATTGGATACTAAGAAAGGAAAATTTAAGATGGCCCTCTTGGAGCCTAAAGTTCCCTTAAGGCTGCAGAAGTTTACAAGAAATCTGTTTTTTCTTTTGATACTAAAAAAGTTCATCCTATTGACCAGATTGACTTACACAAGCAAGCTAGAGAAATGATTTATTCCACTTTGACTAGTTCGACAATGGAAAGATCCAAGTTGTAGGTTTCAGTAAACAATATTCATTCACAGTTAAAGTTAGAAAAAATATCGTCTTTGGCTAAGGATACCAGGATAAAATCTTTAGAAGATATGGTGATTAAATTAGGATATGATCCTAGTAATGTGAAGGTTGTCGAAGAAATGATGAGGAGAAAAAATGATGATATCCTGGAATTAAGGAAGCAGATAAAACTCCCTACTACAGAAGATCCATAAACCAAAGAAGTTGGTGAATTAGGGAAAGAGAAAGAAAGAATGTTGAAGATTATAGTTGAACAGAATTTGCATATACAAAATATGGATTGATTGAGTTAGAGAATTTATTAAAGGAAATAGAGAAACAAGCCAATGTATCAGCAACTATTCCCATAACAACAGCTTCCACTATAGGTACTTCAACAGTAAGAACTTCTATTGCAGCAGCCATTACAATAGAAACACAGTCTATCGATTCAACAACTGATTTAGCTAAAGCTATGGGAGATTTATCGTTAAAGGGGAAAGAAATTGACAAGCTAAAAGCTCATCTCAACAATCTTCAGGAGAAGAAAATAAAAACTGATAATGCTTACTTGGCAGAGCTACAGAAGACTCATAGATTGATTCAGAGAATAGAAACCCTTTATGAGTCTACTATTGCTCAGACTATTACACAAGCCAAAGAAATATCTGGCTGGATATCAATGAATCCATGATTAACTTATGGCCTTCAATTGAAATAATTTTTTAGCAGGAATAATTATTAGAGAAGTCAAAGGAGGTAATAGCAGAAAGATTTGGGTCATAAACCAGGGGATGCAACAACATTGATCAGAATTTTGAATTCAGAAACAAAAGAAGAGTTAGAAGATTATGATATTGAAGATAGGACTGAAACCATTATGGAAGTTAGAAGGATACTTACCAAGAGAAATTTAATGCTGCAATTAGAAAATAAGTGTCATAATCTAGAAGCTAGCATCCAGAAGTTTCATAAAAAAATTAATGTGCTACATCAGAAAGGACTTCCAAGTTTGAGAGGAATGGGAGACAAATTGGTTCCTCTTGAAGAATACCAATGTAGATTTCATTCTATAGCTATAGATAAATCAAGATTTTCTAATATCAAGGGAACCATTATAGGAAAGGCTTTCATTGAAGGTTTAAGTTTTGATTTATTAATCCAACATGAGATCAAACACTTGTTTATAGTCAAACCCACCTTTTAGAAATACACTGAAGTGGATGAGACTTACAAAAAATTGATAAAGTATTCCATTCTTGATGAAGACAAATGGGAAAAAATATGTTAGCTCATTGACTGAACAAACAACAGGTTTCCAGCAGTAGGAAACAAACTTTCAGCAATAGGATGCAGGTTTGTAGGAGCAAAAGGATAGATAATTAGGAAAGGCAACAAAATAACAACTTTTATAGCCTCAGTCATCAACAAAAGCCTTGAATTCTGTGCAAGATGTCCAAGAAGTTCAAGTTTCTTATTTTCTAGTTCTATTTTTGTAATTAGTTTCAAAGATATTTTGTAAATAAATCTTGATTTTTAAATCAAGATATTTTGAAGATAGTTCTATAAATAATTTGTAGTTTGAAGTATGAAGGGTTGAACCGTTGTGATAAACTAGTAAGCAGAATTGTAATCCTCTGAAGTTTTTCTTAGATTAATAGAAGGATTATGGATTCATCTTGAAACAAATTGTGTTCTTGTGAGTACTTCTATTGCTACTTATGTCTTCATTTTGTTTATCTATGAATATGTTGGTTCAAAATGCGTCGACAAATGATTTCTCATGTGATTTTCGCCGAAAAATCTATCTTAAACTTGTTATGGATCACAGAAGCCTCAACTCTACTATCTATGAATATGTTTGAAATTAATGGGAAATCTGGGTAAGATAAGATTGAATGTCAATCTATATGAAAACCCCTATGAAGTTATAATCAATTACAAAGATTAGTTAATTGGAAATTTCTTCTTTAATTAATTCCTCTATATCTTTTAATTGGCACTTCCCTTTAAGCTTTAACTATATTTTGTTTGGCTGTAAAAGCATTTTACACGCATCATCTATATATGACTAGTTAAATACTTTGCCTGAAGATTTAATCAATCATATATTTTCTTATGTTCAACCTTACACGTCTTTTCAAAGCTAAATTATGTTAAAGGTGAAGAGTCATCCCTTTTAATATATCATAAATAATTAATAGTCTGCACCTGTTTAACAGTTTAAAGCATTGGTCATCCAAAATCCAAATTAAAACAAAACATTTTAGATGCTTTGACACAATTCCTTAACCTAGGATTGTTTATAGATGTACAACATCAGATTGGTGTCATTGAGAGGGAACGAAAAATTTTGAATTATTTTTCCCTGGGACAACGATTAGGCTTTCCTTTTAATTATGAATAAAAGGTTAGTAAGTTAAAATATTTCACCTAGCGATTCCATAAAACAAAATGGGCTTCATGCATGCACACCAAATCTCTCTCAGATACTCATCTTTATTCTCCATTGTCAGATCCAGAGAGGCTAGTGAGAGTTTCCTATTTAAGACGAATATTGGAAGCTTCTACTTCTGCTCCTGTATCACTTCCACCTGAAGTTGTTTTAGAAACCGATCCTTTTAGACCTATCCCAATTCCTTCTGAACTATTAGATCTACCACCAAAGGTATTAGAAATTTTATCTAAAGGGGTTGATCTGCAGTCACCTCTTCTTGTTTATTAGTTAGAATCTTATCAAATTCCTAAAACTTTTTTAGAATCTCCCAAACCAGAAGCATAATTAGGTTAGAGTTACCTAAATTAGAACCTAATGATTTCATTTCTTCTGCCATTCGTACCTATCCATCTACTTCTGCTAAACCTGAAGATAACTTCTCTATTTATATAAATCCTTTATGTGAAAGTGAAGGAAAATTTGGTCCATAAGTGCAAAAGTTAGTTATTCAATCACCATTAATAAAAACTTCCAGAAAGTCTACTCAATCATCTTCACCCCCTTCATCCCTCATAATTTAATCTTCAGCTTTACCCTCCTTATCATCTCAAAGTTCATCCTCATATTCTCTATCTCCACCTAATCAAATGGATGATTTTCAACCTATCATTTAGGCTCATTATGCAACCTTGGTCCTTCTTGCTAAGCTTAATAATTTTCCAGACGGATATCTAAAGCACTTACCAAGGTTTAATGGGGAAACTGGTTGGTCTGTTGAGGATCATTTGGATGCCTTTTTGGATTTTTTTGATAATATGAACATAGAGCATGAAGATGTGTACATGAGATTATTTTTTCATTATATTGAAGGAAACGTTAGCATTTGGTTTAGACAATTGCAAACTTGTTCTATTCCTACGTGGAATGAATTAATCACTATCTTTAAAAATCAATGGGGAGTTAAAAGGGATCCTATTTACTATCTTACATAATTTGATGATTTAAAAAGAAATCTTGGTGAACCTGTGGCTGATTTCATAAAAATATTTAATAAAATTTATAACAAAATGCCACCAGACTGTAAACCACTAGTGGCTGCAACTAAAGTTAGATTTTCTAAAGGTTTTGATGATGATTTTTTTTGTTATTCTTAGATAAAGAACATCTGTCACCCTAGCAGACATGCAGACCAATGCCATTGAAGTTGAAGCTAATAGATCAACATCAGCTAAACTTAAGGCAAAAGCAGAAAAAACTAAGAGAAAGATGAAAGCTAGGGAAGAAGGTACTTCTTCTTCTAAAAATAAGAGTGAAGATCATAAAATAGATGAAGTTACTTCTCTACTAAGATATCTTTTAAATAGAATTTAAAAAATGAAGAACTAAATATATGAGAGTATCTCAACCAGTTTCAAATAGACCTCAAGTTCAATACAAGAGACCTTTTTAGCCTCAAATCTTTCAAATACCTAATGCTGATCAACAAATTCAATCCCCATTAATGATTGATGATGAGGAACCTAAAGAAATTGATCCTTTAGTTACAAATGATATCAATTATTTTGATGATCCATCATCAAAAAATGTTATCATTCCAGTTTCTCATGATCAACCTTCAGTTCAAAATCAAGAAGCTTCTCAAGTTTCTAAATATGAGGTCTTCTTTGAATTTCTTATTGCAAAATTAAATAGAATATATAATTTGAGACCAAGACCAGGACCTGGTAGACCAACTAAAAATGTCACTATTAATGAAACTTTGACCAAAACATTTGAAACGCAAACAACATTGATTCAACCATTAAATCAACCACATGAACAAAATACATCTGAAAAGACTGTCCCAACAACTTTTACAGTGGAAAAAGACTTAGAGAGAGTTAAGATTCTAATTCCATTATCTGAACTCTCCAAAAATCCAGGTTATAAGAATCAAGTGTAAAAATGGATTCAATCTTCAAGTATTGATGCTGAAGGAGATGTGATTATTTTACAGGATGAAAATCCTTCAGTGGTTTTTGGTCCTAGTTCTAATATGATTGATGAAAATGTCCCTCCTTTCTATGTTACTTTGAAGGTTCATGATTTTATTTTATATAATTGTATGTTAGATTCTGGGGCCTCTCATAATCTAATGCCTAAAGTAATTATGGACCAGCTTCAATTACAAATCACAAGACCCTATCATGATCTATATACCTTTGATTCAAAGAAGGTACCTTGTCTTGGATTAATCAAAGATTTAGTTGTAACACTTGCTCAGATCCCTGTTAAGAGTGTAGTTTTAGATATTGTTGTTACAGATATTCCCCCAAAATTTGGGATGTTATTATCCAGATCTTGTTGTGCCAAGAAGGCAGAGGTCTGCAAATGGATATGTCTTTTGCTATAATTCCTATTTATTGGGGAGAGCATTTGAGATTATATAGAGAGGTGAGATTTATAAATATTGTTTGCAAATATGATCAAGCAATAAACCATCCCATTTATGCAGTTGATCAGGATTTTGGATGTTTTACTTTAACAACTAATAATCTCCAAAATTCTCAACTTAGTATTGAACAAATTGTGAATAAACCCCAATGTATAAATACTGATGTTTGGAAGTTGTACTTTGATGGAGCCTTTTCCAAAGATGGAGTTGGAGCTAGAATTGTACTTATCTCTCCAGACAAAGAAAATATAACTCAATATTTTAAGTTAGACTTTGATGTTACAAATAATGTAGCAGAGTATGAAGCCTTACTTTTAGGACTAGAGTTAGCTAAAAGTTTGAAAGTCCAAAACTTAAGTGTATTTGGTGACTTAGAGCTAATTGTGAAACAAATTAGAAATCTATGCCAAGAAAAACATCCTAGGCTTAGATCTTATTAGAATGAGGTATGGGATTCTATGGACAATTACTTTCAAGCTTTTAACATTACAACAATCCCTAGAGATGAAAACATTTATGCAGATTCTTTAGTAGTCTCTGCTAGCTCTTTCAAAATTCTTGATCCTATGTAATTGCAATATCAAATTCAAGTGAAGAAGTACAGGCCTTCAATTCCTGACAACCTTAAACACTGGAATTTGTTAAGATAATGGACAATTAAATATTTTCTTACAAGAAATTGATGAATTTTCAACTCTACAAATTGAAGAAGAGAAAATCAATGAAAATAAGTCAAATAATGAAAATGAAACTTCACAGTTAAATCATAAAATAGTTGATCATAATATCATTCAATTACCTAATAATTACATTCAAAAGGGGTTAATTCATATTGAAAAACTCTTTGATAATAATGATGTTTCTAAAACTTCATTATCAAGTTCACAGCAAGAAGATGTGGAAGATTGTAATATTGGAACCAATGAAGAAATCACAAATGTGAAAATTTCAACATCATTACCTCATGAAACAAAAGAAAAATATGTTAATCTTCTTAAACATTATAAATATGTCTTTTCATGGTCATATGAAGAAATTAAAACCTATGACACAACTATTATTGAACATAAAATTCCTCTAAAGCTAGAAGCTAAGCCTTTCAAATAGAAATTGAGAAGAATAAAACCTGTTTTGCTTCCAACAATTCAAAAAGAACTTAAGAAATTATTGGATGCAAAAATTATTGTCCTCCTAAGATATTCTGATTGGATAGCAAATCTAGTTCCCGTCAGGAAGAAAAATGGTGAAATAATACTGTGTGTAGACTTTAGAAACCTAAACAAACTCTATTTAAAGGATAATTATCCATTGCCCAAGATGGATAAATTGCACCAAAAAGTTTCAGGCTCAAATAGAATTTCAATGTTGGATGGTTTTTCTAGATTCAATCAAATCTTGGTAAGTCCAGAAGATAGGGAAAAAACAAAATTTACAACTCCTTGGGGTACATTTATGTATGCTAGAATGTCATTTGGCCTAACAATGCAAGAGCTACCTTTCAAAGAGAAATGGATCTATATTTTGTTGGTAAGTGTTGTAGTAGCTACAACCAACCTCCAAAGTTTTTCTTTAGCTTCTTTTTGGAACCTCCCTACCAACCATCCCCAGCAGCATGTCTTGCCTTGTCAAGTACACAAGCTTTAATGATTTTCTTACAAAATTCCAGCCTATGCATCAGAGCTTGTTGCATCCCCCTCACACACTGTTTCTTTGGACTTGGTCTAGCTGCAGGCTGAGCAGATCCCTCAAAAAAATTCACAATTCTAGAGGGGAACCAGCCTTCCCTCCAGAAATTATGTAATTCTATCTGGCAGCCCGCTAGGCTCCAGAATTGCACAAATATGCTAGTCAAGCTTCAATGATAAAATTTCACAATTCATCCCAACAGGGATGCTCAGCCTAGAAATTGTGCAATTATGGGCACCAATCAGCTGCTCAGCCCAGAAATTGTGCAAATCTTCTTGGCAGTCAGCCCAAATCCCTCCCAGAAATGCGCATTTTTCCCCTCAGCTAAGCAGACTGTTGCATGTGCAGTTGGGTTGACTGGTTCCACCTGAGACCAAGAAAACTTTACTTGCATGCATGGGGTACTTTTTCCCAAAATAGAAAAAAAAACATGCAAAAAGCATCCCTATATTTTAGGGATATAGTTTTAGCAGCTGGAGATTACATGTAAAGATCGTTTTAGAACCTTTCCACTAAGTGTCACATTTTCATGTGCGTCATAAGCCTCAAACTTATTTATTTGATGGTTCAGAGCTTACTTATTCACATCGATCTTGTAGCTCTAACATCCCACATCACATCCAGGAGTCTTCGACACATCCAACTCAACTATTCACATGTAAGTCAACTTAACTTGTCTTTTGCAACATTTCTGTTGCTTTTTGTGCTTTCACTTGTGTGAGTGTTATTTGCTTGATTTCTATGAATGCTTGTTATCGCTTACATGCATACTAGCTCGTACTAGCACCATTTCAGTTTTTGTTAGCATCTCACTGTTATCACATGCATGAAACTATTTTGCGCAAACGGTCGTCGATTCGGTGACTCGCTTCACCCACATGCATGTTGTTCCATTTTCTTAATCTTTAATTCATAGTTTGCATGCACAATCATTCACTCCTTCTTACACTCAGTATCGCCATGCATTCACTTTCACATTTTCTTTCAGCTGCCCGTCGATGGGTTTGGGCAGTCTTGGCCTGGACTTTGCCTCACCACGATAGCATTGCGCAATCTTGAGAGGGAAGGCTCTATCCTCCTCTTAGGAAATGTGCATTTCTTCCCAGTGACTATCCTCCAGTCTTGCATTGTGCAATTCTCTAGTGACTGCTAGGCCAGAAAATTGTGCAATGGAGTCACTGGGCCTGCAACCACTGCTAACTGAAATTACGCATTGCGCAATTCTAATAGCCAGCAGGCTAGCTTGGATTTCACATTGCACAATTCCAATAGCTAGCCAGCCTCCCCAGATAGCCCAGACTTCCTTTTGCACAGTTCTAGCTACTAGTCTCCCAGCCTCCCAGGAAAAATTGCATAATCCTTGCCAATCAATCCCCATGTATGTTGTATGTCATCCCTCAGTTCGCTTTGTTTTTCACTGACATATTTCTTGCCATGCATGTCACTTTGTCTCTAGATCTAGCAGGTGTTCATCCACTCTTAGAAATTCGGGATCAATGGCCTCCAAGGTAGCAGGATCAAAGGAAACTATTGGAAGTGCAACTAGAGCAACAGTTGAGCAAGTGTCTACAAGTCTACCGATCTATGAAGATACCAAGCTGATTGGAGACAAGGAAATCAAGTTGAAATGACAAGAGGTAAACGATGAATTTGCAAGCACAATTATGGAATACCTCGAAGACCGCCAAGTCTATGTGAACTTCCACAAGTCCAGCTTATATCGAATTGCATGCAGGTATCCCATGCTCCCATGCACGAACATGATACATTGGATCGTCTCGCACACTGATCCTAACATGATGACATTGAGCAGTGTCAGTGGGATGGAGATCTCTACCTTCAAGGTACAGGATTATGATGACATGTATTAGATTTTGAAGCCTGTGATCATCATGGAGACTCCCTTCAGCATACCCAGCAACAATGCCAACTCGAGAGACATTTTGAAGAATTGGGTAAAGGAGCTGGCTAAATTCAAGATGACACCCAACCAGGTCTACAAGACAAAGATATTGCGGAAGGTATATTAATACTTGGTCATATTTGCATGTCGACTATATGGCCAAGAAAGCACGGAAACCTTCCCACATAGTTGGGTGATCTTGTTGGACCAACTAGCTAGAGAAGGCAAAACATGCAACTGGTCTGACATGCTGGCTCATCACCTGAAGGAACAGGTAACAAGGGCTCGACAACCACCCAAAGGTATGCAAGCAGAAATATACATGTCCGCTTACATATTGGATGCAATATGTTCCCGTCAAGAGTTCCTGGGCTTGAAGTGGGCATGGACACTGACAGAAACTACTGTGAACACTTATTATAAAGATTTTGCCCGAATGCAGCTTCAGAGGAGTTATCACACAGTTGTTTGATCATTTTTTCACCCCGGTTTCCAGGATGATATTCGAACATGATCCACCCTGCATGTCGAAGGTAGCAATGGAGGCACTGATCGACATAGCTGATTGGTATTCCTCACCATCCGGCACCTTCATACGGATGTACAATGCGGAGAAGCGTCTGCATGTTCTACCAAATTTTGCCTTGGAAAAACTCGTAATGAAGGAAGTATCATATCATATCTTAGTAGGATTGACAACTAGGCTGCACCAAAAGAAGAAGGAACCTTGGCCCGCTCTTCCATTGCGGATCGGGTTATATGAGATACAGAAGTTCAAGCATGTAGATGTCAAAGTAGAGCAGATGAAGAAGTATCCATTCGACCTCTGAAGTTACAACCTATATGACCCACATTGTCTTGTGAAAGATCACTTTACGAGAGTACAGTTTAACTAGATCCATGGGGCATGTCATTAGGCAGAGGAAGAACCATGGAGATATTGTTACAAATCCTCCAGACTCAATGAAATGGCGAGCCTCGCTGTGTAATAGATAGTGAAGCAGCATCCTGAAGGGCACCAGAAGCAACAACAGTAGTAGAGGTTAACATACCAGTGCATGACAAGGGCAAGAAGAAGATTGTTGATAGCATAGAAAACGAGCAAAGCTTCAAGTTTTGAGTAGACCCACTTGTGCAGAAAGTAGCTTTGGCAATAGAGGTAAAGAGGCAACAACGTGACAAGAGAAACCTGCAAAGGCAGAGAGAGAAACAGAGAATGGAGGAAATAGAGAAGGAGTTGCATGACTTGAAGGAGCAACTCTGAAAGGAACAGGAGCTACACGGATATGAGAAGGAAGCACATCAGGAACAAGTACAACAGGGGGTGCAACTTGTGCAAACAAATGAAACTGCGTCTGTCTAGATAGTAGAATCATTAGAACAATTGGCATCAAGCAGACATGGTGAACCATCGTAGGAGCAGGACTTCACTCAGGTGATAGAGCAAGCACTCAAATAGATGGATACAAATATGGAGCAATAAGAGTTAGAGTAAGACATTGACCTCATGCCTCATCACCAAGAGGTCGACCCACCAGATTCACTGCATCCAGAAGAAGAGCAAGTACCAAGTGACCAAGGAGACACTAAAATCCTTAGAGGCAATCTGGAGGAGGAGATGCACAACATCTCATTTAACGAGTCTCAACATAGGTTTGTGCAATCTCCCAGAGTGTCAACTCTAGATGTTCATTAATATCTTGCATAGTTCGAGGAACAAGCAATCATGTCTGACGTGTGCAAAATTCTAGCACCATTGGCCAATGCTACCAAAGCATATGTCAAAGCCACTAGCCCAAGTGTTGACTTCCTGATAACTAAGAATGAGTGAATGGCTAAGGAGCTACAGATGGCCAAGCAAGGAGGATAATTGGTTACAACATCCACCTGAGTAGATTTGAAGAAGGAAATACTAGATGAAGTATTGTTTGTTGACACAGTCATGCAGGCGTTGTATTCCAAGTTTGGTACCATGCATAAGGCAGTCGTCCATATCAACGGTTGGCAGCAACGATGTTCTAGAAGAACACGTATCCTGTCGAAATGTTGCTGTTGATTACATGAAAACATCAATTATGAGATATAAGGGAGCCCCACTTCACTTGCCTAAGATGATGAAGCCTAGAGTGATCGAGCTGAAGGCATGCATCCAGAGTCAGATCTGGAAATATGAAGAGCTCCCACAACTCATCACTAGTCTACAAGCTTCCCATGCACGTGTATTCAATAGTATGGATGTTGTTGTGCGTGCACATGTGATCCCATCTATTGGGACACTCACCCAAGCGAAGACAAAGGAATAAGTACAACTAGAGCTTGACTTGTACTTTGACGAGTTGATACACATAGCCACCAACCCAGACTTGTCAATAAGTGCAGAAACCATGCACAAGTACGTCATTGGTTTGACCGCACTCAAGACAATGATTTGCATGCTATTAGATGAGTTGGACAAATGAGCCCGAGCAGTGTACCCAGATGCTATGGAGGCAAGAGTCAAGTTCTAGAAAGATGTCACCTTAGAGTACATGGACACCATCATGGACTACCAAGCTTGGCATCAGTTCGCTACTGTCGATCACCATGAGGATGTCGAAGAGTTGGTCTTCCAATAGTTTTCTGAGTCATAGTGATGTCTTGCATGGCTTGCTCAAGCCATTTTGTCTCACATGGGTGCATGTGCATTGTAATGTAATGTCTTGTCAAGTGTAAGTTCAAGTGTCGATAGTTGGATGTAACATTCATAGAGTAGATGAAGAGTCATGAGGGTAGATGAACTGTCACAAAGGGGAATGTCAAGGGCCACCCCACCCTTTGCTATAAATAGTCCCTCATAACTCATTTTAAAGACTTTTACTCAGCCAAGATTTGATAAGACTATCTTAGAGAGAGCTTGGATAGTATTGTAACGAGCCTTGGCTTCTCCACTACACAGAGCTAGTATATCTCTTTGGAGGAGCAGGCGGTTGTGGCTGTAACATTCCACTGTCAAAACTAGTGGTTGGACATGGATGTATTGTATGACTGGAAATTACACTTCTTAATATAACAGAGCCAACACATTTTATACATATGTTGTATTGCATTTCAACTATCTTGAGTACTCTAAATGATATATGTATTTGTTTGCTTACACATGTATGTGTAGCTATTTCTGCATATGTATGTATGGATCTTTCTTAAATGTGTTTTTGGTTTAACCATCACTTTGGACTGATAGCTAACTTGTGACGCAGATCTCCAATTGAACATCAACTAAACAACAATTGAGTAGCAACCGACAATTGAAGATAGTGTCACGATTGAACAACAAACCGTGATTGAACATCGGTCAGATTGAACAGCAGTTGGATTGAATAGAAATCCATATTTGAACAACAGTTAGATTGAACAATAGTTGGATTGAACAACAATATGTATTTGAACAACAGTCTGGCGATTGAACAATAGTCTGTATTTGAACAACAAGTGTGATTTAACAACACTTCCTTCTATGTTGTCGATCTCCTCTCCAGATCTAATGGTCACCAGTGATATCGCATTGGGGGACTTGCACGACGTTTACCCGCTTCACGGAGCTGATATGATTTATAGACCTTGGTTTATAAAAGTTTGGGTCTGGGTTTTAGACTTAAATCCCAATTACTTCAAACCCCAATATCCCTTGGATAACAATGTTCATTCGGATCCTACGGCTAGTGGCTTTCCATCTAACACACGGTTTAAACACAAGCTTAATCCCGTTGTTGACTATGACATCAGCAGTTGAACTTTCGATCAATGGTCATGATTGCATACAAGACTTCAACCCGATCAAACCCTTCTATGATCTTCTACCCCCACTATTAACATTAA